>JARZZO010000013.1:30740275-31340275 GCA_030544215.1 Zantedeschia hybrid cultivar
ATGAAAGATTTGTGGGAGCATCCAAACAGACTGGAGTTTATGAAATAATAAATAGAGGAGAATTTGAACCTAGGATGGATATCAATACCTTGGCCCAAAAGTTGGATAAGGTGGACCTTCTGGCCCAATAAATGAGCAAAATGGATCTTATGGCCCAAAAGTTAGACCAAGTCCTAGCTTCAAATAATCAAGGATCTAATATCCATGCACAATCAAGACCATACTCAGAACCTTCTCCATCTTATCAAGAAGCTGGTAGTCTTTGTGCCAGCCCAACTCATCATATCAGTGAGTGTCCTACGGCGGCCCAATTGCCACTGTTCATCTAAGAACAAGTCCAAGCAGCCCAGAGTTATTCAAAGCCTAATTATGATCCATATTCTAACACCTACAACCTTGCCTAGAAGAATCATCCTAATTTTTCATGAAAACCTCAACAAGCCCAAGCTCCAAACCCACAAACACAAAACTTTCAGAACATGGCCCACCAACAGAATTATTTTTCAAATCAAGCCTTTAATAAGAGTCAACCTACCCAATCCCAATATCAAGCCCCTTATTTTCAGCCCAATAACACTCAAAACATGTATTCTCAGCCTTCATACCAAATTCCACAGCCTCATCCACCAAATCAAAATGATGAAAAGTTCAATATGTTGCAATAATTACTCATGAACCAACAACAACAACAACAACAATTGCAACAACTAGTCAGCTCCCAGCAACAATCTATTGCAAAATTGGAAGCCCAACTTGGCCAAATGGCCGACACCACTATAAGGAGAGAAGTGGGTCCGTTACCCAGTCAACCAATTGCAAACTCACGAAACTATCCTCTGAATTTCCAACAACAACCATTCCTACCTATTCCTCAAAGGCTTCAACCCGGCCCATCCATACCACAAAATGGCCCGCATGTTGAGAATGCTAATGCCATCTCAGTCTTGAGGAATGGTGAAATCTTAACGAATCCTTCTAAGTCTCAAACAGCAGGTGAAAGCTCCCATAAATAGAACAACATTTTTCAATCCAAAATTCAGATTAAGTTGGGGGGAGGCCAAAGGAAAAGAGAAAATAGATGAAGATCTTAGCCCAGACCAACCCAAGGTTCCCTTCCCAAGGGCTTTAGAATTCAATCCCGCTAGCAGCAAGAAGCCAGCCCAGTATCAGGCCCAACCTCAAATGGGCCCAAATCCACCAAGATGCCCACAGTTAGAAAATGCGAAAGCAATTTTGGCCTTAAGAAGTGGTAA
This sequence comes from Zantedeschia hybrid cultivar, assembly GCA_030544215.1. Classification (NCBI taxonomy): domain Eukaryota; kingdom Viridiplantae; phylum Streptophyta; class Magnoliopsida; order Alismatales; family Araceae; genus Zantedeschia; species Zantedeschia hybrid cultivar. The sequence continues at coordinate 30,741,529 of JARZZO010000013.1, forward strand.
AATTTTGTCATATCCTTATCCAAATCAAGGATCTAATTAGCTCAATCATGAGCAAACCGAAGAAGAAGAAGAAGAAGAAGAAGAAGAAGAAGAGAATGAAGAACCCAATATCATTCAAGAAAAAGGGAAAATTGAGCAATATCCTGAGAATTATAAACCAAAAATCAATTTTCTAGAAGCTCTAGAGAATGTCAAGGTAAAAAGGAAGCATCAAATCCAAACCCATAATGAAGAGTTAATGGACTTATTTAAACAAGTCCACATTAACATACCTATGGTAGATGCCATCCAACATGTGCCGGCCTACGCTAAATTTCTGAAAGAACTTTGTACTCAGAAAAGAGAGCCCAAAACAAATTCTAAGAAGGTCTTTTTGTTTGAAGAGGTGAGTGCCATTCTGCTAAATCAATTACCCAAAAAGCTTAAAGATCCTAGCACTCCTCTCATTTCTTGTGATATTAATGGACTCACATTTGACAAGGCACTTCTTGATCTTGGGGCCAGTGTAAACCTTTTGCCTACTTCTGCCTATGAACAACTGGATCTAGGAGAACTGATGGCCACTTCTGTTATTCTCCAACTGGCAGATCGATTAGTTAAAGTGCCACGAGGATTCATTGAGGATGTAATTGTCCAAATCGAAGATTGCTACTTCCCCGTGGACTTCCTTATCTTGGATATGGCCCCATCCTTAGATTTGAATCACACTCTAATCATTCTGGGACGTCCATTCTTAGCTACAGCAAAGGCAAATATCAATTGTGCGACAGGTAAGATGGACATTTCTTTTGGGGACAGGCAGATTGGGATTAATATTTTTCAAGCTCCTAAGTATATGGATTGGAATGTGGGTTGTTATACAGTGTATGCCATGGATAATATGGTAGATGATAGTCCGGATTTAGAACATTTCCTCTTTCTCATAGAAGAAAATTTGGAGTTTGAACAGTCTTTATCCTACACCAAGGACATTGATTCATTTCACAATTAGACTCACTCGCTTAGTCCTTGGCTTATCATTGAACCTGTACCAAAGTTGCACCTTAGGCCAACACTGCCATCTCCTATATCTCCTCCTGAATTTGAGCACAATTCCTTACAGCCTGATCGCATGCATGACATTCATATGGTGAGACATGCTAAGTCGAGAGGAGAATTACACATAAATCAAGGTCTAAGTGAAGTAAGCGTAAATGAGGTAGTCAAATGGTCAAATCAGACAAATCATCACTTCATGAGTAGGAAAAGTATGGCTCTGAGAATATATGAGCAGGACATACAAAATGATACCAACAAATCAATTGACCCAGATTGATAAGAACTCACATGCGTCTGGTTGAAGACGTTAAACTTAGCGCTTATTGGGAGGCAACCCAATTTTCTCATTTTTATTCTGATTCTTCTCTTTTTCTTTTCTTGTTAGAAAACTGAGATCATCTACATTGGTGTATACGGAGAAGCCTCTTACATACCTCAGGTTGTATCTTTCCTCATTATGGATTTCATGTTAAATAATTCTTTCCATTACCATGCCATTGAGCACAATGTCATTCAAGTTGGGGGGGAGAATCATAGTGCATATTGAATAATCGTTTAAAATGAATGAAATTTTTGAATTTTCACACAAAATTTTCAAAAATTTCTTCATTTTCACACTCCAACGGAGATTCTTGTCCATCATACTTCATTTAGGATGTCTTAAACAAATCAATATTGAGTTAAGAAGTTGAGTAAAAGTTTGAATTAACCCCCCTCTCCACAAAGAGTCACAACTGGATGATTTTCACACACACACGGTAATTTGGAAAGAATGGAAAATTATGAAAATGTAGAGTTGCTGGAATTGACCCGAAGTGTAAGATTACCCATTCTGTTTTTATTTTTAGGTCAAAATGAAAGGGAAGTTAGGATTCGTAATAGGAGACCAATCCGCTTAACACTTTAAGGAGGCGGTCATCTCGAAAAAAGGACAATTAGAAGAATGATCAAATAAATATGTTTTAAAAGAGTCAAAGGAAGGACGGTGGCAAAAAGTATGCACCCTCCCCTCAGGCAAAGTAAAAAGGGTGGCAAAAAGTACGCACTCTCAAAGTGCAATCAAATGAAAAAAAAAAAAAAAATTGCGCTAAATCAAAAAGTCTTTCACAACAAAATAAGACCAATCCTAAAAAGTGTTGAGTTAGTGCGAGAACCGAAAAGCGGGCCTAGCCAACTAATTCGGAGATCTCTTTTTCTTTTCTCTCCCCTGGGTAGTTCTTCACCAAAAGTCAGCGAAGGCAACGATATACCAAACATGATAGAAATGAACTCCAAGCACCTCAAATGATATGCACAATCACCTGTCCTGATTCAAAGTATAGTGGGCGGGAGAACGAAAACCTGAATTTAAATTGCCTACCATTTGCAATAGATATCTTTTAAAATGAAGTTTGATTCTTTTTACTAATCATGGTAGTCCTAATTTTTCAAATGATTGCATTGCTAAGGGACTAGCAATGATTAAGTTGGGGGATGTGATAAGTTCACAAATTTACATAAATAATAGATGAAATTTACACACTTAACTATCAATTTAATGAACAAAATCACATTGAATGATAGATAAATCAATTGTGCTTTCAAACATATCAATTCTATAAAATTCGAATTTCAAATATCATCACTCTATGGATTGAATAAGGATAGTAATTTCATTCTCAAATAAGACTTTCTTGACAATTATTTAATGTGCATTTGGATGATTTATTGATTGCCGCATGAATTTAACTGTTATTTTATGTGAAGGTAGGATATGAACAAGTAGATGGCATAGTGGTTGGACTACTTGGATTTCAAACAAGTGACCAGGGTTCAAATCTTTGAAGGAACAAGATTGTATTTATTTTTGTCTTAAAAAGAGAACCAAACTAAAAGAGAGAAGAGGGAATTTCGGAATTCAAATTTCAAAAACATTATTTTTTAAATTTGAATTTTAAAATTTCAAAATCACGAAAATAACATTTATTCTTCAATTCAAAATTCAAAATTTGAAATATCCCTCTCTAAATTTAAATCTCAAATGTACATTTATAGAGAATCTTCTAATCAAGGGGGAACTTAATGCAAGCAATTAAGGGCCCATTTATTAGAGGATTTGAAATTCAAAATTTGAATTAAGAATTTTCTTCTATAAAACTAAGAGAGTGGGAGAAAAAGAGGACTTGAATCTTGTTTTTGAAATTCTTGCTCTCAATTCCTAAAAATTCTGAACTTTTGAAAAATTTAAACTCTCTCATCCCTTCCATCCAAATCTCTCTCTCTCTCTCAATTTCTCTCTCTCACTTTCTCCCTCTCTTTGCTACAGTATCCGTGGGTACTATAGCAGCCCCCTCTTTCTCTAGCTTTTGTTCTCTCGCTCTCTCTCTCTACATCTCTCTCAAACCAGTAGCTGTCAGGGCAAGAGGTGGACTTGAGGCACTGCAACTGACCACTGGAAGGAGTCCAAAGCTATCAAGTATCTGAGCGAAGGGCTACAACGGCTGCAAACATCATTTTTCTCTCTCCACTGCCTCTCTCTCTAGTTTTTGAGTTCTCTATGTTATACTGTATTTTGAATATTTTATATAAAAGTTTTCTTATAAAAGTTATGTTAATTTTTAATTTTCAATGTCTCTATAAAATTTCATATTGTTCTAATAATGAATGACAGTAGCTCCTTTGAAACAAGTTATCTTTTATCCATGTTTTTGTTCTACAGCTTTTATTTTTTCTTCTGTTGACACTACTCAAACTTTATATTTTACTTTTAATCAATGTTTTATAGGTAGTCTTAGTTCAGTAGATGATCTGATTATGCTCTTTTAGGGGTGCTCCTTTTGTGAGTTCATAGTAAGTCCGGTTAATTTCAATTCTTAACAAATCAAATCATCATGCTCCCTCTTCTTTCTTCTCTATTTTTCTTCTAAAAACTCAAGGTTTTCAACTTTAAAAATCTATTTCCCTGTGGATTCGACCCAATCTCATAACTTACTATTTTTGAAATAATTATATGTAGAAATTGGAATTTTAAGATTGATGTTCGAATATGCTTAACGACACATAATTTCAAACGATCAGACGTCGGCTGCCGTCCGGAGAGCAAAGTGCCGTGGAGGAGATGGTGGTGATAGTGGTGAGGGTTAGAAGGTTGATGGAGTGGAGGAAGAGGAGGAATGAGGAGAGGAAGAGAAGGAGAAGGGGAAGGGGGCGTCGAAGGGTTCGGAGAGAGAGAGAGAATGAGATAAATGAGAGAAAGGAGGGAAGGCTTAGACATCAAACCGAACAAGTATAAATCGCGTCGTTCTAGGAAGACGCCATTCAGACGACATGACGCGGGTCGTATACTGGCAGATGTCTGAATCGCGTCGCCCATCCAAGACGTTATTCATACGACACGATTGGACCTGTACACACGCGCCCCTACGCCCGCCCACGCGGCACCCCTGTAAAGCTCCTAAATGGTGTCCTCCTAGGCCGACGCCATTCAAAATCACGTCGAGCTTGCCCTACAAGGGCCCAAACTATGGGGTCCGACATCGAAACCGACCCAATAACCGGATCCTAAACCTTAACCCTTACACACACCTCTAATCTCCGCAAAGATTGACTCTCTTCTACCATAGAAGGAACACAATCTTCACCCTTCGCAAAGGATGGCCCTCTTCCACTAAGGAAGGATAAATCTTTCAATGTCCGCAAAGGTTGGCCCTCTTCACAAAAAAAGGAAAATAACTAAAGAAGGAAGATGAAATCCCTACAATTCACACACAAGACATGAAATTACAATTGAAAAGATGACTTAAAAAAAACTATAACTTTGTAAGCTAGATGTGGGTTTGTGTAAACTTGCAAATATTTGGACGGGTAAGCTAGCCGTAGGTCTATGTAAACAATATGATTCTCATTAGGATTTGAATAGAATCATAGAGGGAAAGTGAATTTGATTATGATGATAACCCTAAAAAGAAATTACAGTCTAAAGAGGATTTGGGAGAATGAGTTCTCTATAAATAAGTTGGAGATTCATTTATAGTTACTCTAAAATTGAGAACTATTGTGTGTAAGAGAAAAGAGAACTCTCTTGTGAGCAGTTCATACGACGAGAGTTGTTATTTCATAGGCGATTTTTTGCTAGCGATTTCTTCATCCAAGAGGAAGCCACGAGCCAAGGGAGAAGCCGTGAGATTAAGAGGCAAGGGAGAATTTAGAGAAGAACCTAAAGAACCCTAGGAAGGTACTTTCACATCAAGAGGTAGGCATATGACTACCCTAAGCATGAATATTTTATAGTTCTTGTTCTTTGACCTTATTTTGATGCTTTCAAACCTAATCGTAATAATGGAAGATAATTGAATTATAATGGATCATGAATTTCATTGAATTCATGGGTTTAGATTAGTCTGTGATAAAAAATGGTCAACCAATTCATTCCCAAAAGTTAATAGGGAAGATGCTTGGGAATAGTCAATTGATACCCCATATTGGTTAACCAATTCTACCAGTTTTGTTTCTTTTGACTCCTTTGACTGTATTTTGACTCGACCTATTTATGATAGTTAATGTATGAAAATCATGAAGAACATTATAATTGATATCTAGAACATGATTGTGATTTATTTAGAAAGTATCATAGTGTTTTGACAATATTTAGTATCTATCACTATAATCTAGCTTTTGGCTATTTAAATTGGAAAATTTAATATTTGCTTATAAAAACTTATGAAATTGATCCAATACTTGTAGACATATTTATTAACATTTGTATATATATATATATATATATATATCCTTCCAAACTATGATATTTGTATTTATACCCCTAACTCCTATATATTGTTATAAATACCCCTAACATCCTCAAAAGGGTTGTAGTTATACCTTTTTTCAAAATGCCATGAACTTCAACCGAATAATAATAAAGATTCCATTGATCTGACCATGTTTAACATCATAATTACATGTCCAATTGCTGTAAGATGCATGCAATCATTATATGTAAGTTTTTGCTATAGACATTGCCTTGCTATAGACATTGCCATTTAAAGGAGATATAATGGCTAATTTCAAGTAAGCATCCAATTAGGTGAGGCCTTTCTATACTGAGAGCAACATGAGCAAATTCCATGAGTTAGGCGTTGGTTTAACGGAATGGTTGGAGAGGGTATTCGCCGTTTTGTGGACTAGCTAAGATCATTAGTTTCATTGGCTAGAAGCTATAGTATCAAATATGCTTTTTTATGTTGTGGTTTAGATGCATGTCCAATTAAGTAAGTTATAAGATGATAATTGCACATCTTAGATGTTTTGATCTTCATGATAATAACCTAATAACTTGATTGATGTGCCATAATATGCTAAGATTTGTAACTTAGCCATGTAAGTATCCTTCATCCAAGTATATGATAAGTTATTTTCACGTTTCACTAATGACTAGACATATTTGACTTTAGACCATGCAATACAATCATGCTTAAGCCAATTTTACATGACATACCATGCTACCATATATGATCATAGTTAAGAACATGCTATGATATATCATGACATGACAAGTATGACATGTTTGTATACTTCCTTGCTATTTCTACGTGTAGAACATGACTTGATCCTTACGTTATATACATATGTATGGTTGAACTTTAACCTTATTATATGATAAACCATGTGTGGGAGTTTGAAGTCTATTGAATTCCTTGGACTCATAAAAGCACAATAGCACTTCACGAGAGATAGCTTTAGACACCAAATAAGAGGACTTGGACCTTGTTAGAGAAGAACTTTACTTGACAAGGTGCTACAATTAAAATGAGAGTTTGAGTTTCCTTAGTATTATGATGTGGTAGGAATTGAGTGAATGATGTAATTCGGTGAGAAAGAGTTGAGACTTTGATTCTTGTTCAGTTTATCCATGTTGACTTACATTTGTATTGGTTATTTACTTCGATTTAATTAGATTATATGGCGGTATTGGTATTATAATTATTTTCTTTGTGTATTATTTTATCTCTTATATCTATACATACATGTTGGGTTGTTCCTATTGTTACATCTTTGGATACAATGTGAGTCGGTTCATACTAGACCATGTTGGGGGCATTACAAAAGGAAACTAAGGTTACTACTTTAAGTATATCCTTGTTAAGATAACTTACATATTATCACTCCATTAGATGGACTCATGTGTTTATTCTTTTATATACATTACGCATGAAAATACTCTCAAGAAACGTGTTACTATCTCTTTCTATAAATTCCAATTGGGTGAAAGATATTCTAGTATAAGCATAATTATATTATTTGTATTTGTCTTCTCAAGCCTACAATAATAAATATTATAACGTGAATAAACTTGATCATTTGTTCTCTCAAATGTTACATTACACCAAAGGGTAACTTCTAAGTTATTCATCTATGAGTAACACTTACTGCAATGCCCCATGCATTGCAATCCACGTGGATTGCAATGCATGGGGGACAATCGTCCGGTCCATGTAATTGGACGGCTGTGTAGCAGTCCGTCAAGTGGGGAAGGGTACTCGTTTTTTAGTTTTTTTATTTTTTGTCAGATTTTTTTATTTTTTTTAGAACATCTGATAAAAATCCAACTGTACAGACAACAAGCTTGGGTCGGCCCTAACCCGACTATATATTTTTTTGAAAAAAATAAAAAAAAAACATTTACACGTAAATTGAGGTGTATACCAATTTTTTTTTTTAAAAAGATCTATACAGTCGGGTCAGAGCCGACCCTAGCTTTTTGACTGTACCATTAGATTTTTGATCGGACGCTCCAAAAAAAATTAAAAAAATCCGATAAGAAAATAAAAAAATTCTAAAATCAGTGCCCTCCCCCACCCGACGGATTGTTGTGCCTATCACGTGGGTGGATGGGACGGTTGCACCCTATACATACAATCCATGTGGATTGCAAAGTATGGGGCATTGCATCAAGTATTACTCTTCATCTGTTGTACAACTTATTTTCACTCCTTGTAAGAGATACAACAACCGTGGTGGATCATTCAATCTATAGATCGGATGATGGTTGTATTGCAATGCTCTAGGATATTGTCACAAGTATTTCTCATCTTGTTATAACTTTAACAGCTCAATTTGTCTCCAACTCTGTTTTGCCCAAATAAAATATACATCAAGATACTATTTGAGTCCACTATCTAGTGGGAAATAGGCATCAACTAGCTCAAACTACCCTCTCTTAGTTTAGTAGTCACCCAAGCTGATCTCCCACTTTATGGACACAAGACTATGGGAACATGGAATTCGTAGTCACCCAAGCTGATCTCCCACTTTATGGACACAAGACTATGGGAACATGGAATAATTTTCAAGAGTAATATTTGTTGCAAAGCCCAACAACCGTATGATCTGCTTTAATCACTGACCAGAAGGCTGCTATAGCAACTGCTTTTTTTAATTTTTCTAAAGAACTATGGAGAGATAGCAACCCTAAGAGCTGATTTGTACTATCGGATGGTTAAAAAATTCAAAAAAAGGGGATAAAAAGGACCATCTATTTTCTATCTTTTCAAATATTTTTAACCGTCCAAACAAAGATCTTGCAGCACATGTGGACCCTTAGCATTGCTTTGATTTTTCTTAGAAAGATTAAGCATAGTACACTTGCTACAGAAACCATCCAATCAAAGTTAGGTGGACGGCTATTGGCACTGCAATGCCAACATTGCAGCGAGTATTATTCAAATTTTCCAACAGAACTTAATCACACAAGACAAGAAGAAAACTAGTTCATAAAGACATGAGAATTGAAAAGCTTAAGTGGTACGAAGTCAAGGCTGATCATGACCTTATCTACTATGCACGCTTAGTTTAGAAAGAATATTTATTAACCAACAAATAAATTCATAATCGATTGAATAATCAAGTTATCAATTATGATATTCATCTGATTTAGAATAAATCGACAATTTAGTAGATGCTTCTATTTGTATTAAATAGTCATGTCTGACACTTGGACACGATATGATATTTGAATATTCATACTTGATATTTTAAAATTTCAAAATAAACACTAATATTTCTTCAGAATACTTATTTGTATATTAATATTCAATATGCTTCAGTTACACCATTTATGGTTTGAACGAGTTAAAATAACGATACTTTATTGAGATTTTTGCATATATGCCTCTTAACTGCATTATATATACTCTTCAACTCCCACATATGGTTATAAAGAGTACAACTTGTTGCACCACCGGGGGGCTATTACACCTCCTAGCGGTGCTTTTATTTAATTTTTTTTGTCGGCCCAAATCCGTTCTACAATTTGATCTTAGATTGGACGACCCAAAGAAAGATAAAAAATAAAAAATTTACCCCAATATTTTTTACTGTTCATTTTTCTTTTTACTGTTCATTTGGGAACAATTTTAAAATTTTCATCTTTTTTTGGGTCGTCCCTAATTTTTACTATTCATTTGGGGTTAGTTTTCATTTTTCATCTTTCATCTTTTTTTGGTCTTCCAATACAAGATCGGACTATACGACTATGTAGAGCACTATGGGGCCGACCAAAAAAAAGATCAACAAAGTTTGTTGTTAAATAAAAGCGCCACTAAAAGGCATAATAGCACCTAGTGGTGTAGCAAGGCAGTAATAAATACCCTTAACATTCTAAAAAAGGTTATGGTTATATCCTTCACATCAAAATACTATGAAATCTAAGGGAGTATGCTACCAAAAAAATCTAGATATTTTACATATATACCCTTAAATTCATCAAAATTTTGTATATATACCCTAACTTCACACAGAATTTACGAAATCTTTCTAGCATATTCAATTGAAGTTTACAACATTTTGACAAAAAATATAATTGCAACCTTTTTGAAGATTTCAGAGGTATCTATAGTAATATGTGAAAGTTAGGAGTTCATACATAAATCCTATAGTTTATAGCGGTATATATATGAAAAATCCTACTTTATTATATGCGCATATAAGTACATATGAATTAGTATATGTCTATATACTTCTCATGTCCTATTTTCAAAATTTTGCCGTGTTTGAAATATGTATTCATGTTGACACTTGTGTTTATATCTCACATGTCATATGAATAAACTGAAATGACGTACATGTAAGGCTTGAAATTTGTATTCATTATGTCATTGATTATGCAGATCGGTTTGAAAAGACGATTCCATTAACCGATCAAAAGTTAATCCAATATGATCATCAAGTTAGCGCTTACCATTTGCATCCTTAGCCTATATGATCCTTTTGGATTTATATTGACTATATTGAATACAAATGCCATCTAAGGGTGTATCCGGTATTGATCTTAATTTAAAGTTAGGGTTTCACAACTTGCTCTAGAATTATTTTGAGGGAGGAAAAGAGGGGCTCTAACAGCCACCCTAATGGTCCGACGGTTGACCTGATTATAAATATTTCAATTAGCTATTAGATATGATAGTCAAATAAAAATCTCATTAGATACAAAGTATTTAAACTAATAATAGGAGTATATCAAAACAAATAAATTAGTAAAAAATTAAATATAAATAAATTACTTAAATGTTATTTTATGTAAAATTTAATCATTAGATCTTAAATCTCGTTACATAAAGATATAGTTGATCATATAATAATTGAAGTTGTAGAGGTGGAAAACTTGTGCTCGTCCCTACACAAACGGTAGGTGGAGATCAAAATAGTTGGCAGCAGGCATGGCCTTACAAGGGATGATAAAAGAAATTAGGGGACCTTTGTTCTCAAAATTAACCTTTTGATGCTTAAGTCAAAGCCCGAAGAATAAGAGAATTACATGGAGAAAGAAGCTCTCAGGGTTGTGTGCTTGGGGGCCTTAGAAGCATTTACCAGTGTATGGCCAAAGGTTAAAGTTATTACAAGAGTTTATCCAGTTGAGAGCAACGGACACATAAAGTGCAGACTTGCCCTTGATAGGATGCGTGTCCTCTTTGTGGTGCTATGGGGACGACATGCACTCTTAGTTTTGGTTTAATAGGGTCTCGTCTAGATATTAGTAGAGGTAAATCACCTTTATATGGACGTATTCCCCATGATGATAGTGACTCAATCCGACGAAAGTAGACTTTCTATGATGGTGGACTGCCATGTCAAAGTCAAAGAGAGGATCTGATGGTAGTGAATCTCTTCATAATGATGGTCTGCCCTTAAGCATTGTGGAACTTGATAGTGCACCATCTGTGATTGACACGTGGAGTGAACTATCAATCAAGTAAAAGATGAATTGACATGTCCTTCTGATGATGATATGTTGGCCCTTAGTGGCCAATTGTAAGGAAGGGGTAAGTGTGTCCCCACTTTTTCCTATGGTCGGTCGAGGGAACTTATTCTCAACCACTTTAAGATATGAGAGTTCTCAAGGAGTGGAGTCAGACACCGAGGGGCATGATCCCAACTATTGCCTCTTGTGGGCTTCCGGAGAACCATGGTCGACATAGACCTCACAATTGGTGGGTCCAATGGGCCATTGTTTCTCACTTATTGGGTTCGTGTTAGGCATCTAGGTACCCTTCCCTTCAGAACTAGATGTCTATTTTTTTGTTTCCGTTCCAATCATTAATCAAATAATTGAATGGATATTTGAATAAATCCATCAAATCTTGTATTCAGATAATTTTGGACTAATCAAATACAAATTCGAATCGAATCTGAATAGGGTTATCTATGTAAATTGGGCCATAGGATAGGTAATTGCATGGCCTCCATAGTGGATTGTGGAGGGAAAGCGTATTCTACCTAAATACCAGAGCCATACCTCCGTATCATTGCATGATGGGATTAGATGCTCTTAATGGCAATGACAGCTGTGCGGCATGGCAAACTGGCCCTAAGGGAGTGCATCCCGATGCCGAAGGGAGATTACTTTTTGTTTTCTAATGCCCCAGTGAGTCCAAGGACAGGTGGAACATTCCCAAGGTTGTCAGGTTGCCCTTCTAAGTAAACTTAACATTGATGTGGACATTTGCCTTGTTCTCGTACCTAGTGGTTGGAAAGGGTCAAGGAAAACATATTTACGACCTTATGACAGGGCCGCAACTTCCCAAGAGTACCTGTAGAAGCTTCCAAGGGTGTTGGATTCACATAAACCTTTTACTTTTAAGAGAGCCTTGGGTCCAGTAGATCCTGTTGGACTTTAAGAAGTCTCTTGTAAAGAGTTTGTAGGTGTAGTTGATGTAGACCTTTTTAACCGGCAGTCGGTCATTGGAGGCACCTAGACTATTTCATACTGAGTTTTTTATTAGGTGAGCAAGTTTTCTCTCCTTCAGCTCCGATTCTGCCAAGAATTATCTAAGCATTTCAATTGGAAACATGTTCTCAAATATTCGATGGATACAAAATAAAAATAAAATGAAAGAAAAAATATAGATCTCTAATTAGACTTTCTTCACATCACAGTGTCAAGGCTGTGAGGCCATATGTACGAGGCCCCTCTCACAAATAGGTAGAATTTGAACTATAAGTTCTCTTCCACATTGTGTTGTCATAAAAAGGAGTAATACATGCTGTAATGCCTCCATCCCGCTATAATGGAGGCATTCTAGTAAGTTTTAAAAAAAAAAAAATGAAAATTTTTTAAGGCCGGACCCACATGTTCTATATATTTGTACAATCCAATCACCAATCATACGACCTAAAAAATTTTAAAAATAAAAAAATAAACTTTAATTAATAGTAAAAAAATGTCTTTAACAGACCGAGCCGAATAATACTTTTTGATTTTTAGAATTTTTTGAGTCGTCTAATCAGAGATCAGGTTATACAAAAATGTAGGGCATGTAGGCCCAACTTTAAAAAAATTCAAAAAAGGATTTTTTTAACCTACTACAATGGCCCGTGCATTGAAGTAAGAGGGGCATTGTAACAAATATTACTCCATAAAAAATGGATGCCGAGTGTCCCTCATTTCCACTCTCTTGTACTCACAAAGAGAGGATGTAGACCGATTGAAATGAAGAGCAGACTGAGGTGTCGTTTGGTACGTTGTAAAATACTGTAAAATCTTGGTTTTGAAATCACCATTTTTAAAATCAGCGAAAATAAAATTCCTTAAAATCGCTGATTTTGGTTTATGGTGATCGTGGGCTGTAAATCAAAATCAAGTACAAGGAGAATTTTAGGGGTCAATCGATTTTGAAATATAGTTGTTTACAACACACCAAACGAATGAAAAGGTACCTTAAAATCATTTACAGCACACCAAACATAAGGAAAACACCATTGTATCACTATTTATGATGTTTTACGGCTATTTATGATGCACCAAATGACACCTAAGTGAAAGTAGTAATTCCAAGTGGAAGGACTTTCATGTAAAAAATATTATGTATACTATGGCAAGGGATCAAGCTCGATCCCACATGCCTTGCAAATGCGCGCGCACACAGTATTTCAAAATAAGTCATTATATTTTGTGTATTTTGATATTAATTCTTTTAAACTTAAAATTTTTAACCTTTAATTATTACTATTTATCTCGTCAGCTTTTACTAACTTTACTATAATTAGACCCAAGTTAACAATGTAAATGTTTTTTATACCCCTAAGTAACCCCTCTCTTTCTCTGGGGGACGAGCAATTGGAATTCCAAATGTCTCTCTCTCTCTTTCTCTCTTTGAGCGGGTGATTGGAAACCTTTTTTTCTCCCCGAATGGTTTGGCGACACCCCATTAGGAGCTGAGTGTGGAGGGCAGCTGCCGCAGTGGCGGCGAGAGAAGAAGGGGGCTCCTCAATTACTAGACTGGATTAAATATTACTTATTTTGTCCTTTTTATTTTAAAATACGAAACTGTTCTAACATGCTTTTATAGACATTGTCACATGAATTATTGAAGTATAAGACTAACCTAACACTCGGGTATAAGACTATTTTTAAGTTTAAAGATAGAGTGTCTGCACAACTATAAGTTTTGGTGATCCAACTCAAAATCTTACAACTTTGAGTGGAACATGTACTACTACTTAAATGCTCCTTTTCACGTATACTAACAGAATCTAAAGAATGCCACCATCTTTGCGATATGACTCATGCGTGTTAAGGAGGAGACTGTGGCCGGCGCTGGAGCTCGTTCGCTCGCTCTCTCTCTCTCTCTCTCTCTGGGTTTTGGGTTTTGAGGTGGTCGGCGGTACTGAAAGAGGAAGGAGGAGAGTAACATAATGTTAACACGAAGGCAGGCATGGGGGAGACAAGGGCCAGGGATCTCTGTAGCACGAGATTGAGCTCTGGGAGCTCGGTAACGGCTATGGACCCAAGGGATTTGGCCTTCCTTCTCGGGAGGCGACGGAGTAGGACGCAGCGTGGTGGAGCACAGCTTGGGCCTCTCCGACGACGAGAGCTCCCAGAGGGTGCTAAGGTTCGGCCTCGCTCTATGAAGGCAGCAGCCCGACACGGGATCCGGTGAAGCGATTGCAGACTTGCCGAATCTGACACCTCTGCGTCGCCCTCCTCCTCCTCCTGGCCACCGCCTCTAGGCCCCACCCGCCGCTACATAGCCTCCAGAGCACACCCAGCACCGCCTCCGTCATGGCGCTGCTCATGGAGATGACAGAAGAAGGAACATGACGGAGAAGGAAGATGCTCTCGGAGATGACGGAGACGGAAGAAGAAGACACCCCATTGAAGGGTAAAAAGGACTTCTAATTTTTTTCGATATTTAAAGAATATTATGAAAATATTCTCTTTTTTCTGATGTTAACTAGAGGGACTTATTAATAATTAGATTTTACTTTATAGAGATTAATATCAAAAGAGAAGTAAGGTCTAACACCTGCTGCAATCTTATCTCTAATCGGATAATACGGATAAAAAATCTACTTTAAATAAACATGTTCAGTTATCCAATCGAAAATCGAATTGCATGGTCACATACGTCAAGTTTGGGACCACCAAAAGATTAAAAATATAAAATACCAGTGTAGCAACTAATTCTCACATCAAAATACACACGATATGGAAATTTATTTTGAAAACCACACGTCTACATGAATTGAAATCTACAAAATCATTTAAATTTAAATTGGGTTGATTTTATATTAACCATTCTTACATACAAATATCAAATATGCCACTCTTAATTGCATAATATCATGTATATCATGGTCATAAAGTGCCATTAAGGTTAATATATATTCACAGTTTGTCGAAAAATGTTAAGAATATGAGTATGACTTACTGCACCGTGTCAGTAGTGCAAGCATGTTTACAGTAGTGAGTGGTGCAACAAGTATTTTTTGTTACTGAATTGAGAAAGGCCCTAACTCAACATTCATACCGTCCGATCTTAAAAAGAAAGAAAGAAAAAAAAAAAAACCCACACTCATGCGATCCAAGTAATCGAATCGGGCGCTGAACCCCGGTGCAGCAAACATTTCACCAATGTACCTGTTAAAACATAACGACAGAAGGGGAAGATCGCTAAAAATATCCCCAAAGAGAGAGACCTGCAGGCGGTCTCCGACGGATGCAGAGAGAGAGAGGTCTCCTAGGGATGCAGAGAGACAGAGAGAGAGAGAGATTCCTAGTTGCAGTTGTCTTCTTCCTCCACGGGCATCCATGCATCACCCCCCCCACCCCAAAATGAGAACCCATGGTGCCTTGGCCCTTCTGCACCCACTGTCGCCCTCTCTTCCTCTCCCCTGCTGTCGCCCTTGCGGATCTTGAGGAGTCCGTCTGATATGGAAACTTCCAGTACCTCCTCAACATCTCAGTGGTGGACGCTGCCTCATGCGTCCTCCTCGTCAAGCTCCACAGAACCCAAGGACCCACCGTGCTACTCACAAAGCTCCTCACTATCTACCACGCCACGGCCCTGCAGATCGCGCTCCACCACAGTGCCGACACCCCACAGTTCTCCAGATCTAGCGCAGCAGCTATTCGTAACCCCCCCCAATCTCCCTCGTCACCATGCTATATATTGGATGCAGGGGGTGAGAGGCATGCAAGCTGCAGCCGCCCCCGTGCCGGCAAGGCATGCAGAGGAAAGTGAGCAGCAACTGAAGGGGTAGTAGTTGCTAGAATGACGCAAAAATGTGAGACAATCGAAGCAAATTCATGCGTAGATAATCACAGGAGAATCTGGGGAAGATACCGTTGCAATTGGACTGTCAATGGATACTCAAAGCCAAAAGAACCCGGTCCCTGACCCGATTAAGTGAGCTTGGATGTTAAAATTAAGCTAATTTCATTTTTGGATTAAGTTTAAGCTTTAATTTTAAGCCCGATCCTGAGAATGGACTGAGTTTGGGCATTGTTATGCCCGCGTCTGATAAATATTAAATATAAAAATAATAATTGAATTGATATAGCATATAAATATTTATATTGACAAAATCATTTAGTTACATATATATATTACACATTAATTTATGTCAAGTATGAACACTAGATTAACATTTCAATTGCGTTAAATTCAAGAGAGGCCGGTTTAAAGGCCTATTAGACTGGGTAGCGGTCACGAATTGTTGTTAGCGGGCCGGTCTATCCAACAAATGGGCTTGTGAAATTAAGCCCTCTCACCACCGAACACCCAATCTCTTTCTATTATGCCCTAGAACTTTAAGCCCATTAAGCATGTTAATGGACATGTTTAATTGAATTAAATTAAATTAATTAATTGCTATAGATAATTAATAATTTAAATAATGAATCTAGTATGAAGAATCTATTAGAAGAACAACTAGGTCCATTAAATCCATTAGTGTTTCAAGATGGAACCAAACGACTTTCAACACTTAGTCAAATTCTAGGTTCAGAGTTATATGACAACAACTCGGTAAATCGGCAATAATTTTTCGCTCAGTTGGATAAAAATTATGATCTTTATATCATTGGAAAAAATAAATTAAGATCTACAACTTTGTAGAAGAGAGTTTTTACTAATTTCAATATTTTAGATATCAAATTTAAGGAGTTTCAGATATGGAAACACTTATGTGGGAAAACATATTTCCTAGTTGTACTAGGAAGTGAGTTTAACTTGCATGACAAGTCTTTCACAGTTGGAGTTTGACTCCAGTATGGAGAGAGGGAGTTAATGATTGTATCAGGAAGGGAAGGATGTATAAATAGAAGCTTGGAGACGTGTTTTGTCTCTTTAGCACGCAATCTCAATTATAGGATAGGTAACATAGTGTTCTCCATGAAGAACTAGAAGAATCCTTAGTTTAATCTCTTGGGATTTGATTCTAATATATGAATTGGGTTCTTGGAGGTTTAGGAGACGTAGTAGAAGTTTTTTAGGAAGAAGAATTCATGACTAGAGCATAAGGGCTTTCTTAGATAAGGGTTGGTTTGTTCTTCGTCCAAAAGGTACGCAATGATAATCCATCATATGAATAATTTGTGTTATACAAAAATTTGATTATTTTCAAGATTTTCAAAATTTGAATATATTAAGAACATTATTAGATTTGATTGAGAACCATTAGATTAGAAGAAGAGATCATAAACTATGGAAAATCTCATATTTTAACCTGCTCTGGTCGGAATCAGTTGACCTATACGACAGGTTCGGTCGACCAATTATAACAGTACATCGGTTCAACACTTAGTTTTTCGCTGAACTTCTTGATGTCTGTTCTCACTCGTTTGATGTTGGATTGACTTGAAATTTTGATCAAAACTTGATTGACATGTCTACTTTATGCTCACCAAATTTTAGATTTTGTTAAATTTATTTACTATTTATTTCATAAATATTTTTTTAAACATATGTAGGATATCCAGACTGGTGACAATTTGGACTTTTGAATGAACTTTGATTTGCCATAACTTCATGAATACTTGTTTAAATTATCTGAAATTTTGACCACATCTTTGTCATGATGGAATCTAATTATCTGAAAAATTTAATATTTTTTAAAATTTATTCGTTATTATTTACTATTTATTCAATAAGTCAAAATTCACTCAAATTCTTCATATGCTACTTGATACTCTAAATCACTCATGTGATGCCCAAATTGCATGAAACGTTGTCTACATGTTTCATTTGACCAATTGGTCATGTTCGCCAAGTTGGATATCTTTCAATTCTGTTTACTATTTTCGGACATAATTATTAGATTTTTAGCTCTGAAAATTAGTTTTAATACTTGAAAAATATATTTATTGGTCTGAAAATTTTGAGATAATTCATAGATTATATCTCTTCATTTAATAATATGTTGATATTAGTTTTATTCTAATTTTCTATATATATGGCCATGTTAGCTTTTTGAGTGACTATTTTGTATGTAAAAGTATGTATTTTAACTTTTATATCTATATTCCACTTTGTTAATTGAATTTTCATATCTATGCACATCTTATGCTCACTGTTATATCATTGTGTCATATTTGTATGACCATGTTTAGACATTGCCATATTAAGGAGATATAGGGTATGATTACGGTATAAGCATCAATATTACATACTCAAAGCCCAAAAATCCGATATGGTCCGACCCGATTAAGTGAGTTTGGATATTAAAATTAAGCTAATTTCATTTTTGTATTAAGTTTGGGCTTTAATTTTAAGTCCGATCCTTACAGTGGACTGAGTCTGAGTTTGGGCATTGTGATGCCCAAGTCTGATAAATATTAAATATAACAATAATAATTGAATTGATATAGCGTATACATATTTATATTGACAAAATCATTTAGTTACACATATATTATACATCAATTTATGTCAAGTATAAACACTAGATTAATATTCCAATTGCCTTAAATTCAAGACATACCAGTTTAAAGGCCCACTGGACTGGGTAGCAGTCACGAATTGTTGTTAGCAGGTCGGCCCATCCAACAAATGGGCCTGTGAAATCAATCTCTCTCACCACTGAACACCCAATCTCTTTCTATTATGCCCTAGAACTTTAAGCCCATTAAGTATGTTAATGGGCATGTTTAATTGAATTTAACTTAATTAATTAATTGTTATAGATAATTAATAATTAAAATAATGAATCTAGTATGAAGAATCTATTAGAAGAACAACTAGGTCCATTAAATCTATTAGTGTTTCAAGATGGAACCAAACTAGTTCCAACACTTAGTCAAATTCTAAGTTCGGAAATCGGCAATAATTTTTCATTCGGTTGGATAAAAATTATGATCTTAGTATCGTTAGAAAAAGGGAATTAAGATCTACAACTTTATAGAAGAGAGTTTTTGTTAATTTCAATATTTTATATATCAAATTTAAGGAGTTTCAAATATGGAAACACTTATGTGGGGAAAACAGATTTCCTAGTTGCATTAGAAAGTGAGTTAGTGAGTTTAACTTGCATGACAAGTCTTCCACAGTTGCAGTTTGACTCCAGCGTGGAGAGGGGAGTTAATGATTGTATCAGGAAGGGAAAGATGTATAAATAGAAGCTTGGGGGAGTGGTTTGTCTCTCTAGCACGCAACTTCAATTATAGGGTAGGTAACATAGTGTTCTCCATGAAGAACTAGAAGAATCCTTAGTTTGATCTCTTGAGATTTAATTCTAATATATGAATTGGGTTCTTAGAGGTTTGGGGGACATAGTAGAAGTTTTGGACTAAGAAGAATTCATGACTAGAGCATAAGGACATTCTTAGATAAAGGGTTGGTTTGTTCTTCCTCCAAAAGGTATGCAATGATAACCCATCACATGAATAATTTGTATTATATAAAAATTTGATTATTTTTAAGATTTTTAAAATTTGAATATATTAAGAACATTATTGGATTTGATTGAGAACCATTAGATTAGAAGAAGAGATCATAAACTATTGAAAATCTCATATTTTAACCTGCTCTGGTCGGAATCGGTTGACTTATATGACAGGTTCGGTCGACCAATTATAATAGTACATTGGTTCAGCACTTAGTTTTTCGTTGAACTTCTTGATGTGGATTGACCTGAAATTTTGATCAAAACTTGATTGATATGTCTACTTTATGCTCACCCAATTTTAGATTTTGTTAAATTTATTACTATTTATTTCATAAATATTTTTTTCAACATATGTAGTATATCCAGACTGGTGACAGTTTGGACTTTTGAATGAACTTTGATTTGCCATAACTTCATGAATACTTGTCCAAACTATCTGAAATTTTGACCACGTCTTTGTCATGATGGAATCTAATTGTCTGCAATTTAATATTTTTTAAAATTTTATTCGTTATTATTTGCTATATATTCAATAAGTCAAAATTCACTCAAATTCTTTATATGATACTTGATACTCTAAATCACTCATGTGATGTCCAAATCGGATGAAACTTTGTCATGTTCGCCAAGTTAGAAATCTTTCAAATCATTTTATTATTTTTGGACCTAATTATTATATTTTTTGCTCTGAAAATTAGTTTTAATACTTGAAAATATGTTTATCGGTATGAAATTTTGAGATAATTCATAGATTATATCTCTTTATTTAGTAATCTGTTGGTATCAACTTTACTCTGATTTTCTATATATATGACTATATTAGCTCTTTAAGTGATTATTTTATATGTAAATGTAGGTATTTTAACTTATATCTCGATAATACACTTTGCTAATTGAATTTTCAGATCTATGCACATATTATGCTCACTGTTATACCATTATGTCATATTTGTATGACCATATTTTGTTATGCCCCGAATCCGATTCAGTCGTTTAGATTCACTTCATATTCAAGTTACGTAACTACGGAATCAAATAACATATAAATCAAAGATGAATGATGAGAGACAAATAACCAAGCAATCAACTTGTCATTTACCATCATTAAATATAAATATTTTATTATATTGTCATAACCAGTATCCTCAAATTTCATCAAACATACAGCGGAAATAAAATATCTCAACTTACTAAAGAAATATAAAAGTACATATACTCTCTCAAGTTCCTACTACATCAAATCTAAGAAAATAGTAAATCTAATCCTAGATAACCTCCAAATGAGTCTGAATCCAATTCCTTAAGCAATATCCTGTTCTTCAGCTAACACTTCCTCCTCAGTCTCTGAAAATGTTAGTAAGGTTCATAAGTATAACTACTCAGTAGGCAAGTCAAACTCACCAAATACTAACAATATAATATTTGAAAAGTGATAATATCAAATATATACATGATTCACAATTCTACATATAACTCAAATAAGATCATGATACAAAACATGGTCAAATATAAATTACCAAATCACGTGTTTTCTAATAACAAGAACAAATTGAATTAACATATAACATATAAGGCATGATCATATTTTGATTTAATTGAACAAGTCTACTAGCTATGATCAGAACATATCACATATCAAACTAAACAAATCAAATCGAACATATAGCAAATTCGTCACGGTATGATAGCTTACCAAATCATATTTCATATTGTCAAAACAGCTAATCATAATGAACATAACTTTTTAATCAAATAAGTTGAGATCAAAATAACTGAGCATAGATGTCAAAAGAGCAAACTGAGTAGATTATAAGCTGAATCAAACAGATTTAAACAGCAAATTGTGTTTCGTAATTATGTGCAAAACAAATCAAATCCAAACATATCAAATGGACATGCATTCAACTACTATATAAGGAGTCGAACAAACAAATATCAAAATATATATGCAAATATGCTAAGATCATGGCACATGAATAGCCAAGGAGTGCATTGTCCCACCTCGGATAACTGCAAACAAAACACAATTAACGAAATTTTTCCGTTGCCCTACGGGCAGAATTCATCTACGGACGCATACGAAATGAACCTTAATCTCCTTAAGATGGTAATGTCCAAACATATCTCAAACAAATATGGCACAAATATATTTTCACAGATTTTATAATAATCATACATTTGAAAATTAATTTGGCAAAATTATACTTACATATAAGAGTTAAAATACATACTTTTATATACAAAATAATCACTTAAAGAGTCAACATGGTCATATAGATGAGTAATCAGAGTAAAACTGATCAAAATAAGTTTTTGGATAGAAGCGTATACTATTGAAATTTTCTCAGATTTTTCGTACAAAGAATTATAATTTCTGGCTAATAAAATAAATTTTCAGAAATGAAAAATAAACAAATAAGGCCAAAAATAGCAAACAGATTCATAAAAATATCAAATTGGTTTAACATGTCTAAGAGGTCAAAGGAATCATAAGGACAAAGTTTCATATAATTTCGACATCAAACGAATGATTTAGAGTATTAAATGACATATAAATAACTTAAGTCAAATTGTGCCAATCAAATAAATAGGAGAATAATAAACAAATAAATTATAAAATTTATGATATTTTACCAAAAAGCATAACAGGTCGAAATCAAAGTGTGCTCAAAATTTTAAGTTAATCAGTTAAAGAACAAATGAGTTATAATCAATTTAAGTTAAAGCCGAAAATTTGTCATAGTTTTTGAAAACCGTAGGTATAGGTGTAGGTCATGAATTTACAGAATATAGGATTTTGCGAATTTGATAAAAAAATCATAGATCAAAGTGAAATCTAAAATTATGGATTGATAGATTACAGTTATACAAAGTATGTTTGACCACTTTTGAAAATCAAAACAAAGTTTTCATATTACTACAAAATATCATTCAAGGGATTATCATCAGCGACCTCAAGAACACGAAGAACACTCCCTTCTAATGCCTTTCAATCACCTTCTAGCACTCCAATTTCGATTTTTTGTGATATAAGGCTTCTCCCACGACCTCTAAACTTCAAAGAAGAACAATCCATTCATTAGAATCAATTTCCAAAGAGAATTAAATCAAAATACTTCTCTTTCTCATGAAGAACATCATGTTCTTATCTTTTATCTTCGGACTACGTGGAGGAGGCCTTATGTACGACCCCAAGACTTCATATATACTATTTTGACTTCCTAATACTATCCAAATTAAGCTTCCAAAGTTGCCAAGTCGAAGTCAAACCGTAGCTTTCTTAACTAACAAGTTAAAATGTTCCGATTCAAACTAGGAACCTAAATTTTTGTGCAGAATGAGTTTCCTCCTATAAACACCCTCCAATTCGATCCATTAAACGTCGAAATTAGCTATTAGTCTTTTTGACAAAATTGTAGTCTTTTATATCCTAGTTCCAAACATATATTCCATATCCTTTTTGGACTTTGGTGCGTGAAGTTATGACATTCGCAAAACAGACCTTTCTCATAGTTTTCAAACTCAAAAATTTGACTAACTGTTGAAAACTAACTAGTTTCCTAATTGGGTCACTAATGGGTTTATTGGGCTTGTTTTGACTAATGACTTACCAATTTTAAACCTATTATTATATTATTAAATAAATTTAAATATTTTTAGCCTATTAATTGACTTAATTAGACTTATTTTAATCTAATTAGACTTAATTAACCTTGGCCCATTAATAAATTAATGGGCTTGACATCTATGATATAACATCTTCTCCTCATTAAAAAGATTTCATCTTTAAAATTAGTATAACTTACCAAATAAATCTGGATACTTCTTTTTCATCTCTTCCTCTATTTTCTAGGTAGCTTCCTCCGTATAATAGTTCCGCTATAAAACCTTCATTAGATGAATTACCTTGATTCGGAGTACTTATTTTTTATGATCTAATATGCGAATTGGCTTTTCTTCATAGGATAAATCTTGTTGTACATCTAACGGCTCATACTCAATCACGTAAGATAGATCTGATAGGTACTTCCTGAGTATAGATACATGAAACATTTGATGTACATTGGCCAATACAGGTGGTAATGCCAACTTATGCCACATCGCCAACTCGTTGTAAAATCTCGAACGGCCCAATGAATCTTGGACTCAATTTTCCCTTTTTGCCGAACCGCATCACACCCTTAGTAGGAGACACCTTTAAAAACACATGATCTCCCACTTTAAATACCAACTCTCGTCTTCTATTATTTGCATAACTCTTCTGTCGGCTTTGAGCAGTGAGCAACCGCTTCTTGATAATATCAATCTTCTCAGAACAATCTTACACAATTTGCAGTCCGATCAAGTTTCTTTCACCAACTTCAGACCAACAAACAAGTGATCTACATGGTTTGCCATAGAGTGCCTCATATGGAGTCATCATAATGCTAGAATGATAACTGTTATTGTATGCAAACTCGGCAACTGATCATCCCAGCTACCCTGCCACTCTAGGTTGCATGCTCTCAACATGTCATCGAGCGTCCATATAGTCTTCTGAGACTGACCATCGGTTTGAGGATGAAAAGTAGAACTAAACTTCAGTTGTGTGCCCAATGCTTCCTGTAGACTTTTCCAGAATCGTACAGTGAATCTAGAATCCTTGTCTGATATGATAGAAATTGGCATACGATGTAATCGGACTATCTCATCAATGTCCAATCTAGTCAACTCCTCTAATGATTGGGTCTTGCGAATAGCCAAAAAATGAGCAGACTTAGTTAATCGATCTACAATCACCCATATCATATCATGCTTCTTCCTTGTCTTAGGCAAGCCAGTAATGAACTCCATAGTGATCTGCTCTACTTCCATTGAGGTATTTCTATTGACTACAATGGACCAGTAGCTTTGTGATGTTCAGCTTTCACTTGTTGACATGTCAAATACGTAGAAACAAAATCTGCAATGTCTTTCTTCATACCTGACCACCAAATTTTTTTTCTTCAAATCTCAGTACATCTTTGTACTGCCTGGATGTATATAGAATTTTGATTTATGAGGTTCAGCCAGCAATTCCTTCCTTAGCTCGTCATCAGTCGGCACACATAACCTATTGCTATGCCGAATGCCTCCATCTGTACCTTTTACCACATTAGGCTTACCTTCCATAGTAAAAATATCTTGATCCTTCTCCTGAGCCTAGATAATTCGGTCAATAAGAGTAGACCGAACAGTCAGTTGCATCAGATACGACTTCTCACCGTATACTTGAGGTGTAGCTTCACTAGCATCTTCCATATCTTTCCACTCTGAGTACAACTGTAAAGTCATAAGCTTTCTGCTCAACGCATCAGCTACAACATTTGCCTTACCTGGATGATAGTTCAAAGTGAAGTCATAATCCTTTAAGAACTCTGCCCAACGCCTCTGTTTCAGATTGAGATCCTTCTGTGAAAAGATATACTTCAGACTTTTGTGATCAATGAATACCTCAAACTGTGCCCTATAAAGATAATGCCGCCAAATCCTCAAAGCATGCACCACAGCGGCTATTTCCAAATCATGAGTAAGATAATTTTGTTCATGGTCTTTCAATTATCTCGATGCATATGCTATAACCTTGCCATGTTGCATAAGCGCACATCTGAGACCCTTGTGTGAAGCATCAGTGTATACGACAAAACTATCAATCCCACTAGGCAAAGTGAGTATCGGAGTTGCGATCAACCTTCTCTTTAATTCTTGAAAACTTGGCTCGCATTCTACTGACCAAACAATTTTTTCACCCTTCCGTGTCAACTTAGTCATTGGAGCGGCTAAGGTAGAAAACCCCTCTATGAATCTTCTGTAGTACCCAGCCAAACTAAGGAAACTCCTAATTTCAGCAACAGTCTTCAGAGCCTCCTATTTCAAAACAGTTTCCACCTTTACTGGATCTACAGAAACTCCATCCTTGAAAATAATATGCCCCAATAATTGGACCTGCTCAAGCCATAAATCACATTTGCTGAATTTGGCATATAACTGATGTACTTTGAGAATCACCAACACAATCTTCAAATGCTCCCTATGTCCTTCCTCACCCGGTGAGTAAATCAGCACATCATCAATAAAAACCACCACAAATTAGTCAAGGTATGACTGAAAGATTCTATTCATTAGATCCATAAATGCAGCAGGAGCATTAGTTAGCCTAAAAGGCATAACCAATAACTCATAATGATCATACCTGGTGCGAAAAGCCATTTTCGAAATGTCTTCATCCTTGATCCGCAACTGATGGTAACCGGATCGTAGATCAACCTTAGAGAAGACCTTGGCTGATTGCAACTGATCAAACAAGTCTTCGATCCTTGGCAAAGGATACTTATTTTTTATGGTGACTTAATTGATCTTGAGATAATCAATGCACAGCCACATTGACCCATCCTTCTTCTGGACGAGTAGAACTGGTGCACCCCATGGTGACACACTTGGTCGTATGAAGCCTTTATCCAGAAGTTCCTGCAGTTGTTTCTTCAACTCTGCCAACTCAGCAAGAGTCATTCAGTATGGCGTTTTCAAAATAGGTGTTGTCTCTGGCATAAGATCAATAGTAAAATCAATCTCCCGTGATGGCGGCAAACCGTGCAGATCATCAGGGAAAACATCGGAAAAGTCTCGAATCACCTCAATATCATGTAATGTCTTGGTCGTGTTATTATCAACCACCACACTAGCAAAAAATGCCCCACAATTTAATAATATATCTCTCTACCTTCTCTACATAGATAAACATCCTACCTAACTTGTGCCTCATATATTGGAAATAAAATTGCTCCTATAGAGTTCTTCAAAATATAACCCTTTTTCCTACAACCGTCCAACAAGGCATCATGTTTTTCCATTAAATTCATATCCAGTATGACGTGGAAATCTATCTGGTCAATAATGTAGGCTTTTATAAACATATATCTATCCTAATTTTATAGTCAGTCAAGGATGTGATAGTAATAGATCAAATTCTTTAGGACTTAGCAAATCTATGGGTGGCATATAATCTCTTCTTTAGCTGGCTCTCCTGCTTAAAAGGATGAGGCCAATCCTCTAAGTCTAATTATTAGAACTAGCTATGTGTACAATTTATAAATGCATACCCAACTATCTTACACATATCTTGAAGATCCAATAGAGATTAATTTAGTCCTTATATTCTAGAATTTAAACCCACCTAGACTATCTTACTTGAACTCTCAAAATCAATGGGTATGGCTTATGATCATATGGTAGTTGTTAATGTTTTCTCATTATTCATATTCTCTGATACAACATTGTTCCGCCCCTAATCCGATTTAGTCATTCAGACTCACTTCAGATTCAAGTTACGTAACTACGGAACCAAATAACATGCAAATCGAAGAGGAATGATGAGAGACAAATAACCAAGCAATCAACTTGTCATTTACCATCATTAAATCTAAATATTCTATTATATTGTCATAATCAGTATCATCATATTTCATCAAACATGCAACCGAAATAAAATCTCTCAACTCACTAAAAAATATAAAAGTATATATACCCTCTCAAGTTTTTACTACATCAAATCTAAGAAAATAGTAAATCTAATCCTAGATAACCTCCAAATGAGTATGAATTCAATTCCTTAAGCAAAATCCTATTCCTCAGTTAACTCTTCCTCGTCAGTCTATGAAAATATTAGTAGGGTTTATGAGTACAACCACTCAGTAGGCAAGTCAAACCCACCAAATGCTAACAATATAATATTTGAAAAGTGATAATATCAAATATATATATGATTCACAATTCTACATATAATTCAAATAAGATCATGATACAAAACATGGTCAAATATAAATTACCAAATCACATGTGTTTTCTAATAGCAAGAATAAATTGAACTAACATATAACATATAAGGTATGATCAGATTCTGATTTAATTGAATAAGTTTACTAATCATGATCAGAACATATCACATATCAAACTGAACATATCGAACTGAACAAATAGTAAATTCGTCATGACATAGTAGCTTACCAAATCATAGTTGATATTGTCAAAACAGCTAATTAAAATGAACATGGATCTTTAATCAAATAAGCTGAGATCAAAATAACTGAGCATAGATGTCAAAAGAGCAAACTGAATAGATTATAAGCTGAATCAAACATATTTAAACAGCAAATTATGTTTCATAATTATGTGCCAAACAAATCAAATCCAAACATATCAAATAGACATGCATCCAACTACTATATAAGGAGCCGAACAAATTAATATAAAAACATATACGCAAATATGCTAAGATTATGACACATACATAGTCAAGGAGTGCATTGTCCCACCTCGGATAACTGCAAACAAAACATAATCACCGGAATTTTTCCGTTGTCCCACAGGCAGAACTTATCTACGGACGCTTATGAAATGAGCTCCAATCTCCTTAAGATGGCAATATCCAAATATATTTCAAACAAATATGACACAAATATATTTTCATAGATTTCATTATGATCATAGATCTGGAAATTAATTTGGCAAAGTTATCCTTACATATATGAGTTAAAATACATACTTTCATATACAAAATAATCACTTAAAGAGTCAACATGGTCATATAGATAGATAATCAGAGTAAAACTGATCAAAATAGGTTGTTGGATAGAAGCGTATGCTATTGAAATTTTATCAGATTTTTCGGACAAAGAATTATAATTTCTGACTAATAAAATAAATTTTCAGAGACGAAAAATGAACAAATAAGACCGAAAATAGCAAATAGATTCAGAAAATTTCAAATTTGGTGAACCTATCCAAACGGTCAAAGCAATCATAAGGACAAAGTTTCATGTAATTCCGACATCAAACGAATGATTTAGACTATCAAATGACATATAAATAACTTAAGTCAAATTGGGTCAATCGAATAAATAGCATAATAATAGGCAAATAAAATCTAAAATTTATGAGATTTTACCAAAAAATATAACAGGTCGAAATCAAAGTGTGTACAAAATTTCAAGTTAATCGACTAAGGAACAAAGGAGTTATGATCAATTTAAGTTCAAGCCAAAAATTTGTCACAGCTTCTGAAAACCGTAGTTATAGGTGCTAAAAAATATAGCTATAGGTCATGAATTTTCAGAATATAGGATTTTGCGAATTTGATTAAAAATTCATAGATCAAAGTCCAATCTAAAATTATGGATTGATAGATTATAGTTCTAGAAAGTATGTTTCACCATTTTTGAAAATCAAAACAAAATTTTCATATTACTACAAAATATCATTCAATGGGTTATCATCACCTACCTCAAGAACACGAAGAACACTCCCCTCTAATGCCTTTCAATCACCTTCTAGCACTCCAATTTCGATTTTTTATGATCTAAGGTTTCTCCCACGACCTCTAAACCTCAATGAACAACAATCCATCAATTAGAATCAATTTTCAAAGAGAATTAAATCAAAATACTTCTCTTTCTCATAAAGAACATCATATTCTTATATTTTATCTTGGGACTACGTGGAGGAGGCCTTATCCACGACCTCAAAACCTCATATATACTATTTTGACTTTCTAATATTATCCAAATTAAGTCCTCAAAGTTGTCAAGTCGAAGTCAAACCGTAGCTTCCTAAAACAACAAACTAAAGTGTTCCGATTCAAACTAGGAATCCAGATTTTCGTGCAGAATAGATTTCCTCTTATTAACTCCCTCCGATCCGATCCATTAAACGTCAAAATTAACTTTTGGTCTTTTTGACAAAGTTGTAGTCTTTTATATCTTAGTTCCAAACATATATTACATATCATTTTTGGATATTTGTGCGTGAAGTTATGGCATTTGCAAAACAGCGCTTTCGCACAGTTTTCAAATCCGAAAATTTGACTAAGTGTTGAAAACTAACTAGTTTCCTAATTGGGTTACTAATGGATTTATTGGGTTTGTTTTGATTTAACTAATGACTTACTTATTCTAAACCTATTACTATATTATAAATAAATATTAATCAAATTTAAATAATTTTAACCTATTAATTAACTTAATTAGGCTTATTTAAATCTAATTAGGCTTAATTAATCTTGGCCTATCAATTAATGGCCTTGAGATCTAAGATATAGCATCTTCTCTCCCTTAAAAAAATTTCGTTCTCGAAATCAGCATAACTTACCAAATAAATATGGATACTTTTTCTTCATATTTTCCTCTGTCTCCCAGGTAGCTTCCTCTGTAGAATAGTTTCGCTATAAAACCTTCATTAGAGGAATCACCTTAGTTCGGAGTACTTATTTTTTATGATCTAATATGCGAATTGACTTTTCTTCATAGGATAGATCGTGTTGTACATCTAACGGCTCATACTCAATCACGTAAGATAGATCTGATAGGTACTTCTTGAGTATAAAGACATGAAACATTTGATGTACTTTTCTTCTTGGTAATGCCAACTTATGCCACATCGCCAACTCGTTGTAAAATCTCAAACGGCCCAATAAATCTTGGACTCAGTTTTTCCTTTTTGCCGAACCGCATCACACCCTTAGTAGGAGACACCTTTAGAAACACGTGATCTCCCACTTTAAATACCAACTCTCGTCTTCTATTATCTGCATAACTCTTCTGTCGGGTTTAAGCAGTGAGCAACCGCTACCTGATAATATCAATTTTCTCAGAACAATCTTGCACAATTTGCGGTCCGATCAAGTTTCTTTCACCAACCTTAGACCAACAAACAGGTGATCTACATGGTCTGCCATAGAGTGCCTCATATGGAGCCATCCTAATGCTATAATGATAACTGTTATTGTATGCAAACTCAATCAAAGGCAACTCTATGTGAGCTGACATTGATGCTGAAGTAGTGCTCCCTCCATTAGCATGACAACCACGGGGCCATGCAAGGAAGAAGAGGATTAGAGATGCCCATAAATGAACAAGATGCCACAAATTTGGACATCACAAAAACACCTGCTAAGAACCTCTTGTTGAAGCTTCTTCATTTATTGAAGCATAAACTTTAATAGGTGAGTAAATGTATTTATTTAGTTTAAAGGGTTCATACATTAAACTTTGATTGAATATAGTTTATTCAATGTGCCAATAACCATCTCTTCTTGAACTAATGTAGTGAAGCTACCATGACATCACAAGTGTCCTGCCAGTGGACCACTTGGAGAGGTATACTAAGGTTCATACACCTGGCAGAGGTGGCTACACTTTTTTTTCCTCTGGAATAGGTACAACCTATCCCTTTTTGTGCTTCTCTCAATCCTTTTTTGTCATGTTCTTGTATTTATGTGCTTCCCTCTATCCTCTTTTATCATGTTCAAATATCATAAACTCATTTACGGTACAACTCATAGGTATTGCATAAGGAAGAAAAATTGGTGGAAGAGGAGCATCAACTGGCTCGGGTTTTAATAGGGTAGGTATGCACTAATTTCTAATTCAAGCTAATCCTTTTTCATTTAACCAAGCAAATATTTTGACATTATGTCATTACTAATTATTGATGCAGAAGCAAGGGGAAAGGGTGGAAGAGGTGGAAGTGGAAGAGCACTAAGAGCATCAGGCTCTTCAAGTTCTAGTGGGGTAGGTAATGTCTTATCTTCTTCCTGCACCTGTAATTGTCCTTCTTAGGAATCTTTAAAGGGCTTTTGTTGTTTCCATGCATTATAGGAAGGGAAGGGCTACAGGAGGAGGTATCACATTTCCAGAAGGAATAAGAGGAACGGATGGGAGAGTTGAGTCTTCCACAAGTAATGATATCAACATTTATACAGTCATTAGTATGAAAAGTCAAGCCTCCGTTCAATCTGTCGTAAATATTAGAACCAACAATTTCAACATGCCATTCTCAACAAAATGTAAGAACTTCATACATTCTTTTCCCAACTTAATTCTTTTGGACCAAAAAAATATACCATTTCACCCTGCTTTTGATCCTTTATAGGAAGATTACAACCGATAAGTTGGAACTTGGTGGTGTCCAGGACAGACTTTGAATAAGGACGTCATCTTATGGCCAGATTAAGACACATTTTGGTTGACTGACATCTTTTTTATGAGAACTTGGAGGTGTCTACGACACACTTTTGATGAGTGTCATCTTTTGATGAGAACTTGGAGGTGTCCAAGACACACTTGATATGTGCCTTGGTAAATGTGCTTTGATTGATAATTACATGTGGTTCCTAAGGCTTGAATGTTTTGCATGACAGTGTTTAATGCTTTATATGATTGGAATGGTTTGCATGACACTTTCAAAATATTTTAATGTGGTTTGAATGATTTGAATTGTACGAACCTTGGTTTCTAAGGTGAGAAGTGGTTTGCAATGACTTGAATGTGCCAATTTGAATGGTTCGTAAGATGAAGACTTTGAGAGCTTTTAACAGGTTTGATCTTTGTTAAGTGGACATGCTTGAGAGCTTTTGACAGGCCTGAATGGTTCTATTTAGTTTGTGAGGGTTAACAGGTTTTGACAGGATAATGGCTTGAATGGCTTGACAAGTGTAAACTATGCACATTTGAATGGTTTGACAAGTTTGATAAGTACCAATGGCTTGATAAGTCTGAGAGGTTTCACATGTTTGAGAGTTTTGACAGTTTTGATCTTTGACAAGTAAATAGGTTTGTGAGGTTTGTGAGCCTTCAATGGTTTGACAAGTTTCATTGAAATGATAATAGCTTGAATGGCAATTGTTTATGTGGATTGGTTCGTGATGTTTTGAATGGCATGTGTTCATTTGTTTGGTTTTCCATAAGGTTTGTTTACAAAATATTGCAAGTGTTCATTTGTTTATCCACACTGATCACTTCCATAATAGTTTAACAAGTTAATCATTTCAAAATAGTAATACAAATCACCTCCATAAATACATGATAAAAATTACAAAATGTACAACAATTAGTATTCTCCTTAAATTCCTAATGCCACAATCTTCATGTGGATTGTTTGCTTTTGGACATCGATACGATAGCCTGCCTTTCGACTTTTTCCTTTGTGAAGTGTATACCCGACAAAACTCTTATTTGCAACGACACTCAGAGTGGTAAGGTCTGGATCAAAGCTCTAGCATCATGACTGTTGTTAGCATTTGATGATTGTAGAAAAAAGAACATGTCCGATTCATTTAAGAAATATTTAGGTGTGCTAAACCTAATGTTGATGACAAACCATTTCAGACATGATAGATTCTCCATTATTATCAAGGGTTGAGAGCTTCCACCAGCGTTGAGCAATGTTCTCCATCAAAGTAGCAAAGATGTTGCACCCACTTTGGACAACCTGTAGTCTCGGGGTCAATGCAGATGGCCAGTCGAGGTCGCACACCTATTGTAGATTCTTCTTCGAAGCTTCAAGAGGGAGATAGTCAGTGACGGACGCAAAAAATTTGTCCAATGGAGTCATTACAATATTAAGTCGTAAATAAGGTCGGATCAATAAAATCTTGGACTAAATTATATAGGATCTTAGAATAAGCCAATAGGGTCCTAAATTGAGCCAATGAAATCCTAGACAGACTACTTTACATTGAGACAATAAACTTAATAAAATCTAGTGAGTGTCCTAAGACCCCACTGAATATGGCTGCATCCGCCAATGGAGACA
Source organism: Zantedeschia hybrid cultivar (assembly GCA_030544215.1). Taxonomy (NCBI): domain Eukaryota; kingdom Viridiplantae; phylum Streptophyta; class Magnoliopsida; order Alismatales; family Araceae; genus Zantedeschia; species Zantedeschia hybrid cultivar. The sequence continues at coordinate 30,774,811 of JARZZO010000013.1, forward strand.
GTGCTTTGCTGCAACATCAGAGGGGTGGTAGAACTAAGGGGCACTGCGATTGGAGGCCACCGTAGACGTACACAGTGGGGAGGCCATCAGAATGTGCAACATAAGAGTGCCACATAGAGGCCACCAAAGACGTACAGTGCGAGTGTCATGGGGAAGCCACTTGAGACATGCAAAACAAGGTGCTACAAGGAGTCCATCGATGTAGTAAAACACGGGCACTGGAGGTGTGCACTGCAGGGAGGCTGCCGAGGATGTGTGCTACAGGGAGCTTATGGTTTTCTTAGTGCTTCTTAGGCTCCGTTCGGTTACAATTTTAAGATTCTAAATTTTGACAAAATTTAAAATTTAGAAAAAAAATATTTATTTTTTAAAATCTTATTTGAAAATATTATGTGAACTCAAATTTAAAGACACATCAAAATATATTTTTTATTCTTATATTATTCTCTTTTAAAAACTTTAGGAGGATAAAAAGGAAAAAAAAAAGTGTTACTTCTTAAAATCCTTAGATTCCCCTTCTATCTTCTTTTTAAAAGATTCGCCAAGAATAAACAAGAAGTCTTTTTCCAACATAAAACAAAATCTAACTTATTAAATAATGCATCTACCTTTCTTTCGTTTGAAATTTTTTTTACACTTTTTAAATTCTCACAAAATCTGAAAATTTTGAATCTAAGATAGAATTATAACAAAAAACGGAGCCTTATAAAACATCTTTAAGGATATTTTAGGAAATAAATTTCTAACGGATAAAAAAAGAATGTCACAAAAAATCTCCAAAGATTCCTTTTTTAGACGTCTGTTAACTGCATGGCTTTTAAGGAAGGATTGAAGGATTATATGGGCTTTAAAAGAATCATGAATGGTTACAAGGACTTTTTCAGAATTTTTGAAGATTCTATAGACTAAAAAATAAAAATCCCTACCTGAAATTGTATAACCAAGAGTGGCATATTTGATATTTTACATGTATAACCCTTTTAAATTTCACTTGAGTAAAACATTGTCACTCTATATAGAATTTGTTATTGACTAGAACTATTAAATTAAAATATCAGTAATTCTTTTAGTACAAATACCTTTTAAATAGCACTAAAAAACGTCTAAACACCTAGAATATAAAAAATATCTCATCAAATGAAAAACATAATATTTGATACCTTACTTAGTAAAGTGTTTCTCTAGTCTAACTGATTGAAAAACATAACATGTTGATACTTTATTTAGTAAAGTGTTTCTATAATCTAACTGATGACGAATATTTTCTGCATTTTGTCACATCCAGATGTTGAGACATTTTTCAGCTATATAAAACATCATGTCTTCAAAAGCTCAATTTGATTGTCGAATAACTTGTTTCAACATAAGTAATCCCATATTGCATATACCGCAGCAAGTTCAGTTTTACTTTGGTAACTCTACTTTAATTGTACTAGAATAAACCATTCACTTTAAGTAAAATCAATAAAAAGATAAATGTAAGAAAAAAAAAATCATTCATGCTTATCTTTAGAATCCGTAGAAGAAACAGTGTAATGTCAAATAAGTCATCTTATTACTCCTTATTTTGCAATCAAACATGAAAAATAAGTAATTGAGGACATTATGGAATTCTTATTTAACAGCTCTCACCAATACGCAAGACAAAGGTGTTTTCTCGAAGTCATTTGCTAAAACCCCAAATCATTGGACACAATTAAATGTTAACGTTTCTTCAAATCCCAAGGTATTGAGTTCCTTTTTATGCTTGCGCTCTCTAGAGCGGAAACCTTTGAGCAGATGCCCTGGAACTCACAACTTTCCATTGGAAAGTTGGGTTTCTCGTACTGCGTGCTGCAGGTAGGGCATTGCAGTAGATAAAAAAAAATATATTTCTAGGTCGGCTTCAAAGTGTCCTAACCGTCCGTACAGTGCAATACCCGATCAAAAAACCCAAAAAAAATCTGAAAAATCAACAACTATTCATTGGAGCTCGGCTGTTGATTTTTCAGATTTTTTTCAATCATCCAATCGGGCATTGAACTGTATGGACAGTTGGGGTACCTCAGAGCCGACCTAGAAAAAAAAAAAAATCATTTACCCACTGCAGCCCCTACGGTCAGGTATTACTCTTCGCGTTAATCTTCTTCAGCTCCTCTCCTCCTCCCCTCCTCCCTTCCTCTCTCACCATCACGGTATATACAACCACCTTCCATCTTGTCTTTTCCCCACCCAACTGCTCAGTTACAGTTGCCTCCCCTGTTCCAGTCTGATACTTCCCTCTCCAACCTGAAACTTCTCCAGCACCCAACTGATTCAGAGTCTCGAAGAGAGTTCCTCGGACCATTCAAGCAAAAATGAGGCTGATACACCGGGTGCTGACGAGGTTGAGCAGTTATCCAAGTTCCACGACCTCATGAAGAAGGAACAGAGTACAGACATGGTTGAGATCAGCAACTCTGACATGGAAGATCTTTTGATACAGACTCAGCATCCGCAATTATGAGCATTCATCTTCCTTAGACATATATGGGACAGAAAGATGAGTAATACTAACTGCAATGCCATGCATTGCAATCCACAGCTAAAGGCTGCTGTGCAGCCCACCTAGATTTAAGGAGACCTTTTTTTTTAATTTTCTGTTCAGATTTTTTAATTTTTTTTGGAGCATCCAATAAAAAATCAGACAATACAACCGAATTGCTCATATTGGCCCCGACCTGATTGTATATTTTTTTTCAATTTTTTTTGATACAAACTTCAATTTACGTGTAGAAAATATATTTTTTTAAAAAAAATTATACAGTCGGATCGGAGCCGACACGAGCAACCCGGCTGTACCATCCGATTTTTGATCGGACGCTCCAAACAATTTTTAAAAATCCGAACAGAAAATCATAAAAAATGAAAAAAATATCCCCCTAAATCTGGGGGGGCTGCACAGCAACTGTCTGATCCGACCAGCTGCTATGCCATGCATTGCAATCCACGTGGATTGCAATGCATGGCATTGCAGCAAGTATTACTCCAGAAAGATATTCTGATTTGGCCAGCGGCACTGATGGAATATTCTCTCTCAAAACTGCCTACAGATTGATGGTAAGTAGATCTGAAGCTCCTTTTTGGAAGAAATTATGGAACCAGAACATGATGAGGATTGTTCCCCCAAAAATTATGTTGTTTATTTGTAAGTGTCTGAATAATGTATTACCTGTTGATGATGTGGTTGCCAAAAGAATTCCACAAATCTCTAGCAGGTGTCCGTTGTGTAACAAGGAACCAGAAACTATCAGTCACTTGATTCTCTATTGTGAGGCAGCCAGAGCAGTCTGGAAAGGCTCTCCACTGAATTATTCTTCAGCAGCTGACCAGAAATCCCTGGGGGATAAAACCTCAGATTGGTATGAACCTCCTTTCTCAAACCTGCAGGACTACTCCTCCATCTTCATGTGTTTCTATGGAATATCTGGAAAGCCAGACGTAACATGGCCATGGAAGGCATTCCTTTTAATCCATACTCGGTAATTAGAAATGCTGTGACTGAAGTTGACTTCTGGCTCTCTTCATCTCCATCTCCTGATGCAACTAAGCTTCATCAAACTAAGAAGCATGGGGACTCTGAAAATTAATGTTGATGGTGCCACTAATGCTGGAGGAGGAGCCATGGTGATCATCATCAAAGATCATAGAGGTTATCCTATATGGATCTGTTCTAAATTAACCAAAGCTACCAATCCTTACGTGGTATAAGCTTTGGCTCTGCAAGAGGCTTTGACTGTGGCCAGAAATCTTCCCCAGCCTATTATTTTGGAAGGAGATGCCCAAGTTCTCATAAATTCAGTCAACACTGATAAAGCTCCTCCTTGGCAGGCCAGAATTATCATTCAACATTGCAGAAGATTGGTGACAGGTTTTAATCCAGTTATCAATTATGTTTCCAGGAATGCCAACAAGGCTGCCCATGTAATTGCAAAATTTGCTTTGACCAATCTTAGTAAGACTGAGTGGTTTGATCTATCACTCCCTCCCACCATCTTAAACATTATATCCTCTGAATTTCAGCCTATTACTGAAGAATGAAAGTTTCCTTTTTCATGGTCAGAAAGTTTCTTCAAATCCCAAAGTACAAATTGATGTGACAAGATATTTTACAGGCAGCTATTTGCACAATTACCTCTTTTTATCCACCACAAATCTGCCTTCCCCATTTTGAATTAACATAAAGGCCAGAACCATTGGTTTCTGAAATTAACTGGTTTCGAAAGCATTAGAAACAAAGTCCCTGTTTCTGACCATTTATGATGAAAAACTACCTTTAGATAACATATTTTCGATACCAGAACACAATCCAAATAACCCAAAGATTCCAATATTTTACATCAATCCAAACGGAATGAATCTAAAAATTTCACCACTTTACATCAATCCAAAGTCCAAGCTCAACTTTTTACAGTTCACATAACAAATTTTATTACTAAACTCTCCGCATAGATCAGAATTCTCCATAAATTTCTCCGGGGCTTGCTCTCATATTAACAAATGCTATGAATTCTAACAAGAGAAAAGCCGAAGTACATACCGACGATCTCCACGGCCAGCTCAGCTTCCGGCGCCGGCGGCCCCCATGAGAGCCTTCCTCAGCTCGTCGCCCACGTCCTCCTTCGACGCTGTGCCGCCGGCCCTGTTTGCCTTCCCGTCACCCTTCCGCCCGATGCTGTCGCCGGCATTCTTCTGAAAGGTACCTGCCTTGCCGTGGGTTCTGTTGCATTCCCACCCCCTGCCAGAGCTGTCGCCGCCGGAGCCCACCAGGGGGGGACCCCCAGCGCCGAGGCCCGCCCGCAGCTCCTCCAACGCCTTCCTCAGCGCCCCCTGCTCCGCCTGCAGCTCCACCAGCTGCCTCTGCACGGCGAAGGACGCCTCAGAAGCGCCGGCGTGCTTCTTCTCGCTGCGCGCTGGCTCGCCCGCGAGGTGTTCGATTGAGATCTTAGTCATCACCAGAGGGGGCAGCTTGCCGAGGGAGACGCCGCGGACCGGATCCTCCATGAAACCCGATCGGAGCTCGGGCGGTATGCTTACCCCCCACCTGAACCGCACTGCTGCCCGGCTCCCCAACGGCAAGGAGCTCCTCGCCGTGATCTCCGTGCCAGAGAGCAGCCCCCCGATCCCTCCTCCAGCGGCGGGGGCGGGAACCCCCTCCGAGATCCCGTTCGGCTTTTTCCCGGCAAACACAACCAGACCATCGCCATCGGCGCCGTGGTCGACGACGACCGGCCCTCCCAGCGCGAACGGCGGCGGTGCCCGGGCCGCAGAGGAGGTGGTCTTCCTGACGCAGAAGTCCCCGAAACGGGGCTTGATCTGGAGGGTGAACTTAGGGCCGCCGCGCCCGGCGAGGCTGAACTCGGCGGTCATGGCCATGAAGGGGGAGACGGGGGAGCCGAGGGAGCCTGCGCCGATCTTGACAGCGAGAGAGAAGGGGTTCCAGCGGTCATTGGGGCGGTAGGAGACGCGGAGGCAAGGACCGGACTCGAAGGCGGTGGCGAGATCGAGGCGGAGCTCCCGGGCATCCCCGGTGGTGACGCCGGAGAGGAACGGGAGGCCGAGGACGCTGACGGGGACCTTGGCCCGGAGGAGTGGCTTCTGGTCGTCCCTGAGCTTTAGAGACGCCTTCATGGCTACCAGCTCCCCTTGATGGAGCTTCGATCGGCCGGCGACGCTGGCGGCCTCCTCCCCTCAGAAACCCTAGATTGGCCAGGGACGGAGGTGGCTACGGTTAGGGTTTCGCAGAAATTTTCTTCTGGTTGGGGTGGTGTTATCTAAAATGGTGGGGGGGGGGGGGGGGGGAGGGGGGGGAGGAGAAGCAGATTGCTGGCATTGCAGAGGGAGAAGTGCGGAATCCGCGAGCGATCGCCGGGAATCCGTCTGGTGAAGCGCGGAATCTAACGGAGATTCGGATTTTTTATCGGTTTCTTTGGGCTCGGCGGGGGATTTGGATTTTGGGGTCGCTCGTGAAGCGCCATTTTTTCGGATCAGCGGTGGGGAAAAAAAATTAGTTCTTTTTCCTTTCCCTGTTGTGTTTGACCCTCCGACTTTGTAAAAATAACGACTGTGCCACGGTGAGTGATCGCTCGCCACGTGTCTTGTCAAAAATCGGATGGCTGTTGGACTTTCTTCCGGCGCAAGCTTGATCTGATTAACGTGCCGATAAACTAGGCTCACACGAAGTGTGGTACCCTTTGCAGTGCGTGCGTGGAGCCAAGAGGGCACGGTTCCCGAGGAGCACCGCGGCAGAAGGTCTCCCCGGTTCCTAGTGCCACAGCTTCGCTCTCTTCTTCTCGAACGTTCGCCACGCGCCGCGCGGGAAACCAAATCGTCTTCAAAAAGGAATTGCCATACGTCCGCGCGCGGCGCGCCAGCCAAATTCTCGTTCGATCGCCGAATAAAAACCCTAGCTTTTCGAAAATTTTAGCGCGGTTCCCTCCCACCTTCGCACCCCCCCGACCCCATCACAAGGGCGTTCTCCTGGTTGGGATAGAATCTCACATGGCTTCCACCATCCCACAGTCCTAGTTGAGGTTGGAGGACCCCGTCCGATCACCTTGCACGCCCCTCATAGCCGGCGGCGTCTCCTGCCTTGGGCCGACTGCCCTAGGGTTAGGGTTTAGGGTTAGGGTTGTCTTCTCTTGTTTTGGTGGCTTTCCGCCAGGGGAGGAGCCATGGTAAGGCTTGTGAAGAGGGAGCCCGGAGCAGGGGCACCGGAGGAGGCCGGAGGCCAGGGGAGCGGCGATGCCCCAGAGGATGTGATGGAGCGGCGGTCTCTTCGGTCCCGGTACCTCGCGGTGAAAAATCTGATCGTGGGTAAGGTTCTTTTTGGATTCTTTCTCCTTTGTTTAACTCTAAAGATTGCAGCTTTTTGTTTGGGAAGATCTGGGTGGGAGTTTTTCCTTTTTGGACCGCTGCGACTTCTTTCTTTAGTTGTGATTTGATTCGGTTATTCCCTTTCTGTTCTTAGATGAAAGGGAGGATATTTCGAGAGCAGATTCTGATAGGTTTAAATCGATCATCATCGAAGTGGAGACCCTGCATCAGCAAGGTAATCTCTGTGAATTCTCATTCCCTCTCCTGTTTTCTTCCCCGTTTAATTGTTTTGGTGTGCGTCTGAGTATTGGAATCTTTGGTTTCTTCTTTGTTGCAGTGCAAAAGCCCAGGGAACAGGTGGCTGACGCCGAGGCATTGCTGGACATTGCCAACACCTTGGTGACATCGGTTAGGTCTCAGAGCAATGACGGATTAACCCCATCGGATTTCATTACTGCGATGCTCAAGAATTTTGGGCAGCAAGAAGGAACAAGTGCCGAGGGCGGTCACAATCCAGTTCGATGGAGGGATGTTGGTCTGGCTGTTTCCCATGTCTTCAGAAGGGTCCCTGGATGTTGCACAATGTATCTAGTCTTGAATGTTTAATGCCCAATTTTTGTTTTCCTGTGTAGTATTCTGTGATGTCATTGAAAACACTGGATTTCTTTTGCCATGTTCTTTAGCTAAGTTGAACAATGACTGTTAACCTCCATTGGAAATTTGCCATGCCAGGCTGGGTCCAATGAATACAGAGCTGAAGCAGCGCAAAACCACGGTGCATCGAAAACGTACTAAGCCAACTGAAAGTGCCTGCCCGGAAGAGGTCAGTTTCTTCTTGTTCTTGGAAAATATTTGCCTGTGTGCTTATGTTCTCTTGTAGTGCAGTTGTTCTAGTTTGATAAATTATTGGTATCTTGTTCAGTTCATTGCTCAGTTAATGTTTAGTCACCCTCCAAAGAAGAGGGCTAATGCCTATTCATGTCATCTGTATTCAGCTCCAAAATACTGAGAAAGAAGGAAGGACAGACACTGACAAGAACATGTCAACAATGTTTGACATTCTGAGGAGAAACAGGAGAGTGAAACTTGAGAATTTGGTGTTGAACCGAGTTTCTTTTGCACAGACGGTAGAAAACATATTTGCCTTGTCATTTTTGGTTAGAGATGGTCGAGCGGAGATAACAATAGATGATGAAGGGCAGCATCTAGTTTGTAAGCACTTTTCTTGAGAAAATTGCTTGCTTTGACAGTTTTTTGTGAATGTAGCACTTGAGCTAATTCATGAACCTTTTTCTTGTCAGCACCAAGAAATGCTCCAGCAGCATCTACAGTGGCTTCTGGTGAAGTTTCTTACAATCACTTTGTTTTCAGATTCGACTTCAAGGACTGGAAGGTATGAACTTTTCTTACTGTCCTATGTTAACTCCTTTTGTGAACATGAATGATGTTCAAAATGGGAACCAGTTTATTAACAACCTTTTCTCTGACACAGAATTTAACACCAACTAATAGAAATGTGCCACAGCCCCCAAGCACAATATTTGCCTTGCCTGATGCCTTTTAAAATGGTGGTTCATGGTGTTTTTAGTGGTGTTAAAGTGTATTCAGTGTTAGGGGAGTTTAAATTGTTTGGTTTTCCACACTCAATTTACATCTTTGTTAACACTTCCTTTGTAATGATCTCAACTCTCAAGGTATCTACATGTGCATGTTATGGTAGCAGTTGCTTACTTTTCTGTAACTGTTCTTTCTTTGTGGTAGTCTGTAGTTTGTTGTGTTGACTTGATGTTGCATTTGTAGCTGATGGTGAATGTTGTTGGGACTGGAGAGGAACTTATGCCTCACAGAAGTGGCCTTAGCGCATGCGGATCCTCTGAGCCAGAACCTCACTGTCAAGATTCTCAGTCAGCACCACCCACAACACCTATTAGGAAGCTGACCAGAAATCGTGGATTAGTCATTCAAGAACAGTCAGTGATGGAAGAGTCACCAGAACATGATACTTCTGGGAGCAGAGAGCCCCGCAGGAAGAAGGGTAAACGCCTCTTTCGGGGGTGAAAAGTGGAAGACGACCTTTCAAAATGGATTAGCTATTCTTTTTGAGTTATGTCATGGTGTTGTGTATATGGAGGTGTCTCTCACTTTTAGTTAGGATTCAGGGGCACTTAACAACCGTACTTGCAACAAGTGTGGGAATTAACCTTCCATTTTTGTGGCTTCTATCCGCCCACGTTCTGGCTGTTTATATTGACTCACATTCTAGGAGGGTTAGTCCCAACTACATGTATTTATTTCGGAGAGCTCAACATGGCATTTTTTGTACACTTGTTTATGCCATGAACATTCCGTTCAGAGCATGTACTTCAATAGGGTGAATGTATTTACGTCAGAGCTCACACGGCTATCTTTCATATACATTTTTATGCCATGAGCAATATATTGAGAGCATTCCACTGCTGCTGGTCATGGGGCCGCGCTCCGTTTTCGTTATTTTGCTAGATGATTGTTTTTTGAGAAATTGTTGCTGCAATGAAGGGAGCATTGCAATCCATATGGATTTTGATGTCTCTTTAGCTGCTTTTCATCTAGTTTGATTGAATGGCAGCTAAGGCGTGCAGAAAAAAAAAAATTCAAAAGAAATATGGTGAGTTTTGGGTCAACTTGGGGTCACCATTTGTACCGTTTAATTTTTGATCGGATGATTTAAAAAAAAAAAAAAATTTATAAATAAAAAAAAAAACAAAAAAAAGTTGCCCAAAGGGGTCAGCCTTCGATCACGATTTCGGGGGAGCAAGTAATTCTCTTGTTTTTGTCTCTGCTGCTTTGTCAGTGCTTCCAAGTATAATTGATGATCTTGGCCGGAGTAGTTTGGGCATGACACTTCTCAATTATTAACTGATCTCTATTAGCCGGTCTTGTTAGGTAGTTGTTTTAATGTATCTACAGTGGAGCTTCTATTGGAAGCTCCCTTTGATTTCTCCTTTTAATTTTAAATGAGTGAAAATAATTATCACAGATTTTTGGGTGATCACACTAATCAAAATTTTCCTGACAACTTTTTTTTTTCTTTACTTTAGGAAGTTTTAATTTGCAATTTTTGGCTGGGGTCAAAAGTCAACACAAAATCATACAAATGACTTCTAAGACTTGGGATCTGTTTGTTTTCTATGTTAAACATATTTGAATGGAAAATATTTTGTAAGGAAATTATTTTACAAGAAAACGAAAATGTAATCAATTGTTTGATACTGTTGAAAATGTTTTCCGGAAAATCTTTTCGTGTGTTTGTTTTCTCGTAAAGTATTTTCCCGAAAATGACTTCATATATTTATTTGATCTTTTCATGTGTTTGTTTTCCCATAAAACATTTTCCCAAAAATGACTTCATATATTTGTTTACTCATAAAAGAATTTTCACCGAGATTGTATATTATGAATGCTTAACATTAGGGGCCTGTTTGTTCTCTGTAAAATGTGATCACCAGGAAAAATAATTTCAAGGAACATGTTTTATGGAAAAACTATATTTCTTCAGAAAATTCTCATTAGATTTTTTCAAATACACCCTAAAAGATTTTCCATTTGTAGATGCCCCCATATAATTCATATTTGTGTATAACTCCCTTAACTATTAACCCTCTCAACTATATGGTTTGTCATGTATTTCATCTTAGCTAAAATCTTTTTAGTTTATATAAAAATAGAAATATTAGGTAATAATATTTTTTCAAATGAAACTTAAAGTATACTTGCATAGTTAAGAGGTTCATATGCAAATAACCCTATAGTTAAGAGGGTCATACATAAGGATGAATAATGCAAGGGGTAATACACAATTATAGAATCTTTTAGGAGGGTATTTGCAAACATCTATTTTCATTTTTTGTTTTTCTGTAAAATCTTTAAGTTTTAAGGGTGCAAGTTAAAACTATACATTTTAAACTTTTAAGGATAAAACTGTAAGATTATCACAAGTGAAGTTTTTAAGGGTACAAGTGTAATAAATTACATGCAAAATTATAACAAGTTAAATTTTAAGGGTATAGGTGTAAACAAATGGTAAGGGTCTTGCCTGGGTATTTCTCCTCTACCACCCCTGCACTTGAACGCAAATCATGCCCAGTCCTCTTGGAAAATGGCACCCGACTTATTACAGTGGATGCCAAATTCTTAATTTTGGGATGGTCAACATATCAAATTTTCATTGACCAGTTCTTTTACATGTCGCCAAATAGAGTTTGCTGCCGAAGTTTTATGGAAAAGTGCATGTAGCAACTTTTACAGGCACCAAATGGACTCTTAAGGTGCATTTAGGAACTTTATAAGTACTTTTTGAAGAAGAGCTTCCGAACAAAAGTGATTTTGAATAAAAGTATTTATTTAGAAGTAAAAGTTGTTTGGAACGTAAAATGGACATTATGACATGAAGTACTTCTCAAAATATTTTGACAAGATTACCCTTATTTTGGCTATGTCAAAAACAAGAGTAAAACCGATATAAAGACTTAATCATGGCATCATCCATCTCCCCCATACCCTTATATTTGCAGGTTCTTTGAACGAACCACTAGCATAGGTGACTGATATGGCTTCCTGCAGCTATATGGCATCCTCACCCATCAGTGGGGTTTGCAAGTTCTTTGGCCCATTGGTATTGGCGTTTGACAGAGACCTAGCAACCATAGCATCACGTGTGGCAGCTGGGCTACTTTTTTTTTTTTCAAGTGGCACAGTAGTCAGATATTTTACATTTATATACAGAAGGGAGGAGTACATTAAGCTATTATATCTCTGAGAGGATAACATACATGTTGAGCGTCCGCTAACAATTCAGAATTTTGCCAGGGAAGTGAACCCTGGATCCACAGGACTCCTTTAGAAAAATGTACTTAAGACTTTCCGTGGTATAGAGAAGTGATTCTGGACGAAGTAGAAGCCAATTAGAAGCACTTATACATAGTTCCCAAATGCACCCTTATTGTCCATCTTGTCAGGATTTAGTGCCTATTCTTCAAAATAATTGGGCTGAAACTTGTGAAATTTAACAAACATTTCAAATTATAGGATAATGTTAAAATGACTGTCTTTTGGATACAAATCACGAGAATTTATATTTTTTTACTGCATTGTTATGGATATGTCTAATCATAAAGATTAGATGGCTCTAAAAAAGAAGTGTTTTTTGGTTGGAAAATGCTATTGGGACGGGAACTCTTCCCGTTTTTTTTACCATGCTGACATGGCTACATTTGGTACATTTCCTCTTATTAACTACCTCCGGTAAAATTGTAAAATGGACCTAAAACTCTGCTTTCGCCTTGAGTGGGTAAGACATAAGGGGAAGGTTTCCCGTCCGCTTAACATTGCGCTTTTTAGTTTAGTTTCTCAAGGTTGGGGCCTTCTCAAACTCGGCATTTGAGTCATCCAATTCTAGATTGGATAATTGTTTAAAAGATATATATGCAAAAGCATGATCCCATAGCTGCATCTGTGTGACAGCAGCAAGCGTTACTCTACTCCTAATTAAAAGTTGCACCAAATACAGCCTTATCCTAATTAAAAGTTATACCAAATACAATCCTAAATTTAAAATTATCTTGGAGGTGCTCGTGCTGATTCAAACATTGATTTTGTTAATCATCTAGGCAACGCCTTTAAAAGCTTGAGCTGCAATCTTTTGTGTCTCAGAAACAACTTAAGCATGCGTCAGATGCTGTCATCTAATCTAAAAATATCTATACAATCCGATCTTTGTTCAGATAATTTCTTTTATATGGAAGCACAATCACAAATCTTCAGCTAAAATTATTTAAAACAATGATTTGCCATCTTGTTGAATGAGGTTCACAGATGACAATCGTTTTCTTGCCCGTCTCTGTTCTTTATGTTGGATTTGGCATGTTAAGCTTTTCGTCAATAGAAAAAAGGACCATTAAGACAATAGAAGACGGTCTATATGCTTTCCTTGGGATTAGATTGGAGGGTGTGCTCCCTAGGGCTGTCAATGGAAATCCGATTATCCGATTTTTTGATTTATTACTGAAAAAAATTATCCGTTTTCGATAAAAAAAATCCGTCCGATAGTTATCGGAAACGGATATTTCCGATAAGCTATCGGAAATGAAAACACCTATTTCTGTATCCACTTTCCGATTTCTGATTCCGATTATTATTAAAGATTTTTAAATGTAATTTTATAGATACATGATTACACTCATTAAGTTTTAATCTTATTAATCATTATCCTACGGCGTATTGGTTTTAGGTCTCATTCTATATGTTTTAAACAAATAAATCAAGAAATTAGCAATTTTCGGTAATTATTGAAAATAATATCCGATTTCGATATCGGAATCGAAAACAAATCGGAAACGGAAAATCGACTTACCGATTTTCTCGGAAACAGAAACGAAAAATGCACTTTCCGATCTTATCGGAATTAGAAACGGAAATAAGTAATCGTTATCGGAATCGAAAAACAGAAACATTTGTTTCCATATCCGTATCCTACCCGTTTACAGCCCTAGTGCTTCCCATAGATCCATGCACCCTTATTATAGAGGAAAGATGAAAGTTAGAATTATTGGGAGTAGAGCGGACCAGACACTGATAATAGGACCCATTTTTAGTATTGCTCACTTTTAAAATCTTCCTCAATAAAGATCAGATAGTCTCTCAAAATTATCTAAAATCATCATCGTTTTAAGGGATCTCATGTCTCCAAAATCTTTGGTATTAAAAGGTCCCTTGGTATTAAAAGGTCCCTGTGTAAGCCGAACTCAATTGATATCCACTCAATAAGTCAAACTCAACTAATATCCATTAAAAGACTGATCATATCTTAGTAAATTCATCATCGTTGATAAGCCACATTCTCGTCTACCACGATCAAAACTTTCTGTTTTCAATCAAAGCGACATCGTCGAATGGTCCCTATAAAATAGAACACCATTAGAAGGCCCCTAGCAGTGGTCCAGAGGAGCCGCCTCCGATGCTTAAATTAGAAAGCTAGGAATTCTCAGAGAAAGACCAAGTAGCTTGGGCTCCAAAAAGTATACATTTTTCAGTTAGGCGTAGGGTCCTTTATATAGCGGGGGCCAGAGAGTCTCATTAGGGGAGGCGAGATCTATAGAGATTCCCCGTACCGACCTCAAGTCGGAAGGGGCTATTCTAGGGAAACCAGATCTGAGATAGATTCCTGGGTTTGTATTAATCCGGTTGGGAGTAGAGGATGCTTTCCCATGGGGCGGGATCCTTAACTAAGTGAGTTTCTAACTTAGGCCTGTCCTCTTCCGGGAGGGATAAGGATATCCTGATGTAGATTGAGTCCTACCCAAGGTAGGGGTCTCAGGCCAGTTGGGTCAACCTAAACGTCTTGTCCATGAACGGATTCGGATCCATAATCCGTGTGGCCATCTCTATCTAGGTGAGACCTCTTTGGATGAAAACTAGACCTTCGAGTAACTGGGTTGGACCATGGGCCATCTAGGCTTAGTGAGATTTTTTCCCTTCACTTGCCCCCCACACCTTGGCGCGTATCTCACATCAAGGAGGAGGAGCCCAAAACACCTGCTAACGTAGCTTTGTCTGACTGTTGCCATAAACAAGAAAGGTTCGGGTGGTGGTAACGGTCGAATTTTGAAGAACCACCCGAACAGTGTGCGAGGCTCAATTTTTTTTGAAATGATGAGCACATTTTCTACTGCAAGAAGCGCCAGTTCAGTCTTCCCCCGACTGGTGCACCTAGTCGGTGACCCTGGGTTTTGTAGGTCGCATCCGATCGGACTTCTCGCATTGTTTCGGATAATTATGCCCCGTGTACAGCCCGTCGCTTCACTGCCCGGGAGGCATCTTTCTCGAGAAATGTTGTGTCGCCGTTACCCCAACACCAGAGGCTATAAGGGGCAGGGCGAAGGCTCGAAAAGGGGATTTCAACATCATTGACCATCCCCTGTCTTCTGCCTTCCCCCTCCCCCCCCCCCCCCCCCCCCCCTACAAAGTCTTCTTTTACTAGTTCAAGCTGAATTTCTTCGAAGTTCTGTGCGTCCCTCTCACCGCGATGGCTCACTGAGCTTCGAGGGATATGAGGTATGCTGAACTAGTGGAAGAGGTCTGTCAGGCGTTGGGGCCTTCTTGTGACTACGAGGAGCTCCTGGCTCTAATACCACTGTTGGCCCGGGTAGGACTGCGATGCAATTTTATTTTATTTTTCCCTTCTTTAAACCCCCTCTTTTGCCGGTTTCAAAAAACGCAGAAGGAAGAAAAAGAAGGCCACGGCCAGCCATCCTCCGCTCCCCACGCCGTCGGCATGGTTCACAGTGATCAAAGCCCCAAAGATCCATCTTATGGATCTGAATCCTTCAAGAATACACTATTCTTCGTCCATCGAAGAACACGACGAAAAAACCCCAAATTAAAATATTTTCTACAGATTAGTATCGCGATCTCATCGCGGTGAACATCTCATGAATATTAATCTAGTAAGAAAATAAATTCAAGCATGGAATAAATTCGAAAACCACAATTTTAGAGACCGAAACGGCGAAGAACACAGTGGAACTTGATTCTGATACCACTGTTGGGTTCTTTGTGCCCAAATCTGACCGAAAACGCAGCGAAAATAATTAATTCGAGATCGGATCCATCCCGTTTCGATCAACAAAATTAAACCGGTAAATATTATTTACCTTGCGCGGATTCGAATCCGCGTTCGTTCTCTGGTTCCGTCGGAGCGATACCGCAAGCCGCGCAGGTGCCCGGCCTCTAGCGGTACCTACACGATTCTCCTTGTGATGGATCGTCCTCGCCTCCTCGCTCGATGAGGCGTTCGTAGATCCTGTCTGGCTACGCGTAATCCGTCGCGACATGCGGATTCGGAAACTCTCGTCGGACGGAAGGCGGAGCTGTCGAGAGCCGAAGCGGAGCCTCCAGATGGCCGCCTCATGTCGTGCGCTCAAGAGAGAGGAGAGAGAAAGAAGGCGGTGGCTGGGTCAGGGTTGCTAGCCCCCGATCTAGCGGCCGTTCTTTTATAATAAGCATATTTGCGATTTTTCACAAAAGCCCATACTTATCCAAAATCCCGTTGGATTATCCATCGACTTGAAAATCTTTTGTGTGTGACCCTTTAGGCCCAAATACCAGTCCAGTTAATGGCTCATTAAGCCTAGTAACTTTTTATGGACCCACTGAATTAATTAATATATGTATATTAATTAATTAGTTGAATTTAATGTCCCACAGTGAATTCGAACGAGCTTCCGATCACGTTGGATGTCAAGCAACATCGCATGATCCTAGATGGATTTGGAGTTACCGCAACCCTCTATTGGAACCTTTCTGTCATCAGTTAGTGCGTGGATATATTCCTTCATCCGTGCAATATTCCTGACTCGACCTAGGGTATGGTTTACTATTAAACCCTAGCCGATCGATTCACATTACCTTCCGGGATCATGCGGTGTTGCTTGGCACCCAACTTGACCGAAAGTCTGACCGAATTTTACATAAGATGTTAATTCGGTTAAGTAATTAATTAATATCTAGATATTAATTAATTACAATAAGTCAATAACTAGTTATTGGACTTAACGAGCTGAAAATCGGACTAGTTAATGGGCCTAGAGGGTCACACGCAAACATATTCTCAATCGGTGGTACTTAAGTGGGATTTATATTAATTCGGGGACTTTTGTGAAAAGTCTCGCCGACTTAATATATATACGCGTTGTTGAGAAATCATAGATCAAGCTCCAGGAGCTCTCAAGGTTGACCGTCCCCCTCTCTCTCTCTCCTCCTCTGGGCACCCCGTTCGAGGCGTCGGGAGACTTTTCGTCTCCGCCGCGCGCATTTTTGAGAGTCGAAAATTCCCGTCCGGATGATCCGGACATCGTTGCGCCGAGGATTCTTCAGTGAGTGCGCTGAACTGGACAAGGGATCGAGGATGAACCACTGCGGAGGATCGCGTGGATACCGCTGGAGGCCGGACGCTTGTGCGGCTAGCGGCATTGCCTCAACGGAACCGAAACGGTCGCGGATTCGAATCCGCACAAGGTGATGTGATCACGACCCGGTTTTTGGTTTTCATTCTGGATCGGATCTGCGGGCATCGGGCGGGTATTTTCTTGTTGCTTCCGCTGCGTTCGTCGTGCCCCGCCCGGAACCCAACACCCCCCCCCCCCCCGAGTACCCCCTTGCACTGCCAACGCTCGAGGAGTGGGATACATCTATCTTCCGTTCCCCTATTTTGCCATCCAGCTATTTGAGTGGTTTCAAGTTTTTCCCACTCAGTTGATGCCAAATGCGTGGAAGTTGGCGTTCGCATTCACTATACTGGCCCAAGACAAGGGGCACCCAGTGCCGACAATGGAAATGTTTTTGAACTTACATGAGCCTATACGGGCAAGCTTCTAAACAGGGGATTCATGAACTTTCGGACACACGATAAGAAGTCCATCTCGCTTAGAGAGTTTTCAAGTGTAAAGTCCTAGAAGGAGAGCTTCTTCTGGGTGGTAGAATGCCCTACGGGATTATGGCCTTTTTATATTGCCTTTCAGGATCTTTCTTGTCAACAAACTGTTAGTATTAGATGGTCTCAAAGCCAATCCGATACTGTGTAAATATTCAGATTATTAATAAATGGCAATAATTCATTGTGTGTAATTTATTCGATCTGTGTTCATCGAATCACGATGAAGTCTATGAACATGTGCAATAGTCTTTGGATTATGATGAGATCATAATTACGGGACCAAAGACTTATAAACACATGTTCTTAATTGTTCCTAGTCATAGGATGTTTGAGATAGGACATCGAACATCCGGATAGACTAGTATAGGTTACTTCAGCTCATATGATGAGGGTGACTGATCCCATAAGTCACTTGTGTGGAGACACTATGCTGAACCTATAGGTGCTCATTGGAGAATGAGTTCACTGAACTGATCCGACTATGAATCGCTGGATGGTAATCACCTCACTGTTAACCAGCTCGATTCAATTGTCACGGTTGCGTGGATGATCCTTGGACCTGAGACTCCAAGGATACCTTGTTGGTAGGTTTCTGAGCTTTGACCTTGACGAACGAATCCCTAACCATGGGATATCAATAAGTCAAGTGATCGGGTTCAGGAAAATGCCCTCGAAGGTAATTGTGTGTTCAATACGGGATCATCCGCTCTCGGTTGTTTGAGAGAGAATGTTCCGGGAATGATGCGCTTAAAGTCCCTGGCCAGGGCGGACTCTGTAATCGATAAGGAGTTATCGGATTCAGATTAGCAGCATCTGATTCAAGTGAATCGACCAAATAGGGTTTAACAGTAAACCATGCCCTAGGTCGATTCGGGAACATTGTACGGATGAAGGATTATATCCGCGCGCTAACCGATGACAGAAAGGTTCCAATAGAGGGTTGCGATAACCCCAGTTCCATCCAGGACCACGCGATGTTGCTTGGCATCCAACGTGATCGGCAGTCCGTCCGAATTTATTCTGGGACATTAAATTCGGCTGATTAATTGAATATAAGGATATTAATTAATTCAGTGGGTCAGTAAAGGGTTACTGGACTTAATGGGCTATTAACTGGACTGGTATTTGAGCCTAGAGGGTCACACGCAAATGGTTTTCAAGTCGATGGATAATCCGACAGGATTTCGGATAAGTCTGGGTTTTTGTGAAAAACCGCAAACTGACTTTTTATAAAAGAACGGATTCTACGTCCGGGGCCAGCAACCCTGACCTAGCCGTCATTCGTTCTTCCCCACTTTCTCTCTCCTTTGGGCGTGCCGTTCCCAACTGCTCCACTTCCCGTTCGACGGGGAATCTGGATCTGCATGTCGCGGCGGATCACGCGCAGTCAGACGGGATCTTCGAGCGCCGCAGCGAGCGAGGAAGCGAGGACGATCCATCGCGAGGAGAACCGCGTGGATACCGCTAGAGGTCGGGCATCTGCGCGACTTGCGGCATCGCTCCGACGGAACCGGAAAACGGACGCGGATTCGAATCCGCGCAAGGTAAATCGATCTACATCGGTTTTAGTTTTAACGACCGAAACGGGACAGATCCGATCCCGAACTTCTTTATTCCGCTGCGTTTTAGGATCGGATCCCGACACAGCGATCCCAACAGAAACATCCCTTGCCACTGTCGGCCGATGACCAAGACGTGGTGGATGTTGTACTAGGGGGGAAGGCTCCCGACGCTTGCACGCTTGTTAGCAAGGAGGCCTTGTGGCGGGAGGGCCTATCTGGAGTCCCCATTCCCCGTAAACACAATTGCTTTCTTCAATTTTTCCTTTCTTTTTCTTCGTCGCCTCAGATTCTTGGGTCTTCAGGGTGTATTGCCCTCTCTCCATTCCTATTGCTTTCTAGCAGCGGTAGCTTGTCCTGGCCGCATGGGCGGTGGAGAGCCTATCACCACAGGCGTCCCCTTAGGGTCGGCCCTCAACCTAGAGTTATGGCAGATGCTGCCTATTACCATCGCCTCCCTCGGGTCGAGTGTCTGTGAGTACATCTGCCCAAACATCTTGAGGAGGGAGAAGAAAAAGGTTGTCGCACGCAGCTCTTAGTCGAGGTCGTCGAGCCTCACCCCGGATACGAGGTAATCATTTGTGCAGATCCCAAACTAGGATAGAGCCGGTGGTTCAAGTGAAAGGTTCACCCTTCGACGGCCTTGGCCATGACTTTTGTAGTGCCCCCTTCCAGGCCCGTAGGAAGGACCAAGGGATGAGAGTGAGATGCAAAAGACTAGGAGGGGTAAGAGGATGAACGGTGGCATCTTCCGTTGCAAGCGGTGGCACTACAGGGACAGATGAGGAGGAGGCGTCCTCAACTAGTGGTAGCGGCACCAGGGAGGACAAGTCAGGGGCCTTCATGGCGTGGACTGACGGAAGCGAGGAAGATGAAGAGGAGGAGATTTCCTTCCTTCTGCGGTGCCGATTGAGGAAAGGGCCACACCCTCCGATCGGGGTGCCAAGGGTAGACGAAGATGGCACAGACGCTTTGGTAATGCCTTCGTGATTCGTCATGACGAGGTTCGGGCCGACAAGGGTCAGCTCTGGCTCAACAAGCAGACTCTACCGCCCCTATTTCAGTGGTGACAACGAGGTGTCAAGGGGACAGAACCAACCCCTTAGTCTGGGTGGTCCTCCAACTGAGGCCATCAAACATCCTCCAAAGGGGGTGAAGACAACAGACCTAGTAGAGGCGGAAACATAAGGGTCATCACGGCCTCTGTTAAGGACAACCCCATCAAAGGTCCCATCTCCCTTGGAGCAAAATAGGAGCAAGCCAAGTTAGAGGATTCTCCTTGTACAAAGTGTCATCGTCGGGAGCTACCTCACCTTCCCTTCATCATTCCACCCGAAGGGGTGGTAGCAGTGGCATCCTCCTATTAAGCTTCTTCGTCGCGTGAAGGATCACCAGAGCCCACGGCCGAGGTGCTAGATTACATCGGCCTGGATGGTGGCGGGGGAGTTCAGACGTTCAATTCTCCTGGGCTGACCCATTAAGGAAAGGTGGAACCACATGCCATGGGAGATCTAGCAGTGGCAGTAGCGGGAGAGGAGGAGCTACCATGAAGTGGAGGTGTGGGGGAAATATTTCTCGAGCAAGCCAACGCCCAATATGTCTAGGCCATCAGGCTCTCCAATACGGCCTAGTGGAGGAGATCCAGACCCGACGCCGGCGGGGAATTGCCCACGGCAAGCAATTAGCGACCAAAGCTTCATCTGGGGACCTCTACATGATCCTTGGTTTTGGTGAAGTATCAAAGGCCGCGAGGCATCCCACAATTACTGAGGTGGATCTGGTCGGCCCTAGGGGGGATGCTCAAGGTGATCCTTCAGGGGGTCGGCGACGATACCTCAACTGCTAGTGGCGATGTGGCCTTCGAGGTCCTCAAGAAGCTCCGCTTTCCGTTCGATGACCGGGTACTACAGGACATAACTGTCACTATTCTCCTAGGGATGTGGCCTCTGTCGTACTACAAACGGGCCGTTGCGCCATGGTCCTCTTGGACTGCTGGCGTTCGAAGTCTAGGCTGGTATTGTCTGTGTTTGCGCGGCCTTGCGAGCTGAGTGGAGAGCGTCGGTAAGACGCAATATAGGTGGAGAGACTTCGGCGAGAGTTAAGGACCTCTGAGGAACGAGCCACGGCGGCAGAGAGGGAATTAGAGGCCATTCGTACAAAGAGGATGGCCGAACAGGAGGTAGTATGTCAGGAGTCAGTGGCCACTTAACAAACTTCCGAAGAGTTTTGGCAAGCCTTGGTAGCCTACGTTGCTGAGTCGACAAGCCGATATACGACGCTCGCTGGTGTTGGGATTTCTCGGGTTTCTTCGGATCACTCACGCAGCGGAAAATAAAATATTAAAACAGGGATCCGTTTTCCCGTTTCGAAAAACTAAAAACAACGATTATCAGATAATCGATTCTCACCGTGTGCGGATTCGAATCCGCAACCGTTCGGTTCCGTCGGTGCGACACCGCAAACCGCGCAAGTGCCCGGCCTCTAGCGAAGTCCACGCGATCCTCCTCGCGACGGATATCCTTGCGTTCCTCGTTCTTTGCAGCCTACGAAAACTCCGTCGGTCGCCGCAACGATCGCCGCAACGCGCGGACGATTTCCCGTCGAACGGGATTCGGAGAAGCGGCGGAGCAGATCTGGATCTGTCTGGATGCCAGAGAGAGAGAGAAACAGAGGAGGGGCGGCTAGGGTTAGCAGCCGCTTGGCCTGCTCAGCCCGTTCGCTATGTTTTATATTAACCGCGCGATTTTTCATAAAAACCCTCGGTTTATATAAAACCCACTTATTTATCCATCGCCTTGAGAATCATTTGCGTGTGACCCTCTAGGCCCAAGTACCAGTCCAGTTAATGGCCCAACAAGCCCAGTGACTCCTCACTGGCTTTATTAATCAATTAATAATCCTTTATTAATTAATTAATCAATCGAATTGATGTCGCACATCGAATTCGACCGGGCCTCCGATCACGTTGGGTGCCAAGCAACACCGCGTGAACCCGGAAGGTATTTGGGGTTAAGTAACCCACTCTTGGAACCTTTCCGCCGACAGTTGCCGCGTGGATATAATCCTTCATTCGTACAATGCTCTCGAGTCAACTCAGGATATGGCGAGCTGTCAAACCCTAACCGGTCGACTCACTTGGATTGGATGCCGCTGATGAATATCGGAAAACTCCTTTCCCGATATTATCGTCCGCCCTGGCCAGGGACTTTCGCGCATCCTTCCTAGAGCATTCTCTCTCTAAGTACCGAGAGCGAATGATTCCTTATTGACACACAATTCCCTTCGACGGTATTCCGCTGTACCCAATCATTGGCGTATTAGAATTCCGTGGCTAGAGATTCGTAAACCAAAGTCAAAGCACAGAAGTCCACCGCCAAGGTGTCCTTGGTGTCTCAGGTCCGAAGACCATCCACGCAACTACGACAATAGAATCAAGCTGGTTGACAGTGAGATACAATACCATCCAGCGATTCAGTCGGATCAGTTCAGTGAACTCATTCTCCAATGAGCACCTACAGATTCGCCTTAGTGTCTCCACACAAGTGACTTATGAGATCAGTCACCCTCATCATATGAGCAGGAGTAATCTGTACTAGTCTAACCGGATATCTGATGTCCTTCTCGGATATCCTCCAACTATGAACAATTAAGAATATGTGTGTTTAAGTGATCAGTCTCATTAGTATGATCTCATCATAATCTGATCACTATAGCACATATTCACGGACTTCATTATGAAACGATAATTAATGCGATTTACACATAATGAATATTATGCCATTATATTAATAAATGAACGAGATTTATATAGTCAGATTGGCTTGTAGGCCACCTAAACTAACAGCTGGAACAACGGATACCTTGCCGTCTTTTTCGATGCAAAGGTGTGCTTTTATCTGACTGGAGCTTCGTCTTCTTTAGGGGTGGACTTGTCACTTCAGCCTTTGGGAGGTCGTTCGGACAGTTGAACATCCCAAAGCCCTTAGCGGGCATATTGTATTTATATTTTTTGCAAGGAATCTAGATGTGGCTATGGCCCAATCTACTGTACTCTCCTATCTTTGGTAATCAAATGAGGTTATTTATGATGTTTGGTATTTTGCATTGTTCATGTTTCATTCCACTCTTCCCTCAAACCAAAATAGGCTAAGTTGTGTTGGACAACTTAGTCTTAGCGTATAGTTGGAGTTGGTTTCTAAGTGAGACGAATGGCGCATTGCGGCCGCAGGTCAACTGGAGGGTCGTCACCTGAGTCTAATCGCATTAGAGGGCGGGAAGCCCCTTTCTTGCGAGACAAGGCTTAGCAGGGTGTCGCTGATCGAGTTTAGTCCTATCCTAGGGTAGAGAGCCCCTTTCCTACGAGACGAGGCTAGGCAGGGGCGTCGTCGATCGAGTTTAGTCCTATCTTAAGGTAGGGATCTCCTTCCCTATAAGAGACGCTCGCAGGGACATCGTCGATTGAGTTTAGTCCCATCTTAGGGTAGAGAGCCCCTTCCCTGTAAGACGAGGCTCGATAGGGGCGTCACTGATCGAGTTTAATCCCATCTTTGGGTGGAGAGCCCCTTCCCTGCTAGACAACACTTGGCAAGGGTGTCACCAATCGAGTTTAGTCCTATCTTAGGATAGGGAGCCCCTTCCCTACGAGACAAGGCTCGACAGGAGTGTCCCTGATCGAGTTCAGTCCCATCTTAGGGTAGGAAACCCCTTCCCTGCGAGACAAAGTTCGACAGGGGAGTCGTCGATTGTGTTTAGTCCCATCTTAGGGTGGGGAGCTCCTTTCTTATGGGACGAGACTCGACAGGGGCATCGCCAATGAAGTTTCGAACATTGTCGGTTGATCGCAATGTACTCATTAACAAACCATAACCAAGCTTAAAAAATAATCATTGTTCCTAAAAGTACTTTAAAAGAATAGGTGCTAAATAGATGAAAGGAGGTCAATGCCTCTTGAAGAGAAAAAACAACAAACTATGACTCCTCAAATCTACGTCGCTTGTTGGGGATAGCGGGCTTCTTAAGTTGTGCATTGGTCACCGCATGGTATGTCTGTCGGATGACATGTTGATTTTCTCGAACCTCTTCGACTCCTTCTTCGATTAGGAACTTCAATTTTTGGTGTAGGTTGGAGGGGACGGCCTTAAACCGCCTATGGACTCCCTCCCTAGGATGACATTATAGGCCAAAGGAACATACACCATCGTAAATTCAATCTCATGTGTGCTTGCCATCGATGGCGTCCCCAACGTCATGGGGAAGGTGATATGTCTCTGCATGCCAAACAAGTTCGGCTCGAGTTGCTTGAAGCAGTCAAGGAACAAAATGTCCAAAGAGATCCCATTGTCGACGAACACCTTTTTAACCCGGTAACATGTAATGTTTGCTTTAATTACTAGGACATCATTGTGTCGGAGCACGATACCTTGGAGCTCTTCGTTAGAAAAAGTGATGGGTTCTCTGGTCAGGGACGGGCGGGTGATGCTGGAGAGCTCCCAAGTCAGCCTTTGTGTCTCAAACGTGTAACTTCACCTCTTCTTGTTGCTATCTATGCCATTGGAAGCTCCTTTATAGATCATGTGGATGACCAGCTCAGGAGGGGCTGGCCGCCCTTGATTTGCAGGCAGAGGGGACCGTGGTCATCCCTTGCGCCCTGTCAGGGCTCTCGCTCTCCTCCGTAAGCGATGTACCTCTTCAGATATCTTTGCTTGATGAGGTCATCGATCTCCCCTCTGAGGTCATAGCATTCAGACATGAAGTGTCCATATTCATTGTGGAAGGCACATAATTTCCTCATCTTCTCGGCCCCTGGGACAAGTTTAATTTTTTTTAGGCCAATGCACATAGCCCTCATTTTTAATCTCCTGAAGAATGCGGTCGATCGGCGTGCTCAGCATAGTGTAATTTTCTTCCTGCCAATCTAAGAATCGGTCATGCCATCCTTCTGCATGATCCAAGCGCTGGTCCTTGTAAGGCCGACGAAGTCGGTCACGCTCCCGTTGTTGTTTATTCTGACTAGAAACTAGTTGATCTTCACTTTTACGCTCAAGATCTGAACACTGCTACAAAGTTTTGCATACACAGAGCAATTCTTCACTGTTAATGTACCGCTTGACCTTTCTTACAAAGTTGGGGAGGTCATCTAGGAGCTCCTTACCTAGCTCAAACTGAGCATGTTGGCTGGTCATCCATGCTATAGAGTATTGCGTCGCGTTAGGCACATCAACATTAGAGATCTTTAGAGCGGCCTCATGAAAATGCACCCAGTGCCTTCGGTGCGATTCATCACTCCTTTTGAGTAGAGATGCCAGAGACGCCATGGTCATTGGCAGATGCCTACTTGCGGTGAAGTTATTCTGAAAAGAGGATCGTAATTCTTTGAAGTTGTCAATGGAGTTGGCATTAAGCTGCTGGAATCACTATCGAGCGTTCTCCTCTAGCATTGTCTAGAATGCTCGGCATTTAATTTCATCCGGCATGTTTAAAAGTGAAAACGTGCTTTCAAACATTTGCAAGTGGTCATCCGGGTCTTTCGTGCCATCATAAGTCTTAAGGTAAGCATGTAGTACCGTGGGGGGAGAGGTTCTTCCCACACTCGCCTAATAAAATAGGAATTATGGCCCCCTGGATCTCCTAGGACGGATTTTTGATCATGATGAAATAGCTTGTCTCTCTATTCTTCTAGCTTCCGCACTCTCCATTCTCCTAGGGATAGGTGGCAGGAGTGGCAGCTAGACCGACCATACTTGTTCCGAGGTGACACCATCGAACTTGAAGAAGAGGAGCTATTCTGGGGAAACCAAATCCGAGTCGGATTCCTAGATTTGTATTAATTTGGTTGAGAGTAGAGGGTACTTTCTCATGGGGAAGGATCCTTAACTGAGTGAGTTTTCAACTTAGGCCCGTCCCCTTCCGAGAGGGGTAAGGGTATCCCGATACTGATTGAGTCTTATCCAAGGTAGGGGTCTAAGGCCGGTTGGATCGGCCTAAACGCCTTGTCTGTAAACGGATTCAGATCTATGATCCGTATGACCATCTCTATCTGGGTGAGATCTCTGTGGATAGGAACCGAGCCTTCCTCGAGTAACTAGGCCGGCCTATGGGCCATCTGGGCTGAGTGAGATTTCTCCCTTCAATCATTGATAATGGATCTCTTGTTCAAAGTCTCCTACATCAAAAAGAGTAACCTTAACGTGAATAATTAAATTATCAGCATATAACTCGCTTGGAGAAGATTGAGCTTGGCCTTCGAGGCCAACATTCTCCTATCAAGATTGGTTTTATCTGAAGTTATTGTTTTTATGTTCCAAGGAGAAATTATTTTATAGCAAAACTAAACTTCACTAATTTGCAATCCCCAATGAACCATGATCTGTTGCACAAGTTAAACAATTCTGCCATTGGTAATCATAGTTCTCATTTGCATCATCCAGTTGTTTGCTGGATTCCCTACCATACAAGCATGGAAGTAGTACCAAGGGTCCTTACACGATTATGTAATTATAGTTCTTGTTAAGTTTGCGACGTATTAAACTAGCCAACACATATCTTGCTTGGTAAGAGACACATTGCCATTAGCATTGCCTCCATAACTCTATTTCTTCTCAGAAATAGGTCCTCCACTTAACAATCACTTAAAAGATGTAAATTTTCACGGAATGGGCTTCAAACAAATATTAAAAGATGAAAAAAGAAAATCACATAATTCCAAAATAAAAAAGCGGAGAGTGAGGAAGGGGAACATGCAGAGGGAGCCGAGCCAAACGGGGACTTCCCATTCTAATAGTCATTTCCATTTTATGCTGATTATAGTTAATTTTGAACTAGGGTTAGTACAAACAATCAAAATTAATGGTGGGAGCTTTTAGCTATTAAATCTAAGTCTTTTGGGGTGTTTTCTAAATTCCCAGGTTACCGGGGATTATTTTGAAATATGCATATTTATAGCAACTAAAAACCAGAAAAATCCGTCATTTTCTAATTGTAATTTCCCCTTCTAATAGTATTTTCCGTTTTGTGTTGCCAAATGTGCCATTTTCCATCCAACTTAACTAGTGAATTTTGAATAGGGTTAGTACAAACAAACAAAATTAATGGTGAGGGCTTTTAACTATTAAATTTAACTCTTTTCAGGGCTTTTAATTATTAAATTTAACTCTTTTGGGGGTCGCTTCTAAATTCCCAGGTTATAGGGGATTATTTCGAAATATGCAAAACTAGAAACCAGAAATCCCTATACATAGCTTTACAACCATGAAGTGTAGTAGTTCTTTTCCTTGGCATCCTTGGCTAGTAAACAATAAATGCTTCTTCCATAACTGGCTATAGGCTGACCATATCTTTTCCAGGAAACCTAGCATAAAGCCAAAGAAGATTTTTCATTGGAAGTTCCATAGAAATGATTATTAAAGACGTCAAAATCTCAGTTCAAAAATTCAAGTGCTTGCCTCATACATCATCTGCGATATCACAAAATAAACACATTGTCCTGAGATAATGCCAATTGGGAAGTTGTGAAGGAATGGCGCCACCCAACTAACCTAAGGATACTAACAAAACTCCCAAAAGTCTTCATCGTGAAACAGTTGGGCTGTCGATGGCAAGTCCCATTGTGTTCAATCCATTGTCCACATACAACACCGAGCCCGTGATTGCAGAAGCCAATGGAGACGCCAAAAATGCTGCAGCGTTCCCAACTTCATCTGTCCAATATTGACATCACCCGAGAAGGAACTAATGAGACACTTCTGAGTAAACTGGTAGAACAAACAAATGAAAACCATGGGGTTTCTCATCATTTACCTGCTCGGAGTTCCTTCTGCAATGGTGCATTCACATACGAGTATTCGATCATCTTTTCTATAAATCCAATTGCTTTTGCCGCGCGGCTTCCAAGTGGACCTTGAAAAATTTTTGAAGAATGAAATGCGGTCAGGAGGTCTGGTAAAGTAATACAAAGGATGAAACTTGAGAGAATAGATATGTCAACTAGCAAAGTCCTCAATGATGAGACGTGTTGATTTCATGTCCGAGTCAAAACTCCCAGGGAACGATATTAATTACAAATGCCATTGCAGAAGTTTCCCTTCAAGAAACAACAAGAGGGGCGTTGGGTTTACCAGCAGATATTGTGTTAACCCTAATTTTCCTCTTCCTTCCTGCTTCAAAAGCAAGTACCTGCATTATGCAAACAACATAAGTTGCACAATCCAATGCATCAACAAATAGTATCAGCAGGAGTCTGGACAAATTTCTTACTCGGGTATCGCTCTCCAGGGCTGCTTTAGCTGAGCTCATCCCTCCACCATAACTGCAGATTCGGATTCAGAACGAACAGTAGATAAAATTTTGTGTGTCTATCCTTCATTTTGAGTTACTATAAGTTATAACTAAGCTATAAAAGGAAAAAAGAGAATTACCCAGGAATGGTCCTCTCAGAAGCAATGTATGTTAGGGATATTGAAGCACCACCTGAGGAATGAAACAGACTCAAGTCAAAAGTGACCTACTTGCAGCGCGTTCGGAAAGAGAAAACAGACATCGCTCAACCTAATCTTAGCATTAACTATAAGCAACTTCCCTTGAGCTAGAGGACTCTGTTACAAGAAAAGGCATAGTAGCAGCAGCAGCATTATATTGAAGCATACCTGGATTCATGATTGGAAGGAAATGTTGGAGAAGAGAAACAAATGAAAAACTTGAAGCAGATATTGCTGCAAGGTATCCTTTTCTGGATGTCTCTAAGAGAGGCTTGATAACCTGTTGATGTGAAATTGTCAACCTAGTGGACATTAAAGCGGAAATTAAAGGTTGCAAAACTTCAGTCTGTGGCCTAATAATGGGGCACAACATAAGCTGCGGAACCATCTAGGACAAGAAGAATTGTACCTCAGGGCCATTGGCAAGAGAGTGTACGAGAATGTCAATACTTCCAAAATCATTCTTTACAGATTCAGCAGCTTCCTGCATTTTTGGGGGGATGTGGTTTAGTTCTTTGGGCACCCACATTGATGACAGTAAAAATCTCCATAAATTAAAATAGACAAGATGATGTAACAATGCGACAGCAAGCACACTTAGCATCATCAGCACTATACCTTAACAGTCCAATTGGATGCTCCTGCATAGCGTTTATTCGTTTTAACCTAAAAGATGGGATACAACAATGACCACTTTTTTAGATCAGCAATCTATACACCATCTATGATAACATGAATTAGAGAAAACCCAAACAAAATGCAGATGTCTTCCAGTAATTAACATTCATCTCACATCTTCAGGAACATCCTCCGGGGAATCATAAACTGCATCTAGTGGATATATCTTGGCAATCTTCATGAGAGAACCATCTGGCAAACTGCACGATACAAGTATCAATTAGTTGACACCAGATTGACAGGGAAAATTTGTCATGATGAAGATGAGTAGCAAATTACATCACCAATCTGTTGACATCAGTTTGATTTTCTTTGTGTGTGTGTGTGTGTGTGGGTGGGTGGGTGGGGGTTGAAGAGGAATTTAAGAAAAAAAAAGGAGGGAAAAAGTTGTCATATGTACAGATTACATACACACGTGACTCATCAAATTTGCCGCGCCTTAAGCTTGTTTCAAAAATGTTTAACGCCTTCAGAAGACAAAAACTTAATATCAGAAACAAATCACATGCGAGTGAGGGGGAGGTGTGGATTATGAGTTCACTTACAGGCACCCATGTACCAACAAGAATTTCAGCACCTGCAGCAGCAAGTGCTTTTGCAATTGCCCAACCATAGCCATTATCATCAGCTACTCCAGCAATAAATGCCCTTTTACCTATTGAAAAAAACATAAATCAGATTATGAGGTAATTCAATAATTTAGTTGCAACAATTATGTTTCCATTGGGAAAAGGACAACAAACTGTATTCAAGGAATACAGTGTGGTTTGTTTCACTAACATCTTTTGAAATTCAAATGCTCGCAGAAAGCTCTTGCAAATGTCCTTACAAGTAATCCATTCATAACTTGCACAACATATAGTTTACCAAGTTTGTCACAAATACAATTGTGTTTAGTCTTCAAGATGCAACTTACAGAATGAATAAATTGCTGATCCTAGATTCACTACGTTTTTTTTTTTCAAAGACGAAATTGGGATACCACCAAATTTGTCCACAAGTTTGTCTATACCATAAAGGAAGCCAAATCAAGATGCCTCAATTTTATAAAGTTCAAGAAACAACAATCCACAAGACAATAAATGTAACCCAACCTATGCAATGGCATTATGAAAAGGTCAAAATGGACCTTCGTTCAGCTACGTTAACTGAACATGGGAAGTAATATTTCAAGTTTTGAGGAAAATTGAACTAGAATGGGAAGCCATATCATACTAATATCCCCTATGCAATCAAAGAGCAGATGAGGATGGATCTAACATATGCATTCAGCCCCTCAACCAATCACCATGCGTCATACCAACGACAAATTCAAGTTGTTGTCCAAAATCTTTGCAGTTCGTGTTTGTGACTTTCTTGCAGAAACATGGCAGTTGCTTTGGACCATGACCCGCAAAGTTGTGTGTTTGCTGTCTATTAGTGCACTGAGAAATAACTCAATCTGCCATATCAACATGATCATTCAACACTTTTTGAACATCCAAAGAAGGCCAACAAGGATAGTAAGGGAGAGATCTAGTGTTGATCTTCGTCGGGGCACTCACCAAATGGGTAGCAAATGTGTGGCTACCAGAGAAACCTTAGGGACATAGAGGCATCAAAGGAGACAGCAGTATATTCATCAAGGAAGACAGGGAAGTAGCTGGAGAGTGTGTGATAGCGAAATGTTTTCAACAAGGGTATTGTCATTATCATTAGTGATCTCTCTCATTCACTGAGGTTGGCTACATGAATACTGCCCCATCAATGTAACTATTTAAAGCCATGTTTTTAGTTAAATTTATGAAGATCTTGCGTTTTCCTACTATGTAAACCCATCTCATTTTAGGCATTGATCAAGTTCTTTTGCCATCCTCTACTTGAATCTAATTGCACCTTCCAACCAGTCCACAACTTGGTTGACAGTGCACATGTCCAAACCATCTAAAGCATATTTTCCCTAAGCTTAACATTGGTTGGAGTTACAAGTCTTCATGCATGCGCTGATCCTGAAATTAATCCTTCAGCCTTTCCACGGATCCATCTCAACATTCTCATCCTCATCACAAACATTGTCTATGAAGGACGAGAATTTCGGTTGGCCCAAGAGCACGGCTGGGCCGCGGCCCACTAACCATTCTCCCCTCAAGTCCATGAGCCCATTGAATGTTGCGGCCTGTGAAGGCCCGGCATTTGGAGAAACATGGCAATCCCAATCAAAGTTGGACTAAGTCCTTGGCATTTGGAGACACCTGCAATGTGGCTAGCTTCTGTCCAAATCCAAAATGCATAGAATAGTCCAATAAATTAAAGATGCAAACCACACAGCCATGTCCAACAAGAATTCAAAATTTCTTGCTTCAAACCTACACCAAGTTTTATAAAAGAATAATTTTAACCATGCAAAATCTATTTGGAAATCCTAAGATTTTCTAAACATGAACAACAATTGACTACTGATCACCATAACTTGTTTGATCATCAATAATTCGAACAAAACATCAAAAGGTAGCTGATGATTTGAATAATTCTCAAGTACATGTAGTATTGTAAGCAGCCTCCAAACACATCATTGGTTTTTGTGATCTTTTACTAAGGTGAGGGCAGACATTTCCAATTTTCTTATGTTTGGTTCCCCCCTCCAGGTTCCGATTCCTCTTTTTTTTGTATATGGGTAGCACTATCCACCTCTTTAAATAAAAGACGTTGACTACTGAGCTAATGAATTTTGGCAGATACGCAATCCTACGGACTTGTATCTTCAAGCTTTCAGAGGTATAATATTGAACAAAATATAGAGAGTTTGGATTAGGAAGTGCTTCTAGGAAACAAATGGAGAAAACATAAAACAACCCATAGACATGTAATGTGTCTAAATATAGCATTTTCAAGGTTAATTGTCTTAATGTTGATTAGAAAATATTGCCATTTCAAAAAAAGACACTAGAATAGCTCAAAATTAACGAAGCACATGGTACCATACTGTTCCACACAAGGATACGCAGATTAATCATGTGGTGTTCAAGTGATCACACTTACCATATAGGATTCTCTTTACAATTTGTGGCAATGCACACAATGTTGATTTCCATGCAACAGTGCACTTCCAAAGTTCAACCATGCCCCTTTTGTCAAATTGATCGTTATTCCAGAATTATTTTCCATAATGGAACAGTAACTTCTAGCCTAAGTGCCAACTTCTCCCTCTTCTACAGATAAACAGAAAATTCTGAGAAAATCCAAAAACTTATAGTTACAGGCATTTTCTGATAGGGCAATAGCCATCTAGTCCTCAATCTTGCTGACTGCAACAGGACACAATATCCTTCAGCTATTCAAAATGATGTTTCCACACTATTCAGTCATGCATTTAATTTCCTAGGAAAAGACACAATCATGTGTCTCAAACTCTTTCCTAAACTACCTCTCTTCATTGACGTCCACATTTGCCCAAATGATCTTCATGCTCTTGTCCAACTATCAGTATGTCTGAAGCAAGTGATCATAGCCCATGTAGGGTTTTCTTATGAGGAAATGACAGGAAATCAAAGATAACATTAAGGTTGTAAATTATACTATGAATTAGTAATCAGAGACAACATTAATCTTGTAGATTATCCTATTAATTCATATCATTGATCACTATTCCAGAATTCTTTTCCATACTGTAAAAGTAACTTCTAGCCCAAATGCCTACTACTCCCTCTTATACAGCTAGACATAAATTTCTGAGAAAACATAAAAACTTATAGGCAATGTATGAGAGGGACAATAGCCATCTAGCCCTCACTCTTGCTGACTACAACAAGTTACAACATCCTTCATCTATTCAAAATGATTTTCCAACAATATTTCAATTATGGACTCAATTTCCTAGGAAACGGCACACTCACATATCTCATGACTCTTTCCTAAAGAACCTCAACTGATTGACAAAAGACTCCACATTTGCCCAAATGAAATGATCTTCATGATCCTGTCCATCTGTATGTCCAAAGATAGAGATCATAGCCAATGTAGGCTTTCTTACAAGGCAAATGACATGAAATCAAAGATAAGGAATTACTAATCAAACACAAATTAAGCTTGTAAATTATACTATTAATTCTTATCAGTTCAATACCTCCAAAAGATTAGAACTCAACTCAAGAATAAAGAGCAGGGAAAAGCACAAGAATAGGAAAAGGAAAAATGACAAATGGAAACCTTTTAGGTCGATTGGCAATCCTGCAGCAACCCCTTTGTCAGTATCTCCAGACATCGATCTAGTAGCAATCTTACTGAATATCCGAGAAGGAGATGTGGCACGAAGGAGAAAAGGTTGCATAGAGGAGTTACAAGATAAGTTTGAAAGCGTATTCCTGAGTGATCCCTTTGAAGCAAATCCCGGGATTGTGGCAGTAGCTGTAAACAACCTCCGGGTAGAGGAAACACTGGGACTTGCACTCACGAACTGCATCCCAGAAGCTGCTGTGGCCGCCATATTCTCAATGGAATTAAGCTGCAAGGTGAAAGGAGTTCTGCATATGGCATCAATGTGTTGATAGCTTAATGGTCTATACAAAATAACAAATGCAACAAACTAGCTTTAAAGAAGGAAGATAAATATGCTGAAACAGGGTTGTCGTTTCACCAAATACTATATTTATTCTTAGAAGCAACAAAGAGAAAACTCACCAGAGGTATCATAAAATAAAACCATCAAGAATGACTCCAAAGAACAAGATAAAATTGAAAAAAAATTAAAGACAATTAACTTAAAACATCTTATGTTTCTAAACATCAAATAAACAAAACCCAAATACGAAACAACGTGATATCCACAGGGGCTCCACAGGCAAATCCATAAACCACGGGACATTAACAACAGAAGGAACCAACATTAAAAAAAAAAAAATCAACTAACACCATTCTAAGCTTCACTACATCACAATTCTCTCACAGAATCTATGAACCCACAACATTAATCATATCATGCAAAAAAGAGATGCATGCAATATGCAACAGCAGCAACTCGGGTTTCAAACCACATTGCAATTTCGTCCCCGCAACCTATAAATGTACGACTTTTCCACATCGAAAGGAGAAATCCAAGACACAACAAGCGGCATTCCTCGAATCAAAAACCAAAAAAAAAAGAGAGAGATTTTCACCCGCAAAATTTCCACAAAATCAGCACTACAGATGCACATTTCATGAATACAACTAGAAACAGAAGATCAGAGCGACCCAGCAACGAAATCAAAAACACCATGAACCCACCTTTTCAACACCGGATCCGCACCCAAATGCGCCTTCCCGCAACACCTTCCCCTGCCCAGAAGAGGAAAAAGATGGCGTCTTTTGGAAAGGAGAAAACGTTATAAATGCGAGGAAACGGGTGGGTGTGTTCGATGAGACCGAGGCGCCACAGCTTCGTGGAGATCGAAGGCGGGCAACCTTGCGAAAGGCCGTGGTTGGACTCGGACCCGGTCTAGGGTTAGGGTTTTTGGAGGTGGCCGGGTTGGTGGTGGGGGTTTGCCGGTTGGTAGTCCCGGTGGCCGCTCCGAAGCAACAGGTCAGGACAACGGACAGGGGAGGAACGCATACCCCGTGATGGGGAAAAATGGTGTGATGGGTCAAACGTAACTAATGAAGGTGGGGGTTATGGGTCGCTACCTGCGCCCTGGTGCAATGCTCCCACCAATGGGGAAGTGACAAGTTACCCTAACAGAAAAATGTGTACAGGTATTGGAGAGATGAGTTTTCTTTGATCTCTTTTTTATTTGAATGAGGATGAACTTTACATTTATATGGTATGTCTCTACTCACATGGCCGAAAATGAGTTTTGGTACTTCATATTTTATTTGTTTTTCATGATTAAATGGTTAATTTATAGTTAGTCTCTATGTGAGTAAGCATCATATCTCAAGATAGGTTTTGAGATGTAATAAGATCATCTACATGTCACTAAAATAGATTTTCACCATGTCCAACTTATAATATTAAGGGGTAATATAATTGTCATTTTAACAATATTATCGCATCTTATTTGAGCAAATGATAGACTTCTCCTTAGATATTCAGGGTGCAGTATGCATAGTCTACCTTAGTGGGGCCTGAAGATTCTCATTATGGATTGAATCATTTTATATACGTATTAGGTAACGGAATTAGATGATGAGTTACAACCATCAAGAAGTCATGCGTGTCAGTCAAGTCTCTCTCTCTCTCTCTCTCTCTCTCTCTCTCTCTCTCTCTCTCTCTCTCTCTCTCTCTCTCTCTCTCTCTCTCTCTCTCTCTCTCTCTGTGGAATCTTCATTGTGATTAATTGTGTGTGAAATAAGATCCATCTTAAATTGGCATCCTATTAGTGGAATATTTTTTGTCTCACTGAAAATGATCATATGGTTTGATGATTTAGTTCAGCCATGTAATCTAATTTCTCTGATCTATAAAAGTATCTATCTTGCCATCAACTAATGTTACAAATCTTGATTTCATTATAAAATATTTTTGAATAGAAAGACTAATGAAATTTGACTGGATAATCTAGAGCACAATCTAACCCAAATTAGGCTCGGTCAAGTTGGAAATAGTGTAAGTTGGGTTGAACCCATATTAACGTTTTACTTAACATAAATTGAATTTGAGCTAACCAAAATTTCAATAGGTTGGGTTTTGTTTGCACTAGTGGGTCAGGTCTTAAGGTTCCAACTTTTTGGAGAAGCTAAAACTATGAGCAATGGAAATAGAGTTTTTGTATTTTCCTAAAAATTTAAAATTTGAAAAGGAGACAATTGGCACTATCATGTTCGTTATTCCTTCCCCTTTTGAGTTGTAGAAGAATCCTATAAAAAAATAGCTAGCTGGATAATCACTCACTCTCTAACTTGGCTCAGTAACTAAAGCATCTCAAAAGTGCAAACAAATGGGCCCATAGTTTAACTCAGCACCTTAATCCAATTCTAACCAGAATCCAAGTTAAACTGAGTCATTAAATATTAAAAATAAATCTTCATTATTGATCCCTATGATATATTTAATGCACATAAATCATATTCTTTTAAATTTTTTTCCTCTCAAAATGATAATTAACTTGTAAAAGTGAAAGAGATTCAAACTATGTAATCTTTACCTCCTTGATGAAGTTCATGTACTTCTTCTATTATGATGCACTGAAAGTTATTTTCTATCGTAGTTCATATATTATTACTTAAAACTTAAATTTGATCTATATTTGGAACTCTATTAATACACGTAAAGCAAGAAACAAATGGCTCTTGGTTAAATGAGTGCATGAAGCATTTTCCATATCATTAGTATTGGTTGAATTAAATTTCTTGATTTAGTAATATTTTAAGAAGGCTATAGATTATATAACTTAAGTTAGTTATATGTTTATATTTACGTAAATTACAAATCACTAATATATTATGTCATTATAACACATTCTAATTTCATATAATCTATAATATTAATTTTAAATCATCATAGAAGGTATAACTTTATAATATTGTGCGTCATCAACTAATTTGTGTTAGTCAAATATAACACAAATTCATTGAAGTGAATTTAGGTCAAATCTAAATTGTATGTGTTAAATTTCTCTCAAGCTTAAGTTTGGGTCAACCTAATTTAAATTTTGGTTGACTCAATTTGCCCTTAACTCAAGTTTTTTTTTTTCTAGTTAATAACCTAGATGGTTAGGTGTAGGTTCCTTAATTCAGAAGAACAAGGATCGAAACCACCAAGACAAGGAGACCTAATCAGTCAAAAGCTCATTTTTTTGTATGTGACAAGAGACCTGTGTCCCTAAAGCGGCACAAAAATTCCATTGTCGAAATGCCGTACCTAACACGTAGGGAGGGCTCAAGAAAGAAACACATTGCTTCAGATATTCAACTCAATTTAATATGTCTAACTAGCATTCATATAATCGATAGTACAAATGATGATGAAGATAATAGTCTCTTAGCCTCATTTTGTTTACATAATAAGTTATTACGTGGGGCTCACTGATAGAATGACATATACTAGAATAAGGAATGTTTCGATTTGATAGTTTTATAGGACCCGTTGACGGAATAAGAAGAATAAGTAATTCTTAGGTCTAGGGTGGGATGGCTTATTCTCCGAATATATTATTCTGCACCGATATAAGTCATTCTGTTTGTCAAAACAAAATTAAGTTTATTCTTTCTTTATTCGTCTTTATTCTTCTCTTATTCTCCAATCAAAGTGGCGCTTAGAGATATCATTTCACATTTTCCTTTGAGCTTAAATTTAATGTGCCGATAAAAGTGTATCATAGCTCTCTTTATTATATTTATTTTTTTGAAATTTAAAGGTCTTTCATTCAATCACACCAACTGAATACAAACAGGTAATAGGTCATCGCATGGCCTTGACATGGGAGGGTCCAGTAGAAAACCAAAGGAACAAGAAAAGCCGGTACCCAACAGAGCATATGTAAAGAACATGACAACATAGACTGGACAGATGAACTTTTTAGATAAAATAACAAAGAGCAAGACAGGCTAGCCATCTTGAGGTCTAGTACCATCAGCAAATCTTGGACATCCTCCATGAACAAGGGCTGCATCTCTTCTAAGCAACTTGAGACGAAGCAGATTAGAAATCCAGTAGGCATGCTCCTAAACCGAGAGAGGAGGGGGCCTTGCACCGAGAGAGAGCCGAAGGAGAGGAGGTGGGGGAAAGCTTAGGCTTGCTATCATAACTCTCTTTATTATGAGGTGTCAATCAAGTTTTTAAATGATTTACATAAGGTAATAAGTATCAATTTAGATTGAGCCTTAAGTTGTTCAAGTTAATCACAATGTTTGGGAACCAAATTAGTCACATGACATAGTCATTTAATTTGACTAAAAACTTTTAAGATTACACTAAGGGGAACAAATTGAGTAAGTTGATATCAAATTGAATGACCAAACTAGATGACTAACTTAGGTTGCATTTGATGACACTGAACTCTTAAATTTGAAGTTTGAGATTCGCATCTTAGGCCCAAGTTACGTAATAAAAGTCCTAAATATTAAATGAAATAGATTGTTTGGTTACTATGCATCGAGGTCTGAGTGAATGACATATAATTATATCTTTATAATTAATTATGATATTTAATATATAGTTAATTATGATATTATGAAAAGTGGAAGGAAGGCAAGGTTGTATGTCATCTATTTCATAGAACCCTCTTGACCTTGTCTCCCAACGTTCTCCAGTTGTGATCCTCGCACCCCGCACTACGCCGCGAACTCCTCACTCTAACGACTGTCACGACCACGATTTCTCGTTCTTGACCGATTTTGATTGGTCCTTGGTGATTAACAGGGATTTAAACCCCTAATTCTCTTATTTATGCTTGCCCTCTATATAAACTCTTTAGCTCCTCTCAAGCAGGGGATTGGCGAGTTGGGAGGAAGGTCACAGGTTGGAAGGATGGTCGGAGAGATAGAGGAAGACCAAGAGAGGAGTCTCTTTAACATACGGGCTTGTTTTCTTAACTCTCTCTCTCTCTCTCTCTTTCTCTTTTTTTTATCTTTTACTGCATTCCTCTTTTCACCATATCACACACGTACACTCTTCATTGCATGCATTTTAGGATGTCTTAGCACCTACTTTTACAGAGGTTTTTCTTAAAAAAAATGGGAGGTAGGTGGCTTTAGTGCGTAGTCACCTTCCCTCCGAAAAGACCAATTCAGTGTGTCCCCTCCTCATCCCTAATTCACTTGTTTTCATGTGTGGATAGACTCTACATGTTGCAGTTTTAATCGGGTTTATCTTTTGTTTCATTTGTCTTTAGAGGGCTCTTACCACTATTCATGTGCGGAGGACTAAGTTCTTTGTCATGGCCAACCGGAGGCAGAGAAGTAGAATCCACAACACCGCCTGTTCACATAATGCGATCACGTCCATCTTCCCATAGAGCACGAGACTTAAGGTAATGCGCCTAGCGATCACTCCATTTTTCCTTTTTTACCTCACCATATCCTACGAGTTGTAAGCTAAGCAGAGGAAGAAAGGAGAACGCCACCCTCTAGGCGTCCACAATCCTCTGGCGATCTCGGTGGGATACTCTTTTACTCGCCACGCGCGCGAGAAGAAAAGGTAAGAAGGTAAGAGTCCTATCGTGTTAAAATTTCTATCTTTTTACTTTAGCTTCCTGGACGGCCAAGGACTTGGCCTTGGCCGTCCATATGTTGTGGATGGCGGACGAGCCCGCCGTCTAGTATCCTGGGTGGCAGACAAGTCCGCCGTCTAGTATTCCTGGACGGCAGACAAGCACACCGTCTAGATTCTTGGATGGTGTACGAGCCCGCCATCTAATTTCTGGGACAACGGATGAGCCGCCGTCTAATTTCCTAGATGGCAGACGAGCCTGCCGTCTAGGTTTCCTAGACAACGGACAAGTGTGCCATCAAGGTGTGTTAATAGCATATAGTTCCGCTGTCCATTAGTTATGTATTATGTTTTCCAGACTTTGTTATCTTTTATTGTTTGTTAATTTGGATCGTTTTAGGGGTGTTCTGCATGGGGTTCTAGGAGAGAGCGGCATCATACCTATAGTTAGACTGTCCCACTAAGTTTGACTCTCCACTTGAGGATTCTCACTTGCATGTGAGTAGTCCTATTCAGTTGGGAACCTCCGTGAGTCTCTGTGAGCTAGGGATTCCCACCTAGCAGCTGAGCAGGTGGTACCTAAGCCACTTAGTAGGATCCTCTGGGCTATGTAAGAAACTAAGTGTTGGGTTTCTCGAGTTTTCTCCGGATCGCTCACGCAGCGGAAAATAAAAATAAAACAGCGATCCGTTTTCCCGTTTCGAAAAACTAAAATCGATTATCGGATAATCGAAGTTCTCACTGTGTGCGGATTCGAATCCGCAATCGTTCGGTTCCGTCGGTGCGACACCGCAAGCCGCGCAAGCGCCCGGCCTCTAGCGAAGTCCACGCGATCCTCCTCGCGACGGATATCCTCACGTTCCTCGTTCTTCGCAGTCCACGAAACCTCCGCCGGTCGTCGCAACGATCGCCGCATCGCGCATACGATTTCCCGTTGAATGGGATTCGGAGAAGTGGCGGAGCAGATCTGGATCTGTCTGGACACCAGAGAGAGAGAGAGAAACAGAGAAGGGGCGGCTAGGGTTAGCAGCAGCTTGGCCTGCTCAGCCCGTTCGCTATGTTTTATACTAACCGCGCGTTTTTTCATAAAAACCCCCGGTTTATATAAAACCCACTTATTTATCCATCGCCTTGAGAATCATTTGCGTGTGACCCTCTAGGCCCAAGTACCAGTCCAGTTAATGGCCCAACAAGCCCAGTGACTCCTCACTGGCATTATTAATCAATTAATAACCCTTTATTAATTAATTAATCAATTGAATCGATGTCGCACATCGAATTCGACCGGGCCTCCGATCACGTTGGGTGCCAAGCAACACCGCGTGAATCCGGAAGGTATTGGGGTTAAGTAACCCACTCTTGGAACCTTTCCGCCGACAGTTACCGCGTGGATATAATCCTTCATTTGTACAATGCTCTCGAGTCAACTCAGGGTATGGCGAGCTGTCAAACCCTAACCGGTCGACTCACTTGGATTGGATGCCGCTGATGAATATCGGAAAACTTCTTTCCCGATATTATCGTCCGCCCTGGCCAGGGACTTCCGCACATCCTTCCTAGAGCATTCTCCCTCTAAGTACCGAGAGCGAATGATTCCTTATTGACACACAATTCCCTTCGACGGTATTCCGCTGTACCCAATCCTTGGCGTATTAGAATCCCGTGGCTAGAGATTCGTAAACCAAGGTCAAAGCACAGAAGTCCACCGACAAGGTGTCCTTGGTGTCTCAGGTCCGAGGACCATCCACGCAACTGCGACAATAGAATCAAGCTGGTTGACAGTGAGGTACAGTCCATCCAGGGATTCAGTCGGATCAGTTCAGTGAACTCATTCTCCAATGAGCACCTACAGATTCGCCTTAGTGTCTCCACACAAGTGACTTATGAGATCAGTCACCCTCATCATATGAGCAGGAGTAATCTGTACTAGTCTAACCGGATATCCGATGTCCTTCTCGGATATCCTCCGACTATGAACGATTAAGAATATGTGTGTTTAAGTGATCAGTCTCATTAGTATGATCTCATCATAATCTGATCACTATAGCACATATTCACGGACTTCATTATGAAACGATAATTAATGCGATTTACACATAATGAATATTATGCCATTATATTAATAAATGAACAAGATTTACATAGTCAGATTGGCTTATAGGCCACCTAAAACTAACACTAAGGACCTTGCCACTTTAAAAAACCTTTACCCATAGGCGTCATTGAGCGAACGATTCCTTGTTTTAGATGCCTAACCAAACTCTAGTGAAATGATTTTCTTAAAAGAAAAAGGATGATAAGGGTTGAACATGTTTAATTAGAAACTAACGCATCCATAATACACAATTAACTCAAAGGTGAGACATAAAACTTGTAAGGACTTGTGTTTCATAATGGACCACATATATTTCAATCCCGTGTATGACGATATGGATGAATTTGGTGATAACATTACACATAATCCTTTGTTTGAAATTGAGGAAGACCTACAACAAATGTTTGTGGGGGTGCTCTAAGCATCTAGAGAAGAACCTAAGGGGAGAAGTTCAGATGAATCTTCTTCTTCATAAGAAGAAGATGACCCTATAATCTCTAGGAAAACCATCCAAAATTCTAGTGAGGATCCGGAGCTTATTGCCGTGTTGTCACGGTATACCCCCGACGAATTCATCTAGTTGATTTTTGGCGACAAAACTTAGGTTACCACTCCTAAAAAAACTCAGTTTCCTCTTCCAATAAAGCTTAGTCTCAAATCAACCAGCCAACCCCTACTCTAATTGTTCAGCTTGTCATGACTAATCTGGTCACTCAAGTCACACCACCTCGCAAGCAGGAGAATTCATGTCCAAGAATGAGGTTGAAATCTATGTGCGCAAGCTCATGGCTGAAAACCTCACCCTAAAGCAACCTCACTCTCTCTGAAGCTATTGCAAGCTCTCCCCTACCCATTTCCCACCGGGGTTTAAAGTCCCTAAGTACAGAAAGTATGATGGCATGACTGACCCTCATCACCACCTTTCAGGTTTTCTCATAGAAGCTCAGCAATGGCTCTATGACAGAGTTCTCCTTGTTCACTTGTTCCAAAAATCCATAGAAGGTGAGGGCTTAAGATGGTTTTCTTCCTTGTCTGCCACAGACCAAATCAATTTCGATATGGTCTCTGAAAAGTTAATCACTCACTTCAACCACATGACAACCATGCCTCATATCTTGTTTGATCTTGTGATGGAGAAGATGAAGCCCGAAGAGGACTTCACGCATTTTACTAACAGATGGAGGGTGATGGAATCTTGGGCAGAGGTGACAATTCCTGAGTCCCAAGCAGTCACTATGTTAGTCAAAAATGCTACTCCGCAGGTTCGGGTCATTCTTATGCTAAGTGAACTTCATACATTCATACAACATTATAACCGAGCTCGAGTAGTTCAATCTCAAATTCAGGATTTCACCTTGCCTCCTTTCTTCAAAAATTGAAATAGGAACAAGAAGACTAAACAAACTCCAACCGTAGAGGGAGTAATAGTTAATGAACAAGTGAGCGCCTTTGGACAGTCTTCTAGGTCATTCAATCCTCAATCCAACTCAGACAACCAATCCAATCAGAAACAATAGTCAGCAGTTCCTCCTCCGTCTAGCTATAGTCATCCCATGCCCAAGCATGCCTCATATCCACTTTTGTTGGAATCTTTATCTGACATTTTCTATGCCTTACTATCTTACAATGCTATTCAGCTTCCACCTCAGTGCGAGGACATTCCTTGCAATGTTGATATGTCCAAATACTGTTCGTATCATAGGTTTCCAGGGCATATGATCCATAACTGCTTTGTCTTTAGAGGTTGGGTGTATGATTTAAATGACGAAGGTAAGATCAATTGAGAAGACATGAAGAAGGCCATCGAAGCTTTGAAAGCTAAAAAGGAGTTAGGGATTGTGAGGGACCCTCTACCTTCTCATCAGGTAGCCCAAGATCCTTCTAGCTCCCAAGGAAAGGTGAATACCCTTGCTGGAGATTTAGAACCAAGAGTGGTTTAGAAAGAACAATATTGGGAGTATGAGGAGGATGGAATACGACATGAGTGTCCTACTAAGGTAGCCATACTTAGAAAGCCCTTGCAGGAAGTCTCTACAATGCTCCAAGACAAACCTTTGGTCCTGATCAAACCAAGAGAATAACCAACAGCCATCAATCCAATCATGCTAGTCCAAGTTTCTTTGATTCTATCCAAAGAATCCCCTTTGTCTGTCCTATGCCTAGCATTAAAATCAAGCTCGTCAACCTCATTCAATTTGATCACTTCACCACTGATCCAACCCTTGAGACCTATCCGAGAAGAAGAACCAAGTCCGATTAATGTCACACTAAGAAATCGCATTGTTCCACCTGCAAGTCAACCTTTATACTCTCAGGAGAATTTAAATATACTTGGTGGGTCAACTCAATATGAATATGACATTCTGCAGCATATGGAGAAGACTCCTGCCAAAATTTCGGTTCTTGAATTGATTAGGAGATCTTTCACACATAGGGAAACCTTATTCAACTTCCTCCAACAAATCACAGTTAGTGAAGATCTTTCTACTAGTGGAGTCACCAATGCCATTCTCTCAATTACCCAAACACCCATGATTAGTTTCTCGGATAGAGACCTGGCTCCCCAAAATGTTGGTCTTCCCATATGGATGACCATCACACTCAATGGTTGCTCAGTGGATTCCATCTTGCTAGATACCAGTGTCTCGATTAATATCTGTTCACCCAAAACCCTCAAAAAGATAGGTATAGATCAAGACAAGATTGAGTGTACCTCTATGATGGTCTCAGCTTATGATAACTCTCAAAGACCGACCGATGGTAAGATTTTCCTTTAGCTGGAAATAAGGCCAGTACCCATGATCTCTGAATTCTACATCCTTGATGTTAAGCCCATATATAATGCCATTTTGGGGAGACCTTGGATGGATCAAACTCTAGGGGTGCCTTCCACCAATCATCAATGCTAGAAATTCCCATACAATGGGAAGATTGATAAGATCAAAAGCACTCCTTACATTGAGTCTTTGGACTTTGTGACAGCTGAACGAATCTCGTCCATGACCACTTCTAGAAAAAGGAAGGAGCCCGTTCTTTTATTGGTTAATACTCAATCCAAACCTTTGCCTAGTATAGGATGGTGGCTCATATATAGAATGGGGTACAGTTTAGGCTCTAGGCTAGGCAAAAAAGAACAAGGGATTCAAGACCCTATTTTTGAAAATCTGATTGCTAGAGGGTTTGGATTGGGGTACCAACTAGTTGAACAAGTCGAAGAATCAAAAGAATGGACTCTCTCAGATCACTTTGTAAAGAAGGTGCAAGAATCTCCAAGGATAGATCAACTTGAGGATGAGTTGAAGGAGGAAACAAGTAATGAAGTTCAAGAGGAAGATAAGTTAGGAGATAATTTTGGCATACAATTGTTGTTCCCAATATCGGCCATTCCACAGGAAGGGATCTTTTTAGCTAGAAACAAGTCATCTTCGGTCACATTCATTCCTTTTCTATTTCATCCACCTTCTTTCCCTCTTCTTCTTCCACCTCCAATCGCGTCATCTTGTCTCGAATGCCTCATGTTCGAAGTCTGTGACCACAAAAAAAAAGGTCCCACTCTT
Organism: Zantedeschia hybrid cultivar; assembly: GCA_030544215.1. Lineage (NCBI taxonomy): Eukaryota > Viridiplantae > Streptophyta > Magnoliopsida > Alismatales > Araceae > Zantedeschia > Zantedeschia hybrid cultivar. Next base: position 30,819,577 of record JARZZO010000013.1, read on the forward strand.
AAACGCCAAAGTGTGAAATCACCATTGAGGAGCCCACCTACTGGGGTAGTTCCATCACTATCGAGTCCTTGTCTCAAAGACCCATTCTTATTCCTTCAGTAAAGGACTCCACTCACTCACCATCGGGGAGCTCTGTACATAGTAGCCTAAGGATTAGGTTAGTTTCTTCTTTGTCTAGAGAATGTAGGGATAAGCAAGTACCTTCCTTTTTAGTTCAAGAGTTAGCAAGTAGGTGTAGAAATTTGGAAAAAGTCGAGGAATTTCTTCAGATAGGAGCCATCTCTGAGCCAAAAGAGTCATTAGGACGTGAATTTTGCAATGATGGTCTAGGTGTATTCGAGCTTAGTGAAGGTTAGGATGAAGAGGATGATGACTTGGCCAAACCATTTGTGAGTAGGATGAGGCGGTTTAATGAGCCTTCATCAGCCGTCGATGTACCCACCAAAGAAGTTAACCTCGGCACTGAACAGGATCCGAAGATAGTTTTAATTAGTGCCAAATTGAGTAAAGAAAAAGAGCATTCCATTGTCACCATACTCAGAGAATATCCTGATGGGTTCACGTGGTCATATGAAGACGTGCCCGGGTTAGACACGAAACTAGTGGAGCATCAGCTTGTCCTCAAACCTGATGTCAAACCAATGAAACAAAAGCTGAGACTATTGCAACTGGAATTAGCACTTAAAGTTAAGGAGGAGGTTGACAAATTACTCAAGGCCAAGTTCATCCGAGTAGTGCTTTATCTTAAGTGGATAACCAATATCGTCCATGTAGCTAAAAAGGATAGAAAGGTTAGGATCTACTTAGATTTTCGTAACCTCAACCAATCTTGTTCAAAAGATGATTTTTTCCTTTTTCATATAGACTTGCTAGTTGATAATACCACTAGGAATGAAATGCTCTCCTTTATGGATGGGTTTTTCTAGGTATAATCAGATCATGCTAGTAGAAGAAGACCAAGAGTAGACATCATTCATAACCCCATAGGGGACTTATTGCTATGTGGTCATGTCATTTGGGCTTAAAAACATTAGAGCCACTTACCAAAGGGCGATGATGACAATTTTTCATGACATGATCTATAGTGATATGAAGGTTTATGTAGATGATATCCTGGTGAAGTCTAAGACAAGGATGGTGCATGCTCAAATCCTTAAGACAGTAATGCAAAGATCAAGGGAGCACCAATTGAAAATGAACCTGAAGAACTGTGTGTTCAGGTTTTGTCTGGTAAATTGCTAGGGTTTATGGTAAGCAGGCGAGGGATTGAGATAGATCTGGATAAAGTGAAGGCAAAAGCAGAAATGCCTCCTCCTAGGAATGTTAAGGAAGTAAGGGGCCTCATTGGCCATCTATAATTCATTAGACAGTTCATTCCTCAACACTCTTTGAGGTGAAAACCCTTTTATCAACTATTGAATTGAGGGGCAAAGTTCAAATGGAGCATTAAGTGTCAAAAGTCTTTCAGCGATTTGAAGAGTTATCTCCTGAGCCCTCCGTTTCTTGTGGTTCCCATCCCGAGGCAGTCTTAGTACCATATGTCTCCACTACTGAAGAATCAATTGGAGCAGTATTGACCCAACTAGACAACGAGAAGAGAGAAAGGGTGGTATACTACCTCCCCAAATTATTCAATGATACTGAAAGGTATTACACAGCCATGGAAAGGACATGCACGACCATCGTCTGGATAGTGCAAAAACTGAAGCACTACTTTTTTACTCACGAGGTTAAACTTCTAGCCAAAATGGACCCAATAAAAGATTTACTAGAGCGACCAGTATTGACCGATAAGCTAGTGCGATGGCAAACCTTCTTGAATCAATTTGATATCACCAATGTAAATTAGAAGGCTACCAAAGGGCAAAGCAATCGCCGAGCACCTAGCCCATTACCCATTGCCTAAATTTTCACCTGCCAATGATGAGTTCCCAGATGAGGAGTTGAGTCTAATAGTGGATGACAACCTATCTTGGATCCTCCACTTTGACAAGGCACTTAATTCCCAACGCAGTGGAATGGGGGCAGTCCTCTTATCTCCAGAAGGGATGAGTATTCCGCATGCTTGCCAATTATCCTTCCCAATAATGAACAACATCGCAGAATAATGGCCCCTCCTAACCGGCTTAAAAATGGCATTGACACTCAAGGTTAAAGAATTGCGAATTATCGGGGACTCACAACTAGTGCTTCGCCAAATAGTAGGCAAATACCAAAACTCGGGATTCCAAGTTGAAGCCATATCGAGAATTGGTGGGGTCGTTGACTAGGAAATTTAGAAAAGTCACCTTTGTCTATGCACCTAACTCACAGAACATCCTAGCTGATGCTTTAGCTTACTTGTCCTCTACCCTAGCAATTCCTCTCACTAAGAATTCAGAAACCATTACTATACAAAATCAAGATTCTCCTTCTTTCTTGGACCATGGTTCTAGTAATTTCTTCTCCCACTCGAGCACATTTCTGTCGTAACTAAGGAATCCACACCCGAATGGGATGACAGGAACCCTTGGTATTTCATCTTAAACTATCTTCGAGATGGGACCTTCCCAGCCTACGCCATGGCCTCTAACTATAAGGCCATCCGCCGATTATCTCAACCATACATCATTCTAGGTGAGGTCCTTTACAAACGGTCCTTCACTGGAATACTCCTTTGCTATTTGGATGACACTGAAATCCCTCGGATCATTAAGGCCATCCGCCGATTATCTCAACAATACATCATTCTAGGTGAGGTCCTTTACAAACGGTCCTTCACTGGAATACTCCTTCGCTATTTGGATGACACTGAAATCCCTCGGATCATTGAAGTAGCTTATTCTAGCAAATGCAGTGGTCATGTCGATGGTTGTGCTCTAGCTCAGAAACTTCTCAAGTCCTATTATTAGCCTTCAATGGAGGCTGACTATACCATGTTCGTTCGTAGGTACTAGAAATGCCAGCTACATGCTGATAAGATCCATGCACAATCATCATCCCTCCATCCGATCATTTCCCCTTGGCCGTTCATCACGTGGGCATTCTATGTCATACGACCACTAGAAGATCGATCTAGAGAAATCAAGAAGAAATCCTTCATCTTGATTGCCACTGAGTATTTCACTAAATGGGTTAAAGTAGAAGCATTCACAGAGATCAAAGCATCCACAATAGTGAAGTTCATCAAGGGTAATATCCTCGCCAGATTCGGGACTCCACGCGTCTTCATCACCGATAACGGACCACAATTTGTCTCCCAAGAGCTTCATGACATGTACAATAAGTATGGTATTAATATGCATCATTAATCACTATACTAGCCACAAGGGAATGGATAAGCCAAATAAACCAATAAGACTCTCATTTGAATTATCAAAAGAACTTATAAATCACATAATTATTCCGATTGGCCCGATCATCTAGTTGAGGCACTTTGGGCGTATTGAACCTATGTCCGAACACCCATCGGACAAACACCATATGCATTGACGTTCGGGATAGATGCGGTACTCCCATATGAGATCCTCCTTCCTTCGCTAAGAGTACAATTGGATTGAGAGATTAGCGACAATGAGTGTCACGAAGTCATGTTGACCTAATTGAAACTGTTAGACGAAAGAAGGTCGATGGCGGCAGATCACACACAAGTCTATCCAAAGACAATTGCAAGATTCGATGCAAAGAAAGTCCTTGAAAGAAAATTCGAGATAGGAAAATTGGTTCTTAAAAGAAGAGTACTTAAAGCTTCTAGTCCAAGGAGTATATTACAAGAAAATTGGGAAGGTCCATTTGTATTAAAGAAGCATATCCAGGAAATGCATATTGTTTGGTTAATGAAAATGGGGAAGAATTGCATCACCCCTAGAATGAGGTCCTTTTGAAGAAATTCTACCCTTGAAAAACAAAAAAAACAAAAAACAAAAAAAAAATAGAAAATCAAGACCCAACAAAAAAAAATGCTTGTAAATATGTACATACTTAAAAAAACAATTAACCATCTAGTGACTGTCATGTAATCCCTGTCTAAGTATAGTTACATGATAGATTGGATTATCATTGAAATCTGGGTAAGACTTTGGCCCACTGGAACCTTAGACATATCTGCTTTACTTTCATATGGTTCTCCATGGCCATTGTGAGATGCACAGATTTGCACTTTTTTTCAAAATAAACATTCTTAAAATGAGTTCAATGTCTTTAGTATACTGTCACTTGTGACGGCCTTTGCTTTTCTTCCCTCGACTGATTAGGACATTCGACCTCCTTAAGCGGTTGAGCTCAACAAACTGTGGTTTCCTACAACCCAATAGGTGTAAACTCTCAATTAAGCCTAGATATAAAATGTAAAAGATCAGAGCACGTGAAGAGGGCAGTGTCCCCGCAAGTGGAACAAAGAATGAAAAAATAATTAGCCCTGGAAGTGTCAAAAGGGTTCAAATAATTACAAAAAAGCCTGGCGTAATCGTACCTGGACACGAAATCTAATTAAAAGGACTGAGAAGTCAAAAGTAAACATGGGCATCTAGGAGGTCAAGAAGGATCTGTTTTGTCATAGCTTAATCTTTTAACGATTTTGTTGATCCTCTTGTGAAGTTTGTCTCCCCAGTTTCTTCACTTTCTCCCCTAAGGCTTAGCATGAGATAGTTATCTAAAGATTGAACACCATTTTAGAATGGTTTATTTTCAAAAGTCATCACTTGCTTACATGGTAAGAAAAGATCAAAATCGGTAAAGTGAAACTTTCGTGTTTCTGGTGAATTAACTTCTTAACCATGATTTCAATGAGCATCCTCAAACTTTAGGCTTAGGTAAATGCAAGCGTGTCACCTGTAGGTGCGACGGAATCTGATTCTGGGTCAGCGTCACATGGTTGACTGTTAGGGTTCCAAGGTGTTCCATCTTATATCTTCTAGATCGTGAGAAAATAGACCCGAGCCAGACAAATCATTTACCAAGAAAACATTTTGGACAAACTTGATGATCGGAAGCAGCTGGGAGCCTAAGCATGGTATGACGGTATTGTCATCAGTTTAAGTCTTAACCAGACAAGGTTTGCATGAGGAGTCCATAGGAAACAAATCGATTTAGATGAGTACTTAGGATGCTTGGGAGTATAAAATGCATTTTCCTTTTCATCACCCAACTTGACCAAATATGGGCAATCACTAGGTGGGTCAGAACTAAAAATATTTTCAACTTGTTAAAACACTTGCATCCGTATGTCACATTGCATGTCTCATTTGTTAATATCCGCTAGCATTTGCATGCTTGCTTGGCACATCATTTTAGTTCATTCTTTATGTCTGGTTAGTAAGACACGGCACCTTGACCCTATGCGAAGGCTAGGAAAAAGTAGTTACTCATCTCGGCAAGGGGCCAAAAATAGATACTACTAACCATCTTTCTCTAAGTGATGTGTATGCAGAGAACAGACTTTGAAGAAAGGAGAACGCAATGCCCAAAAGCGAAAGTGTCAAATACAGTGGCATATAAGTCCATACATCATAAGCAGGGGCATACCCTTATGACAAACATCCGCCTCTCTATCTCCCTCAACCTCATCTCCTCCCTCCCGCAAGGGGTGCCTCATGTGACTCTTAGCATCATCCTCTCAAGGTCAACACTGACCTGACAAGGGTGGCCTACAGGCTGATGATCTGACCAGACGGTACCTCCTCGATAAATCCTCTGCAAGTAGAGAATTGAGGTCTCTGAATGCAAAACTCTCGGCTAGGGGTTGTCCTTCCTGATGGGGCTGGTGCCAGTGGTTGGCTTCCCCGACTCTGTGCACTAGACCTAGAAGCTTGGTCTCTACCCTTCTTCATCACTCGATCCCATAAGGACCGATACTTGTACTATATATCCTTCACCTCCGCAAAGGTCGCCGCAAGCTCTCCTTGAAGTTCGGACATCATCCCCTGCTAGTATGCGTTTGGAAGGAATCCTGTCGCCACCTCGGTGTGGGCCGCTCGCTTCCCGGCCGTGGTCGCACGCTCTTCCGCCGCCTACCCAAAGTGGAAGGTGGACTCTTCCGCCGTCTACCTGAGTGGAAGGCATACTCTTCTGCCGCCTACCTAAGTGGAAGGCGAACTCTTCTGCCATCTACCTAATTGGAAGGTGGACCCTTCCGCCACCTACCTAAGTGAGAGGTGGACTCTTTCGCTGTCTACCTAAATAGAAGGCGGACCTTCTGCTGCCTACTTAAATGGAAGGCTGACTCTTCCACCACCCATGGAAAGTGGAAGGTGGACTCTTCCACCACCCATGGAATGTGGAAGGCGGACACTTCCACCGTCGACTCAAAGCCAAAGACAGTCAGATTGGCGTTACACTTTGATGCATAGCCATATCTTCCGTGCCAACTTTACCTCGATGGGGACTTTTGTCCTTTATTTCCTTGTAGTCTATCATTAAAATACTGATGATTATTGATTATTTACACTTGCTTATGTGTTCTTGAAGCTGTAGGAGATGGACTGACAGGATTACAAGGAGTACCATACTGGAGGCTAATAACTTCGGGCATATAGACTTTGAATTCCTCTTAAAAACAAAATTGTAAAGAGTCTACATTCCTTAAGTTATTTGAGTAGCCAATTCTAGTCCTGCATTAAGATAGGTTTATTTTTACTTTTAAAACCAGCATGCATCATTTGCATCCCTTTCATTGACCACAATAATAAAATGCAAATTTATTACCTGAAAGTGATTCATCGACAATTGATTTTGAGTTGAGAAATCCCCCTCGCATACTCTTTTCTATGTTTGGGATATGCTCAACCCGGTCACTATGCGTCCTTGTCTTGAGAACTCGCGTACATCACCGGAGGATCCCCCTTGGATTCGAATATCAAGACACGCCCTCTTTTCCTTCCTACTCAAGATCCCCTGGACCGGATTGTTGTACATCCCTTTGCGTGTTAAGGCTTCGCTGCATATCCCCCGAGGGTCTTCTGGACTGTGATCTTTTGTAGTGTATTTTCCTATATTCTATCCCGTTCCTTTACTGGGAGCCATTGACGCTTGGTCATCTTGTTTTATCATTTGTTGATCTAAAGTCCTTTCATCAGGCTGTCCAAACATCAAGTCTCATTTTCGGAACCCCCATTCATTATGTGACTCTTCATTGCAAAACGGGCATCCCGGAGGGGTATTTGTAAACCCCGATTTTGGACATCCATTGGTCATAAAACCTATTTCACAATCATAGCCCATCACATTTGATCCATCCAATTCACCCCATTAATCACAAAGCCTATAAACCAAGTCATAGGCGCAGCCTAGCCCCCATTTGAGTGGAAGGCAAGGTTGTCCGCCTTCTACAAAAAGTGGAAGGTAGGGTTGTCCGACTTCTATGAAAAGTGGAAGGCAGGGTTGTCCGCCTTTTACGAAAAGTGGAAGGCAGAGTTGTCCTCCTTCCACGTATAGTAAAAGGCAGGTTTGTTCGCCTTCCAGTAAAAGTGGAAGGCAAGATTTCCTACCATCTATTGGCACACTCCACGTGTCCAACCCCATTTGAGCAGAAGGCAAGACTCTCCACCGTCCATGAAAAGTGGAAGGCAAGTTTGCTTGCCTTCCACAAAAGTGGAAGGCGGGGATGTCTACCGTCCATTTCATGGAACTCTCTTGACCTTGTCTTCCCATGTTTTCCTCCAATATCTACCCTCACACCCCCCACTATGCTGCAAATTCCTCACTCGACGACTGTCACGACCACGATAGCTCATTTTTAACCGATTCTGATTGGTCCTTAGTGATTAACGGAGATTTAGACCCTTAATGCCTCTATTTTTGCTTGCCCTTTATATAAACTTCTTAACTCCTCTCGACCAGGGGGTTGGTGAGTTAGGAGGAAGGTCACAAGTTGGAAAGAAGGTCAGAGAGACAGAGAAAGACCAAGAGAGGAGTCTCCATCAACATTCGGGCTTGTTTTCTTAGCTCTCCCTCTCTCTTTCTCTTTATTTTTATCCTTTACTACATTCCTCTTTTCACCACATCATGCATTCCTCTTTTCACCATATTACACACGTACACTCTTCATTGCACACATTTTAGGATGACTTAGCACCTATTTCTATAGAGATTTTTCTTAAAAAAAAATGAGAGGTGGGTGGCCATAGTGCAAGGTCACATGCCCTCTGAAAACACCAATCCGGTGCGTCCCCTCCTAATTCCTAATTCACTTATTTTCATGCATGGATAGACTGCACATGTCGTAGTTATAATCGGGTTTATCTTTGTTTCATTTGTCTTCACAGGGCTCTTAACATTGTTCGTGCGCAGAGGGACAAGTTCTTTGTCCCGGCTGGTTGGAGGGAGAGAAGAGGAATCCACAACACCGCCTGCTCAGATAATGCAATCACGTCCATCTTCCCGTGGAGCACGGGACTTAAGGTAATGCTTATGGCGATCATTCCATTTTTCCTTTTTTACCTCACCATATCACCCGAGTTGTAAGCTAAGTGGAGGAAGGAAGGAGAAGGCCACCCTCCAGGCATCCACAGTTATCATCCATGAAAGTATGGTTGTCAAAGAACTTCTCCATGAAGGATTTAGGAGAAGCATCTTACATATTAGGAAAACATGGATCTATAGGGAAAAATCATAGAAGATGCTCCGATTAACCCAATCCTTGTATATAGACACCATTGTCAAAAGGTTTGACATGGAGAATTTTAAGAGAGGTCTCATACAATAAGACATGGAATTTATCTTTTTAAGGAGCAGTCTAATAAGTCTCTTGAAGAGAGGGCTTTGATGGACAAGGTATTATATGCTTCTATCATGGGTTCCATCATGTATGCCATGCTATGTACTAGACTTGATGTAGCCCATGCTCTAAGTGTTATAAGCAGGTATCAGACAAATCTAAGTGATGAACAGTGGAAGGTTGTGAAATATGTCCTTAAGTACTTGACAAAGACTAAGGACTTGACTTGAAACTACGGTGATATACTGATTCGAATTTTTAGTCTTATTGAGATGATAGCAAATCTACTTCCGGATTCATATTCACATAAAATAGGGGTGTAGTGAGCTAGAAGAGTTTCAAGTAAGAAATCCCTGCATATTTGACGACAGAGGCTGAGTACGTTGCTGCAACAGAAGCTGCCAAGGAAGCTATCCAAATGTAGAAGAGCATTACCGACCTTGGCATATTATTGAGTATCTTTGATCTTGTCCCGTTGATATACAACAATAATGGGACAATTGCACAAGCCAAAGAGCCACAGTCTCATCAAAAGTCTAAGTGCATTATGAGGTCCTTTCACTTGATCAGAGAGATCATTGCCAGAGGAGATGTATTCATAGAAAGAATTCCATCAACCGATAATATAGTAGATCCACTATTATCTCATATTGGCTTTTGAGCGTCACCTGCATTGTATGGAGATACAACATAAGGGTGATTGCCTTTAGTCAAGTGGAAGATTGTTTTGTTAGTTCTATTATGGCCTATAAGTTAACCAGACTTATTCTCATTCATTTATTTAATGGCAATAAACATTCATTAAGTGTAAACTATTCATTTTTGTTTTTCATATCATAATAAAGTCTGTGAATGTATACAATAACTATTAGATTATGATGAGATCATAATAATGAGACCAACAGTTTATAAACATACATTCTTAATAATTCCTAGCCGGAGGATATCTGAGAAGGACATCAGATACCCAGTGGCACTAGTATGAATTACTCCAGCTCATATGATGAGGGTGACTGTTCTCATAGTCACTTGTGTGGTGACACTATGTTGAACCTGAAGGTGCTCATTGGTGTAGACACGCTAATTTTGACGTCATTTTGAGTAAATTTCATATCATATAATAATGCCTCGAAATGGTCTGATAATTAATCATTAATTAATTTTTATTAATCTTTTTAAGTGTCGGGTTTAACATATGTGTTTAACTTAATCAATTGAATTGATTTTAGTTCAAATTTGAGTTAAAATATGAAGAATTCTAAAAGACGTCGACCCACGTTGACGTCATTTAGAGTTTATTCCTGTTTTAACGTTTAAATTTGAATTTTAATTAATTGATTAATTAACTAAAAGGCGTCTGGACATGTCGACGCGTTTTTTAAGTTTCCTAAGTGATTTTAACTTCCCCTCCGGATGTTTATCCTTATCTTAATTAGTCTAAAAGACGTCTACATAGGTGGACGCGTTTTACCTAATAAAGATAAAGATAAGTTTTCCTGGATATTTATCCTTATCTTAATTAATCTGAAAGGCGTCAGCCAAGGTGGACGCGTTTTAGATAATTACAGATAAAGATGAATTAATCAGTATTTATCTGTCGGTTAAGATGGATAAATTTGGGATTTTTCTATGTTAATCTCGAACGCAAGAAATGCCTATAAATACCCTGCATGTTGAAGAAAAAAAAAAAAGAGAGAAGAGAATTAAGTTGAATTGAGTCATAGCGTTATAGCGAGTTGAAGATTGAAGCAACGTCGTAACGCCGGAGCGCTGCCAATCCCAGAAGTCGGCGTTCCTTTCAAGATCTTCATCCTTTCAAAGCTTCAACCGATTGGGCATAAGTTTTTCATTACTGCATTCATTTCATTAGTTTCATTCTTCATATTCACTTCATGCAAACACACACCACAGCATAATCTTTCAAAAACCTATTTGATTTAAGAGGTTTCAAAGCCATTAAAAAAGTGAGTTTGCTGTTTTAAATATGCTTAAAATCATGATTAATTCAGATACTGCTTCTACTTAAATTCTCATCATCATTCTTCTTTATTCTGTTTCTGTCTCTGCTACACTCAACAACAACAAGAGATCAAAAAGGGAAATCAAGCATAACTTCTGGACGATCCTCAACCTCAAACTCTACAGCAAGAACAAAGAAGCAAAGAAAGGGCTCTCTTTCTTCAGCCGGCTGAGGAAGGGGAACCAAGGACTCAATCTTCCCCATTTGAAAGGTAGGCGATCATATCTCTTTTGAAACTTTTTAAGTTAAAAGTTTCTGGCGATCACTGCACTTTAGTTGCTGTTTTAATAGGTTAGTTTACACTAAACAACATAGATATTTCATGTTAATCACACGGTCATTCTAAGCACCTACAGCTTTTTTGGCGATCACGGTGGGACTTGGTCTCGCCATCTTTTAGTTTCTTTTTGTTCTTGCTATCATCATATCGGGCACCCACGGTGCACCATTTGTGTCTCTGGACACGTCCTCACCAATTGGTGAGTGTTTAGTTTAATTAATTTCCCTCGTGCACCACGTGCACACCCCAGTGGCAAGATCTTGCCCTCCCCTTGATTAATTCAAAAAGCTGTTTTTGTGATAAAAATGATGTGTGATTGATTATTTTTCTAGTTGTTTAGTTAGTAAATCATCCTGTTTAAAATCTGGAACTAAAAAATTGCATGAGTCGATTGTTTACTGCTTTTTATCTCGTTTGAGGAGGATTCAACCCAGAAAATCCTCCTGGAAAATTGTTTCTGCGAACTGAAAAGCGTCCAGGATCGCTGACGCGTTTCAAAACCGCGTCAACACACCTAGACGCCTTTCAGGCTTCACAGTTTCTCTGCTGTCTGCATCTGCTTCTGCGAAAAATTAAGTTCTGTTTTGAATAGCGTCGACTACCATCGACGCGATTCAGACAGTTTCTTAATTTTTTTCAGTTTCCAGATTTCTGTGTTTTGAGTGCTAGCTACCCATTACTTACTAAGCATTAGAGGCCATCCAGGCCGCAGGACATACGCATTGAGGCTAATACCCTCCTCTTCTTAGGAACACATTACTCGACGTCAGCGACTCTCTCTGATTGGGTTGGTCCCTTGATCAGACTAGAGAAGTTGACGTTGAGACCTCCATAAGTCCCCAAAATCAAGGTATTCCTCCTTGATCATCGGGCTGGTTGTACCAATTGAAGTCCCGGTTAGATTCTGAAAGCGTTGTGAGAGAAAGCCTTAGAGAATAACGGTGGAAATTGAACTGAAACTAGGATCCTTTCCCTGAGCGAAATTGTGGTTTAATCCAATTCAAATAACTCAACAAGGAATCCTAAAATCACGTTAAGCATCCACTTGTTTGACTAATCTCTGTACAACTTGTTTGATTAAATCTTTGAAAAGGGAATCTAACATCATGTTGCTACGATCAGGTAGGGACTTGAGTGTGGCTCCAGACGCCATGGTTAATTACGAGGGAGATGCTAATGCCCCTCGGGATTCTGAATACAACTATGAGAGTGGGAGAGATGCTGATGCCTCCCGTAGTTCTATCCCCATTCCATATCGTCTAGATGGGAATGTTCGGACACCTCTTTTGCCTCCACGTGATCAATATCCTGATCCTCTTCCGCATGAATATGCGATCCCTAATCCTGATCTTGAGGGGGACATGAATCAGAATGATCCCCCATCCTCTGATCCTACGGATCTCATCAATGCTCTGGGAGTTCTTGCCTCCCGACTGGATCCTCAGCAGTTCGAGACGATCCAATCTATTTTGAAGGGGAAGGCACCTATGCAGCCTGCCGAGCCAAACCCTGTGGCTCCCCCTGCTGTTCCTCAGCAACCTTCTTTTCCTCCTCCTTATATCCATCAGGCCGTGGAGGGCCTTCATATTACTTCTCGGCCAGCTGGGCCCCAGCTTTCATCATCTAGGCAACCGGCTAGACCGCAAACGCCTACTTATCAAAATGCCCTCGGGCATGGCGGAAGCGCTGCCGGACCTCCCCTCTATTGTCCACCCTGCCCAACGTACTCTAGGCAGCAGGCCTACCAAGTACCTCCTCCCCAAGCAGATCTGACCACACAAACGCTGCTGGCCAAAATGGAGCGTATGGATGAGCAATTTAATAACTTCCAAAAAATGATGGGGGTCAAAGTTGTGCCAGAGATCAGTCTACCGAGTCTGCCAGTATTCCATCTGCCACCCTCTGAGATGCCAGTGTACCGAAAGTACAACGGTACTGGTAACCCCTTTACACATCTGAAGGAGTTCATGTATGAATCCTCTTTCTGGCAGAATGATAAGAGGTCGTTGGCCTTCTTGTTCAGGAGATCTCTAGAGGGACCAGCCCTCGAGTGGTTCTTTTCCCTGGAACCCTCAGAAGTAGAGGATTACGGTATCGTTTCACGCAAATTTATTCAACGATACCAGGACAGAGTTGCACCCTCCTTGTCTATCACGGACCTCATTGCAGAAAAGGTGAAACCTGATGAGGAGTTTGTCAGTTTTGCTGACAGGTGGCGGGGTCTGGCTGAAAAGGTGAAGGATCACTTGTCCGAGTCCGAACAAGTGAAAATGTTGATTTCCAATGCCACCCCCCAGTTCAAGCTCGTCCTCTCCTTGAACAATTTGACTAACATGGCAGAGCTCTATGAAAGAGCACGGTACTGCCAGAATGCTTTCAAGGACGCTACATTCTCTAGTGTCTTTGATCCTCATAGACCTAGCAGGCCTCCGCCTCGGAAGCCTGCAGTGCCGAACTCTTCCAGCACAGGTCCGACTACCGAGGGCACGCTCTCTCATGAGCAAGTGAGTACCATGAACAATAACTCGCCCCAGTTCGTGAGGAGTCAGCAGCAGTACCAGAGGCCACAGCAGCAAGGGTACAGACAGCAGCAGAACCCCCAGTACCAACAACAGTATCAGCGGCCCCAGCAGCCGAATCAGAATCAGAACCAGCAACAGCTACAGCAACAGCCGCAACGGCAACAGCAGTACCAGCAACCCCAGCAGCAGCAGTATCAGAACCAGCAACAGCCACAGTACCAGCCGCGCGCACCGCCGGCGTACCACAATGTCCCTCCTCCTGGTGACTACAACCAGCAGAGAAGACCTCCAGGCCCGAAGAGGGCAGAATATCCGGCACTCCCAGAATCCTTGGCCGATATCTTCAGTGCTTTAATGGCAGCCAATGCCTTAGTTTTGCCAAGGGAAAAGACCGTCTGGCCTCAAAATGCCGATACGTCCAGGTATTGCTACTTCCATAGGCAACCTGGGCATACCATCGACACCTGCTTCCAATTCAGAGATTACATTCATGATCTCAATGAGCAGGGCGGCATAGACTAGGAGGAAATGAAAAAGTACATAACAGCCCTGAAGGTGAGAAGACCGCAACAGCAGCAGCAGCAGCAAGCAAGACCACCGGCACAAGCAGCAGCACCACCCAACATGGGCATAGTGCAGAATCCACTTCCGGAGCACCAGAACCAGAACCAGGTTGCTCCCATTCTAACGAACAGCCAGTCTGAGGCTGGTCGTGGGCAACAATGGAGGATAGAGGGCTCTTCCTCTCTTTATTCAACGGGTCACGTTCAAAGTACCGCAGAGCGACTACCACGCCGCACCATCCACATACCCAGACCACAACCCGTCACCATCACCCCTCTACCCACACCCACATATCATTCGCCCGCACCCAATAACCCACTACCACTACCCACCTTCCTTAGACCCATTACGCCCCGCACTCCTACGCCTCCATCATATACCCCTCCGCAAACCAATAACGCGCCCCTCCTACCATCTAGGCCACTATTACGCGTACCATTTCCTACTTCACCCATTACCACTACCACCTACCCAGATATGCCCTTACCATCCAGACCGCTATTACGCGTACCATTCCCCACTTCGCCAACCACTTACCCATCTACCATTCAACCCTCTAGGTCTTTAATCCGCACCGCGCCATCACCACCTAACCCAACGCCACCACCAACGCATCAACCCTGCGCACCGCTTACGCCACCCGACTCTGCGGTACTCAAGGTGTCACCCGGATCCTCCACGGTCGAGGAACATGCGCTCCGGAGTGGAAGGATTTTCAACAAGGTCTTTCCTCAGTCCACAGTCAGAGACGGCCCATCACAGCCGACTGAGGAAGCCCATAATGAAGAGAGTGCACCAGGCACTCAATACGACTTGTTGAAACATCTGGACAGAACACCGGCACGGATCACTGTACTTGAATTGATTAAAAGGTCCAAGATTCACCAAGAAGCCTTAATGGAATACCTACAGAAGGTGATGGTTAACGAAGACGTGCCGGTAGAGAAAATTGCAGCACTACTAGTTCTTCAGGGGGATCAGCCCTCAATTACATTTCACACATCGGAACTAGCACCGCCAGCCGCTAGAAGCATGGCTCTGAGCATCACGGTCAATATCTGCAAAAAGGCCGTGGATGCATGCCTGGTTGATACAGGGGCTTCAATTAATGTTTTACCTCCGAAGACCCTGGAGCTATGCGGTGTGCCCAAGGAGAAATGGCTGCCTAGCCCCATCTCAGTTACGGCATATGACAATTCTACCCGTTCCCCTCTGGGAATGGTTTATTTAAAGGTGGAGCTAGGTCCAGTAAGTCATGCAGAGGTCGAATTTCATATTCTAGAAATCGACCCTTCCATAAAAGCCATTCTGGGACGTCCTTATATCAAAACTCTTGAGGCGATTCCTTCTACGAATCACCAATGCCTCAAATTCCCTTACAAAGGACGAATTATTAAAGTGACGAGCATGACGATCCTTGCTGCTGCTCATACATTAAATATTAAGTCTGCTGTTTTACCTGGCCGACAACCTTTTCTGTCGGTATTACAGGTCTACCGTCCAGTGGCTGATCCTTTGAAAGCCGCTACCATTTCTCCATACCCATTAAATGCTATCAAAAGGGGGAAGTGCATGAGTACCCCGGGATGGAGAATCATGATGAAGAACGGCTACAAGCCTGGGAAAGGTCTGGGCACACAGTTGCAAGGCAGGACCACTCCTGTTAAAGATCATCGGGCAGTACCTGGAAGCGGTCTGGGCTATAGGCCGAGGAAACTGAAGCAAGACAGGGTTCAGCAAGAAGATGGTCAAGAAATCTTGGAAACAATGTCCACACCACTGAAAGAAGGCTGAGATCCCTTAACATGGACTCTATATACACACTGTGAAAGGGCCCATACTTAGTCACAACAACATGGTGGTCATTACTTCATGTTTTGACTTCCATGACATATATGGGAGGGACTTGGCCAGACATTGTTCCGAACTACTTACGTACCAATCCTTGGAGGCTCTGCGGCCTATGAAAAGGAGGAAATTCCATGACCCCGAATGCGAATGGTACAGGTGGTTCGACCTGAGGGACCTATACATAGCACTGAACAGACTATTTCTGGATCCTGCAGAACCCAAGTGGCCACTGCAGATCGACGAGCTAATTGAGAGCCCTGGCGCAATCTTTGATAAGCGGATACTGCTGTCCGAACAAACTGATGAAGGGGAGCCAGATGACCCCTATGAAGCTGGTTATACAACAGATCTGCTCTGGAGGGGGACATATCCTTCACATGTCTTCATGCTCCATACTCTATTCCGTACACTACTCTTGACCCCGACTTGGTCGCGGGTCATAATTGAAGATATTCCACGGGCCCCGCCCGTTATGATAACTCTGTCCCCTCGGGACTTTATTCCACAACCTCCTCTCGACCTAGAGAGAATGTATGATTTGATCTTGGACATATTGTTATATGATCCTCCTAATCCTCTGGCCTTGGTGCCGCTTCCTCCATCTGATTCCCCTTCCATTTGTATTCACTCCTGCTTCATGTATAATTCCTCCGATATCCAAAAAAAAACGCCAATTTTACAACAAATTCTTCCCAAATCATTATCGAGGAAACATCTTACTTGTCCGATTACACCCCATCGCGCGGGTCCGTTGGTCAAGATTCTCTCTTAGATCTACTCTGTTCCTCCCCACGGGAGGATTCCCCTGCATTTCCACCTGTATCCCAGGATTTTCATCCTGCTTCATCTTCATTAGGTTATGATAGGCAGTTTAGTGAAGTTAGGAAGTCTAGTTTTAGGCAGGTTAGTCAGGTTAGGAAGTCTAGGAAGCCTAAGGGTAGGCAAATTCCAGAAAGATACCTCCAGGATTTGGCTGATAAATGTTCCTTTTGCTCTTTAATCCCTCAGCTTTTAGAAGATCCAATTCAGATGCCAGAAGATTGTACAGATGATGAGTCAGTCAATGATGGGTACGGGGTATATGAGTTAGTACATGAAAAGGACCCCATTGTTGAAGATGAGGAAGATGATGAGGACGCAGCTGAGGCATATGCCAGTGGAGTGAAGAGATTCGATGAACCTTCAGCTGCCGTAGAAGAGCCCACCAAAGAAATAAACTTAGGGACTGAAGACGAACCTAAGGTTGTCCTCGTCAGTAAAAATCTTTCTACAGAGGATGAGAAGGCAATGGTACAAGTGCTTAAGGATTATAAGGACACTTTCGCCTGGAGTTATGAGGATATGCCGGGGTTAGACTCATCTTTAGTTGAACACAGGTTAACATTAAAAGATGGAGCTAGTCCGGTCAAGCAGAAATTAAGGCGATTCCACCCACAAATGGCTTTAAAGATGAAGGAAGAGGTCGACAAATTACACAAAGCCAAATTCATTAGAGTTGTCCTTTATCCACAATGGGTGGCCAATATAGTCCCGGTTATGAAAAAGGACGGGAAGGTCAGAATTTGCATTGACTTCCGCGATCTGAACCGGGCATGTCATAAAGATGATTTTCCATTGCCTCATATTGATGTACTCATCGATAACACTGCTGGCTATGAAACGTTATCGTTTATGGATGGATTTTCAGGATACAACCAGATTAAGCTGGCAGAAGAGGATCAAGAGCAGACTTCATTCACTACACCTTGGGGAACATATTGTTATGTCGTCATGCCATTTGGATTGAAGAACGCTGGAGCCACTTATCAAAGGGCTATGATGGCAATATTTCATGACATGATGCATATAGATTTGGAAGTGTATGTGGATGACTTATTGGTTAAGTCTAAAACGAAGGCTGAGCATGCCAAAGTTTTGGCAAGGGTATTAGAGAGATCGAGAGAATATCAGTTGAAGATGAACCCCAAGAAATGTGTATCCGGGGTATCTTCAGGGAAATTGCTTGGATTCATTGTCAGCAAACGGGGGATTGAGATCGATCCCAATAAGGCGAAGGCTATCAGAGAAATGCCACCTCCCAAAAACTTGAAAGAATTGAGAGGATTAATCGGGAGGTTACAATTTATTCGCCGTTTTGTCTCCCAGCATTCACAAAGGTGTAAGCCGTTTTACGAACTTACCAAGCCAGGAGTCAAATTCAATTGGGACGATAAGTGTCAGGAGGCATTTGATGGATTAAAGGACTATTTGGCAAGTCCTCCTGTTTTGAGACCACCATCTCCAGGCAAACCATTGATACTTTATATTTCTGTCCTGGATGATGCAGTGGGGGCTGTCCTAGCACAAGAAGATGAAGAAGGAAAAGAGAGGGCAGCCTACTATCTCTCTAAACTTCTCAACCCCGCTGAACAGAGATACACGGCGATGGAGAAAACATGTGCAGCATTAGTTTGGGTTGTGCAGAAATTGAAGCATTATTTTCTGGCCCATGAAGTCCATCTCATCGCTAGGATGAATCCGATCAAATTCCTTCTGGAGAAATATGTTCTTACTGATAGGTTAGCGCGATGGCAAAGCTTTCTATCTCAATTCGATATCATTTACATTCAACAGAAAGCGATCAAGGGCTATGCCATAGCAGAACATCTCGCTCATCATCCCCTTCCTCGATTTGATCCAGTCCGATCAGAGTTTCCGGATGAGGAACTGATGTCCGTAAATCAAATCAGAGATGATATGTGGACTCTGCATTTTGACGGAGCTCTGAATTCTCATGGAAAGGGTATCGGAATCGTTCTGTTATCACCTGAAGGTGTCACCATTCCACAGGCCTTTCAGCTTGATTTTCCAGTCACCAACAACATAGCTGAATACGAGGCACTTCTTGCTGGTCTCGAGGCTGCTCATTTCCATGGTGTCACTAAACTCAGGATTGTGGGTGATAGCCAATTAATTCTTCGCCAAGTGCTGACCAAGTATCGAACTCTTGATCCCAAGCTTAAGCCATATCAAGAACTTACTTCTGCTTACTCAAAGCTTTTCACAAAGTTGATCTTTGTCCATGTCCCTAGAAATCAAAACATCTTAGCTGACGCTCTAGCTTCACTTGCATCTTCCCTTGATTTTCCTATCAGCAAGCAATCTGAATCAATCATAGTTCATAGGCGTCTTTTACCCGCCGTGAAAGACCCTTCATTTCTTAGAACTAAGGAGAAGTTGCTGAAGAAATTCAAAGATGGAAGTATTGTGGAAAAAAGAGAAATCATGTTGATGGAGCTGTTAGAAGAGATGGATGATGAACAGAAGCCATGGTATTATGAAATTGCAAAATATTGTGAAGATCAATCGTATCCCGAAGAAGCTACAACTGAGGAAAAAAGAGCTATCAGGAGAGTTGCTCGACGATACACCCTAGTTGGGGGAGCATTATACAAAAGAGGTTTTGATGGAGTTCTTCTGAGATGTTTAGACGAAGATGAGCTTTGGAAGGTTATGGAAGGAGCTCATAGTGGAGTTTGTGGTGGCCATGTCAATGGACAGATGCAAGCAAAGAAGATCCTTAGACAAGGATTTTATTGGCCAACCATGGAAGAAGATTGTGTAGGATATGTCCGTAGGTGTGCTAAGTGTCAACTTCACGCCGACAAAATTCATTCTCCTGCATCTTCACTCCATCCTGTTTCTTCCCCATGGCCTTTTTCCATGTGGGCTTTCGACATTATTGGACCTCTTGGTAACTCAGATTCCGGCATCAAGCAAAAATCTTTCATTCTCACGGCAACGGAATACTTCACCAAGTGGGCAGAAGCTGAAGCATACGTGGAAATCAAAGCATCAACCGTCTGCAAATTCATCATGAAGAACATCATCACAAGATTCGGAATTCCAAGTACCATCGTCACCGACAACGGACCGCAGTTCGTGTCACAGGAATTGAAGGACCTCTGCAACAGGTACAAAATTGCATTGCATCATTCATCTCCTTATTATCCGCAAGGCAATGTCCAAGCAGAGGCAACTAATAAGACTTTGATAAAAATTATCAAAAAGACGTGTAAATCTAACAAATTCGCAGATTGGCCAGAAAAATTGGTTGAGGCTCTATGGGCCTACCGAACTTCAATCCGCACGCCTACTGGGCAAACTCCTTATTCCTTAACATTTGGAATGGAGGCGGTCCCATCACACTTGGCCCTGCCTGGCCAGATGATATGGCTATGCTGGCAGTAAAGGCACTCGCCTGACCTCGATCAATAGCCCGCTGGCGGGCTCGCTGGTATCTCTCCTCCACCATCTTGCGCTCATGCTCCGCGACTGACAGACGTCCCTGGAGGCTCTCCATCCGAAGACGGTCGCGGTCCCTCTCCTCCGTCAGGATCTCCAAGCGAACCTGGAGTCGTGCCAGATCTCCAGTGGAGAGGCGCGCCACCTGAGCCTCCAACTCGGCAATGCGAGCAGCCGAAGTCCGCGCTTCTGCCAGCTCTGCATCCCTCTGTCGAAGGGCCTCCTGAAGCTCAGCAACCTGCAGAAGAAGATTTTATTAGTCCAAGGCAATCAAATTTGGAAAAGAAAGCCAAAGGGAAGGAACTTACTCGAGTGGCCCGATCCTCCTCCACAAGGGAAACTCGGTGGATGGCAGAAGCGAGCTGACTCTGGAGGTCAGCCAAGGTAGCGTCATGCGCAGCGGATGATGAAGATGAAGCTCCATAAGTAGGGGGAGCCGCCTGGGTGTAGACGGCTCGCTGCACCAAAAGAACACTGTCAGTGGTTAATCGCCAAAACAAATAATTAATTAAAACATGCATTCATATTCATGCATACATACCAGATCGAACAATTCTTTTTGGACTTGTTCTAGCTGGGCCTCCGCATCATGTAATCGGGCCCGGAGGTCGATGATGACCGCATCACGTGCATCCTGCAAGTCACGCATTCATACATTCATTCACCAAACATAAATCAAGATAATAATAAAATTAAAGGCGCATGAATGCATACTTACATCGAGTGGTCGGAGGAGCCGAAGTTGATCGGCGTAATGGGCCCGGTAATGCTGGAGGTAGCCCTCGCTACTCTCCGCACGGGACTCCACCCGTACGCCGTGGCGGTGCCAATCCTCGTACTGCTCGGGGAATTTCTCACGCCAATCTGTGAGGGCTTGCTTGCCCCTCATGCTCCTCCCGACGTCCTCCGGGACCTCCTCGTCGATCCATTCCTGGTGGAGGCCCAGAGTCCTCATCACAAGCCGGAGGCGGAGGGGCTCAATTTCGTTGAGGCAATGTAGCCACATTTGCCTCCCGAACCTCCTCCTGCCAGCCGTCACCCACGGCTGACCCTCCTCGCCCATACCAAGGTACGGGCGCCAGATCACCTGCATATAGATTAGATACATTCATAAATAAATTGCACTTAAAGAATAAAGAATTGCATTGAATAAAATTGAATAAATTAAAAAACTTACCAGAAGCTCTGGATAGTCCAAGAACTGACGGCGGAGGGCCGTCAGCTAATGGTGCTGCGGAGCTGTGTCCACAATTGGCTGCCAACGGCAGGCCAATGGGACGGCATCTGGACGAACAATCCTCGCTCTGCCGAGCGGGAAATAATGGTAGCTCCATACCTGCATGCATAAACATATAAGTTAGAAAAAGCATCATATCATATTGCATATCATGAATAAATAATAAAACATTTAATACCTGGAGGAACGGCGAGAAGCCGCTGACAGTAGTCTCGCGGTCCGGAGTGACCGCGGATAGATCTGCAAACAGGTGGGCCAGGAGGGCCGCACCCCAAGCGTATTCCCCTAAGCTATCTAGATCATCTAACAAATACAAAAATCTACAGTGGATATGGTCGCCCTTCGTACCGAAGAGCAACCGACCGAAGAAAAAAACAAGAAAGACCCTAAGATGTCGGTCTACCTCCTCTACCTGGCTAGGGTCCCTACAGTAGATGGCAGAGGACGACTCTGCTAGTCTATCCCTAAACTCCTCCCGGGTCTCGTCAGACCGACGCCGGGGCTCGTCTAGACCTAGGGCAGCTTCTACTTCTACCCTGGGGACCATCCTAGACTCCCTGCCCATGCTAGATACCTCTATCCCTAACAAGGCCTCTGTCAATCCTCGATAATCGGGGTAAGTCACCCCACTCACCGGTCGGCCCTCTACCCGGAGGCCAGTGATCCTTGCCACATCCTCTAGGGTGGGGACCATATGTCCCCACGGCATTAGGAAAGCCCGGCTTTCCGCATGCCAACGCTCCCTGAGCGCCTGCAACAAGACTAGATCGAGCCAAAATGGCTCGATGTCTAGTATCTCACCGAACCCCATCCGGCGCAGGCGCACCTTCTGGAAATCCGGGAGTCCTCTATAAGCCCCTATAACTAGGTCCCAATAGATCCTAGCCCTCATCACTCCCTGCAAATAAAAAAAAAACAACAAAAAATAGGGTCAGTAATAAAAAAAACAGGAAAATTCACTCTCTGTTTTGAAAGGCGTCAGCATACACAGACGTATTTCAAAACACGTCCACATACCTTGACGCAATTCAAAAATATTTTCTAATAATTTAAAAATTCGAAATTTGACTTAAAAGACGTCGACCAAGGGCGACGCCTTTTGAAAGGCGTCACCTGGTCTGGACGCCTTTCAAGTCCAGATTTCGGGTTCTTAAAAGAACCCCTTTCTTCCCCTCTTTTCTCACCCCATCCAAACCATAAGGGACTCACCGTGTGGAGGTCGCCCTCCTCTTCCTCTTCCACCGCCATGGGCGCCGGTGGAGGGAGCTCCTCCTCCAAGAAGGCCGCCGCCTCGGCTAACGCCGCCGGCACCTCTTCGGGAACCTCTTCTTCTTGCCTTCGCCTCCTCTTGGCCAAGGTCTTCTTCTTCCTTGAACCCTCGCCGTATTCCATGGCTATAGAGAAGGAGTTTTTGAGAGAGATCACCGGAGAAATCGCCGGAGCTCGGGTTGAGAGAAGAGATTTTTGTGAAAGTGAGGAAGAAAGGAGGGCCTTCGCGGGTCTGTAATGAAAAGGGTGAAAGGCGTCGACTCAGGAAGACGCGTTTTAAGGCGCATAAGTTGAAGCGGTAAAGGACAGCTGTTTGAATTGGTTGAAACACGTCCACATGGGTAGACGCGTTTCAGGTTCTGTTCAGAGCCGTACACAGGAAAATCATGAAAGGCGTCTTGGTTACTGGACGCATTTTAGGGAATTAATCATGGAATTAATGGCAGAATCCTGGGAAAAGTAGGAGAGAGAGTTGAAAGGCGTCTATACAGGTAGACGCGTTTTAAGCTTAAATCGGGTTTTTAAGGATTAAATTGAATTTCTGGAAAAGAATATAGTTTGAAAGGCGTCTTTCTGAGTGGACGCATTTTGCATTTTACAGAACCCGAATTGTTGAATTTTCAGGAAAAATCAGGTTTTTACTTAAGGAAAAATCATGTGCACATCACAGAAAGTTGGGGAAAGATTCTAAGACATGAAAAGTCGTTCTTTATTCAATGGAATCAATCTTTATTACATCAAAATCAAAGAGAGACAAAGGACATTCAAGGGAGAATATCATGAAGATCTTTAAGATAAGGAAATTTCAATCCTTTATCTCTGTCTTTAGAGGATCTTACACGATAACTAAAGCCAAGATTCCATAGAGTAATGATGATTTGTATGGCTTCATAATCTTCATCGGACTCCAGGTCACGCTTCTTGATTGGAAGTGTAGGAGAGAATTCAGGGAACTCGCGACGAGCCAAGCTAAGTTGAGTAAGGCACCGGTGTGGGTTGTACAACACAAACTCAGTGGCTCCAATTAACTTGAGATCTGCTCCTGCTGTGCGGCGCACCCAAACTGGTTTTCCAACGAGAGCAAGCGGAGACGAGTCGAATATGTCGGATGTCATGAGTTTCAAATACTCTCTCCAATCGGCTCGGGTCTTGAGTTTTGGAACCTTGTTGACCATGTACTCATTGAACTTTACAATATTAGCAATGCAATGAATTGGACTATTCAAGAAGATCTGAGATGGATTCAGAGGCCTTTTCTTGCTATGCTCGAATTTGAAGTGAAGTTCAACCCACAAAGCAAAGAGTAGCATGCATCCATATGGAGGACGACCCACAGAAGCTGCAGAAAGTCCACTGTAGAGATATGCTAAGAGAGCAGTGCTAATGGATTTACCTTCGAAAATTGGGCAAATAGCACTAATTTGATCGTCTTCCAAGATGTTATCATGTGCAGGAAAGAATAAGGCACCGGCAAGGCATGTAACGAGAGCTTTCGTTACATCTTCTGCCTCATCCTCCCTTAAATCTTCAATTTCATAAAGAGTCCACTCGGCTAGTTTTGCGAGATTGATCCCCTTCTTCGTGAGGCATCCTTTAGCTTCTGAAGGATCCTTCATGATCGATGTCAATAACTGTTGACCGGTGACTCTCACTTTTGTCAAGGCTATCTTGTCTCTGTTATCTCTGGTCTTCGGGAGACCTAATAGAAGTTCCGCCTCTTCTAGAAGGATTGTGCACTCGAAATCTTGAAAGAAGAACGTATGAGTTTGGGGATGCCACCACTCAATCAAGGCGCCCATAGCCGCCCAGTCTACGTTCGCACTTTTGTAATTCTTGGCAAGCACTACGAGTCCTTGAAGATCCCACTTGGATATGAACACTTGCATAGAAAGCTTGACACTTTTTGCAAGTTTACGAATCCAAGGGAGAGACGTGAACTTTCTTGGGCCAGGAAACATGGGGTAATTCTGAAAGAAAGATAAAAAAGGAAGCATAATGAAGAGCATGATGGAAAAGACATGAAGAATATGAAAGAAAGTTGATTGAACCTACTTGATGATTGGGATTTCTTCCATTGAGATGATTCTCTATGTCTGCAAACTTCTCTAGAGACATCTTTATCTTCTTGTTTGAGGAATCCATCTCTCTTTTTCGGAGTTTCTCCTTCTTGAAGCTTGGGAAGCTTGAAAACCTTGAAGAAACCTTGAAAATTTGGAAGAAAACTCTCCTTTGGATCTTTGGATTATGATAGGATTACTTGGGAGTAACCTAAGGATGTTTATATAGGAGGAATTGCGATCCTAAGTAGACCTTTTCCGGATTGGAAAAGGGATGTGCATTGATAGAGTTGGAGTTCGGGTAGGGAACAACCAGAAATCTGTTTCTGTGAGTAAAAGGCGTCTACGATACCTGACGCGTTTCAAAGTTAAATGGCGTCTGCGCGACACGACGCGTTTTAGCAAATCTGCTATTTTCCCGAAATCCTGTGATTTTAATGTTTAAATTGAATATTTGTTTGGAACTAACGATTTTGATTGCAGAAAATTCTGAGCAAAGCTGGAAATGTCAAGAAAATCCCATTGTGGAATTCAAGTCCCGACCGTGGCTAAAAAGACGGTTATTTCTATCCTTGTACTCCGGTCATGTAAATCATTTGCATTACTATATATTAAATATTTATTAGAGTATATCAAGGACCTTGTGTTTTTGATGAAACTGGAATTTGAGTTCCCCTACAACAAAAACAGTGATAATTCCAGAGGATTCTTAATCGCACGGATAGGCCGTTGGATTGTTGATTAGTGAGGACGATGGTTTCACTTTTGTGAAACGGTGCGTGGATAAACGAGCTTCGGCTTAGCACTGAATTACAAGAATTGGTGTCTTGACTCATTAATAACAATTTAACAATATTATCCTTGATTAATTTATATTTTATTTGACTTTATATTTTTCTTTTAGCCCAGCATGCATCATGTAGGACTTTGAAATCATTGTGATAAGAATTAATTACTGATTAAGTTTCAGACTATTAATCAAATAACTCCAACATGATATGAAATATTCCATTCCGAATTGAGTATCTTGATTATCTTTGAGGTTCGCTTGAAGATATCCTTGGAATTCTATCCTTGATTGGATTCTTTATCCAATATTTCTTGTTTTCTTTTAAGATCCATCATGGCTGTAGCACGTCCACATTGACTGGCAAACGCTCCCCATGATGAAACCTGCAGTGTCTATGACCTGGGGTACTTCCCACTCTGAGGAGGTTGATCGACCTTATTTTATTTTCTTGTCTACCTCATCCAGACAGGATTAATTCCATTGATCTCCTTGAGCTATCTTCATTGATGATTTTGAGAAAAATTCTAATCATGTGATGTTAAGAGCGTGTCTCATCACACCTTGGCATCACATTTTCAGTACATTCCATTCCATTTCACTCCCTTGCAAAGACGATGCCAAGGTGAGGCAGCTGTAGACACGCTAATTTTGACGTCATTTTGAGTAAATTTCATATCATATAATAATGCCTCGAAATGGTCTGATAATTAATCATTAATTAATTTTTATTAATCTTTTTAAGTGTCGGGTTTAACAGATGTGTTTAAGTTAATCAATTGAATTGATTTTAGCTCAAATTTGAGTTAAAATATGAAGAATTCTAAAAGACGTCGACCCACGTTGACGCCATTTAGAGTTTATTCCTGTTTTAACGTTTAAATTTGAATTTTAATTAATTGATTAATTAACTAAAAGGCGTCTGGACATGTCGACGCGTTTTTTAAGTTTCCTAAGTGATTTTAACTTCCCCTCCGGATGTTTATCCTTATCTTAATTAGTCTAAAAGACGTCTACATAGGTGGACGCGTTTTACCTAATAAAGATAAAGATAAGTTTTCCCGGATATTTATCCTTATCTTAATTAATCTGAAAGGCGTCAGCCAAGGTGGACGCGTTTTAGATAATTACAGATAAAGATGAATTAATCAGTATTTATCTGTCGGTTAAGATGGATAAATTCGGGATTTTTCTATGTTAATCTCGAACGCAAGAAATGCCTATAAATACCCTGCATGTTGAAGAAAAAAAAAAAAGAGAGAAGAGAATTAAGTTGAATTGAGCCATAGCGTTATAGCGAGTTGAAGATTGAAGCAACGTCGTAACGCCGGAGCGCTGCCAATCCCAGAAGTCGGCGTTCCTTTCAAGATCTTCATCCTTTCAAAGCTTCAACCGATTGGGCATAAGTTTTTCATTACTGCATTCATTTCATTAGTTTCATTCTTCATATTCACTTCATGCAAACACACACCACAGCATAATCTTTCAAAAACCTATTTGATTTAAGGGGTTTCAAAGCCATTAAAAAAGTGAGTTTGCTGTTTTAAATATGCTTAAAATCATGATTAATTCAGATACTGCTTCTACTTAAATTCTCATCATCATTCTTCTTTATTCTGTTTCTGTCTCTGCTACACTCAACAACAACAAGAGATCAAAAGGGGAAATCAAGCATAACTTCTGGACGATCCTCAACCTCAAACTCTACAGCAAGAACAAAGAAGCAAAGAAAGGGCTCTCTTTCTTCAGCCGGCTGAGGAAGGGGAACCAAGGACTCAATCTTCCCCATTTGAAAGGTAGGCGATCATATCTCTTTTGAAACTTTTTAAGTTAAAAGTTTCTGGCGATCACTGCACTTTAGTTGCTGTTTTAATAGGTTAGTTTACACTAAACAACATAGATATTTCATATTAATCACACGGTCATTCTAAGCACCTACAATTGGTGAATGAGTTCACTAAACTGATCCGACATAGATCGTTGGATGGTAAGTTACTTGATTGTCAACTAGCTTGATCTATCGTTACAGTAGCATAGATGGTCCTTGAACCTAAGACACCAAAGACATCTCGTCAGTGGACTTCTGAACTTTGACCATGACTTATGAGTCTCTAACCACGGGATTCTAGTCAGTCATGTAATCGAATTCAGTGAAATACTGTCAAAGGTGATTGTCCAATAAAGAATCATTTGCTCTCAGTAATAAGAGAGAGAATGCTCTGGGTTAGATGCGTAGAAGTCCTTGGCCAGGGCAGACACAATATTAGGAAATGAGTTTTTTTGATATTAAGTAAGCGCATTGGATGCCGAGTGAGTTAACCAGTTAGGGTTTGATAGTTCACCATACCTTAGGTCAACTCATGAATATTAGACTAATGAAGGATTAAATCTTTGCAGTAGCTATAGACGGACAGGTTCCTTAAGCAGGTGTCTTAACCCCATTACCTTCCAAGATCATGTAGTGTTACTTGACATCCAACTTGATCGGATGTCCGAGTTAATATTACATGAAGATGTGATTTATTTGATTAATTAATTAAATTTATGATATTAATTAATTACTTTAAGCCAATAAATTGTTAGTGAGCTTAGTGGGTTGAAAATTAGATTGGTACTTGGGCTTAGAGGGTCACACTCATAAAGATTCTTAGTTTGTAGATCAGAAGTGGGTTTTATATTATTTCTAAGCTTTTGTGAAAAATTATAGAATAATTTAAATAATAGCGATGAGGGTTGCCGTAGGCCAAGCTCCAAGAGTAGCTCTCTCTCTCTCTCTCTCTCTCTCTCTCTCTCTCTCTCTCTCTCTCTCTCTCTCTCTCTCTCTCTCTCTCTCTCTCTCTCTCTCTCTCTCTCTCTCTCTCTCTCTCTCTCTCTCTCTCTCTCTCTCTCTCTCTCTCTCTCTCTCTCTCTCTCTCTCTCTCGTACTATACGCCTAGCACAGGGGTGCTCCCTACTACTGTCGCTCCGCTGCCTTCGTTTATGACGGTCGGAGAAGAACGCCCGCATGCTGCAGGTATACTTATGTAGGAGGAACATTGATGATCATGTCGAATTGAGCGAGGAGATGACGATCCACGAAGAGGAGAATCGTGTGGATACCGCTCTGGGCACCTGCACAACTTGCAGTGTCGCTCCTCCGGAACCGAGTGGTTGTGAATTCGAATCCGAGCAAGGTAATGAACGATCACCCATTTGTGTTTAGTTTTTTTGAAACAGATCAGTGACGATGGGATTAAAAATTTTAATTTGCATTTCCGCTGTGTTGTTGTTCTTCCCATCTGATCCTTACATGGTGTTTATCCGGTATTCCATGTTTCCATGTTGAGAAAGTATATTGCTTATTCATCTCATGTACTGGATTATGAGCCATTGGAAGTTCGACCGGATCTATCGTACGAAGAGAAGCTTGCTCACATTCTAGATTGCAAGGAATAAGTGCTAAGGACTAAGAGATTTCTATGGTCAAGGTTCTTTGGAAGCATTACTCTATGGAAAAGGCAATATGGGAGGCGGAAAAAGATACGAAGAAGAGATATCCGGAGCTGTTTGGTAAGAATCATTGATTCTAGACTTCACCTTGCATTGTAAATTTCGAGGAGAATTTTTTTTTAACGGGGAGAGGATGTAGTACCGGGTATTTTTCTAATCAGAAATAATAATAATAATAATAAATAATAATAATAATAATAATTAAAGAGACAAATAGTTTATATCTGATATTTTTATAAATAATAATAATAGTAAATAAATAAAATATAATAGTAATAATAATTAAAGAGGCAAATAGAGTACAATATAGTTATTTGAATAAGCCCATTAACTTAATTTCATAGGTAGTTTAGCCAATTAAGTTAGAGAAAAATTTCTAGGTTCAGGTACTCAAAACAGCTAGTCAGTATTTTGCCAATAATTCTTAATGTATAACTTAGATTTTGGGTGGTTGCTACCTTTGGAAAGAGCTTGAAGAGATCTACAACTTTGTAGGAGATCATTTTTACAAATTAATTTTTTTATTAAGTCAAAAAATTGAATATTCAGTTAAAGAAAGTACAATTGTAGGAGAGGAGTCCAATTTAGAGTGGTATTCTCTCTAATTCGTAGAAGTACAGCTTAATCCGATCCAAAGGTGGTTTGTAGAGATTGTGTAAGATCATAAGTTTGGTGTTAACTCTATATCTATATGGTTGGGGGCGTGGCTAACTCTAGACGTCGTTCTCCATTGTGAAAGGTAGGTGTTTTACTTTTGTTCTTGAAGAAAGAAAAGAAGATTAAAGTTATTCTTGAATAAAGCTAATATTTTTGTGATTCTCTTGCCTTCTAGGAGCATTGGACGTCGAGGAGGAAGGCTAAGAAGTAGTGCTTCTTATTGGGACTCGAGATCTCTTGACGGATTTCGGATTTTAGGATCCTAGCATAAGAGATAGGTGATGATTTTTTAAAGTATGAGTTAATTTGTATTAATATAAAAAATAATATATTGATTTCAAAAGTGGTCTAAAGGAAAGTCTGACATCATATTCTTTATGTTTATGATCCAAAATGTGGATTAAATATGCCAATTCTTTGTTAAAATCTGAATTTTTCTGTATTCTAGCTGGGAATCTCTATGGACAATAATATTATCCGCCGTCTACATAGTTTGAATGACAATTGTGACCGCCATCCAGATCGGTATGTACAGCAGCAGTGCTTGCCGTCTGGACTCTTGAATGGCAGCAACACTTGCTGCATGGGTACCTAAACGATA
Source organism: Zantedeschia hybrid cultivar (assembly GCA_030544215.1). Taxonomy (NCBI): domain Eukaryota; kingdom Viridiplantae; phylum Streptophyta; class Magnoliopsida; order Alismatales; family Araceae; genus Zantedeschia; species Zantedeschia hybrid cultivar. Next base: position 30,849,887 of record JARZZO010000013.1, read on the forward strand.
GCAATGTTGGCCATCTTGATATCTAAACAACAGCAATGCATGATGTCTCGGTCTCTAGACGACACTCAGCTATGACGTTCCAATTTACTAACTTGATTATGTCAGTTTGAAAATCTGCACGAATTGAAGTGATCATATCTTGGTTATTTGTAATCTAAATGATTTGAAATTTTAACCACACGTCTGTCTATATGAAATCTATTGGACTGCAAAGTTTTATAATTTTTGAAATTTTATTTCCTAGATTAAATTTGACTCAAGTTTTAAACTTGCTATTTGAACTTTAAAACCACTCATTTGATCTCCGAATTTAGTAAAATTTTGCAAGCACTTTACTTATAGTTTAAATATCATGTTTTACCAATTTTAGTGAATTTTTTAATCTGTTCACTAATACTCGTCCTATTTAATAAATTTTTAGCCTTGAAAAATAGATTTTAGTATGTGAAGAATATGTATATTTCAAAATTTCTAAAAATTTTCTATAATGTTTTTCATGCATATGTAACATGTTGGAATTAGATTTACATTAAATTTCATAGTAGAATGTCGTGTTACTTTAAAATGTCTTGTTTTGATGAAAAATATATTATTTTTATGCATGTATATCATTAACTATATGATTAATGATTAATTTCAGTATGATGAATTCTATTCTCTATAAGACATGTGCCATCTAACTTAATATGTATGATATGGACAATGTCATCTTAAGGGGTTTATGTGACCCGATTCAAATGTAAGCATCCTTGTTGGATAAGGTATTATGTGACCCAAAGACAATGGGTAAAATCGATGAAATCTACTTCAATATGGTGTAGTGGTGGGACATATGCGATCTCCAGTTCTGCGGTAATCAAGACATGATACTATTGCCTAAGTACCCAGTATACGTATATGTGTGGTCTCTTATATTATGGTTAGAATGCTCGTCCAACTAAGATATGAAATTGTGATAATTTGACACAAATGTGAATCATTTGAATTTCTTTTAAGATATTATAAATCTATTTTATGATGTGAAATTTTTAGATATCTGAATTTTAAAATATTTAACTTGATTATATGCTACTAGCTATATTTTGTTCTATGTGCTATGTGATATATGCCTCCCTATGTGTTGGAGGAATTAAGTGATATGTTTATGGCTAGTAGATTGTTTTCAAGTAAAATCAAAAAGTTTGATATATATATAATAAATATTATGAATTAGCATGTTTGTTTTAGACTATTAGAAAATACATCTGATTTGATATAACATATATGTGAGATCTTGTCTTATATCATTCTCTTATTTAATCTATATGTAGCATTGTGAATTGTTCAAGATATGATTTAATTATTATATGAATTTCAATTATTATATGTTTAGTCTGTGGAGGGGATGATGCCTACTGAATTTTGTACTCAGTAAGTTTGTTGAATAATTTTTTAGAAGAGGTGGCCAGAGAGTTGGACTTTGATTCTAACCATAAGGAGTAGGTGTGTTTGGAGCCTATTGGATTCGAGGCTAATTGTAGTAATACAAGTCTTTTCATTTTAGTAGACTAATATAGTAGGAGTTATTGAGTCTATTTGTAATTGTGAGATCCTAGGGAGTTGAGAGAGATTGATTATGTTATTCAGAGACGATTGTTTATTATGAGACTTTTTGTGGATTGTGTTGGCTTATTATTATTTGGAATTTACGATGGATGGCTATTTATTTTGATTTATGGACTCTTATTCTCGCATTTTGGTTATGTGTATACTATGTTCCTACCTATATTGTATCCGAATTCTGCCTAAAGTCGAATATGACTGGAGATGGGATTTAGAGCGTTACAACTAGAGTATAATATAGTTAGTTGAGTAAGCCCGTTAACTTAGTTTCATAGGTCGTATAGCCCATTAAGCTGAGTGAAATTTCTAGGAGATGGGATTTAGAGCGTTACAACTAGAGTATAATATAGTTAGTTGAGTAAGCCCATTAACTTAGTTTCATAGGTCGTATAGCCCATTAAGCTGAGTGAAATTTCTAGGTTTGGGTACCTAGGATAGCATGTTAGCAATTTAACGATAAGTTTCAGTCTATAACTCAGATTTTGGCATGGTTGGTGCCTTTGGAAACATCTCAAAGAGATATACAACTTTATATAAGATCATTTTGTAGATTCTTTCATTTACTAGGTCAAAAAATTAGATATATATGGAACTCATAAAATAATGTGATATAAGTACAATATAACTTTAAATTTGCAAAACTACATTTGATGATTAACCATGTGTAAGATTATGATGTCTACTGAGTTTAATACTATTAAGATGCTAACCCATTTTTTTAGGAGATGTTAATTATGAGTTGAAACATGAAACTATGGAGGAGTGTTGGATAATGAGCTTGAGGATTAGGTTTTTAGAGTTTTTTGTAAGTGGATTTGATGTAGTGGCTTTCTATTTAAGTTATGTAATTTGAATGAGTAGAGAGTTAGTTAATATTTGACTTTGAGAATTATATTTAGTTTGCTATTAGAATTGTGCTATTGACTATGATATTTAGTTTGCAATGGTTTAGCATTTGTTATATATTTGCCACGTGGGCTCTTTCACTCTCACATTTGATTTGTAGTTAGACTATGGAGTTCCATTGAAGTTTTGCGATTTGGAACAAAATTTTAGTTTTGAATGAAGTTTGATAGTGGAATACAAGTATAGGGGTACTTTCAAGAAAAAAATAAGTTAAGTTTTCTTTCTGATCTTAGTATATCATTTAATTTTTACGTGCCAGTATTTTTTAGGGTCTAGGGCTCAAGCAAGAATGTGCTCCCAATAGCTGCATGTATAAGATATGGATCATAGAGGATCAAATAATAATGTGGTTTAGTGTAGTTACCATCATATTCATTCGTGCATTATATATAGTTATGATGGATATATATATATATATATATATATATATATATATATATATATATATATATATATATATATATAATGTCATTTCCTTTTGAATGTAAAAAATTCTCAATAGGAATACGACAAATCAATCCATCTGACAATGTCATATAAAAGAGGCCATAATAGTATTCATCAATTAAATGATGACTTCATAAGCATTGATTTTGATTATAATTTTTTTTTTTTTTTTTTCCTTAGGATGATCACTTACTCCAATGACTTTCCATTACCCTTGAGGGGAGGCCTTCATCTAGGTGATGGGATGAGATGACCCCAAATATACCCAATGCGGGGTGCTAGGTAAGACGTTTAGGCCCTAATATAGGACTTTCAAAGAGGATAATAGCAACATTAGCAACCAGTAGATTCCAGATCAACAATATTAGTATCAATTTGAGATTGAGTGCTTAATGTCAATCATCAAGCAACAACAATAGCTGACAGCAACACAATAGAGCGGCATGTAAGCATAGGTGCAATCGTAGATCACTATGATGCAGGGGGAAATGTAGACATTGATGCAGACAAAGATCGTACAATAGATTCGAGAGGTAGTTGTTGTTGCATTGTGGATGAAACTATGTAGGTCATGTTAATTCTACATCTGGCCTACAAGCCAATTAAACACGATCTTGTTCAATTATTTAATTATGACAATATATATATCCATTATGTTCAATTATTATTTGTGTCATAGTGAAGCCCATGATTGTGTGCAATAGTTTTCGGATTATGATGAGATCATAATATTGAGACTAACAACTTATAAACACACACTCTTAATTGTTCTTACTCAGAGGATATCTGAGAAGGACATCAGATATCTGGTAAGACTGGTACATGTTACTTCAGCTCATATGATAAGTGTTGAGTAATTTGTAAATTTATATTATTTCCTATATTTTGATGATAACAAGACTTTAGAAATGTTAGAACAAATGTCTAGACTTTAGCTGTTTTCTATCGCTAATTGTATTTAGGTTTAATCGATGCAATTCTATGACAAAATTGCTAAGTGTTCTATCGATTAACGCCTTGAACGATTCTTCGATTAACACCTCCATATCGATTAACATTTGAAGTGGCGATTCGATTACTAATGTTAGTCGGGTATCGGTTGCGCTTTAACTCTAACATCGATTAGCTCTTTGATTACTGCTTTAAGACTTCAATTGATTAGCTCTATCAGTTACCATTAAAAGTTTTACATCGATTAATGCTACGATTACCGACTTAAGTCTTATATCGATTAACTCTTCGATTAGTGCCTATAGACACATATCGATTAACGCTTTAAGCATTGATTCAATTAACGCTAGAAGAATCACTATGATTAACGGTTCAAGAACCACTCCGATTATCGTTTTATATTGGCCATCGATTAACGCTTTATAACTTACTTCGATTAACTCAATGAATAGTGATCGATTTGTGCTTAAGTGTTACATTGATTAACGCCTTATCGATTTACATTATATCTCTTTGATTATGTCTTCAATTAAGGCTATATCGATTCGATAGATTAACGACCATTTCAGTTAACGATTACAGTGCCTTAACTCTAGTCATATCTCTAATCTATGTGAGAGTTGTATATACTGCAATTAACGGCTTAACTTCGATTAATGGTCAAATTCTTACTTCTATTAGTAAATGACTTACAACGATTACATCATCGATTATACTTGCTAACTGCGTTGCAATTGTCAATAAAATTTGAAATCAGTTAGTCGATACTCTCAGTATGTATTTTACGTATACTTTTTGACTGAGATCTTTGCCATATCTTTGGATGACAAATTGTGTACCGTTTCGATGCTACCATATTATGTTATCTTTAATTGCGCTGAATCTCTAACTGATAGATTTTCTTATAGTTCTTTGCTTTACTTTTTATCTCTGTCTGTCAGACCGAATAGCTATCTAGTTTAATCAATTATCCTTTAACTGGCACAAGGCAAAGAAAAACCAATTTTCTTTCTTGTGTTTAAAGTATTTTTGCAGGACCCTGATAAGAAGCAGGTTCTGCATCTGAGGAAGCTTCCAAGCACTGCTTTAGATGCCTCGAATAGAAGTTCAAGGATACTCTCTCTTTATTCTTTCTCCGAAAAATTCAAATGTTAGACTTAAGTGGGAATTCTGCACATCTCTCTTCATCAGTCTAGCGGGCAGATTTTTGAAGATCTGTTATAAATAAAAGATTTTCACCAGAAATGAAAGCAAAAAAAAAAAAATCATCAATCCAAAAAATCCTACTACTTAGCAATGGTGAATTTGAGAGAGAGAGATGCGCCTAAACACCTAGCAAACAACCTTGTGTAAAGATTTCAAGAGCCTTGCTTCAACATTCTCTACAACTAGCTCTTGAAAATCTTCCTCTGATCATGACCAGTGTTCTTTATTGTTGCATTATTTATTGTCTTGATCTGTGTTGTGTTCTTTGAGAGGAACACTTGGCTGTTGTGAAACAATCATTCTTATTTATCTTAGCTCATTGAGTGTTCCTCTTCTTGTGTGTGGAAGTGTAACGACCCGCCACCCTAAAATCGGAGATCTGATTACTAAATGGGTACCGAATCATTAAAATTTGGAGTCAAACCAGGATCTTGATAAGTTTGGGAAATAAATGATAAACTAAGCTAAACATCCACATCACATTGAATTGTAAAGGAAGTGCATGAATTAAAAATTATTACAATTCAACTTGACACAGCAAATAATTACACATTCCAATTAAAAAGAAGTAATTAAGCGTACAGTCCTTAAAAGAAATAACAACTACATCGGGGCATATCCTGGAATGATGACTGCTGGCACGCAACCCGAGACAAAACCCTCCTCGCTACGCCTGCCTGAAACTCTCACCTGAAAACTCCAGGGGGTGAGTCTCATCGAAATATACTCAGTAGGGATCCTTCGATCCCCACCACCCACTCGCACACCCACAAGTTCAACAACATAAATAAAGGCAATATAAATAAATAAAGCAGTAAACACAACTCTAAAATCACTCCACCACGGAGTCCACAACCAACATCTCGGCTAAACACGCAAACCACGTAGCCGAACATGAAAAACACCAACCCGCTGAGACCAAACAGCAACCCCTCAGATAGTGCGTTGGCTACTCCGGCCTGACCTGACTCAAGGTGGTTCTACTTCCCCCAGCACGAGTGACACTCCGAATGTACCACTTCCACACCGGTACTAGCTATACCCCGGGGTACACCAGGTGACCCTCTCCCTAGGCGTCACCCCACCTCTCCTACACCAGCGCCGTGTTACTCCCACACCGACACAGGGTGCCTAAGTATTAACAACTGTCACTCTAGGTCCACGATAGTACAAAACACAATACGGTGTAATCCGATCATGTAGTAATCATCGTCCTCGAGTATGTTTTCAAACATGCATTTATTCAAACTATCTAACAATGTAAACACATGTTAATTGCATGCTTTAATGAGATTTTGTCTTGAATCACGTCGCCCAAGGCCGACGTCATTCAAGACTCCTAAACTGGTTCATGCAAAAACTGGCCTCGGAAGATGACCTAAAATGCGTCATGCAAGGTAGTCACCTTTTAAAAGTCGTCGCTGTCTCTAGTCGCCTAATCATGACAAAAATAGAATTAGGCCTCGGGGTAATCCGAACTAAATCGCGTCGTGGGAGGCAACCGCCATTCAAAACGGCGTCGCTGTCCCAAGACGCCATTTAACGTTCGCTAACAGGTTTCCCCCAGCCTTCCGAGTATAAAAAGTGGAATTTCTTCCCAAAAATCTCCTAAACATGCTCTAAAGTAGGAAAAACGTGGTTTTAGTCAAAATACAACGGAGATCGTCACCCTACCAGTTACTTGAACTCCTCCAAGCTTCAAGCTGCCGGACCACTATGTCACAAACCGCCGCCGGTACCGCCGTGGACGCCGTTACTCCACCGAGACGTCGGCCGCCGTCCAGAGAGCAATACGCCGCGGAGGAAATGGTGGTGGTAGTGGTGGAAATTAGGGAGGGGTTTGATAGAGTGGAGGGAGAGGAAAGGAAGGAGAAGGGGGAAGGGAGAGCAAAGTGTTCGGAGAGAGGGAGGAGAGAGAAGAAAATGAGAGAAATGAGGGAAAGGAGGGAGGGTTCTTGGGTTTAAACCGAACCTAGCTAAAACGCGTCATACAATACCGACGCCATTCAAGTGACAAGACCAGGGCTGTACTCTCGCGGCCCGAAACTGGCCCACGTGGCGCCTACGTGGCACCGACGTAGCACACTCTAAAACGCGTCTTCCTAACAAGACGCCGTTTGAACCACGTCTTGCAAGCTCGACGCGATAAAGAACCTATGCTCCCAGCCCCACAAGAGTCCAAATCAAGGGGTCCGACACCGAAACTGACCTAATAACTGGATCCAAAACCTCAATCCTTATAGGAAGAGTAGACCTGTTCACGGACAGGTGGTTGTTCTCCTTTAGTGAATTAAAGGGAAGACAAGCTGAGTCGAGATGTTGTGAAGACTAGTAAGGGTCAGTACCTTGTGGTGTTGTGAAACTAGCAAGGGGTCAGTACCTTGTGTGTTGTGAGACCAGTAAGGAGTCAGATCCTTATGGAGTGAAAATCTCAAGAGGTTGCTTGTAGATTAGATGTAGGTCTGGATAGACCAAACCAGTATAAATCATGTGTGTAGTTATTGTGTGTGATTGCTTCCTTGTTCCCTCTGCTTCTGTGCACTGTTAAGCTTTTGTAATTAAGTTTTTAGTCCTAGATTTTTTTTTTATTATTTACCCATTCACTTCCCTCTGGGTTAGTCTAGCCTTGAGCAATAATGAGGGCGACTGATCTCATGGTCACTTGTATGGAGACACTATCTTGAACCTGTAAGTGTGCATTGGTGAATGAGTTCACTGAATTGATCCGACCTAGATGATAACTCACCTAACTATCAACCAGCTTGATCCAACGTCACAGTGGCATGGATAGTCCTCGAAACTGAAACACCAAAGATACCTTGTTGGTGGACTTTTGGACTTTGACCTTATCTAACAAATCTCTAGCCATGGAGTTCTTAATAGTCAAGGATCAGGTTTAACGAAAGACCTTCGACGGTGATTGTGTGTTCAATAAGAAATCATTCTCTCTCAGTAACCAAAGAGATAATGTTCCAAGTAAGATGCACGGGAGTCTCTGGCCAGGGCAAACACTATGTCAGAGAAGGAGTTCTCTAACATAGATTAAACGCGTCAAATCTAAATAAGTTGACCTTGACCGGTTAAGGTTTGACAGTTCACTATATCCTAAGTTGACTCGAAAGCATTGTACGGATGAAGAATTATATCGGTACAATAACTGTGGACGGAAAAATTTCTTGAGCAGGTTGCTTAACCCTATTACCTTTCGGAATCATGTGGTGTTGCATAGGACCCAGCATGATCAAAAACCCGGTCGATTATTATGAAACGATAATTCAGTTTAAGTAACTAATTGAATATGTAATGTTAATTAATTACTTTAAGCTAATAAAGTGTTATTGGGCTTAATGGGCTGAAAATTGGACTGGGACTTGGGTTTAAAGGGTCACGCACAAAATCTCTTAATTCAGGATAATTAAGTGGGTTTTATATTGAACTGAAGGTTTTTAAGAAAAACTGCCCAACTTAATATAAATAATAGCCATGTGGGAACCCTCGGCCAAACTCAAGGTTCCTCCTTATTGCGCCCCCTCCCCCCCTATCTCTATCTCTCCCTCGACACAAGTGCCCCATTCGTCCACTTCGCCACTTCCGTCTCTGATCGTTGGAGGCCTTCGTCCGCATGCCGCGGGCACCATCGTGAAGGAGGAATCTCGGTGATCGTGCTGAGCTAGGAGACGAGGACGATCCTCGAAGAGGAGAACGTGTGGATATAGCTGGAGGCCATGCACCTTCATGGCTAGCGGCGTCACTCTTTCAGAACCAAATAGTTGCATATTCGAATCCACCCAAGGTGATATTTAATCACTGATTCATTGTTCATGTTTCTCAAAACGGATCGTTATTTTTTTTATTCTCTCATTTCCACTACATTCCATGGATCCCCGCCCGATCCTTAGAGTGGTATTAGAGCTAGGTTCCACTGGATATATTTCGTTTCATCCTAATTCAATTTCTAGATAATGTTCCATGCGATTATTCGATATTAACAATAATTTTCTGTTCATATGATGAATTTGTAATAAAAATAATTTTTTTAATGGTAATTTACTGCAAAGAAAGCTTCAGAACCATTCCGAGATCACCGGGTTCTTCGTAGTTGAAAGGGAGGATGAAGAAGGGCATCGACAACCTTTGTGTTGTCGGCGTCGGTGTCGGTCACTGTCGGACCCATCATCTGCCCTGTCAAGGGCAGCTAGACCCAGCGGTGCTGGCCGGCCCCTTCCTCATCTCCTCCTTCATGAGATGAAGGGGAGGTGGAGGAGGGGAGGCGAGGGGACCCGACCATCGCCAGTGAGACCAGTGGTGCTGGGGGCATCGGCCGGTGGTGCCGACCCTGCCTACAACGGGCGTCGACACCGCCGGTAGGGGTCGGCACCACCCCACCTCCCTCCACCGTTGTGTGCACCCTAGCAGTGTGCAGGGAGGAGGGGGTGGCCTGGTGATGCGCACACGACGCGTGTGGTTAAACACTCATGGCAATCAACTTCAAATAATCGGACTCTCAAATTGATTTTAACAATAGTTAAGTGGTGAGAACCGGATCGATCCACGGAGAACTAGATTTTTATATTTTGAAAACTTTGAATTTTGATTAAAAATCTTACAGACAAGCGATTCCAAAAGAGAATGGATTAAAATTAAACACATAGAAAAGATTAATTACGAGCCTTAAACATTATTTAATTAATACTAAAGATTACCACCATAATGTAGCCTAATTAAACATGCACATCTAATCAAGCAATTATTGTACTTAGGAAAGATAAAGTGACAAACTGAGAGAGAAATTACGGGAAGAATTAAGATTAAAAAGAACTATAATGTAAAATAAGGAAATATTACAATGAGTCTTAAAAGGGAAAAATCCAACCTAACAAATTAATGCCTAGAAGCAAATAAACTATGAGGAGAATAAAGTTAGAGAGATAAATGAAATAACACCAAGCATGGTAAGCACACAGCAACAAATAGGGGCTCGGTAGGCTTCTGCGTGTGGCGCGGTGTTTTGGACCAGCCGCAGGGTACGTGGACGGCGCGGAGTGGCCGTGGCGTTATGAACCGGCTGCAGGGGTGCGTAGAGGGCGTGGCAGACGATGCAGCGCGGCAGGCGAGGTGGAAGGCGCGGCAGACAATGGAGCGCGGAGGACGATGCGGCGCAGCAGGCGAGGTGCTGCGCAGGGCGACTCAGGGGCTGCCGCGTGGCCGGCACGGAGGACGAGGCGGGCGCAGCAGGCGAGGCGCTGGCAAGCTTCCCACCCACGCAGGGCTCGGTCGACGACGCAAAGCAGGCGGGGAGGCTCGTGGGCCGCCGCGTGGCAAGGCGGCGGCGGCTGTCGAGCGGGGCTACTTCAGCCGTTGCCGCGTGGAGCGGCGGTGGAGTCGAGGCGGGGCAGGAGCGGTCTGTGCAGGCACAGGCGACGATGGAGCGGCGGCCTAATCCGCTGGGGCCGCCACGTGGATCCGTTGGGGCCCGCCGGTCAAGGCTTCTGTGAGAGAGAGAATAAGAGAGGAGGAGAAAGGAAGAGAGAGAGAGAGAGAGCGACTGACAGAGAGAGAAAGAGAAAAGGAGAGAGGTTGCGGCTGAAGAGAGAGAGATATGGCGCAGGGGGAAGAGAGAGATAGAGACGTAGGGGGAGAGAGAAAGAACTGGGAGAAAGAGAGACAAAGAGAGAGAATGGGAGTACAGGGAAGCGAGAGAACAATGGGAGAGAGAGAGGTTTTTTTTAAAAATTTCTGAAAATTCGGGGGACCCCTCCCTTTGACCTCCTCCCTCGGTTTTATAGAAAAGAGGGGAGGGTTTGAATTTCAAAAAGAGATTTAAAAATCCTTTCATTAAGCTCCCCTTGATTAGGGGATCCTCTTTAAAACATTAATTGGTAGTTTGAATTTCGAATTTTTTGAAATGGATCTTCCTTTCTTTGACTTTCAGAATTCCCTCCTCCTTTCTCTCTTAGCTGGCATGTGGGCCCCAGTTGAAGCTAAAATACGAAAATAAAATGTTGTTTTTGCCAGGATTCGAACCATGGTCGCTTCCTTGAAATCCAAGTGGTCCAACCACTATGCCATCTGCTTGTTCATGTCCTGCATTCACATAAAATAACAGTTCAGTTCACGTGGCAATAAATCATTCAACTGCACATTAAATAATTGCTGAGGAAATCTTATTTTGAGAATGAAGTTGCTACCCTTATTCCATCCATGGAGTGATGATATTTGACAAATGATTTATTTGTCATTCCATGTGATTTTGTTCGTTAAATTGATAGCAAAGTATGTAAATTTCATATGTTATTTAAGTGGGAGATTGATGGATATAGGTGTCCTCTAAGCCAATCATAAGGCACCTATTTCAATCTGGTTCACTAATAAATGGCATTAAATTCATTATGTAGATTGGCATATTTATATTTACGCATAATGAAGTCCATGAATATGTGCAATAGTCATCATATTATGATGAGATCATAATAATGAGACTGATGACTTATAAACACATATTCTCAATTGTTCCTAGTCGTAGGATGTTTGAGAAGGACATCAAACATCCGGTTAGACTAGTACAAGTTATTCCAGCTCATATGATGAGGGTGACTGATCTCGTTAGTTACTAGTGTGGAGACACAATGGTAAACCTGTAGGTGCTCATTGGAGAATGAGTTTACTGAACTGATCCGACATGAATCGCCGAATGGTAATTTACCTGACTGTCAATCGGCTTGATTCATAGTCACAGTAGCGTGGTTGATCCTTGGACTTGAGACACCAAAGACACCTTGTCGGTGGACTTCTGGACTTTGACCTTGACCTACGAATCCCTATCCACAGGATCTCAAATAGTCAAGGATCGGGTCCAGCGGAAGACCTTCGAAGGTGATTGTGTGTTCAATAAAGGATCGTTCGCTCTCAGGTAACTGGAGAGAGAATGCTCTAGAGTAGATCCGCATGAGTCTCTGGCCAGAGCAGAAATAATATCAGAAAAGTGGTTTTCGAATATTGTACAGCGGAGTCTGATTCAAGTGAATTGACCATCTAGGGTTTGACAGTTGACCATACCCTAGGTTAACTCGAGAGCATTGTGCGAACGAAAGATTATAGCCACGTGGTAACTGTGGACGGACAGATTCCATGAGCGGGTTGCTGAACCCCATTACCTTCCGGAATCATGCGGTGTTGCTTGGCACCCAACTTGATCAGAAGTCCGACCGAATTTACATGCGATGTCAATTCGGTTAAGTAATTAGTTAATATATAGATATTAATTAATTACAATAAGTCAATAACTAGTTATTGGACTTAACGGGCTGAAAACCGGACTGGTAAATAGGCCTAGAGGGTCACACGCAATAAGATTCTCAGTCGGTGGTACATAAGTGGGATTTATATTAACTCGGGGACTTTTGTGAAAAGTCGCGCCGACTTAATATATATACACGCTGTTGAGAAACCCTGGGCCAAGCTCCAGGATTTCCCTTGCTGGCCGTCACCCCCCCTTTCTCTCTCCCCCTCTAGGCGTCCCGTTCGGCACGCCAGAACAGCTTTCGTCTCCGCCGCGTGTGATTCCCGAAAGTCGGGAATTCCCGTCGGCGGGATTTCCGCAATCGTTGCGGCGACGGATCTTCAGCGAGCGAGCTGAAACGGACGAGGGATCGAGGACGAACCACCGCGGAGGATCGCGTGGATACCGCTGGAGGCCGGATGCTTGTGCGGCTTGCGGCATCACCTCAACGGAACCGAAACGGAAGCGGATTCGAATCCGCGCACGGTAATCAGATTCCAACCCGGTTTTTCGGTTTGCGTTTTTCGTTCCGAATCGGATCAGCGGGCATCGGGCGGGTTTAATTTTTGTTCTTCGTTTCCGCTGCATTCTTCGCGTCCCGCCCGGATCCCAACAGTGGTATCAGAGCCAGGTTCCGCTCTGATCCGCTCCGGAATGATAAAATTATTATTCTAAATTATTTCATGCATAAATTCGTTTTTCCTCATAGATATTGTTCATGGGATGAACTTAGAATTTCGAATTTAATTTTTCTGTGCAAAAAACGAAATTTTTTGAGGGTTTCATCGCGTTCTTCATGGTGATGAAGAACCGGATTTGTCGGCTTTAAAAGGGGATTAATGATGGTTGGACCATCTCTGTGGGTTTGCTGGTATGACCAACTACCCCTCGCCATCTCTGGAAAATTTTCATGGCGGCCGGTGGAGCTTTTCTTCCCATAATTTTCAAGAGTTGAAAAGGAATTGTGGAAAAATTTGTAATCTGCGAAACTGCACAAATCTCCAACTTTGGAGGTTCACCGGCGGCGAAGGAGTCGCCGTCCGGCCACTACCAGCGGGGGGGATGGAAGGGGTAACATCCCTCTGCAATTTTCGGCCACCCTCGCGGCCGGCGGCGGCGGCGGCGCCGTCCAAAACTGGCTACAAACAGGGCCAAAAACCCTAAAACGAAACTGGTCGAACCTGCTGGAGAAGGGCCTGAACCGGCCGGCCCCGAGCCGGTTCGGCCGGGCGGCCTGGGCCTGGCCCGGGTGTGCCAGGCGCCGGACCTCGCTCGGCCAGGTCGCACCCAGGCTGGGTCCTGGCTGAGCCCAGGGCCATCTGGCCCGAGCCAGGTGTCCCCTGGCTCGAGCCGGACGAGCCAGGTTCAGCCCTGGCTGCACTGGCTCGAGCCAGGGGGGCCCATTAAGCCCTGATTAGGCCCATTTAAGTCAATTTTGGCCCAATTAACCCCAAAAACCGCTTATTTAATTAAAAACCTCATCCTTTTTAACTTGAAATTAAAATTAATAATGTTTAAAATTGTCTTAAATATTAAATTAATTATTTTGAGTTAAAAAGGGGGGAGATAATTAAGATATGATCTTAATTATGGATTATTAATTTAATCAAACCTTTTGTGGGGTTTAATTAAGATGTGATCTTAATAGTTAATTGCTTTTAACTAAATAAGATAGGATCTTAATGATTTTAATTAATTAATTAAATGAGTTATAATTAAGATATGATCTTAATTATAAATAACTTTTAATTAGTTAATTAAAGGGGTTTATATTTAAGATATGATCTTAAATACATATAACAAACGTTGTTATTTATTTAAAATGGAATCTTAATTATTAATTGACAAGTCTTGTCATTAATCATTAAGATAATGTTTTAATCTTAATTAACAATTGTTGTTAATTTATGTTTAAGATTTGATCTTAAAACTTATATTAACAACATTTGTTATTTAATTGTTAAGTAGTAACTTGAATTTTAATTATCAAGTGTTGTTAATTAATTTTAGTCGATTGATTAGATTGTTTTAATTTCTTAGCAATTGTTGTTATGAAATTAAGTATTTGATTAAGGGACACTTAATAAAAGTTATTAAGTATTTTATTAAATTTTAATAATAGTTATTAAAAGGTTAATTGTTTCTTGAGAATTAACCTTAATAAAAGTTATTGAGGATTAATTATGGCTTACTAATAGTTATTATGCTAATTAATATTCTCAAGGATCCCTTAATTAAATTTTGAAGATCTAATCTACTTAATAATTAATCTTTTAATAAAAGTTATTGAAAGGATTAAATTAAGTCTAATTGTTAGACTATTTTAATTAGAAATGTTCTAATTATTATTTCTTAATAATTGTTATTGAGAAATGTCTTTTAATTAAGGGGTTTTAAACAAGGAGTTGTTAAGGGGGTTAATAATTTGAGTTGAAAATTCTTTTATAAATGTTATTTAGGAATTTTTAATTCTGTCTAAATGTTAGATTGTTTCGCATTAATAATTGTTATTAATGTGATTTGAAATTAATCTAAGTGTTAGATTAATTAATTTAGAAATGTTCTAAATTATGCATTGAATATTTTAGAATTTTAATTTTAGCTTCGTGTGCACATGTTGATGTGTTTACTGCTTTAAATTAGATTTATTGCATGTTAGAAAATAAGATTTTCGAAAATTCAAATTATCCAATTTTGATTGGAACCCAGGTTTTAAGAAAGCCAAAATTATTATATTTTCAAAATTTTAGCCTTCATGTGATGTGTCTTATCATGTGTGGATGGTTAAAATTTGTGGTGGTCATAGACATACACTTAGTTAAATTTCATATCATGTGATGGTGTGTGATTTTGTGGATTGTTTTGGAATGTGATGTTCATTAATTAAATGTTAATTAATGAGGCTTGTGTGCCTCCCTCTCTCCATTCCATTGTAATTCTATCTCCCTCTGATGTTGTACTCGGCCATAAGTCTTTCTCTTACAATTTATTTGTATTTGAAATCGTTTCAAAATTAATATTATTTGTAATTGATCGCGCCGGCCGAGGAAAGGCGAGGATGATCCACAAATGCAACCAGGAAGGCGACAGGAGATGAGATCACCAGTGGCTATGTGTTTGCATGTTTAAATTATGTAAATGTTATATAGTTTTGGTGATTAATTGTTTGGCTCCAGTTAATCACCGTGCTGTCCATGACCACATAATGAACATGTATGGATGATGCATGCCTTTTAGTTATTGATTATGAATCGATTGCTAATATCTAGGTATAGTTAAATATATTCGATATATTTATAAACTATCACCTAGGATGAGACCAACTTAACATAAACAAAACCTTCAACATAAAGTCTAAGCCGGAGTGCGAGTCATTGAGAATGTACCGCGTGGCTCTCTATCAATATAGTTCTTAGAACTTGATTCAGTGATGACAGATACTACGTGTTTATCCGAGATCTGCCAACATCTGATGAAAGGACTATTAACTATGGCATTATGATGCCTTGAGATTGGAATAGAGGAACGGTGTAGCTATCCTCGCATTTATCCGGGAACTTCATTCTTACTCTACTCTGTCGCGTATTAATGGTAAAGCTTAGACCAAGTATAATGGTCTACTGTGTTTATCCGGGACCATTAAAGACCTGGGAGCCGAAATAAGATCGGATATTGCAAGGAGTTGCAACTACTATGAGATGGTTGCTCTAAGATAATGGTATGATACTATGTGTTTACCCGAAGTCATACTATGATTCTTGGAGATTCTGATCCTCACTAGAAGACCGTCGGAGTCTTCCGTTCTGTATACCTGAAGTTTATACAGTCCGTCGAAAAATAGTGGGAAATAATTCAAGATAAAAGACCATAATTGAATTATCAGAACTATCTGCTTAAATCACGTTATTTCCTTCAATCACTAATATGTCGTCTATTCGAGATTTTGGCATGTTGGATGCCGATACTTCTCATACTCAGACTGACTAGAAAAACTCTGAAGAATGTCTTAAGGACTAAGTGAAAGTCACTATCCTAATCAGATATCATGAATCCTCTTACTTAGATAGACCAAGGTGAAGAGGTACTAATGGTATGCCTTATTGAAAGGCAATGATTGTCATGAAATCTCTTAATTGGATAGACCAACATGAAGAGATATTTATGATGTGCTTTGAGAAAAGCAAGTGGTAAGACTTTAAACGGTCAAACCCACACCTGAAATGATAAAGAAAAGTCAGGTGAGATAGAGAAGTAGCAGTTCTCCCACTGCAACCAATATAAGGATATTGGTAAAGGCAAAAAGAATATGGAACTTGAAAGAAGTTTCATGTATTCTTATTATCGTCTTTTGCATGTCTATAAGAGAATTAGCGTTTCCAATATGAGATATTGGAAATGATTCTCAGAGCTGCGATAGTATGCAGACATAGACAAGTAAAAGGAAATCGAGAAAATGTAAGTGTTGAGTTAGACTCAACTATTGTTCATGATATTCATAGGTTGCTGTCTGACAATAAATCTTTGTATATCTATAGGAGTCTAAAATGAAAGTGAATAATTGTTATTTAATTACATAAGATATCAAGAATTATAAAAGTGAATAAGGTTGACTGAGAATGAATAATAGTTGTTCAAATCAGTCAATGCACTATAGATTCTTAAAGTGACATTTCATGTGATGAATGTTCACAAGTCTCCTATAGAAATGAACTGTGTGAATCCTTATTATCTATGGTATTGTACATAGGGTTGTACAATAAGAAATCATTGATGCTGATGCATATTAATGTAAACAGCTCAAAGGCCAAAGATAATCACTACTATTGACTTACCTTATAGTTCACTCTTGGAATGATTCGACTGTATGTACTTACTGAAGTACAAGACGAATATATCTGAGAGATTGAGGTATGAGATCAATATGAAGTATTAGAATTTTTGATTGGATCAAAGAAACTAATACTTAAGTATATGATTCACATAAATCATTAAGAGAATAATTGTATCATCGCTCGATTGATCCTCATTGTGCATCATAGAAATATGATAGCATGAGGAATTGCACCTTATTAAGATATGGTGCAATACATAATAAGATTTGCCTAATTCTTGTCCTTTTGAACATGAGTATGAACATTAGATGTCCATACTTTAAATATGGTTCCAAATTAGTCAGTGTGTATCCATATAAGATATGGAAACCAAATAATTCATATGAGGTATGAGTTATGAACAAACCTGATTTAAAAGTCAGGTATTACCATGATGTGAATTTGTGAATGTCTAAAGAGTTTGGACATTACATTTATTGGCTAGGCGATAATGAAATAATTGTCGTCCTGAAAAACTGTCTTTTGTGAAGAGGAATATGTCCTCAAAGAAGACAATGGGAGCTGATAAAACTAGAAGATGTTCTAGATTCACAAGTTAACATAAGATTATTAGATAATCTTTAGTTATTTGGAACCACTCATGACACATCAGAGAGCTTCATAGATTTTTGAGATTCTCCCAGTGACTAAAATGATATGTTTGACATATCTGATTTAGCAAGATGTGAGGAACTCAAAATAGATTATGATCTAAAATCTATGATAATGATGCTCTCTGTCATTACAACTTTGAGATTGATAAGTTTATTAGAATTCTACTTGTCAATACTGCCTATCATGAGATGATGACAGTTGGATATTAAAAGCGTCCACTCAATGTGATTGAAGTAAAGATGTATATGATACACCTTTAAAGCTTTTAGAATATCCAGGAAGCAAGTTATGATTTCAAAATTATTTTGAATCAAACTGAAGCTTCCTAAGTTGTAATAAAAATTTTTGACTTAATTGTCAAATATTATGTGATCATTAAGAACGATCACGGATTGTGTGTGTTCAGAAAGGACAGTGGGAGCACGGTCGTTTTAATAATGCTTTATGATGATAACATCAAAGCTTCCTTGAAATCCAAGTGATCCAACCACTATGCCATCTGCTTGTTCATGTCCTGCATTCACATAAAATAAAAGTTCAGTTCACGTGGCAATAAATCATTCAACTGCACATTAAATAATTACTGAGGAAATCTTATTTTGAGAATGAAGTTGCTACCCTTATTCCATCCATGGAGTGATGATATTTGACAAATGATTTATTTGTCATTCCATGTGATTTTGTTCGTTAAATTGATAGCAAAGTATGTAAATTTCATATGTTATTTAAGTGGGAGATTGATGGATATAGGTGTCCTCTAAGCCAATCATAAGGCACCTATTTCAATCTGGTTCACTAATAAATGGCATTAAATTCATTATGTAGATTGGCATATTTATATTTACGCATAATGAAGTCCATGAATATGTGCAATAGTCATCATATTATGATGAGATCATAATAATGAGACTGATGACTTATAAACACATATTCTCAATTGTTCCTAGTCGTAGGATGTTTGAGAAGGACATCAAACATCCGGTTAGACTAGTACAAGTTATTCCAGCTCATATGATGAGGGTGACTGATCTCGTTAGTTACTAGTGTGGAGACACAATGGTAAACCTGTAGGTGCTCATTGGAGAATGAGTTTACTGAACTGATCCGACATGAATCGCCGAATGGTAATTTACCTGACTGTCAATCGGCTTGATTCATAGTCACAGTAGCGTGGTTGATCCTTGGACTTGAGACACCAAAGACACCTTGTCGGTGGACTTCTGGACTTTGACCTTGACCTACGAATCCCTATCCACAGGATCTCAAATAGTCAAGGATCGGGTCCAGCGGAAGACCTTCGAAGGTGATTGTGTGTTCAATAAAGGATCGTTCGCTCTCAGGTAACTGGAGAGAGAATGCTCTAGAGTAGATCCGCATGAGTCTCTGGCCAGAGCAGAAATAATATCAGAAAAGTGGTTTTCGAATATTGTACAGCGGAGTCTGATTCAAGTGAGTTGACCATCTAGGGTTTGACAGTTGACCATACCCTAGGTTAACTCGAGAGCATTGTGCGAACGAAAGATTATAGCCACGTGGTAACTGTGGACGGACAGGTTCCATGAGCGGGTTGCTGAACCCCATTACCTTCCGGAATCATGCGGTGTTGCTTGGCACCCAACTTGATCAGAAGTCCGACCGAATTTACATGCGATGTCAATTCGGTTAAGTAATTAGTTAATATATAGATATTAATTAATTACAATAAGTCAATAACTAGTTATTGGACTTAACGGGCTGAAAACCGGACTGGTAAATGGGCCTAGAGGGTCACACGCAATAAGATTCTCAGTCGGTGGTACATAAGTGGGATTTATATTAACTTGGGGACTTTTGTGAAAAGTCGCGCCGACTTAATATATATACACGCTGTTGAGAAACCCTGGGCCAAGCTCCAGGATTTCCCTTGCTGGCCGTCACCCCCCCTTTCTCTCTCCCCCTCTAGGCGTCCCGTTCGGCGCGCCAGAACAGCTTTCGTCTCCGCCGCGTGTGATTCCCGAAAGTCGGGAATTCCCGTCGGCGGGATTTCCGCAATCGTTGCGGCGACGGATCTTCAGCGAGCGAGCTGAAACGGACAAGGGATCGAGGACGAACCACCGCGGAGGATCGCGTGGATACCGCTGGAGGCCGGATGCTTGTGCGGCTTGCGGCATCACCTCAACGGAACCGAAATGGAAGCGGATTCGAATCCGCGCACGGTAATCAGATTCCAACCCGGTTTTTCGGTTTGCGTTTTTCGTTCCGAATCGGATCAGCGGGCATCGGGCGGGTTTAATTTTTGTTCTTCGTTTCCGCTGCATTCTTCGCGTCCCGCCCGGATCCCAACAAAATTGTGAACTTATCACCTGGCCCTGGCTGAACTGGCTCAGGCTACACCTCTAGGGGTGGGCCTAGCCTCGGGCTGGGCGGGCTGGGCTCGGCAAGCCAGGCTGGACCGGGCCTGACCCTGTTGGCCCATTGGGCCTTGGCCTCTCCACCCCTTAAGAGCATGAAAATTATTTAAAAAATAAAAATAAAATTAGTTTTAGAATTTTAATCCTTTTCATGCCCATTCACTCCTAGATAGAAATTGTATTTTTTTAATTAACGAGTTTTTGAGAAACATTTTATCTAAGAGTTAGATAAAATATTTGTTTAGAAATGTTCTTAAGTATATGCATGGAATCATTCTCGAAAGTAAATTTGGTTGTTTTTGCACATGCAATGGTTGTTAATGCCTTTTAATTTAGAACTAAAAGCATGTTTAGGAAAATATGGAATTTTTGAAATTCAAATTTGATCCCAATTTTGATTGGAACCAAAGTTTTATGAAAATCAAAATTAAATCATTTTTAAAAATTATAGCCTACTTGTGATGCGCTCTATCATATGTGGATGGTCAAAAGTTAACCGTGGTCATATATACACACATTTAATTATGTCATGTGATGATATATATTGTGGATGTGGATTATTTGTGGAATGTGGTGGTTAAATTAGTTGTTAATTTATGAGGCCTGCGTGCCTCTCTTTCTCTCTTATATTTCAATGTACTTCTATCTCTCTCCTTGAATGTATCCCACTATAACACATTTATATTACACATGTATATTTGATTATTTGAATAAAGTCATTGTAATTGATCGTGATGGCTAGACGAGGAGGAAGGATGATCGACAAATGCAACCAAGAAGGCCAGACGATGAGATCATCAGCCTTATGTTTGCAGGAAAGGTTTTCATAAAACTGTTATGTTAGAATCTATGTGATTGACAGTTTGGCTCCAGTCTAATCATTGTGTTATCCCTAACTACATAATTAACATGTATGTTGATATATGGTTTGATTATTTGATTATGAATCAAATTGATTATCTAAGTATAATAAATATCCAAATATATTCGATATATTTATTTACTATCACCTAGGATGAGACCAACTTAAAACAAAAATTAAATCCCTCGTTTTTAAATTTTAGGTCATAACGCAGTAGTTAAGAACATACTGTGTGGCCCTCTATTCTTATAATTTTAGGATTGGATTCTGATTAAAACATGTTTGTTGTGTTGTCCACAAGACCCGTGATATTTG
This sequence comes from Zantedeschia hybrid cultivar, assembly GCA_030544215.1. NCBI lineage: Eukaryota > Viridiplantae > Streptophyta > Magnoliopsida > Alismatales > Araceae > Zantedeschia > Zantedeschia hybrid cultivar. The sequence continues at coordinate 30,871,331 of JARZZO010000013.1, forward strand.
ATGATAGACTAAAACTATGGCATTATGATGCCAGCCAATAGGGTAGAGGCACCATGTAGCTTTGTTGTATTATCCACAAGGACCTACATGCTAATCTTTGCCCGTTAAATAATGATGGTAATGTTTAAACCAAAAGTTGGTGGTTTATTGTGTTGTCCACAAGGCCACTAATGTTTTGAGGGTTGAATAATTATCAGATATTGCAAGGAGTTGCAACTGCCAAATGTTGGCTGCTCTTTGATCATAATATGGTTTGTTGTATTGTCCACAAGGCCATATTGTGAGTCAATGAGATTCTGATCCTCCTAAGAGTCTGTCAGCATCTTTCATTTTGTATATCTGAGGGTTATACCGTCCATCAAAAATTAATAGGAATTAAACTATACTAAAGACCATATCTTGTTTATAATCTAATAATTGAATTTCTGTTAATTATAATTTTATTTCTCCTATAGGCGAGAATGTCGTCGCATAACACCCTCCATGGCATACTGGATGCCAACAAATTGACAGGCCTGAACTACTCCGACTGGTTCAAGAACCTGAAGATTGTCCTCATATCTAAACAGATTGCCTACCTCTTAGAGGATGAGACTCCGCCTAAACTGAGATTGGATGCCGCTGAAGGAGATATGATAGCCTATGAGAAGTGGAGAGGATTCCATACTTGCCCAATTCTACATGTTGGCCTTAGTAAGTAATGAGTTGCAAAGGCAACATGAGGAGATAGATACCACATTCATCTTGCTCCATTTGAAGGAGCTATTTAAAGAGCAGAACATGGTTGAAAGATATGAGATATCTAAATCCACGTTCAGGACTCGGATGGCGGAGGGGTCTTCAGTGTAAACTCATATACTGAAGATGATAAAGTAGATAGAGAGGTTAGTAGTGCTTGGGGTAGACCTACCCAAAGAAATAACTATAGACCTCGTCCTCGCTTCATTTCTTGACTCATATGCTCAGTTCGTTGTTAATTTTAACGTGAACAAAATTAGGCAACTTTTTCAGAGTTACTTAACATGTTGAAGACTGTAGAGGACAACCTTCAGAAGGAGAAGTCCACTGTCCTTATAGTGGGTTAGACTAATAGGAAGATGAGAGCAGTGCAAGCCTTTAAGAAAAGCAAGGCAAAGAAGCAGACCAAGCAGAAGCCATCCTCCATGAAGTACAAGGGCAAAAGAGATGAGAAGGATGAGTGCTTCTACTGCCACTAGAAGAGACACTGGAAGAGGAACTGCAAGTAATACCTAGATGACAAAACTTAAAGAAAAGTGAAGCTTGGAGAAACTTCATGTATTTATATGATAGATTTAAACTTGTCAAGTAGAGATTCATCATCACGAGTATTAGATATTGGATATGTATATCATGTCTGCAATGATGCGTATGTGTTGACGAGTAGAAGAAAGTTGAGCAAAAGCGAGGTGGAGTTGAGGCTAAAAAGTGGTACAAAGGTTGCAGCGCTCACTATGGGGACAATCGACCTCAAACTTCCATCTGGACACAGGATCTTATTACATGATTGTTATTATGTTCTTAACATAATAAAAAAATATTATTTTTGTTTCTTGTTTGGATAGAATAGGATACAAATTAACCATTCAAGGCAAGTGTTGTTCCGTCTATTTAAGAATAATATGTTATCATCTACTAGTATGGGTAATGTTTGTATTTGTTGGATGTTTCGTATAATTCTTTTTTCCTTAATAGAGCTCCCAAAAAGAGTAGGAATGGTGTGAACTAGGACTATCTTTAGCATTGTAGACTTGAACCTATTGTCAAGAATAGACTCCAAAAGTTTCATAAACATAGATAGTTAGATCCATTCGATTATAAATTGTTTGCAACTTGTGAGTCATGTTTGATCGGTAAGTTGGCCAAATCTCCATTTACTGGACATGGAGAAAGCGCTAAGAATATATTAGAACTAATATATTTACATGTATGTGATCTAATGTCCACCTACACTAAAGATGGTTTCTCATATTTCATCACGTTCACTGATGACTTTTATGTATACTTAATGAAGTACAAATTAGATATCTTTGAGAAGTTTAAGGCATATAAGAATGAAGTAGAAGAACAAACTAAAAACAATATTAAAACTCTTCGATCAGATCGAGAATGAAATACTTGAGTACAAAGTTTACACAATTTCTAAAGGATAATGGTATCCTCTCCCAATAGATATTTCCAAATTAAGGATATTTCCAAACAAGATGAAGGGTATTTCCAAATTAATGACCATTTCATGTTTCAATTTTTTCCAAAATAAAATTCTTACATAGAAGATATAGATTGACCCAGGAAGGTGAAATTGCCTTTTACTCTGAAGTTTGTGGAAGTAAGCTTTTGCGGAAAAAGTGACCTCAATGTGTACTTCCAAAAATATCCTTCAAAATTAAGTGATGAACATCCTAAAATACTCCTAAACATGAAGTGCTGGAGCCGACTTCCTTTTGATGCTAGACAAAAGGCTATTGCTGATTCTTCTGGGTTGCCTGTCATTAGGGACCTAACTTCTTTGTATAAGGGGTTTATAATTTTCTTACATGGAGTAGGGCAGGGTTATGCCACCTCCATCTTTTGTAAACTCTTTACTCATTCAATCAAATGTGCATCTGTGTGTTAGCATATGTGGAGTGAGAACATTCCCTTCTTTTGGAATAGGGGTGTGCTCTCCTCATGCATCATACAGATGATTTCTTGAAAAAAAAAAAAAAAAGGCATCTTACACCCCACCCCCAAAACCCATTCAAATCTTATCTCATGATACGGGTATTTTTGGGAAGAAACAATTGTAATTGATTATTAACTTTAACTTGTCAATTGATATTTGGGGGATAGATAAAATGATTACAAATTCTTTATATTGTACCACATCTTGCAAATGTTCATTTTGAAAAATTCGGTAACTTTGGCATACATTTTGAAATGTTATTTTAGTCTTTAAAAAAATTTCAATAACATTACTTCTTAAAATAAATAAAAATGTAAAAAATCAGGAGAACTTGGTACACCGTTTGCATATTTGTAGCAAAGCAAACTTGTTGCATCGCACAGGATCCAATATCATATATCATTTTAAATGATTCGGACAATCAAATTATATAGAAGAGTGACATTTATTTCTTTTACAATAAGTCCAGTGGATGATTGAGTAATACATAAAACGAGTTTGGACGGTTCTTGAGCTTGGCAATTTTTCTAGATATTTTTTTTGCTGTTCTGATGTGGACCATCTAATCTTCAAGATCAGACAATAGCACAAGGACATTGAAGGCTGTGTTGGACTGCAATATCCTCCCCTCCCACTATTGCATTAAGTCACTCATAAAAAATACTCTTATCCTCTTACAAATGGACTAAATATCTAAAATAAAATATGTCATCTTTTTGGACCTTTTGTATATGTGTCAAGTGTTTCTATGTTGTAGTCTCCACAAATGTCATTTCACTTACCTAAATCGATCTTTAAATCTTTAAGTCAGTTGATGATGACATATCTTTATCTGTTGGTGTAAAGTTATATTTAAAGATAGGTTAATAATTTTCTCATAATAGGCCTACTCAAGACTCAATCCTTGATACAAGACAATGCTTAAGTAAGCTCACCATATGTGAAGTAACCATGACATGATTTTTAGGCCGAAATTCTTTAAACTAAACTTGACTTAATAGAAGTTATAGAGGATTTACGTCTAATGACAAACAAAAGTGTTAATAAACTAATTCTCATGGCAAAGTTTAAAAAATTATAATTTTTAATGAGAGTATTTAAAGTTCAAAATAACTCAAAAAGTCAGTACTCTAAATTTTACAAAGGTAAACAATTATTATAATTCCCTTAAATATTTATTATAATTACAAAGTCAGTAGTCTAAAATATTTCTAAACATACTACTAAAAGTATTATCAAATATTTTACAAAATATATGGTTCTACCTCAAATCTACATAATACAACATTTATATCTTTTATTGAAAATATTGAAAAAGAACTTTTATTTTATAATTACTAAAATAGATTTTACACTTAAATATTAAAAGGATATCAATTTAAAAATAGTATCTAAAAGAGAGCCTTTGTTTTAAAAATTAACAATGCCATATTTGTAGATAACCCCCTGCATGATTCATATTTGCATATAACCCCTTTCACTTTGATGGTATTTGCATATAACCCCTTTGAGTATGTGATTTGTTTTGAATTTCACCTGAGTTAAAAAAAAATTGATCTACATAAAAATATAAATAATATTTTTTATGTTAAATAGGTACAAGAAGCTTATGAGTAGATGTTTATGTGATTTCTCTTATGAGATATATGTATTTTAATTGAAGATATTATTAGTATTTTCATTTAATACTTTTCACATTTTTATGTGAGTATTAATATTTTGATTTAATTAAGATTCAAAGTAAACTTACATAGTTGAAGCGGTTATGTACAAATAACATCATAATTAAGGGGGTTATATGCAAATACGAATCATATATGGTGTTATCTATAAATATGGCATTCCTTAGGGGTTTATTTGCAAAAATCCATAAAAAATACAAAAAGGACATTTATACTTCAAAATATGAAAAAATGTATTACTTTAGAATTTTATTTCTAAAGGGACAATAACTTTGCCACCCATAATTTTTTTTCTAAAAATATTTTCATATATATTAAGTTATTTTATTTAATGATGAAGATCCTAAGATCATATAAAAGGATTAAAATTATACATTAGGTGGTCCAAGGGGCATCAAATATAGTAGCACTCTTATTTTGAATTAATTATAAAAGTCTCATGCTTGTCCAATGAATCTTTATGTTGTGATTATTTATCACGGCTAAGGCTGCAACTTTTAGTGGGTCAACTCAAACTCGAGCGGGCCAACCTGATGATTGGGTTGGGTTGAACCCGATCAAGTTAGGGTTGGTTTGGGTTAGGTCGAGAGTTCTTTCAACTCGATGCTAGATGGGTTTGGTTGATTTGAGGGGGCCGGCCAACCCAACCTAACCTGAAACATTAATATATATATATATAAATATAAATGATTACTTAGGTTAGTACAATATATTTTATTAATTTGTAAATTTCAACAAAATTTTAGATGACAACATCATCATAGATTTTTTGAAGTAGTAGCCATGTAATTATACTTGTACCTTCTTTGTTTAGTTACTTTGTTAAGGTAAGTAGTTAAATCCATTGATCTCGTTGTACAGGAAGTTTTGGTCATAAGAAAGAAAAGTTAAAAATATTGATTATTAGGGACATAACCTGACCCAAGCCGATAAACATTGGGTCACATGGGTTGAGTTGGGTTGAGACATTGTTAGATAGGTTGAGGAGGTTGTGTTGAGGCTTCAGTTGGATTAGGATTAAGGGGCTCTTGAAATGAATTGCACCGTAATTGACCCCTAACCCAACCTAACCGTTGCAACCCTAATCATGACTATGTATTGATGTTTAGTAAATGCTACATAAGCCATTTTATGTGATACATAGAATGTTATTCTAAATAGTTTATATAATGAGGTGTTTTATCTAATAAGGCGTCAGCTATTAATATCATTTTAATAATTATGAAAAATTAGGATTCTTTTTAATTTTATGACGAAAGATATAAAAATTAAGATGTATACTAATGATCTTGTTTTGTCTATTATCAGAAAGCCAGACCCATGAAAATACCCTCTTCCATTATAACTTCTATAAGTAGACTAAATATCTATAATTAAATACAGTATCTTTTTTGTTTTCATGTATTCTGTGTCAAGTTACTCTATCTTATAGTCTCCGTTAAATGATGTCCTTCACTTAACTAATCTAATCTCCAATAAGTTTTGGGTATTTGATGATGTGACATATTTTCATGATCTAAACTTTTCTTTGAAAATAAGGGAAACAAATATGTTATAATAGGCCTACTCAAGTGCCTGCCCCCTACATGAGATAATGCCTAGGAAGGTAAGACCACTCTATATGAGATAAGTATGAGGTGGACGTTGCATTGGCCTCTGTTGGACTGACCTTGGCCTAACAAGGATTAGAGTATTTATGTTTGATGAAAAGACGAAGGTGTTAATAAACTGAATCCTTATAAAAGGCAAAAAATATTATAATTTTCAATAAGAATATACAAATATTTAAAATACAATCCTTTTGAGATTATCAAATATTGATATCCTTTTGATAATTACAAACAAATCAAGGTTCATTTTAATTGTATAATGAACGATATAAAAATCACGTGACATATTAGGATAATCTTTCTATAAAATATTAGAGAGCACTTTTAATAATTGTATAAAAAACATGACTTTTATCTTATTTTAAAAAATATTATTATATTTTTCCACTCTCTTGATTATGTTCATCAATAAATGTCTGAACATTTGGTCGGATGATTTTCATTAATCTTATTTTAACATATTTTTCTATGATTAGCATAGAACAAAAGTCATGTGATCAAAGTGAATAAGGATTTTTGTATTAATAATCGTCTTAAAATTTTAATTATAAATTTACTTATCTTATTTTTATGTTATTAGAAATAATCTCATTGCATCACATATTCTTAACCTCTGTTAAAGATACAATAAAATACTTTCTTTAACTTTTAAATTTAATGTTTGAATAAAAATACCCTTATAATTATAAAAAAGATTTGATTGAGAGCTATACATAAAGAAAGAGAAAAAGATGTTGAACATAATCGGCATTTTTCAAGTATTATAATACAATAAAATTATTCATAATAAAAAATAGATAAACTTATAATTTAAATTTTAGGATGATCACTTTTGAAAATATCCCATAAAATATGACAAGAGGGCCTGTAAAAGTGATGGTTAAAACTTAATAACAGTTGTGTAGGTAATTTTAACATAAATTTCCTTTTTGAAAAATTTTAAGGTAGCCCCAATCCGACTAACATGTTCATAAAATTCGATCTCCAATTTGACAACTCAAAAAATATGAAAATTTAAAAACCAAGCCTTAATGAACAATAAAAATTTTTAAGGCCCTCCAATAAGATATCAAATTATTTAGTCGAGTAACATTTGCTGCACTGAGGGTCAGTGATGTGAGTTAAAAAATAATTTTAATTTTTTTTTAAGTAGGCTCCGAGGTGCTCTACATGTCTGTATAGGCCGATACCTGATCGGACAATTCAAAAAAATCTGATTCAACTCAACGAAGTCTTAATCCCAAATAATTGGGGTCGGCTATATGGATTCTCTGTCTCCACTCTAAACGATTTTTGGCTATCTCTTCTGAAAGGTTTAAAGCCTCCAAATCATATTGTACTACTCTATTCTAAGTTAATCTAAGTCTATGCTTTCCTTTCTTCCCCTCCTCTATCCTAATATACTCCACTTTTCTAAATGGAGTCACCCTAGGTCTACGCCTAACATGCAAAAATCATCTCAGTCTCCCTTCTCTCAATTTGTCTTCAATTGGTACCACTCCCACTTTTTCTCTAATATACTCATTACGAATTTTATCTAGCTTAATATATCCATACATCCACCTTAACATTCTCATCGGCAACACTCATCTTAGAGACATGTTGCCCCTTCATCGCCCAACACTCGCTACCATACAACATTGCAAGTCTTATCACCATACGGTAGAATTTTTCTTTCAATTTCGTTGGGATCTTGCGGTCACACAAGACTTCCGTGACCAGTCTCCACTTCACTCATCATGTTTTAATCATATGGCTAACATTCTCATCGCACCCTCTGTCTTTTTGGAGGATTGAAGCAAGATATTTGAAATTGGTAATTTGGGATATTGTCATCCCATCCAAGTTAACTCCCTCTTTTCGCCATCCAACCTTCACTAAACTTACAATGTATGTATTTTGTCTCAGTTCTACTTAATCTGAAATCCTTAGACTCTAAGGTGCTCCTCCAAAACTCTAGTTTTTTATTAACCCCTTTACGTCTCATCTATCAACACAATATCATCTGTAAACGTCATACACCATGGAATGTCCGCTTATATATCCTTTGTTAAATCATCCATAACTAATGCGAAAAGGTAAAGACTTACTGCTGATCCTTGATGCACTCCAACAGAAATAGGAAAATCTCTTGTTTCCCCTCCAATCGTGAGGACACTAGTAGTTGCTCCTTCATACATGTCTTTTAATACTTGTATGTACCTAGTAGATATTCTCTTGCGCTCCAACACCCACCACAAGACATCTCTTGAAACTCTATCATAGGTGTTCTCTAAGTCGATGAACGCCATATGTAGATCTTTCTTCATATCTCTATATTTCTCTATTAAGCTCCTAATGAGAAAGATAGTTTCTATAGTTAATTGACCGGACATAATGTCAAATTAGTTGACCGAGATAATTGTGTTACAACGTAAACGATGTTCTACAACTCTCTTCCACAACTTCAAATATGACTCATGAGCTTAATTCCTCTATAATTTGAGTAGTTCTGGATATCTCTTTTGTTTTTAAAAATAGGTATAAGAGTGATCTTCCTCCATTCATCTGACATTTTCTTAGAGACTAGGATCTTGTTAAACAATCAGATCAACCATTTTAATCCTACATCTTCTAAACATTTCCACACGTCAATAAGAATTCCATCAGGACCATAAGTTTTACCTACTTTCATCATTTTCAATGCTTCATTGACTTCCAAAAATATAATCCTCCTAGTATAGTTCATATTACGCTCTGTTGTATATTCTATGCCCACTATGTTTCCATTATGATTATCATTAAAAAGATTATCAAAGTAGCTCTTTCACCTTTTTCTGATGTCTTCATCTTTCACCAAAACTTTTCCTTCACTATCCTTGATGCACCTAACTTGATTAAGATCTTGACATCTTTTCTCGCTTATCTTTGTCAATCTATAAATATCTTTTTCCCCTTCTTTGGTTCCGAATTTCACATACATATTTTTAAAGGCTTGAGTTCTTGTCCAACTAACAATCTTTTTTGCTATCTTATATTGTTCATAAGCCTCATTATTATCACACTTTGGCAATCTTTTATACCATTCTCTTTTACTCTTCATCGCCTTTTATATCTCCTCATTCCGCCACCACCTTTCCTTCGCAGGTGGACAATGTCCTTTAGATTCTCCGAGTACTTTTCCAGCTACTTCTCTAATCTTTAAAGTCATTTCTATCCACATAGTATTTGCTTCCAAATCCGACTTCTAACCACCCACATTGAGAAGTTTATTCTTAAACATCACTTACTTCATCCCTTTTAATTCCCACCACCTTGTTCTAATAGTAGTCTTCCTTCTAAACGTATCCAACCACTTCTTGATTTTAATGTCTAAGACTACTAACTTATGTTGACTTTTAAAGCCTCTCCGGAGATAACTTTGCAATCTTTTCATAAAGCGCGATTTATTTTCCTTGTGAGAAAGAAGTCAGTTTGACTTATGTTTTGTCCACTTTTAAAGATCACTAAATGAGATTCCTTTTTTATAAAGTGAGTATTTGTTAGTATGAGGTAGTAGGCCATAGCAAAATCGAGGATGCTTTTTCCCTCTTCATTTCTAATCCCAAAGCTAAAACCTCCATGAACCTTCTCATAACGTTCACTTCCTATATGTCTATTGAGGTCTCCACCAATAAAGATATTCTCTTCATTTGATATACTTTGCATGAGGTCATCCATATCCTCCCAAAACCTCTATTTACTTTTACTATCTAATCTAACTTGTGGAACATAGGCACTAACTACATTAATCGCACCTCCCTCTATAATTAAGTGCACTAAGATAATCTTATCTCCTACTCTCCTCACCGTTATCACTGCATCTTTCAAAGTCTTATCAATAATAATACCTATCTCATTCTTATTTCTCTCATTTCCTATACACTACAATTTGTAGCTTGTATTTCCCACTTCTTTACTTTTCTCTACTATCCATTTAGTCTCCTAAATACAAATAATATTGACTTTTCTTCTCTCCATGGTGTCAACAACTTCCATCAACTTTCCTGTAAGAGATCCTACATTCCAAAAACCTACTCTGATCCTCTTCTTAACTTGCACTTTCTTAGAATTCTTTATATAGTAACATCTATTATTTTCTAAATTTGTCCTGTGTCTCATTCTCTGTTCGGTTCGATAGACTAGTTTTTTTACCCATACCCGTCCATGATGTGGAAATCCTTGCTCATTACACCACATCTAGGCGCCAACGTGGCACGTCGCTTGCGGGGAACGCCCTCAACTCTTGCCTATTTCTCACTACACTCGGACTCCGGTGTAGCGTGTCGTAAGTCGAGGATGCCCCAACATTAATTTTAATTGAGTCCATATTAGGGCTGTCAATGGATACCCGAGTTCCGATTTTTCACTCCGTTTCCGTTTTTATTAATGGATACGGAACTCCGTCCACCCGTTAAGTTATAAGAAACGAAAATGGATCTCCGATAGTTATAGGAGTCGGAAACGAAAACACTCATTTCCGCATCCGCTAATCCGTTTCCGTTTCCGTTTCCGAATGATCATGTACCTTATATATCCACACACACACACACACACATATATATATATATATATATATATATATATATATATATATATATATATATATATATATATATATATATATATATATATAATATCTAACAGTGATAATATCTCTTAACAGTTTGATAAAAGAAAGGCCACAATAAGAAGTTAGAAACTTTTTAACATTTTAATATGATTTTATGGCACATGTTTGGGTATATTTATATGTGAATTTAAATTGATAGATAAAATAGATTTCAAAATTCAAAATTTATAAATTGTTAATTTTTACATATATTAAAACTTTATAAGTTTTTTAATTATTAAAAGAAAATTTATCAAAAAGTGAATAGTAATAATGATTTTAAATATCTTCTTAATATAGCGATGATGATAGCGGAAACTTCCGTTTCTATTTCCAATTTTCAATTTAAAAGCAGAAATGGATGTGGAAGTAGAAACATTAATTTCCGTCTCCGTTTCAGTCTCCGACCCGTTGACAGTCCTTATCCATATCATGAGATGTGACAAGATTTTTATATTGGCTGTCACCTAACACAACCCTCCTCCTTTATCCGGACTTGAGGCCGACTAAGCATAAGAGTCTCATTCTTAGGCAAAGTTAATTTAAGATTTTATTTTAATTCAAAAAAATCTGACAAATAAAAATTATTATTAAGCTCTGCTATTAAAGGTATTTTTTAATTGAGAATTAAATTTTTTTTTTTTTTTTTTCAAATCGTCTATTTAGATAGGTAGAACATGATGGAGCCTATTTTATTTTATTTTTAAAATTTTCTAAGTACCGGCAGCGCAGCAAGTTGTTATCTGATGCGAGAGATGTAATAGCATCCTTGTCACACTCGCAGCGCGTAGTAGACCGCATCGTCGTGCGACCTCTGTAGTTGGTCTTCCTCTCCTCCCGCTGTTCTCTCCCTCTCATCACTTCTGCTCTGCTCCCGCGTTAACGAGCGACACTGTGTCCCAGGAAGCCATGATCTTTGTCGACGGGCTTCCTTTCCCCGCCTCCAACTCCGGCTCTCCGATGGAGGTAACACCCTTCTCCACCCCTCCCTTCCCCGTTTGCAGGCGAAAGGTGCTTCCTTTATCCAACTTTTGTAGCTGCCCACATCTGCGTGAGCCCCTTGAATCTTGATTCCCTTGCAACACCAGGGGAACGAGGCCCTGCTGTCTCTGCTGCAGCACCCGTCCCTTGTCTCCGCCTCGGAACGGCTCAAGGGCATCGCGAAGAAGAGGGTGTCGTCCGCCTCAGATGCCCAGGTGTCGGTGGCGCCGGCGAAGCATGTGTACGTGTTCCAGAGGGAATTCGCCACCGTCGATCCTGACCTTGTCCAGGTAGGCTTCTCTTTCTTCTCTTCTTCGCCTTTTTCTTTCTGGGTATGAAAAAAGTTGCAATCTTGTTCATTCAGATTTTCGTTTTTTTCCCCTTAATGTTGAACTTGTAAAGTGTGGGGAGCTTTAATTTGTTTATTTATTGGTGTTGGACAATGGCACGGACACCCATTTTGTGTGTGTGTGTGTGGGGGGGGTCTGATTAGGATTAGATGGTAGGCCAGATGAGAATTCCAGTTGTGATTGGTGTTTACTGTGAGGAGTTGGTAATAGATGGATCGGAATGGCAGGTTGAACTCATGTGAAACTGTTTAATCGACCTCTGTATGGATTGATTTGATGTGAGTTTTGTGAGCTGTAGTGTATCCAACCAGCATTTGACATGTCTTCAAGAATGTCTGTGATTAAAGGAGTGTCGGGTCATGTTTACTGTCCTTTATTTGATCCCTATGTTTTGGTAATAACACACAATGAAAATGGTTGAAAGCAACAATTTATTACTTAAGTTAAATGACTGAATTAATTGTTTACATGCTGACATACTCACTGCTTGAACACACTTCTATCTGAAACTTAGTCAATTTCAGAAAATCTTTGATCACTTCAATTAAAGGTGTATTGAAACTTTGATTAGGTCTTTATTGCTAATCTATTAATAGTGAGAAAGTCGGTTGCTTCTTTCAGAATATAAATTAATTAGTGTCAAATATATTCCCTCTTCTAATCGTTATCACTAACCGATTAAGTCTATCGCTAAAGGCTAATCGATTAAATGTATCGATTAGAGGACTACCATCAATCGATTCAAAGTCCCTCTGATAATCGCCACCGCTAACCGATTACGTCTATTGTTAAAAACTAATTGATTGTATTGATTAGCTGCTTTGGTTAAGTCAAGCTGTCTAATCGATTACGCGCCAAATCAATTATCGGTTACCAATTGACAATTAAAATCATTGGTTAATCGATTACTTTACCTACTCGATTAGAAGGACCTTACGATTAGCTGTTTTTTTTAAATTGATTATCTGTTTTTATCTAATCGATTACATAACTGTTTTTGAACTCGATTAACTGTGTGATTTGAGTTCGATTATCTTTAGCTGTTTTAATTGATTAACTGTGATATAGTGAATCAATTAACTGTACGTTTTATGCTTAATAGAGCTTATATGTTTAGTTGATTATTATGCCTATTATGATTCGATTAACTGCCCATAGTCGAATCGATTTCTGTTTAATTTTGCATCAATTACTTACATGTCATTTGATTGATTATAGGGTCTTTTGTGTATCGTTAACTGTCTTTCAGTTAGCGATTGAAGCTATCTGTTGAATCGATTACCTGATCACCATCATAACTGATCTTCTAATCATTTATTTAACTTAATTGATTCTTCAGTTATCTAAATTTGAATAAACTGAACAAGACACTATTTATCTTCTTCGTGCTGCTTAGCAGATATTGTCTGGCGCATGTCTGATTTGCTTTTGCAGATTCTCTACCACTCACCTATCCCCTGTTTGATACACCAGATGGAAATTTTCCCCTTTTGGCAATTCAACATAGTAAAGTGAGGATTGCATAGTCGAATCTGAAAGACAAAGGGACAACGCGTAAAAGCTTCCAGCTGAGAGCGACCCCCCGTCTACTCTAGCCCTCTCTAAGCAAGACTGAAGCATGGCTTACATTAGACTCCGCCTGGTTAACGTTAGATTTAGCATGGTTAATGTTAAATTCAGCCTGGTTAACGTTAGACCCAAGCAGAAGACTGTTAGAGACAATGGGAAGGAAGATGTGCCTTGACGGATGGATTTAAAACTCATCTATAAATAAGAGGCATCTGGTAGAAGAGTGGACATGAAACACACACGTAAGGTTTGAAAACTTGGCTCGGATCGGCCGATCCGGATTGGATTTCGGCGGACCATGCTGATCCTGAGTAACCCAACTGATTCTAGGAGCCGGATCGGCCATGATCGGCTCAGATCGGGTCGATCCGGACTGTTGACTTTCAAACTAGCCATTGCTGGCCGTTTCCAAATGGCCAACAACGGCTAGTTTGAGCCTTAGGGGTCTATTTAAATCTCTCCCCCCCAAGGCCCTCCTAAGCCTCCACAAGTGCCTCTCTCACTCTCTAACTCTTGCACACTCCAGCTATCTCTTACACTCTCTCGATCGTGGAATTCTCTCTCGGTCTTTCCTACGACTATAAGCTCGACGATCTCTACAAGACTTCCTACTAAACGATCTCTCTTTTTTTTATCTCCTCTTCTTCTAAATTCTTGTACTTCTGTTTACCAAATTTTTTCTTTTTATATTATTATTCTCAATATCTCTATTTTCCCTTTGGCAGTCGACGTGCTGTGAACTGCTTAATTGCCTAAAGAATGGCATTTCAAGGTGCTGTTGAGCGGTCTTTTGTAAACCCTCCTAGTACTGATACTCTTTGGGCTCATTGCTCGCCGGTGGACATGGGCCAGAGAAAGGTACAATACAAATATTCCAACCGGATCGTCTTTGGCAGGGTCTGACGATTCAAACAACATCTTACTGAAATAAAAGGTGAAGTTGTATCATGTGCTCGAGTTCCTTCAGAGGTTTGGATCTAATTTCGAAACTATATGAAGGAGAATGAATCAAGTAAAGCAAGTAATGTTAGGAAAAGACAGAAAATTCGAGAGGAGTTGTCTGAACTAGCGCGAAGGTCTAATGCTGGCGTTCGGCTTAATAGAAATAGTCAACCTATAAATGTGGATGATCGAGATATAAGTAAGTTTGTTATTTAACTTTTTTTTATGTTCTTCAATTAACGCTTTTAGACAAAAAGTTATAATAGATTTTTTTTTTTTTTTTACATTTAAAGATGAATTGCGACGTGCAATGGAGGCAAGTCGACCGTCCTTTGCAGATGATGACTTATTTCAGCAAACTGAAAGATATGCAGAACAAGGAAGTGGCTCTACACCTTCTGAACAAGGGAGTACTAGTGCCAGTATGAGCACTAATGTATGTCATACTCTATATGAAGAGTTCACTAGAGATGGAGATCATAGAGTAGGTCCAATAGATCCTTTCCTTACTAAAAAGAGGGATAAACAACCTTCGATTGCTGCTGCATTCAAGAACTTAAAGCTTTACAAGGAGAAGATAGGAAGAGCTACATCTAGGTGATTTTTCTATAACAGTATCCCTGCTAATGCTGCCAAGAGGCCATATTATGATTCAATGATTGAAACTATCCAAGAAGTTGGCAAAAGGGTTGAAGGGCCTGCCCCATATGAGATATACAACAAATACTTGGACTTAGAAGTTGACGACATCCAAACATATATTACATCTTTTGAAAGGATATAAGACAAGTATGAATGTCCTTTAATGTGCAAGGATGGATAGGTACGTCAATTTTATCTTCTTCATACTTTTATTTCTTAAATACGAATGCGTCTCTTTTGATTTCTTGTCACCTATAGAACTTCATAGGATAACAAGAAGAAGTATGGTCAACTTTTTAATTTACTCATGATAGGCCGGGTCGGTTCGGGTCGGATCGGATCGCCCGTTCCGCTCGGAAACCGGGCGGTCCAAACCGACCCCGAGTCTCGACCCAGCGACCCCAGCCCGGGATCGCTGGGATTGGGTTGGGTTGGCCGGGTCGGCCGACCCCAGCCCGGGTCGGACCGGTCCGGCCGACCCGGGCCCCCAACGGCTAGTTCCGAACTAGCCGTTAGGGTAGCCGTTGGGAACCCATTCAAATGGGTTCCCAACGGTTAGAAGGGGCTTCTAAGCCCCTCCAAGTCCCTCCAAGTCCTTATAAAACCCCCTCCTACCCTTCTCTCCCTCATTCACACAAATTCTCATTTCTCTCTCTCTCTCTAAGCTCTCATACTCTCTCAAAGACTCAAAGCTCTCTTAACTTCTTTCTCTCCAAACTTCCAAAGCTCTATAGAGTTCTAAACTCTAAATGACGGACGGACGGACTACATCAAATTTTTTTCATCATATTATTTTTAGTGCATTTTAATTTTTCTCTCTAACATCTTTTTGTCTCTGTAGCTTTCTTTCTCATTGTTTCTCACTCTCCCTCGAGGTATGATATGAAATCTCACTCTCTTTCTCTATGTTTTTTCTTATTTCTCACCATTTCTCTTTCTGTAATTACTAAATATTAAGTATCTCTTTCCCTATTAATATATTTTTTATTTTTAAAGATGTCGACTTCTGAGCATAATGAGGCCACATCTATCACCTCTCGTGGTGACCCGGGATGGAACCACTGCACCGTCGTGGACATGGCTTCACGCAAGGTCAAATGCAACTACTACAGTCGGATTATTTTGGGTGGAGTTTTTCGTCTAAAGCAACATATTGGGGGTGTCAAATGAGAAGTGAAGGCTTGTACTGCTGCATCACTAGAGGTAAAAAATTAATTCAAAAATTACCTACGACAAAGAGAGTTGGAAAAAGGAGCAGCATCAACGATGAGAGACCAAATTAGGGAGGAAATGACACGGCCCTTAGGTCAAGGTATTTATATTCACCTTCCGGGAGATAGATCTCGGGAGGGAGACATAGACCCTATCAGAAGGAGATCCACTGCATTTGAAGACTTTTCTCGAGGTATTCTTTGATTTAAAATTTTCAATTAATTATTTACTTGTTTATACTTCATCTCGATTAAATTAGTCTAATCATCTACTTTAATTTAAAGATGATATACGTCGAGCCATGGACGAAAGTAGAAGATCTTTTACTGATGAGGATGTGTATAGACTCACCGGTCGACACGTTGGGCAAGGGAGTGGATCCGGACATGGATCCAACGAGGAGAAAATTCATGACTTGACTAGGGACAATGATCCTAGAGTGGGTCCTATAGATGCTTTCCTAACAAGACGGAGAGATAGACAACCATCAATCACAGCTGCTATGAAGAACCTGAAGGTATGCAAGGAGAAGATTGGCCGTGCTGTTTCGAGATGGTTTATTTATAACAGTGTACCTGTCAATGCTGCAAAGGGTCTTTATTGGGAGGACATGATTGAGACTATTGGAGATGTGGGTAAGAGTATTCCTGGACCAACCCCCAAGGAGATATACAACACTTATCTTCCTCAAGAGGTAAGTGATCTCCAAGAGTATATCAAGTCGTTCGAGTGAATTTGGGATGAAAGAGGCTGCACAATAATGACAGATGGCTGGACAGGTGAGTACATTGAATTAGTTTAACATATTTAGAATCTTAGATTAACAGATTATATTTTTTAGTTAATTTAGACATTCGCTAATATCTATAACATTATTTGAATAGGAATTACGAGAAGAAGTATGATTAACTTCCTTATATACTGTCAATCTGGGACTGTATTTTGGAAGTCCGTAGATGCTAGTGGAAAGGTAAAGAATGCTGAATATCTTTTCAAGTTAATTGATGACATTGTGGAGCAGGTGGGAGAAGATCGGGTTGTCCAAGTTGTAACAGATAATGCAGCTTCATATAAAGCTGTTGGCCATATGTTAATGGAGAAGAGGCCACATTTATATTGGCTTCCTTGCTCTGCTCATTCCCTAGATTTGATGCTAGAAGATATTGGGAAAGATGTAAAAATTACTGAAACAGTGAAGTCAGCCCAATTCATCACATCCTATATCTACAACCATAACTATGTGCTCACGTTGATGCGTGAACACACTGGATAGAGGGAGTTACTACGTCCTGGGGTAACTCGTTTCGCCTCCACATACATTTCCTTAGAGAGTATACAGTCACAAAAATGCCCCTTGAAGCAGATGATTTCAAGTAAAGGATGGGAGGATTGGATGACAAGACACGCGAAGCGTGATGCTAGAGACAAGGGGAAGCAGGTTGAGGACTTGATTGAGAGTCGGGAGTATTGGAAGGATATAAAGATGATCTTAAGCGTAGTTGAACCTCTTGTGCGGGTTCTGAGGATGGTGGATGGAGATAAGAAGGCTACAATGGGATATTTATATGAAGCTATGGACCGTGCAAAGGAAGACATTGCT
Organism: Zantedeschia hybrid cultivar; assembly: GCA_030544215.1. Classification (NCBI taxonomy): domain Eukaryota; kingdom Viridiplantae; phylum Streptophyta; class Magnoliopsida; order Alismatales; family Araceae; genus Zantedeschia; species Zantedeschia hybrid cultivar. Next base: position 30,889,232 of record JARZZO010000013.1, read on the forward strand.
AGGGCCAACAAAAATACATACAGAAAGTGGTGGGATATCATAGATGCAAGATGGGATAGGACACTCCACCATGACTTGCATGCGGCAGGTAGCAAAATAAGTCAATCCATATTGGTTGCCATTTTATTTCCTATAAGTTTTATTTCATTTTTAATTTGTTTTTCAATTCTTTAGGTCATTTCTTCAACCCAAGATACCAATATAGCTCTGCTACTCAACATGCGCCCAATGATGAAGAAGTATTCCGTGGGACTCAAAATGTAATTCGGCGTTTGTTACATGATGAGGATCGAGCTATCATAGCATGCAACAAAATGCATCACTATAGGCTCCGGACATTACATTTTGGTACTCATCGTGCTCAACGGGCAGTCATGTTGTTTTCACCAGGTATTTAGAATTTTACACATAACTAATACTTTCACGAAATTGTTATCAACTTATCATGCCTAGGCTTTACAAATTACAATACTAATTGTTAGTTGGATCATTATAGAATTACAGCTGATTGGTGGATGGATCATGGGAAGGCTCCAGGTTATGAAGATCTTGCTTATGTTGCTATCCGTGTATTGAGTCAAACCACCTCCTCTTCTGGCTGTGAGAGGAACTGGTCTACATTTAGCTTGATACACACCAAGCAAAGGAACCGATTAAGCTCAGCGAGATTGGAGCAATTGGTCTTTTGCCACTACAACATGCGCTTGAAATTAAAGAATCTTCAAAAAATTCAAGAGAACCAAAGAGAAGAAGAACGATGGAGAGATGAAGTTGCTGGAAGACCGGTGCAAGCAGAACAACAAGTTGAGGAATCAATCGATCTGGACGAGATATTTGAGGAGCAGAACCCACTGAATGCATGGGTGGATGCAAGGAATGTTTTGAGTCCATCAGAATTTGATCCAAACGATTGGTCATGGGCAGAAGGACAATTAGATAGTGTCCCCTTGTCCGTTGAGTTTCAACTTCCACCTCCTTCAAAACGGCAAAAGAAATCCACCCCACAAAGTTCAGATAAGGATAAAGGTAAAATAACTCATGTTGATATTGCAGATTTAGAAACTGTACAAGAAGATGAGTCAGACGAGACACTAGAGCTGAGCGATAAGGTCGTTTACCAAACTTCAGACGACTCTACTTCGGCAACGACTACCCCTGACGATGACGATGATGATCCACATGGAAGTCAAGGTGGATCCTTGCAACAACGGTCATCTCGAGGACGTGGATTAAGTCAACATGGTGAAGCTCCAATGATTTTCACAGGAGAGCAAGAATTTACGCATGCTACGCAGGATGATGACCACTCCAGTAGGTTGGCTAAGGACACATCAGCAACAAATAAAGGCAAAGGGAAACAACAACAAGAGTTCCTAAAGAGAACATCCTCTCAAGAGCATTCGTCTGATGCATCCTCTCAAGTTCCATTAGAGGGTTATAGTCCTTATGGATATCCAGGTACATATTATCAACATCCACCACCCTATGATGCATCGAGTTACTTAGGAGGATATCCCACTTATCCTCCAACTTCAGATATTTCCTCTTATCAATCCTCAACCTCAAAAGGATCTTATCATGAGCCAAAGACACAAGGATGGATACTGGTGACAATAATCTACCCATTCACAGATGAGTATAACCGGTTTGTACAGGAATATGAACAATGTTACCAAGCTTATATGTCTTGGGCCGATTATGTGCAACATTTATATAGCACCTACAATGTAAGGCTAGAATAAATGTATGTCTACTTTCTGTCACTTTGTGTGTGTGTTTTTTTTTTTACTATCATGTAATACTTAGGGGTAAGGTTTTATGTCCCCCCCATGTATTGTATTCAAGTTGTTTTCAAAGTTAATAAAAATTCAAGGGCTTACCCAAGGTCCTATATAAGTTTTGGGTAAATATAATTTTTTCAGATTTTTCTTATTTTTTGGACTTATTTTTCTATTTTTTCCCTATTTTCTTCTATTTTTTTCCATTTTTTAAAATTGGATCGGCCAGACCGGTCCGGCTCGGTCCGGACCGGTTCGGGATCAGGTCGGATCGGCCGATCCACTCGGTCAGGACCGGACCGATCTGAGTCCGACCCACGAGTTGGTGTACCTTGAATTTACTGTAAAGTCGGAAGCGTGTTTTATAAGTCCATTGATGCATCTGGAAAAGTGAGGAATGTCCAGTGCTTATTCCAATTAATAAAGCAAATGGTGAAAGAGGTGAGGGAAAAAATGATTGTTCAAGTGGTTACTGACAATGCAGCGACGTTTAAGTTAGCTGGACAAATGTTGATGGAGAAGAGACAACATCTACACTGGGCTCTTGTTCTGTTCATTGTATTGACTTGATGTTAGAAGACATTTGCTCCGACCCGATAGTGGATGAAGTGGTCAAGAGCGCTTGATTTATCACTATATTCATCTACAAGTATAACGACATTTTGGATATCATATGCATATATACTCATGGAAGAGAGTTGCTTCGTCCGAGAGCCATCATGTTTGCATCTCAATATATCTTTCTAGATAGTTTAAGTCAACAAAAGAGCAATTTGATTAGGATGGTGGCATCAGAAGATTGGGAGAATCACAGGTTGCGGCATGCACCAACTAAGGTTAGAGAGAAGGGTAAGAAAGTGGCTGATCTAATTTAGTTTAGATCTTTTTAAAGCAGAGTGTAGGTGATGTTAAATGTTGTATAACCGCTTGTTCGTGTCTTGCGATCTTATGATGGAGAAAGAAGATCATATATGAGATATTTATATGAGGCTGTTGATAGGGTTAAGGAGCTCATTCAACTTAACAACCAACAACCTATGTGAAGTGATGGGAGATAATAGACAAACATTGGGAACACACTTTACATTATAATCTTCATGCAACTGGTAAGCAAGTAACTTTGTGTATTTATTAATTTGTATATATGTTTACCATAAATAATAAGTAACTTTCACTTCTCCACTTAGGTTATTTTTTCAACCTTCAATATTTGTATAGAACTGATGGGAAGAAGGATAATTATGATAACAATTCAGAAGTGTTGATTGGGACTAAGAATGTTATTATGCGCATGTTTGAAGATGAGGACAGAGTAACAATGGCATGCAAGTAAATGCATGACTATAGACTCATGTTATGCCACTTTAGGACGAGTATTGCTCAAAGAGTTGCAAAAATTTTGAATCAAGATTAGAAAATGATTAACTAGATGTTCTACTTAAGTTTTAATTCTAGCTTGCACATTGTTGACATGTAATTTTTTTTATTTACAGTTGATTGGTGGCTGGATCATAGAAAAACATATGGTTATGAAGATCTAGTCTATGTAGCAATTCGGGTCCTAAGTCAAACAATTTTTACATCAGGTTGTAAGAGAAACTAGAACACCTTTGGCTTGATTCACACTAAGCAAAATAATAGATTGAAGTCGACCCGTTTATAAAAGCTAGTGTTTTGCCATTATAACATGAGGTTGAAGTTAAAAAATCTCGAGCTTATACGGAACCTTTAGAGGTAGGAGAAGGGAATTTTAAGGTAAGACACGGATGGGACAAGTGCATAAGAAGTTAAGAACACATAAACTTGGATGAGGTATTTAAGGAGCAACATCTACTAAATGTATGGGTTTATGTAAGCACTTCAACTGAGCTTGAATTCGTCCAAATGATCGGAAATGGACGGAAGGTGAGTTAAATGGTGTACCACTACTTACTGATTTTCAACCTCTTCCTTCAAAACTTCAGAAGAAGAGTAAAAAGTAAGGACCAAGTAAAAGAAAGAGTGCTACTGGAATTGACATTACTGATCTGGACACTATCGAGGAGGAGGATGAAACATCATAACCAAGTGATTAGGTACAATATCAAACTTTAAATGACTCGACATCAAAGACGAGTACTGACAATTCTGACTATGGAGATGCTACTAGTGTCCCACCAATTGTATTCACTGAAGAATAATATTACATACATACTACTTAAGATGAATATCATGGTAGCAGAGTAGGATGAGAAAAAATTATCACTCAAACATTCATCATATCAAGGAAAAAGGGAAAAGAAAAAGCTCCTCAATATGCATAACAACTCATGAGGGAGAGAAAATATCAAGAGCAACTATTTAGATACACCATCTTATTCTCCATACGAAGGGTATAGTTATCCTACTGGATATGTAGTTTACCCTCAACATTCTGATACATCCGACTACTCAAGAGGTTATCTACAATATCTACAAATTTCAGAGCCATTCTTCTAATCCCATCAGTCACATAGCTCATATCAAGTGCTAGATATTTATGGATATACACCGCTTACAGTCATCTACACTAATATAGATGGCTATAACCGGTATGTGATGTAATATGAGTAATACTACAAGAACTATATGTCATGGTCTGAGTATGTAAACCATATGTTCATTCAATGTAATGTACGTCTAGAATAAATGTAAGTTTATTCAAGTTTTTTTTGTCAACAACATCTTATGTACTTCAAATTAATGTAATTCAACGCACTATGCATTGGACTTGTTTTTTATATTTTATATTTTTTTCTTATTTTTTTAATTTTTTTCTACTACCCAATCCAACCAACCCTGGCTCAACCCGGATCAGATTGGGATCGATTGATCCGATCAATTTTGGGCCGACCGATCCGGGACCCGTTCTTGGGTTTCCTGACCTTCATGAGAATTCAAATTTTAAGAACTCTATTCTCTGCTCCCAAAAACTTTCTTCCCGCTCAAGAGAGAGATTGAGTGAAGAGCATGAAAGAGCAGAACTCCATCTACTGTGCTACTTCAAGCTCTCTGGCCCTTCTTCGACAATTGATGAAGACTCTACATTATCTTTTTTCTTTTCTCTTTAGTTTGGATCTAGTTGTTCTTGTTCTTATTGTACACATCTACCTACTCAAAGGTATCCAGTGTAATTCTTCTTATAAGAACTGTTGTTACCTCTTCCTTGTGAGGAAGAGAGGGCTTGTGGTTGCAGGAGGTTTTGCATCTTCCTGAGGGAAGAGAGGACCAGTTGCGGCTGGGGGTATTTGATTTTGGTTGAAACTTGCAAGGGGTTTGTACCTTGTATAGCCTATGTACTAGTGAAACTCTCAAGAGATTGCTTAGGTACTAGACATAGGTCCAGAAGACCAAACCGGTATAAAAATACCCGTGTTCTTTGTGTGATTACTTCTTGTTTCCTCCTCTTTCTGTGCTTATATTTTCCATTGCAATTAGTTTTCGATCCTGCTAGTTAGATTAATTATTGATAACCCAGTCACCCCCCTCTGGGTACTCCATAGTCTGGGCAACAAGGAGTTCCAATTTCATTTGGAGCTTCAATGGTTAGAATTTTTTTATGGCAGATCGCTTCACTTACTTCAAAGGCCATATTCATTGGAGGAACACTAATGTGCTTCAAACTACTTTACTGTGGCTTCAAGAAAAATGATCTAGGAAAACCTGAAAATAAGAAATGGAATGTGTTTTTTATTTGGTAGACCAAAGTTTATCTACATAGAGTTTTCGGAGGTGATCACCAGTGGAGGGTGATTCAAATGTACTGGTTCAGCTGTCGTGGAACATTTCTTTATTGATGATGTCAGTGTTTCTTCTCACTCCTGTCTCTCTTTCTCTCCCCAAAAGCTAGCTGGCACAGATGAAGCAACTACATGCGTGGGTATTGTGATTCGCAGCGAGGGTAGTGGAATGTATGAATTATAGCCTAAAAAAGATGTTTCTCAGTTCTTGACATTAGTATGTTTTTTTCATTGATTTCCTCAGCTTGTATAACTTGTTCACAGGACCTCCATTGCCCATCTGGATTCGCCGAGCGTTGTGGATTCAGGCCTAACTCAGATGTTATCCTCGTTTGTTCATGGTGAAGAAGATGCTCTTGTTGTCAGTCTCTCTTCCCATATTTGGGTTGCTTTAAAATGATTTCTTTCCTACTTTGCATGCTTGTAGATGTAATAGAATCTAAATGAGTATATATTTCAGGTACATCTGATTGGTGGCTTTGAAGATGCATCCTCCAATGTCTAGCTCCTGATCCTATGCCTTGTGTTGCTTGTTGGAAGCTGTAATCATTGATTTTAAGGGGAAGAATAGATGAAGCTCACATTATTAATATACCTGGATGCAGGAATCAAATGATACCAGTGATCACAACGACGATGAACAACTTGGTCATTCGTTACCCTTATGTTCCAAAGTTATTGAGACTCTCAAGAACAGAAAGGAACATTTTCATATCAAGACATTATGTGTCCTTGGCCATAATACGAAGCAGGATTCGTTTGGAAATGCTTGCCCCATAATTAGTGGATTTTTGGTTAGTTTTTCTTATTTCTTATTTTTTGTTTTATGAAATTGAAAATTTTGCCATGTTTTGGAGGACACTAAGTTTTAGAATGGCAAATCATATCATTATTTTTAACTTCAAACTCTCTGTTCTGCTAGCTTTTCTCTCGTCATCTTTGGATTTTGCTTTATATAGGCATGCAGGAATTTATGGATGTATGCTAAATAAAATAAGATAACTATTGAAAACAGGTGGATATTTTGCATATACTCACTTCATATCTATTAATATGATTATTACACCTTTATTAGTTTATACTTTCCTGTTATTTAGTTTCCCTCGTTGCCACAGACCTTTGTTGTGCATTTATTTCTAGGTGGGTTATTTTTTTCCCTTGTTTTTTGCATATGTGGGTAATGCATTTGCAAATATTTTTTCCATGGATGTTGTTTTTTTTCTTTTCTTTTCTTATGTTGGTTTTTTATTCTTTTTTCTTGAAGGATAATCATCATATAGAAAACAGTTCCACACTTGACAAAAAGGATAACAAGTCACAGTGTTTTTCCCATTATACCATGTGTGCAACTACTCTGCAGCATCATGTTACCTTCTTATGGATCAAACTTCTGTTTGTGGCTCATCATTACCACAAATCAAATTCATTTGATGCATCTTGCTTACTTTTATTGTACTCTTTCGTATACATACGACTTGACTTCTTTAGACAAAAGAAACCGTAAGCATTACAGTTTTTATGTCAGTGGAGCATCATATGAAGATAACTTAGGACCAGTATGACTTATTTATTTATCACACCAAACTCCTTGGCACATTATGTAAGCTGCGGTGTTTTTTTTCACTTGCCTGTTTTCTTCTTCTCAATAATGGGCCACGGAAGCAGGCGATGAGAGAAATTTAACCCAACTGAGCTAAGAACATTATAAGTACTAATTTGGTTGGAAAGGGTCAAGGAAAACATACTTACGACCTTATGACAGGGCCGCAACTTCCCAAGGGTCACTTTGATTGCAGAATAAGGCTCAGAATAAGCATCCTAATTCCACTAAAGCCTGCTAATCCAGTTTGGTTGGTGGGATCTCCTAAGCCAGGCGTGGCATGGGTTATACCTGGGTTAAGTGGGATACGGTGTTCCAAACCCCTTATTCCACCTAGGGTTAAGGCACTTCGTATGATTTGAGGGGCAACTACGTAGAGACGATCTCTGTCTTCCTCGTGAGCTTCGCCACCGTAACGCCTGTGCTGCTCCTTCTTCTCTGCCCGCACCGTTATGCTCTCCGTAAGATCCTACCACATCTGTGGAGCATCACCACAGCACGCCTCAAGGGGCTTCTCGCAGGCTTCTCATAGCCGTCAAATGCCTGGTCGTTGATCTTTTTCCCAGGGCTTGAGACACTCATGGGGCGCTTAGGGATTCCCCTCTTTTTTCTACTGTATGGGCATATTACGATCTTATCTATGTCTTATGCTTCACCTATTTCATAAAGAGGGTTCGCGGTGCTCTTCCGAAGCCGACGATGCAAGAGGTAGAGGGTGACGCTCTATTGGTCTACTGTACATCCTTCTTCGGCTAGGATGTTTGTGGTGATCATCCTTCTCCTCCAGTGTCGTCTTCCTACTCAAGCGAAAATCCCGTCAGCGCAGACCTACTCTAGTTAGACTATCTTTACCCTATTTTGTATTTTTATTTTCTTTTTACTATAATATTTGCTCTTGAACCTTTGCTCAAATGCTATTATGTCATCCCTTTTCTAAATCCCCATCTGAGTTTTTTTGAAAATAATCAGGTGTACTACCAATTTTATTAAAATAAATAAAGGGAGTACATCTAAAGATACTCTAGAGGAGAGGTTCTTTTGACCAAAAAACAGAAAAAAAATAACATTTACATATGACTTGTGGGTCTATTCCAACTACCACATGAGATACCCAAAATGTGCCGACTTCCCTGGTACCACAATGAAACCGCTTGCAGACAGATATTTTCAATGTAGACTTTGCTCCCCTTGAATACACTCATTCCTGCATCTCCAAATACTCCAGCATACAGCATGTACAATAATTAATATCATTTTTTGCTTATTCATTTTCTTCCTTGATGGAAAATCCTGAATAAAGAATATAAGTCTTCTATATGTTGAAAATTCAGCTGTATCTTGAGGCTTGCAGAAATAATTCCATACTTCTTTGCTTATTACACAATGAATGAACAAATGTTCCACATCCTCATCATACATGTTACACATTGAACAAATAATTGAGCTTGTTGTATCCCAGTGTCTTCTGTACATCTTTGTAACAATTCTCTTTTGGAGTAAAAGCCACATAAAAGCTCTTATCTTCAGTGGTGACTTAACCTTCCATATTCCCTTATACGAAGGAGAAGAGGATAAATTCCCTTCTATCAAGGAATACAAAGATTTAACAGAGAAGACCCCATTGTTATCTTTCCATACCATCCTATCTTGACTCTGAGGATCTATCTTAACATCATACAAGAAGCGCATTAGTGCTGAGAATTGTTCCATTTCTGTATCCTTCAGATTCTTTCGAAGTATAACATTCCAAAAATACTTCCCCCCCTCACAAATATACACCTCCTCAATTTTATTCCATTTATTCACAGCAAGATTAAAGATAAAAGAGAATTTATCTTTAAGTAATCACTAGCCCATCTATCATACCAGAAGTATGTATTCTTCTCATTTCCCACTGTTATCTTACTGAATTTAAAGATCCATTATGCAGATTTCATTATACCTTTCCAGATTGGAGACAAAACTCTGTGATTTGTGTTGAAAATTCTGAATCTACCACAGTTAGCATAATACCTGAGTTTCATAATTTCTTTCCACAACTATTCTTGGTCATTCAGCATTCTCCATAACCATTTCCCCAACAGAGACAAACCCCATATGAGTTGCCCACCAAGAATTGGTTGGCTTTCAAATCTAAATTGTGAGAAATAGTTTCAACATCACATTTTTGTGTCTGTCGAAATGTCCTTTTGTCCATCTACAAATTTACCTCCGTACTTAGACCATGTTATATTCTACGTTAATGCACAATTATCCCTATTTTAAGTTAATAGTCTTTTCACTTGTATACGTTGATCTATTGTTTACTTTTATAAAAATTAGATTGTTGAAGTTGTAACTCTTGTAATAGAATATGTGACTTAAGAATGACACAATAACTGAAGCTACGTGGCTAAGTTTAACAAGTCAAAATGTCTATTTGTGTCTGTCCTGTTATAGATTCTGTATCTGCCGAAATGTCTATTAGCCAATCTAGAAATTTACTTTGAATAATCTTCTGAATAAAAAATGAGTGCTTCCCTTATTTAGATATTCTACAAACTTTATTTTTTAACTGTTGATCTCATGCACATAAAAATAAAAATACTGATAGATCCAAAAAATAGTAGAGAAAATAGGTCTTTGACAAAGACAAGTTGATAATGAGTTATTGGTATCACCTGTGAGCCCTAGTTAGGACATGCGATATTTTAGGTTTATGCATAATCATCCTTATCTTAAGTCAATAGCCTTTTAACTCGTCTAGGTTGATCTAATATTTAATTTTAAGAATTTAGTTAGATATTCAAAAAGCAATTGTTAGAATGAATCTTCTTAATCTTTTTTCAAGATAACATGATTTTTTAACCTTTGGGGGGAAGTAGGGGTTCAGAGGTTACCTAATTTTAGAGAAACATTTCTCTTTCGGTTCTACCGTCCTATTTAAAATTTAGTTAACTTGATGGAACTGGACTTGCTGACTGATTTTTACTAGTACTTTTTTCCTTCCAGTCATGTTATAGAAATTCTTGCAAAAATTATGAATTGAAATGTTCTGCAACTTTCTTGATCCACCTGCTTGTAAATAGGTTGTGCAACATCGTTGGTTCTCTATAGATCATCCTTCTTGATTTACATATTTTTTTACTTACATCTTGTATCCATGTATAAAATAGGTAGTTATTATTTTCAATTAGTTATATTTTGTACACCATGTGTTAGTCAACTGTATATACATACAAGTTTTATGAATCTCACATGTGATTTGTTCTCTGATTTCTTACAAAAAATACTTTCCGTACATTCTTTACATTAATTATCCATAGATATGAATCCAACTTCTATGTTTCAGTTCCCTTTCATCAAATTTCTATTTTAACTAAATACATTAATACTTTAGAATTACAACTTTCTCTTTTCCTAAACTAATATTTACCTTTAACTTGTGATTGTCCATTCAAATTGGTCTTAGGAGGAGGAAAAAAAGGTCACGAACTATGTCCAATAGTTATATATTTTTCTATACCTCTTATTTCTTTGTTCATAACATAATGAACTTTAATAAATATAATATCTTAAATATTTCTTACTATATGCATGATTGTCGTTTATATAGAAGTACATATGGGATTTGATCATATTTTTCTTTTTTATTTTACCTTATAAGGTGAAGTTAAAAAACATGCATCCTCTAGGGAGGAAAAGTGTCGGGGTACTCAAGCTCCCAATTGAAATGAGTCCAAAATCGGGTGCTTATTGGCCTACTGATAGAACAATTTGATAAACTCACTTGTATCGAAGGGCTATTTGGGATGAGATCTTGCCTGCCTTTAACGCTGCCACTTATCTATACTTTAGTTACGATAACTTGAAAAATAAATACAAGACTTTAAAACGACATTACAACTATTTGTGAGTCTTGTGCAACAAGGACACTGGCTGGGGTTAGAATGATGTTAGCAAGGTGCCTGTCCCTAGATATTCTGGGGTTTGGGAGGACACCCTTGCGATAAAAATCTATTCCGCTAATTATGCTATTTTGTTTGATAATATAACTGAAGGACTCATACAAACTATTTTTCTTTTTCTAGTCACATCTGGAGTAGACATGTCTCAAAGTCAAATCCTTCCTCTTTAGGGCCGAGATGGACTATCTATCGGGCAACAATACTACTTATGATTCAAATACTGAAGGGTCTATTTGTAGATAGAATGTGCATCTTCATGTTCATGATGATCAACTTACTGACCATAATATGCATAGTCAGTTGGCACACACATTTGAATGACTTTCTGAAGGCACTCTAAACTCAACAGGGGAATCCATACATTCTCATAGGTGGCCTTCACAACTATCATTTTCATCTCCCTGGGTAACATGTCCAAGTCTATAACATGACTTCCAGTTCAAAGTCTAACTAAGGCCTCGAACAACGAAGCGAACTCTTGACGCAAGAAGTATGCCTCCTCATTTACGAGGGCAAAGGAAAAGGAAATTAAGGACAACTTTATGTTCAATGATTTTGTTGACTGTGGTTGAGAGTGAATAGACATCATAAAGGAGTTGCATAAGGACCCAATATGCCCACTTCGCCCTTGTAGTTCCACGTATGACGTATTGGCAGTTTGGTATGTTCCAAGTATGTTAGTTGCCTATGTACAAATTATTGTGTGTCATATAATATAATAAACATGAGATTATCAAGCTTTGGACATTCTTCTTAATACTACGTATTCCTATCCTAATTATTATGACCACTTTGGTATTAATATTAATTATCCTGTTTATTGACCATGTTAGAATTATTTTTTAATAACTTTGCTACAATTCATAACTAAAGGCAAATTATTATACGCTATTATCGCGACTATGATATTAATATTCTTATCACTCTTAACCACATTACTCCATTAGAAGATGCGGAGCGGAGTGGAGAGCGGCGGAAAGGAGCAGGGTGGAGAAAAACAACGAAGTTTTTTTCCGGGGAAAGACATAAAGAAAGGGATGAAGAGTAATGGCGGTAGATGTTTCCATTGCCTTGAGAAGGATCACAGAGTTGAAGAGTACAAAAATGCATTTGTTTGCTGGCGGTGTGGAGGATTGGGTCATAAAAGCTACAATTGCTTGAAGAAAAAAGAAGAATCTAATGGAGGCTTGGAATGGAGCAAACTTGCGGAGGCTCCTGAAGTTGTGGCACCGATGAATCAAGACGACAAGGAGGATCGAAGTGACCATGTGTGGAAGTCCCATGGTTTCAAGGTTGCAACAAGAATAGAAGTTTTTGTGAAAGCTGCGTTATTGGTTCCTTTGATGGAGATCTGAAAATGGAAGAACTTCAAGATTTCTTAAGCCAGCTATGGTCGGAGATGAAGAGAGGGTGGCTGAGATGTGCCAGAGACAATCAAGTATTGTTGTTTTGTCTATCAAGATACATGTATAGTAAGATTGTGGAAGATGAGTCGATGGTGTGTAAGGATGTTGTCATCTATTGGAAGGCTTGGTACCCAGAAGCATGGTCTCAGAAGCACGTTTCTGCACGGGACTCATGGTGCAAACTGGTTGGTATTCCTTAGCATCTGTGGGATGTGGAGGTGTTTAAGGCAATCGTAGCCCCTTTTGGAAGGATTACCAGGGTGGACAAGTAGACATTGGCTTGGAGGAATCTGGCTTTCGCTCGTGTTATGGTGAACGTTGAACAAGGAAGTAAATTACCGTCAATTGTGAGGCTTTGATGGGGAAATGAGGTCTTATGGATACATATATTTTTTGAGAATGGTGTTAGGATAGAAAAGGAGGAGCAATGGACATATAGGGAGGTGGCTATGGCATACAAAAGGTACAAGATAACTAGGGCTTCTAACAGGGCGTTCGTCGCTGGGAAGAAGACATAGTTAACCCGGTAGGAATCGGGGGCTGAGCTGAGTCGAGAATCAGGCCAACTCGGTAAGGAGATGGGAACTGGGAACCTTAACCTAAATATGTATGAATCAGTTGCTGAACCGGAGGCCATTTGTGTGGAACCAGGTGGTACATTACATGAGAGGGTTGAACCGGTCATTTGTGCGGAACCGGAGGCCAACCTACCAATTAGGGTTGAGCTCCGTTCTGTTGGCAAAGACGATAATGCCCTCTCTAAAAAGGAGAGGTATTTAGAGACGAACGGCTCGAGCAGTGGTGTCTTCGGTAGCGCTTCGTGAAATCAGTAGGAGATTGTGATCTCCTCCGTAGCTACGGAGCTGGCGAGGAAATTGCGCCGATCGTCGCAGAGGGAGATGTGGAGGAAGCCGATCCGCGTCCTTTGGAAGGAAGGTGGATCGTGGAAGGAAGGGGCTGTTTCGCCTTCGACGGCCTCTGAAATGGAGGTGGACGAGCGAGATGGATGGGGAGATCTCACTATGTCAAGTAAGTCTCAACGGCCCGAATCCCCTCCACCCTTATCCCGACTTCCTCTTTCCTCTTCTCAAGCTGTAACGATCGCCGACGATCGTTTTGAAGATGCAAGTCTGACACTGGTGCCTATTAATGAACCGTATCTACAATATAGAAGAAGGAAGGAAATTAGGGAGGAGGTACACTGTTCTGTTATACAGGAATGGGACAATGATGAATTAGAAAAGAGGGTCACATGCATTGGGGTACAAATAAATGGGATAGTAGGTCAGTTCTGGAAAATCTGCTCTGAGTTGTCTGGCACCGCAGAACATACATGAATTAAAGTGAAGGGAGTAAGGGAGTTAAGGAGCTTAGGCAAGGGGAAATATTCAAAGATCAACAAAGATTGTAATTCTGGAGAAAAAAAAGGTGATCAATGCAGTTAATGATATTACTGTCATGGAACATTAGAGGTTTAAATGATGGAGGAAAGTAGAGGGCAGTCAAGGAGACAACAAGAAGACACAGTGTGGATATAGTATGTCTGCAGGAAAGAAAGATGGTAAAGGTAGGAAAATATTTCATTCACAAAATTGTTCCTTTTGGTGAGTGATGGGAATTCAGAGGCTGCTGAACGGACTTCGGGGCCCATTTTATATTTTGTTTGGCCCATTAAAGGCTCAATTGATGTATTTTATTTTATTGTTATTTTTCTGCACGAATTTCAGCTATTTTTGTAGTAGGAGGGTCAATTTAGTCATTTATTTTATTAGGGCTTCACTAGGGTTGTGTTTCTCTATTTAAAGGAATGTAAACCTCCTTTGAGGGAGATTGAAGAAGATTTTTGGAAATGAAGAGTTTCTTTTGGGCGTTTTCTCCCGAGACGGGACGGGAACCCTAGCCTTCTTCTCCTCCACCCCCCCCCTCTTCTTCCCTCTTCGGCTTCTACCTCCTTGCTGTCCCGCATCAAATTGGTATCAGAGTATGGTTTTTTGGGCCATTCCCATGACTCAAGTCCTGTGAGAAGCTGCCACCTCCTTCCCATCTCCTTCCCCTTCCCTTTCTCTCCACTTCGGTTTGGTTCACAGTAGAGACGGAAGAAGACAGAAGTAGACGAAGAGGAAGGAGGGTAAAGCTCGGGTCTCCAGCGGCATTGCCACCGTCATCGGTGATCGCCGGCACCGCCATCGGCCTTACCAGCCCCAGCCGTTGCCACCATCATCGTCCTCCGGAGCATTGGACAGAAGAAGAATTAGAAAGAGGGTGTCGGAGACGAGGTTACCACAGGCGCTCCAATCACTGGAGCCCTCCGGCGCCGACACCAGCCGGCGCCGCAGCCGCCGGCTGTGCCTTCCCTCCCCAGTTGATGGCGCTGCCCTAGCCACCCCACCGCTGCTTTCCACCGTAACTGCCAGCGCCGTCGCCGTCCTTCGCCGCAGAAGCTGCCACCGTAGCACCCTCCACTGGCCCCGTTGTAGCCAATGCCGTCGGCCGGTCGCTCCACCGCCGTCGCACTTCGCCGTTGCCCCCCTCTCCTACGTGCTCTCTCTCTACTCCCTGTTAGGGTTTGGAGGGGTTTGGAGAAGAAGACCCCGATGCATCACTTCAGGCAACCGGATGAGCCGAACCGGACAGGATCCGAACGCTCAGACCCGTTACCTTTTAAGTCAATCGGGCCCATACCGGTTCCACTAACCCGGTCTGATTGGGGTGTACCAGATCCGAATGCCAAGAGGAGGATCCGTTTAACTCAAACGCACCGGTTCACTCTGGCCGGTTCCCTGAAGCCCCAGTGGACCTGGTCCGAACCAGGTCTCCACTTGGTCCGAGCCTACTGCGCCCAGGCCTGGTCCAGCACAGTGCACCCGGCGGTGCAACAGGTGCTCTTATCGCACCGCCAGTGCCACGACCTCGTCTGTGCTCTAATTTGCGAGCCACTTGCGCCGTTGGGATCGTATTGGCGAGGCCGACCTCGCTGTACATTCCGTCCGACAGTAGCACTTCGTTTTACATGCCACATTTGTACGCTTTACGAGGACACTTGGGCTCGCCATTCGAGGTTGTTTCAGACTCCGATTCGCGTGCCGTCGGTGTTGTTGGATTCGTCTTAACGAGGCCAACTCAGATCCAGTGTGCTGTATCCCAGATTCGTCTCGTTTTACGTGCCACTTCTGCATGCATACCGAGGACCCAGAACGCGCATCCTGAGGCCTGCGTCAGCCGCCTCGATTTGCATGCCAGCATCCCAGCGCACCGATTTCGCAGCAGCTAGTGCCCACTTTACCTCGTTTTGCGTGCCACTTGTGCACGCATACTGAGGTTGGTGATTTGAGCTCCGTTTCTTGCGCCGATCGTATTGTTGCCATCCTTGCAGCCGGGCGGACCTCGTCCATCGTTTCTTTAGCCAGTAGTACGTTTCCTCACCATGGATTTTAGTTTTGAGGTGGAGCTACCCAATTCCGTGCAAGTTAGAGTGTATCTTGAGGCAATTTCGTTCGGCAATGTTATTTCACAATCTATTGTAGATTCTATCTCTCAAACGGACTACGTAATTGTCTCTGGAGACTGAGTCTATGTGCCATTTTTCCATCTCTTAAAGAGCAAAAGTACTTCCCGATCCGTCAGGTATTATGATGATGCATGGTGTAAGATTATGCCACATAGTTCATATATCAGTTTGGGTAGAGAATGGATAGACGAGGAGCAAGTTGTGATTGATCCTACTGGGCGAGATTGTCTTATACGACCCGACGGATACTAGGCATCCTTTCGTATTCTCAATGCCACTTATCAAGATCGAGAGAAGTTTCAACAATTGTATTTAGCTTGTTTCCTTAAAGTGACACCATCACCTGTTACTGGTTGGGATCACGACTTATTCATGACATCGGGACTACATATGATCGCTGATACAGTGTTCGAGGTTGATGTCAGATATATGGTTGACAGTTGGGATCATGCTTTGTTTAGACGGTCAGAATTGAATCGTATCTCTGAAGATGTGTTTAGCTATGGTCTATTTGATACTGCAGTAGTTCATATTGTCTCATGGGATCATGAATTATTTGTTGAGGCAGGCTTATATCTTATTGCTGAGGATGTTTTTGCTGACTCAAAGTCTCGTCCAACACTTACTGAGAGTGTGATGATAGCTACCCTACATGATGGCCCGTATGATTTGCTACAGTCTCCAGTGGACATGATATGGCAGGCCTTTTATGATTCACATGCAGCAGATCTGTTTGTGATTCTTGAGATGATCATCTGCTTGAAGACTCCTACTGATGATCCAGTCGTCCACATACTTATTCTGACTCACTTTAAAATTCGAGGACGAATTTTTTCGAACCAGGGGAGAATGATGGGAATTCAGAGGCTGCTGAACGGACTTCGGGGCCCATTTTATATTTTGTTTGGCCCATTAAAGGCCCAATTGATGTACTTTATTTTATTGTTATTTTTCTGCACGAATTTCAGCTATTTTTGTAGTAGGAGGGTCAGTTTAGTCATTTATTTTATTAGGGCTTCACTATGGTTGTGTTTCTGTATTTAAAGGAATGTAAACCTCCTTTGGGGGAGATTGAAGAAGATTTTTGGAAATGAAGAGTTGCCTTTGGGCGTTTTCTCCCGAGACAGGACGGGAACCCTAGCCTTCTTCTCCTCCACCCCCCCCTCTCTTCTTCCCTCTTCGGCTTCTACCCCCTTGCTGTCCCGCATCAGTGAATCAGATTATGTATTCAGAAGATCGACGGGACAGTTGGGAGGTCTGGTTATGGCTTGGAACAAAATGAAGTGGGAAGGTTCATTGCTGGAAATAGGTGAACATTTAATTTCTATAAAATTGAGCGATTCTAAATGTCATGGCTGTTATCAGGTGTTTATGGGCCGCAGTTAATCCAAGATCAGTAGATTATGCGGGCATAATTATTTACATTCCAGGAGAAATTTCAGTTGCCGTGGTGTGTGATTGCGAATTTTAACCAAGTGAGTAAACCTTCGGAAAGGAATCATAACTCTAAGGTCAATAGAGGTGTGAAGAGGTTTAATAAATGGATAGAAGATTGTGGTCTTATGGAGATTGTAATGCCTAATACACAATTTACTTGGTCCAATGGGAGGCAATCACCTTCAATGTCAAAGCTGGACAGGGTACTTGTTAATGAGGGATGGGAGAGATTGTTTCTTGAGGCCAAGGTCTATGCGTAGCCAAGAGTGGTCTCAGATCATAATGCTATCCTCTTAAATCCCCATAGAGGAAAAGCAAGAAAAAACCTTTTCGGCTGGAAAAGGTTTGGATTAACAATGATGATTTTAAAAGTTTGGTGAAGGAATCGTGGCAGCAAGATGTGGGGAAACATCATGCAACAAAAATTCTGGCTTTGAAGACAAGAAACATCAAACAGAAAACCAAAGTATGGGCTGATAAGTGGCTACAAGAGAGGTATGATCGTGTAAATAAAATAGTGGAGATTTTGAAGGAGCTGGACTCTATTGAAGAGACGAGGCTTTTAAATCAGCAGGAACTGGAAACAGATAAAAAATGAATGCACAGTATTCAGAGTGGTTGTTTGAAGAGGAGATTAGGTGGAAACAGAAATCCAGAGAAAAGTGGTTGAAAGAAGGGGATCTCAATACTAGATTCTTTCACCAGGTAGCTAATGGAAGGAGGCGAAGGAATACTATATCAATTATCCAAAAAAAAGATGAATTCATTAAGGATGAAGATAAAATAGCAGAGGAAGTAATCAATTTCTATACGGAGCTGTTTTCCAAGGAGCAAAGATGGTTTCCAACCTGGTCAGATCCTGAGATTAGTATTTTAGCCTCAGAGGCACAAGCTTCTCTTACTGTTCAAGTGACAAAAGATGAAGTTAAAAAGGCAGTGTTTGACCTGGGGGCGGATAAGGCACCAGGACCAGATGGAATCCCAATTTGGTTCTACCAGATTTTTTGGAAAGTTGTCAAGAATGAGATAATTACAGCTGCAAAGGAATTTGTTTCAGGAGCTACTAGTTGTGAAGGCCTTAATCATACATACATTATTCTGTTGCCTAAGAAGGAGGGTGCAATGCATTTGAAAGATTTCCGACCCTTTAGTTTACTAAATGGGTCATGTAAGATTTTTGCTAGAATCCTTGCTTCTAGGCTGAGCAAAGTTTTGAACGGCATTGTACAACCGAATCAATCTGCATTCATTAGGGGCAGGAGATTGAAGGATAATTTTCTTCTTGCTCATGAGGTTCTTTTTTATTAAAGAAGAAAAGCATAGAAGGAGTGGCTTGTAAACTAGATTTTAATAAAGCCTATGACAGGGTGCAATGGAGTTGCTTATAGAACATTTTGAAGGAGCACCAGTTTCCGGAGGTTTTCATCAGGATTATGCACAACTGTGTGACCATTGCTAAATTTTCAATTATTATCAACAATAATGTTTATGGATACTTTGGCAGTTCTTGAGGATTGAGGCAGGGGGATCCACTGTCACCACTTCTATTTGTTATAGTGGCCAATATATTGAGCAGAATGTGTGTCACTGCTGAAAACAATGGCTGGATCAGGGGTGTTCAAGTTTGCAGGGGTCAGCCAGGGATTTCTCATCTACAATTTGCGGATGATACATTGTTATTCTTCAAAACTGATGTGGAAAATGTGAAGTTTATGTCTTTTCTTTTGAGAGCTTTTGAGGCATGTTCTGGGATGAAAATTAATTATGATAAAAGCTCTGTTATTCCTATTCATTTGGGTGAAGATAAAGGTAGGGATGTGGCATTGGTAAACTTCCAATAATTTATTTGGGATTACCTTTGAATGATAGAAGAATAAGTGTAAAGGATTGGGATCCTATTCTAAAAATCCAAAGGAAATTGTCTTCTTGGAAGGCAAAACAGTTGTCTTTTGGGGGCAGACTTACTCTGATTAATTATGTCCTTACTGTAATCCAATGCATTTTTGTTGTGTGTTTTTCACGCCAATTTCTATTTGCAAGGATATAGACAAAATCAGAGGAAGGTTTATGTGGGGGCGGATACAATCAGAACAAAAGAGGTATCTCACTAGTTAATTGGAAGAAAGTGTGTAAACCAAAGGAGAAAGGAGGTGGGGGTTGGGAACCTGCGGTTATGGAATATAGCTCTTCTGGGAAAATGGTTATGAGAAATAATGGAGGAAGAACCTAGTTTGTGGAAGCAGACGATCATTAGCAAGCATTATATGCCTAGATGCAGATTTTTTCTACAAAAGTCAAATGTTTCTATGATATCACCATTGTGGACAGACATCCTCAAAGCTGGAATCATTTTGAGGACAACATTGTTCACAAATTGGGTAACGGGGAAAACATTTTCTTCTGGAAGGATAAATGGTTGGGGGATAATAGTTTGAAGGAGCAATATCCTAACCTGTATGATATTGCTCTTGATCCGTGGGCCTTGGTGAAAAATTGTTATGAAATTGTGGAGAATCAAGTTCAGTGGAATATTCGGATGCGCAGAAATATGAAGGATGAGGAAATACATCAATTTTCTTCCTTGTTGACAGATTTATATGCTTTGTCTATACATACAAATGTAGACGATAAATTGATATGGGAACCTACTAAAGGGAGTTTCACTGTGAAATCTTATTATGCTTTGCTGGAGGGAGTGATGCCTAAGTACTTGAAGTATGATGAAGTGTGGAAAATCAGATCACCTTTAAAAGTTAGAGCATTCATGTGGCTGATGTATGAAAAGAGGATAGTTACTAAAGTATATAGGAGGAAATGGTGCCAGGAGGATGATATTTTGTGTTCTTTATGTGGCAGCAAGCCGGAAGATGTTGATCACCTGCTAGTCACTTGCTAGGTTAGTATAACAGTATGGAATACTATCGGGGAGCTCTTGCATTTTAAACCACAGTTTCAAACAGCAGGGGAGATGTGGTCCTTTTTCAAGCACTTGAGATCCAAATATACACAGAGGATACATAGAAGATTTGTTGGGATGATTCCGCATGCAATCTGCTGGAGCATTTGGAAAGAGAGAAATGATGCGGTTTTCAGAGGACGTAAAATATGTGGAAAATATTGCTATTAGAAGCTTGGCATTTTTGTATAATTGGTCAAGACATATTTTAGGTTTTTCTATTGATAATTGGAAAAGGCATTTAAGTAGTTAATGGCACTGTAATTTTTCTTTTGATGGGATAGGAATCTCTCCTGTCCGGTTTTTTGCATTGTACTTCCTCTCTTGAATAAAATTCGTGGTACAATCCATGATTTTCTAAAAAAAAAACACGTTCAACTGTAATATTTTCATGTAAAGCCAAAAAAATTGGAACATAGAAACTCTACATCCAATCCAACTGCATAAATTCCATTACTCTGTCATTTGAACAAGTAAATGAGTTCCTAATATATGTTATGACAACACAAATGAATGAGAGACAAGTGTTTCATCATAATATTCGACCCTGTCAACTGAACTGATACATGAAGTCCTCACAGGTAAAAAAAGAAAATACTTTCACTCTAATGACTTCCCTACAATTGTTTCTAATGTACAGAAGCACGTTAGACACTTGTATCAACAGCATGAAAATTAAAAGAGGGTACCCTCATTTTGAACACGTACATGTTTTATGTTCCTCATATCTTATCATAGATAATTACAATCTGTCATTACACATAAATGACTTTCCTGCAGTTCTTAGAAACAAACATATATGAAAGACAACTATACGAATTACACCTGTACACCGGGAAAAAAAAAGCTCCTTCCATTTGCACCTCTGCAAATATTGGGCATGCCCTCTATCACAAGAAGGCACTTAACTGAAACAGTCTTCTGTACATATCCACTTTACAGCAGTTCCTAATCACATTCTTGGCATACACAAATGAGTTTATTCATACATTATAGACATACAAATAAAGAGCACATTGTAACATTCCATATAGAGTATATACTTATGTTATATTCTCACCATTTGACGGCTCAGAAAGATGATGTTTTAAAAAAAAAGTAGCTCATCATCCATGGGTTGATCCATGCACAGGAGCCATTCAGCCAATACACTCACAACCTTCTTTCATCATTGCCTATAATACCCATCATATGAGAGTGCAGTCATGCCCTCTTGCTATCCAAAAGCACACTCAAATGTAGTTGCAATCATGCCATCTGGCTCAAGTGTACAAATAGATAGGACTGCAATTTCCATAGACAATATATACCTTTGTCATTTTGTCACCGTTTGAGGGCTCAGAAAGAGGAATTTTAAAATAAAGGAGCTCATTATCCATTTGGGTTACTTCCTGCATAGGAGCCATCTAACCAATAGACTCACAATCTTCTTTCATCATTACCTATAATACCCGTCATATGAGAGTGCAATCATGTCCTCCTGCTATCCAAGAGCACACTCAAATGTGGTTGCAATCATGCCATCCGACTATCCAAGTGTACAAATAGATAGGACTGTAATTTTGCACTCCCATATATTTAGTCATACACATGCACCTATAAAAAAAGGGCGTACCCAGTACACGAGGCTCCCACCATTTGTGGGGTCTGAGGAAGGGACAATGTACGCTGCTTTATCCCTGCTAAGCAAAGAGGATGTTACCATATACCATTCACCTCCATTGAAACAAAATAAGCATCACTTACTAATAGACCATGGGAAGTACAGTCCACAAGCTACAAAAAGAAATGAGTCGTTGACATCACAAGACTAAATAATAAAAAGCCCAAAGCAAAGCATACATGCCCAAGAACAACAGTTCTGCAACAAACCAAGTACTGAAAGAAATCAAAGTATACGATTAGCAGACAAGCTAACATAAGACATCAGATACGAACTTCATGCCTAGAGTTGGTCATCAATTTCATCTCTAAGCTGCTCTCCTAATGCAACCTCAGTTGTGCTAAGTGGGATATCGATGGGAACATGTTCATCACCTACTACATCTTCATCGTTCACACAGTTGAAGTAGTAGTCATATCCTTGGGTTCGACATAAGAAGTTGTGGACAACACAACAAGCAAGGACCATCTTTCTTTTTGTCACCCAAGGGTACATGTTCCTCTTTTTCAGCATCGGAAACCTATTCTTAAGTACGCTAAATGTCCGTTCCATCACATTCTCAACTGAGCATGACGATGATTGTACTTCTCCTTCTTGTTTGCATATGTAGCATTTGTGCCCCCGAAATGAGGCCAAGTGATATTTTTGCCCACAATACAGAGACAAGAAACCACTTGAGTTTGCACATCCAGAGTCTACAAGATAATATTTCCCACGGGGACGATATTGGAACATACGGTCAAAGGACACTACACCCATGACATTTTGGCTTATAAAACCTTTGTGGTTGCCGAAATGACCGTGGTGTGCTTGTGGAACATTAGCCAACACGAGTTCCATCAATTGCTTCAATTGCATCCTACAAATATGAGTCACCAAGTATGCAAAGTGGTTTAATAATCGAAGTTAGGACATGAAACATGCCTAAATGTTATAGGATAGAGGAGTGGATACCTTGAAATAAGGATATAACCTTTCCTTCCCATGAATGTGAGTGACATTCGTGGAGTTGAGTACGTGTAGGAAGTTTAATAAATTCATTTAATAAATTCATACTTCAATTCTGCTCTTTGCCTGGTGACATGATTGATGTAACGACTGATCATTTGAGATGAGTGTTGTAATCGCTCTCACATTGGTCCAGTGGCAACCTCATGACATGCAGCATATAAGAACATATCAAGCTATTTAGTCGCAGTCACATGGCGGGAGTCCTTAGGCCACAGTTGACTAGTAAATCCTTGAGTTGTATAAATACAGAGGGGCGTACCTGGAGCATTTGGTACGACCTTTCTGCATGCCCATCAAGCATCTTATGGATCCATGTTTGTCCCATTAGTGTGGAGGTATGCATAGGACGCCGGATACATGGAATGTGTGCCTTTTCAATTTGATCCAATATAATGTCCTCAATAACATCAAACATTTCCTTACCCTCTTGGAGAAACTCCATTAGAAGGTCAATGAATTCTACAATAAACACATTTGATGAGACTACATTAGCATTACAACATTCACCCTAGAAAGTCCTGATTGACATTACCAGTACAGTAACCAAGTTAATAAAAATCATGACTATGACCATACACAAAAGTATCATTGGGACACAAGATTGCCAATGAAACATGGTACTGTTCGTAGATGAGGAGGCTCTACTTGTAGTTGATTGCTTAGTTGTTGATGTCAACGCATAGTAGTTAGGAACTTCTCTTGGCCTTTGTGCACGATTTGGCACAAGACTATACAACGTTGCCTCTACCTCCTCAATTGAGTGGAAGCCCTTATAGTGGGCCACTAGGTACCCATTCATTTGGGCATCGTATTTGGGCCGACTAAATACACTCCTGACTCATGATAAACCCAAACAACATAACACTTATACTTTCCCATTAAGACGGGGATATCATATTCCTGCATTTATTCACAGTGGAAAACATTTCATAACTCAAAAACACACCTCACATGTAGTCAAAGTAATGCAAACTGTCTTACATGTTGTAAAGTAGGAACATAATACAAGAGTCTGACATACCATAACAAGCAAGTGGAACAAAGCTGAAATGAATAGAAGTAAACCATATAACTGCTGAAGGACTAGAACTAGTGGAAAGACCATAGACGATCCCAGATGTTAGTTAATGTGGTGATGCATCCGGAGCAGCTTCTCCTTATCATTCAAGACCATAAACAATCCCCTATTTCCTGGATCTTTGAACAAATCCAAGGCCTTAATGAACAGGGCAACATGAAGATTAGGAACCTATCGTAAATTGTCCACGCAATCTTTCATTGAAGGGATTTGGTTATGTTCATAGACTACACTTTTAGACAGGTTCCCCTTAGAGGTCGCAGACATAAGGGATGCACGATCCTTATGCAACTCCTTTATGATGTCTAATCGCTCTCGAGCACAGTCAACAAAATCACTGATCATAGAGTTATCCTTAATTCCCTTTCTCTTTGCCTTCTTAGATGAGGGGGCACGCTTCTTGCATAGAGAGTTCACTTCGCTGTTCGAGGTCTTAGTTAGACTTTGAACTGGGGGAGACGAAGTCATATTATGGGTTTGGACATGATACTCGAGGAGATAAAAAGGGTAGTTGTGAAGGCCACCTATGAGAATGTCTGGATTCTCCTGTTGAGTTTGAAGTGCATTAAGAAAGTCATCTAAATGTGTGTGCTGTGACTACTATGCACAATATGGTTAGTAGGTTGATCATTATGAACATGAAGATGCACATTCCGTCTATGAACAAACTATTCGTCATTTGGACTATAAGCAGTGCTGTTGCTCGCTAGATAGTCCATCTCGACTCTAAAGGAGAAGGATTTGACTTTGAGGGATGCATACTCTGGATGTGACTGGAAAAAGAAAAATAGTTTGTATGAGTCATTCTGTCATTTTATTAAACAAAATAACACAATTAGTGAAATAAACTTTTACCGTAAGGGTGCCCTCCCAAGCTCAAGAATACTTAGGGATATGCACCTTGTTAATATCATCCCAGCCTCAGCTAGTCTTCTTGTCGCACAACACTCGCGAATAATTGTAATGTCGTTTCAGAATCTTATATCGATTTTTCAAGTTATCGTAACTAAAGTCTAAATTAGTGGCAGCGTCAAAGGTAGGCAAGAATCTCAACCTAAACGGATGGCTTAAAGGTCTCTTCGGTACAATTGTATTTATTAAAATGTTCTGTTAGTAGCCCAATAAGCACCCGATCTTGGGCCTTATTCTAATTAGGAGCTTAAGTGTTCCGACTCTTTTCCTCTTCAGAGGATGTATGTTTCTTTCATCTACCTTATAAGACAAATTACAAAAAGAAAAACATGGTCGAATCCTACATATACTTCTATATAAATGACAATTATGCATATAGTAAGAAACATTCAAGATATTATATTTATTAAAGTTTATTGTGTCCTATGAATAAAGAAACGTGAGGCATAGAAAAACATACCACTGTTGGATATGGTTCGTGGCCTCTTTTTTTCCCTCCTAAAACTAATTTGAACAGGCAATCACAAGCCAATGATAAATATTAGTTTAGGGAACGAGAAAGTTGTTATTGCAGAGTATTAGTGTATTTAGTTAAAATAGAAATTTGATGAAGATGACTTGAAACATAAAAGATGGATTCATACCAATGGGTAATTAATATAAAGAATGTACATAAAGTACTTTTTGTAAGAAATCAAAGAACAAATTAGGGGTGTGCAGTGTTCGGTGTAAACCGATAACCCGAACCGAACCAGTCGGTTTGGTTCGATTTATTATTTAAAAAATTCGGGTTTCTGAGCCGAACCGAACCGAAGTTAATAATTCGGTCTGGTTCGGTTTACCTCTCTCAAAAATCGAACCGACCCGTAAAAACCGAACGCTTGTAAAATGTTTTGAAAATCGAAACCATAACCCGCGCCTCGCTAGGTTCGAACACCCTCTCACTTGCTGCATAGCATCCCATGTCCCAACCAACTGAGCCATCATTTCTTTTAGTAATTTTCTCCTTCTTCTTATATTAGATGTGTCTACCTGGTTAAAGTTCCAAGAAACAAAATGGTTTCAAAACCCCGATCAGAGCCTGTGTCCCTACTTGACGGCTGACACCTCGGTCCTCCAAAGTCTCCAAATCGCACCTCGCCCGAACGCCCTACCTTCCCCGCCTGCCCGCTGCTGCTCATTGCCGGTGTTGGGTTGCCGGCTGCCGCTCCAACGCCCGCCTCAGCCCCGCCATCGCCCACGCCCCAAACACCGAGATTCGGCCACCAGCATTTCCTCTTAGCCCGCTGCCCTGCACGCCCCACCTTCCCCGCCGGTCTGCCGCTGCTCATCGTCGGTGCTGGGTTGCCTCCCGTCGCTCCAACGCCCGCCCCGGTCCCGCCGTCGCCCAAGCCCCCAACGCCGAGATCCGGCCGCCTCTCACAATGATCTGTTGAAGCCATCACCGTACGTCGATCCATTTGGTTTGGCTTCTGCACAAGAACAATTTTTTTTTCCTCATTCCACTGGATCAAGCAGTAGCATAGCTCTGGATCTAGTTCTACTTTCAATTCGAATGCTAGGTTTGGCTAAAAAACAGACGGTTCTGACCATTTTCTCCCCATTGACATGTGAACTAGAGGTTTTGTGCAAACAACCAAAAGGCAGAAGTGTGACTGGTTTGCATTAGATTTTTCTTTTTCTTTTTGGTGCTTCTGATTTAGCATATATCAAGTGATGTGAAATAAGACTATAAACAAACTGGTTAAAAGCCCATGTAAAATAAGACTATAAACAAACTAAATAGCCAAGCCCACATGTTAAATCATATTTAAATAGGCAAGTCAACTGGTTAAAAGTCCATGTAAAATAGTCAAGCCTATAAGTTAAAGCCCATGTAGAAATAGACTGCGAACCAGATTTAAATAGGTCCATAGGTTAAAGCCTGAAAGCCCAACCCGAACAGTAAACCGAACTGAACCGAACCGGTTATTCGGGTTGTGCTCAAGATTGGTTCGGTTCGGGTTATAAAAATTTTTGGTTCGGTTCAGTTTTTGTCAAAAATGCATGAACCCGGACCAAACCGAACCGTGCACACCCCTAGAACAAATCACATGTGAGTTTCATAAAGTGTGCCTGTATATACGGTTGATTAGTACATGGTGTATAAAATAGAGCTAATTTAAAGTAATACTACCTATTTTATACATGGATACAAAATGTAAATAAAAAAAAGTACATAAATCAAGAAGGATGATTGTAAGACTTGGTTTTCGAAAAATTTATTTAAAAGGATTGATTTTTGGGGTTTTCGAAAACGTTTTTTTTTTTTTTTTTTTTTTTACTTTAAAATGTAGATTTTGAGAACTTAGAATTAATCATTAGGGAGTCTAAGGCTTTGGATCAAGTGTGGATGCGTGCATTTGACCTCTCCCCACTGACCTTAGTCAGTGTTAATTACGCCAATCACTCATTAACAAATCAAGATTAACCGTCCATTAGAGCCCAATTAAAACAACAAGAATGAAAGAGGAGTTAGACATGACATCATATTTATGATAATAAATTATTTACTTCCATGCGATGCATGGAGGTTATTATTTTAAGTATTTCTTTACTTAGGAATCCTGTAGGGGACCTTAAAGGATACTTAAAGGATTTTAGGTTCACACGAAGACATGAGAACCTATGATCTTCAAGTGGTGCTAAGAAGATATGTCTTTGGACAAAATCTTCATTAGGAGCCCTTAGAGGATATCAAGTAACTTGGAAAAAATATCCTTTAAGCACGCCTTAGAGGCCATTGAGATCTAGGACATCATCTCTCTTCTTTTTAGATTCGTTTAAGAGGAAACAAACATAAGGAATAATTTCAATTAGTGGGCATAAAGGCCGCCACATACTTGAGGATAATCCTTAATGATCCTCCAATATGAAGGAACCTCCATTAAATCGGCCGTTCAACCAATATGAACGAACCGCAAAACATGACCGAAGGTATCAAGTGGAACATCAATAACATAATGTCCCTTTATTAATGGCTCATATTACATGATTTCGGTCATTCTAATGGAAAAATGACGCACAAGTTATTTGGCTGCTCTACCAATAAGGGCAAACCAATAACATCATGGTCATTTCATTATTAAGAATGTACCAAGATGTGTATGATTACTCTACCAATAAGAGTAAACTATAAAAAATGAGGGCTGTTTCACCAATAGAAGCGAACCCTTAATCTTTTAACAAAATTCCAACGTTAAGAAATTACAAGTCCTTTATGTGTCCTCTTTATTCTACGCACAAAAATCTTTCAAAAAGAACCTTCAAGGGTCGGCAAAGCCTCCTCTTCTTCTCCTCTTTTTCTGCCCTTGCGCGTGTGGTCTGTCCTCTCTTATTTTCTTTTTTTTTTTCAATGGCCTATAGGGCCTTTTTATAGGCTCCAAATTGGTCACCTATTGGGGGGGTGTGAACGGTAGCACCCCCCACCATTGAGAGGGATAGAGAGAGCCGGGAGAGAGAGATAGAGAGGAAGGAAGGAAGGAAGGGGGGGGGGGGGGGGGGGGGGTGGCACCGGTGGCTCCACCGGTGGGGGTTTTTTTTCTTCTTCTATAGATATATATATTTTTTCTGTTTTCCTTTTTTTTATGCCCCATCACCGATGGGGATCTATAAAAGGACCGGTGGGCCGGGCGAGTGGGGGAGAGACCCACCGGTGGGTTTCTTTCTCTCAACCGCCTCTCTCTCTTTCTCTCTTTCTTGCTCCCTCTCTCATCCGGCTCCCCTCTCTCGCTCTTTTTCTACTCCCTCTCTGTCTGGCAGCCTCTCTCTCTCTCTCTCTCTCTCTTGCCCCTCTCTCTCTCTGCTGGCCTGCGGTGCCCCTGTTCTGTGTGCATAGAACATGGACCACCTGTCCCCCCTAGGGTGGCAGCTGGTGCTGCTATTGGGGGTAGTTGTTGCTGTAGTTGTTGTGTTGTTGTTGGTTGCCTCTCCTCTATCTGCTGTGGCTGAGGTATATTCTTCTATAGTTTTTTTTTTCTTTGCATGTACATGAATGCATATACATAGGACATGAAACCCTAGATGCATACATGTCATGCATACACGTATTGTCCTTTTATATATGTCATGCATGCATAGGGTATAAAGAAAAACCCTAGTTTTCTTCAAAGCATGTACGTGTATATCTTTCTCATATGCATATTTTATCAGGGTGACAAATCTTGTGTAAACAATGATTTATGGAGAACTAATGATGTTGCAGAACCTATTTATATGTAGATGGATTAAGAGGGTTGCAGAACATTTCAATTTGTATTTTTGCAAGGACTTTCATGATATGATTGGAAGGATAAAAGTATTAGTGAAAATCAGTCAGCAAGTCCAGTTCCACCAAGTTAACTGAATTTTAAAAAGGACAGTGGAACTAAAGGAGAAATATTTTTCTAAAATTAGATAACTTCCGAACCCCCACTCCCCTCAAAAGAGAAAAAAAAAATCAAGTTATTATGAAAAAAGATTAAGAAGACATCAAAAATATAATTCTAGCAATTGCTTTTTGAGTAACGAACTGAATTTTTAAAACTAAACATTAGATCAACATAGGCGAGTTAAGAGGCTATCGACTTAAGATAATGATGATTATACATAAACTTAAAATATCACATGTCTTAAGCAAGGCTCATAGGTGATACCAACAATCTATTGTCAACTTGTCCTCGTCAAAGACCCATTTTTCTTACTATTTTTGAGATCTATCAGTATTTTTATTTTCTGTGCATGAGATCACAGTTAAAAAACAAAGCCTATAGAATATCTGAATAAGGGAGGCATTTAATTTTTACTCGAAAGAATATTCAGGATAAAATTCTAGATTGGCTAATGGACATTTCGACAGACACATAATTTACAACAAGAGTACTCGGCAGACACACATGGACATTTCAACCTATTAAACTGAGTAATGCAGTTTGAGTTATTGTGTCTTTCTTAAGTCACATATTCTATTATAAGAGTTACAACTTCAATAATCTAATTTTTGCAAAAGTAAACAATAGATCAACGTATTCAAGTGAAAAGACTATTGGCTTAAAATAAGGACAATTATGTATAAATGTAGAATATAACATGCTTTAAGTAGGGAGGTAAATTTGTAGATGGACAAAAGGATATTTCGGCAGACACAAAAATGTGATGTTGAGACTCTTTCTCACAATTTGGGTTTGAAAGCCAACCAGTCCTTGGTGGGCAACTTAGAAGTGGGTTTAGAGAAGGGATGACAGAATAGCATTTGAGTAAAAGTTTAAGATGCAAGTATGATAACAAAAAGAAAATAAAAACACAGAATAAGTTGAAGACGGTCTAATTAGAGTAGGTCTATACTGATGGAGATTTCGTTTGAGGAGCAAGACAACACTAGAGGAGAAGGATGATCACAATGAACACTTTGATTACGAGGAACACCTTGGTCAGAGAAGGATGCGTAGTGGACTGGTAGGGCACCACTCTCCACTTCTTGCATCGTCGGCTTCGGAAGAGCACTGCAAACCCTATTTATGAAATAGGTGAAGCATGGGATATGGATGAGATCGTGATGTGCCCATACTGTAAAAAGGAGGGGAATCCTTGAGCTCCCCATGAGTATCTCAGGCCCTTGGGAAGAGATCAGTGACCATGCACTTAACCTTAGTCCTTTTTGGCTGCCTGCGAGAAGCCGCCTCAGCAGTTGTGAGAAGCTTGCGAGAAGCATCTTGGGGCGTGCTGTGGTGACGCTCCACCGATGTGGTAGGATCTGAGGGAGGGCGTAACGGCACGGGCAGAGGAGAAGGAGCAATGTAGGCATGACAGTGGCGGAGCTCGCGAGGAAGACAAAGATCGTCTTTGTGTAGTTGCTCCTAAAATTGTACGAAGTGCCTTAACCTTAGGTGGAACAAGAAGTTTGGAACACCATATCCTACTTAACCCAAGTATAACCCATGTTACCTGGGTTAGGGGATCCCGCTAGCCAAACTCGATTTGCAGGCTTTAGTGGAATTAGGATGCTTATTCCGGGTCTTATTCTGCAATCAAAGTGACCCGATAGTAGGATCATTATGAACCATTATTGACCAAATAAGAACGTGTACACTGATCAGACCTGTAAATATTTTCTAATAAACTTTTCCATTTAAGGGCCTCCTCTAAACAGACTATCCCGTTTTAAGCCTACACTAGTTTCATGAACATATATCTTTAGTGCAACCTCCTTTAAAATATATATGATTTATTCTGAAGTATATAATATTGGTTTCAGCATGCTGTCCAGGTTTTCCAATATGTTATATAAGAGTTGAAATTAGTCTCTTAAAGTGCTCTATCTAACAGAACTGACATAACTCGCTTTAACATTTAACACTGATTACTGATTTTTTTTTAAAAAATACCATTATCTATTCTGATACCAGCTGAAGTTTTGTCGGCCACCGTAATATATTGAAGCGGACACTGATTTTTTTTTTTTTTTGGGAAGAAATGTGGATGTACCACCAATTTTCTTGAATCATAAATAGAGGAAGTACAATCATGATGGGATAGGAGAGATTCCTATCTCCACAAAAAGGATTAAATTACAATTAAATTAACTAACTACTTTCCCCCAGTCTTCAGCAGACACCCCCAATAAGTGTTTACTCCACAAAAACAAAAGATTCAGGATCCTTTCACAGACATTTTCGACATAGAATCTGTTTCCGCTGAAGATTAAATTATTCCTCTCTTACCACAAGCTCCAACAGATTGCATGCGGTAACATGCGGAGGATTCTGCTTCTTATTGTCTTTGGTTGACCATTAGTAATGATACAAAAACTGTACCAAACTGTTTCCAAAGAAGAAAGGTTAATCTTGCATTTGAATAAGGTTCCAAACCGCTGCCATACTACTTGACTAATGTGACATTGAAGGAATAAATGCTCAGTATCCTCATCTGCTATCCCACAGAATGAACACAGTCTCTGCATTTACATTCCATTTCTTTCTATACATCTTAGTTGTTATTCTTCTTTCAAAGACCAGCGACATGACTGCTCATTGTTTTAAAGGAGTTTTTAACTTCCCGCACCTCTTTAACGTTTCCATATCTTGTACCTTGCCCTTCCATCAACTTGTAAAAAGACTTAACAGAATATCCTTCCTTATTGTTGTCCCAAACATAACTGTCTTGGTTTCCAGCATTCACCTGAACCTGAGCAAGGACCTCCAACAAGTGTATTCCTGAATTTCACATTCTTTCAGATTCCTTCTCAGCTGAACATTCCAGGACATCTGACCAGCATGAATATGAATACATTCCTTCACCGTAATCATCTTGAAAGCAACAATTCTATAAATTTTTGGAAATCTATCACTGAGAGGTCCCTCATTCACTCATCTGTCCATCCAAAAGTAAGTCTTCTCGCCTGATCCGATCTTCACTTTGATGTGAGGATGCATTAAAGCTCCAGCTCTCAATTTTCCCCTCCATATTGGAGAGATGCAAGTTAAGTGACCCGGCTGAAGAAATAAATTTTTAGATGAACTGTAATACTTCCAGGAGATGATTTTCTTCCAAAGCAGCAGATCTGAAGACGGCAGTTCCCAAATCCATATTCCAAGCAGAGCCCAGTTCATCAGCCTCAAAATTTTCACTTGCAAACCTCCCTTGTCCTTTGATAAACACAGCTTCTCCCAGTTAACCAGTGGAATGCCTTTACCATTTGCATTAGTGAGACCCCATAGAAATCGTCTCCGAATCTGATCTATTTTCTGAAGAACCTTCTGAGGAACAATGAATACTGACAGATAATGATAAAGGATAGAGGATAAGGCTGAATTTAACAGTGTAATCCTACCTCCCAAAAATAAGTTTCTAGCTTTCCACAAAGACAATTTTCTATGGAGCCTCAAAACAACAAAATCCCAATCAGTCGATCTGATGTTCTTGTAATGCAGAGTTAAGCCTAAATAACTAATAGGTAATCCCTGTACTTGTACAACCCATAATATTGGCACAGTGAAGAATAGTCTCCTCCTCTATATTAATGGGAATGAGAGAACTCATAATTGACCTTCAGGTCTGAGCATGCCTCCAGGGTTTTCAATAAGAATTTCAAATTCCTCACCTGCTCTAAATTACCTTCAATAAAGAGATGTGTGTCATCAGCAAATTGTAAATGGATAAAGGACATGGAGTATGAAGAACTTTCGCCCCTCTGATCAATCCATTCGCCTCAGCTTTTCTGCACATCCTGCTCAGCATATTTGCTACACAAACAAATAAAAGTGGGGATATAGGGTCCCCCTGCCTCAGACCACGACAACTTTTGAAGAAACCATGAGTCTCCATTAACGATCAAAGAGAAAATAGCTGATGTCACACAATTCTTCAGGACAGAAATCCATTTCTCCGGGAACCCATGATTCTTCAGAATCCTCCAAAGACAAATCCATGAAACCAAGTATGGGAACTTAATTTTGAACGAAATCCATATATTAGGTATTTTATATGTTTGCTGAGAAGCTCATTCAGTACAACAGAAAGTTGGTTATCAGAAGAAATAGTAATGTGGCTCGAAATGGACCAGTTGTATTTTCCCCCTTGTTTAAGCAGTCAGTAATATTCTCTTATCCTTTGTTCAAGGTGCTGGGGTATTGAGACATGTAATGAGTTGACCATTAATCATGTTTAATTGTATGAATCTGGTTCTGATGATCCAACTTGGACCTTCATCTACAACATCTGCATTAAAATCCGTTGGATCATGAGCTGTATTCTGGATTCGCCTATATTGTTACTATTAGGTCATATGGTGGGGTAATCCAGTTTGACCACATTATTTATAGGGGCGTTCATAGGTTAGTTTGGTTTCATTTAAGAAAAACAATTTCCCAACCCAAACACCTGAGTGCCCCCTGGAAACCAAACGAAATGAAACCAAACCAAATGAATATGGTTTAGATTGGTTTGGTTCAGTTCGAACCAATCAAATAAAAAACTTATAAAAGTTATGTTCACAGTTCACCTGGCTCAGATACTGGATCACCCTGTTGAGCCATAGACATAACCACTTTGTTTGGGCTGAGGTGCAGTCTTCCTGGTTCTCTTCCATTTTAGTTTCCCTGATATGGGTAGTGGAGCACCTGGAGCAATCACACATGTGCCTCATGCTGTGTGCGCTGCCTATTGTGTGCTGCAGGTTCTTCACTCCTTTAGTCCCACATCGGGGAATAAAAACAAAAAAAAAAGAACTAGAAAGGCTTATTATAAATTCAACTGTTGGGCCTTACAAATCCATTTCTCAGCCTTTGCCAGACCAATAGGCCAGCATAAGAACATGGATGCACAGGCGATGGGTCATGGCTCAGGCTGGCCCAAAAAGGTTTTTATATGTAAAAATAAATAAACTATTTTAAATATTATTTATAATTCAGTTTGTTTGAGTTGTTTTGGTTTCCATGGTTTGGGAAGTTTGCAAACCAAACCAAACCGAAGTATTTCTCAAGTGTAACCAAACCGAAAATTTGGTTTGCTTCATTTGGTTTTTCAGCTTAAAGCAGATAGTGAACATCCTTAATTATTTGTAGCATGCATGTTTTGCATGTGTGTGTTTTATGTTCATCAGACACTCATGTTGGACCTTTGTTACCATCCAGGAGTACAGACAATATCCAATGCAGAATTGAACATGGGTCCTATTATTCAAAGTTTTGTAATAATTAGGAACCGTGCACACACAAATGCAATGTGTTTGATGCTGGACACGAGGAATTGGGATCTATGTAGTGACCTGACGGGAAGCAACCTCAGGTGTCCAACTGGGACATGGAAACCATTCAGTCCTGTCCATGCATGTTTAGTTTAGTCTTGTCTATGCATGTTTATGCAGTAGTTCTAGTTGCACGCAGGCTAGATAGGATCACCATGATAGTGCCAATATTTGAGCATCTGTGGCCTCATCAGTCACTTTCTTCAGGCCATACTAGGAAAACAATTCAAGAATATCTTTTGGACTCAATGAAAGAAGGCCATTGAAGAACAGCTTCACCTAAGAAGAAAAATATATCATGCTGCAGATAGTTGAGTCTGTTTCAATCTGGTGTCGGAAACATCATTCTAGTAGGTTGGGGGGAGGGGCGTGAGACGATTTGTTTTCATCCGGGGAGTCTCCTTGTAGATTGTTGGTGATAAGATGCTTCTGATTGTTTTAGCTGGCTCCGGGCACCTGTTAAGCCGCAGTTATGGTCTTGATCTACTGATTTGTTACGGCAACCATTTGTGAGCTCGTAAGTGTTAGTCCAGTAGTTGAATATTAATATTGTTGTATTGCTTCAAAATTCAAATTGCTAGCTGGTTTTCATTGTCTCTTGAGGATTACAGTCATATTGTTGGTTCATTGCCTTTTTCACGCTCAATTTTCACATCACTATGCTTGTCTTATGATGTGCTTTAGATTGCTTAACTAGTTATGGTGATCCTTGAGGTTTCTGTCATGGTGATTTCTTGCTTGTAGCAGTCATATATTTGGGGATGCCTTTTGTACTCATATGGAGTGTGGACTGTAAAGTTGTTACGATATGTTTTTTCCCCCTCGTTTGTTCTTTGCAACTAATGGTATGGGTTTCTCAGGTCTGTTTATGTTGATATTCCCAAGTTTGTTGGTGTTTATCTATCCTGGGAAGTTTTCATCTCCTGTCATTATGGATGTACACCTCTATTTATTTCTAATAAATTGGTGGTATATCCCATCGATCTTCTCAAAAAAGAAGTGTATATTTTGCAGTTTGTTTATTCTTATTAATCCAATCATGTAATTTGGTTCTGAAGTTTGGGCAAAATTTCTTCTTCTCTTCAGATAGACATTTCAAGTGGATCGGTTGTGCCTGCTAGTTTTGACAGGAGTTCAAGGTGCCCAGATGAAATTGTCAGAAGGGTTCGGGTGACTGTATCCTCTGAGGAACCTAGTTGCAAGGGGAAGTTACTGGAAACATACGATACTCATCATGATAGATTTCAAATCGCTCCTTGCTCTTGGTAAATCCTTTTACATAAGCCTTTATTCATTCTAGCACAAACTTTCGGGTACATGACCTATCAACTTTAGCAGAGCTTCT
Organism: Zantedeschia hybrid cultivar; assembly: GCA_030544215.1. Lineage (NCBI taxonomy): Eukaryota > Viridiplantae > Streptophyta > Magnoliopsida > Alismatales > Araceae > Zantedeschia > Zantedeschia hybrid cultivar. The sequence goes on from JARZZO010000013.1 coordinate 30,925,391, forward strand.
GTATGGAATATTTAGTTCCATTTTCTCAATACCTTGTGGTTCACCGAACAAACAAGATCACTATCTAGCTTTTAAGAATGACTCAATGGAGGGCAATTCTAGTTATGGTTCTGCTTGGCAACTTCCAAAATGCTGGTATTTAGTGCATTATATATATTGTTAACATAAAATTTTTGTGACCACAGATTCTTTATGGGATCCTTTGGGAGTCATCTAAAATTTGTTTAATTTAAGGTTCACAATTCCCTGTGGGGGACCTGAAAATTTGGGCTTCATATAAACTATACTAGTAACTTGTCTGTGTATGCAACTATGCCTATAGCTACATTGTGCGCATTTAATATGTATTTGTGCATATACATACAGCATATGTGGTAGAAAGGAACTGGGATTTAGGCAGATATATGCTCACACCCCAATGATTGTCCCCCTTGAAAACAATTCATTTAAGGGACTAAATAACTGCATGTTGTCTCTAAAAGATAGTTTTCCCAGGATGCTTACATTATATTATAAACTCTATCTTGAAAAGCTATACATTAATGACACAGAAGCGCAATAGTAAAAATATCTCTAAATTGTGTCATTTTGCAAAAGAGACCATTTTAGAACATAGGGAGTAGAATTTTCATAAGAACACATTCATAAGAATGCCTATGTACACTTAGACAGTTATGCCTACTCCTCTGGTGTGGCCTGCATTTTTCAGAAGGATAGATCATTATGCTGCCCGTTTTTATCTTAAATTCCCTCTGAGCATAAACCCTTTAGTTCATATAATTGGACTAGTCCATTTCTTGAAATGGTTGTGCACTTTGTTTATGCTATTTCAGGACTTTAGATTGGGGGTATTTTGCTTTCAAGCTGCAGGAACTTTCTGATCAAGAAATTCTGTTTAGATGCTCCACCTCTCCTCTTGCTGAGAGCCCTGATTTTGTTCAAAATGAAAGAAGGTCTTCTCTTGCCTTTGGAGAACTCTTGAATGTCATTTACTGGAGTTTCAGGTGGTTTCATGTACTTGTTCATTGAACCATCCTGAATTGCATTCTTTTAGAAGTCTTTTGGTATGTTGACAAGAAGTGTAATTTGCAAATCACATGTTGTTTTCTAGACTTCAAATTGTTCATTTTGCGGAATGAATAACAGATATTTTTGTGCCATATTGGTAAATAAAAATATTTTCAATGGAAACAATGTATTGCTTGTGCTCCTGCATCAGCTGAAGGGAAATGCTATGCGATTGCTTCCATCTGTTCTCTAACATGAAAACAAAAAGAACAAACCTGAAAACAAAACAATGATTTGTTATTAACTCCTGAAAAGGACATCTTTTCTCCATCAATTTAGGATGCTACAATGTCAACACTAACCATCTTTTCAATCAAGCTTTGTTAATGAAATGGTTGTGGAGAAGGGGAGAGTGTTTAGAGGCATTGTGGGCTACTATTATAAAGGAGCTCTATTATTGTGATGACAATAAATGGACTTTTCAACCTTCAAGAACTTATAATTTGTCTCCAATTTGGAAGAATATTGTGAAGAATGCAGATTTCATGGAGAGATCTTGTGATATACAGGTTGGTAATGGATGTGAAACCTTGTTCTGGAAAGATAAATGGTGCTCCAGTATTGTTCTCTCTTCTCAATTTAGTAATTTATTCAACATTGCTCAGTATAAGGAGGCCTCGGTGGCAGAGGTTATGTCCCATCATGGCTCAGGTAACTTGAATTTGAATATGAGAAGGCATCTAACTGATGTAGAGGTTAATGAGATCTCTAACTTAATACATCTTACTGCCAGCACCAGATAATGTCATGAGAGGAAAGATAAGAGAGTTTGGAGATGGAATTCCAATTCCAAGGGTCAGTTTTCAGTTAAATCTGTGGTTCAAATCTTAAATGATGGAGGATGCAGAGTTTGGTGGAAGGAGTTAGTGTGGTCTAATTACCTTCCCAACAAGATTAAAGTTTTTCTTTGGAAGGTGGCCTGGTATAGACTCTTGACAGGAAAGAGGGCCAAAATGTTACACATTCCAGGAAATCATTTATGCGGTTATTGTGCTACTTTTGAGGAGGACCAAGATCATTTGCTACTGAACTGTGGTATTGTTATGATTATGTGGAAGACTTTATGCAGATTATTTGGTATTCCCTGGGTGGATCATTCTTCAGTTTTGGACTTGATATTGTGGTGGTCTGGGGCCTGTCCTGTTCCAAGTCAGAAGCAATTATGGTTTATCTTTTGTCCGGCTTTGCTTTGGACTATTTGGTGTGAAAGAAACATGAGGAAATTCAGTGATCAATATAGAAGCGCCATTGAATTGTTAAAGATTACCATTAACTGGGTGGAGGAGTGGGGTAAAGCAGCAAATATTTTCAATGAGGAAAGTTCGGGTATTTTGCAAAAGGCTCGGCAGTGGAGGAGTTTGTTGTGTTGAGATCTTAGTTCATGATGTCTGCTTTATTCTCTTGATAAATCAGACCCTTTGTATCTGAGTTTTTGCTTTTATTTTATGTTGTGTTTATGACTTGGTTAGGGGATTGTCCTACCAAGTTGTTCTGGGTTCTCTTTGTACTACCATTTTCTGGTTATCAATAGAATTGTGACTTTCAGTCACCTTCTAAAAACAACACTAACCATACTGGTGCTGTGCCATTTCTTTATGCTTCATTATGTTAGTGACTTAGTGTCATAAAGAATGTAACACAAAGCTGAACAGTATGGTTTTGAAACATCTGAAGGTCATGGGTTTATTTTCTAGAAAGACCTTCACAGTCAGTGTTTTTAACTTGTGACTATCCAAGGGAGTAGAATCAGAGCAAATTGGGTAGGAACATTAAAGATATGACAGGTTCCAGAACTTATAGCTTGTCGTCAAAGTTGCAAAGATCCAGCGAGACAAACAGTAGGATTCATAATGGCATGGGTTGAGGCTCAAATGCACATGACAAATTAACTGGTAACCGATAAACTAAAGTAATCAATGGAATGCTACCATTACAAAATTATGTGAAGGACAAAACTGCCTTCACGAGGAACTGCAGACATTGGCTGAAGATGACAGTGCATGGCGCCTTGTGGATGACTTCAATCGAATATGGGAAAGGACATTTGAAGAGAGATCTTTTGATCAGTGATCATAAGATTTGGAGGATAGACAGAGGAGAAGGGCTGCCGGAGACTCCACTGGTCTTCCAAAGAATCACATGGTTCTAAGGAAGATTCTCAACTTCCAAGCTTGACAAATGTGTGGTCTTTGCAGATTTGGACTAAAATATAACCATGAGCTGATCCGGCTTCATCGTGAAAGCACTATGAGAAATTTTAGGGAATGGGGTGATGAAAAACTTTCAAGCAACATTTGGAATGCAAATGACAACAGAGGGGAAAGATGAACACGAAGACCACTCAGGTGTGGTGAAAGATTTCATTCAGGAAATCAAAGTGGATGAGCCCTTCCTAAAGAAATGATTTTCTTTCTTCTTTTTTGCTGAATAGGTATGGAAATACTATTTTTATTATATAAAAAAATGAGAGAAGTACAGAAATTTTGAACAGCACTTTCTATTGCTGTTGCCACAAAAAGAAAGGGCCAAGGATAGTGGAGGATGCTAGTTCCATTAGCTTACTATATGGTATGTACAGCAGTGTTATCTAGAGATTCACACTCATTTGTGAAAGGCAGATCAGTCCACATGGATTGTTTTTCGTGAGAGAAATAAGTTCTCATGTTTTCACAAGGCAGAAAGGATGTGTTGCTTCACATGACAGGGTTTTGTGTAGATTGTTGCCAATGATTATGGAATGTAAAGGTTTTCAGTAAAATGGATTGTGAGGTTCGTTGGTGATAGAGTGAGAGAGTGGGCCGAGGCTCTTTGCAAACGGACAATCCCAACTTCTACAATGTTTACTTTGTTGAGGGAGGGACAACTTTTTTTTTCCTTTTAGAAGGTGACTGAAAGTCACAATTCTATTGATAAAGAGAATGTGAGATACAAGGGAGACCCCAAAACATTAAATCAGCTTGGCGGGACATACCCCCAACCAAGTCGAACTCTAAACAGAACAGAAATTACAAAAAATCTGTTTTTATCAAGATAATAAAACAGAAATACAAAGTGAGAAGCATTAGTTGAAATGACCCCTCCATAATTCAGCCTTCTGCAGAATAATAGAATCCCCATCTTTCAGGATTTCTGCAGCATATCCCCACTCTTTCACCCATTTAAAAGTGTTCTTCAATAACTTAGTAACACTGCTAAACTGATCATTGAATTTTCTCTTATTTCTCTCACACCAAATAGTCCACAACAAGGCTGGACAGATGATGAACCACAGAGATTTCTGATCTGGAAAAGGACAGACTCTGGACCACCAGTTTAAAAGATCCAGAACAGAGGAAGGATCCACCCACTCAATTCCAAATAATTTGCACAAGATCTTCCATAGAATAATAATAACTCCACAGCCTGAAAACAGATGATCCTGATCTTCTTCAAACAAGGCACAGAAGACACATGAATATTTCCCTGGGATATGAAGTAATTTGGCCCTCCTGCCTGTAAGAAGTTTAGACCAAGCAATCTTCCAAAGAAAAACCTTAATTTTATTAGGCAGGTAGTTGGACCAAACTAGATCCTTCCACCAAACCCTACAACCACCATCGTTCAGAATGTGGACAACAGTTTTAACTGAAAACTTCCCATTAGTACTCCATTTCCAACCTCTGATATCAAGAATCTCATCACATAACCTGACACTGGTGATAAGATTAAGCATTCCCAAGAATTCCTCTATTTCCACTTCAGTGAGATTCCTTCTTAGATACAGATTTATGATACCTGAATCATTTTCAGCCAATACTTCTGCCACCGAAGCCTCTTGATACTGGGTAATGTTACTGAAAAGAGAGGAGAAAGTCAACCAAGAACACCATTTATCCTTCCAAAAAAGCATGTCACTGCAATTACCAATCTGGAATTCACAGGATAAAGCCATTAATTCAGCATTCTTCACAATGTTCTTCCAAATAGGTGACAGATTATACGAAGTAGACGGAACAAGACACCATTTGCTAGTAGCAGAATAATATAAATCCTTGATAATAACAGCCCAAAGTGCTTCTGAACACTCACCCCTTCTCTACAACCATTTCATTAACAAGGCTTTGTTGAAAGTAGCTACTCCACATAGTCCAATGCCTCCTTGTTCCTTACTTTTGCACACATTATTCAATTGATTAGATGAAGTCCTCGCTTACCCTTTTTACCTCCTAACAAAAAAAAAGAACTCCTTGCAGATTCAATAATCTTCTCTACAGTTCTTAGGACTTTGAAAATAGAAATATAGTAAATGGCCAATGAAGAGAGAACCGTTTTGGACAGAATCAATCTCTCTCCATTAGAAAGAAATCTGCTTTTCCATCATTCCAGCCTATCTTCAAACTTCTTGATCAAATCATTCTAATCCCTGACCCTAATGACTCCATCTGATAATGGTAGTCCGCGATATTTAATTGGAAAAGAGTTAACTATGCACTGCAATGAATTAGCCATATCTTGTAAACTATTTTGATCCACATTTACACCAACAATTTTAGACTTCTCATAGTTGATTCTCAAACCAGTTATAACCTCCACCAGGACCAGCAACCTCTTAATGTTCAGGATATCCTTACTACTTCCTGGTGTAAACAGAAGGGTATCATCTGCAAACTGGAGGTGCGATAACAGGATGTTACTTCTACCAATAGAAACACCTTCAATCAACCCCTGTTGGACTGCCCTGTCCCAAAGTGTACTCAAAATCTGACCAATTAGCAGAAAAAGAAGTAGCGACATAGGATCCCTCTGTCTTAAACCTCTGGAGCTCTTAAAATATCCACATGGTTCTCTATTCACCAAAACAGAAAAGGTAGATGAGGAAATGCAACTCATCACCCACCTTATCCATCTATCATTAAAGCCCATAAGCTCCATGGTTTTATGAAGACAGCTCCAACTAATTCTGTCATAGGCCTCCTCAAAATCAAGCTTAAGGATAACACCTTTCTTTCTCATGTTCTTGTAATGATGAATAGTTTCATATGCTGCCATATAATTATCCAGAATGAATCTCCCTTGTAAAAAAGCTGATTGGTTGAAATCCACAATTTTAGCAATAACTCTTTTGAGCCGGGTAGCCAGAATCTTAGTAATAATTTTGTAACACCCATTCAGTAAACTAATTGGACGGAAATCAGTCAATCTTTCAGCACCTTCTATCTTGGGAATGAGGACAATAAGAGTTGAATTGAACACTTTAATCATATCCGGGTTATGATAGAATTCTTGGACGAAATTGAGCAAATCTTCTTTAATGATCTCCCAAGAGAATTGATAAAAACCCATAGACAGCCCATCGGGTCTCGGAGCCTTATTTGAATCCATACTAAAAACTGTCTCTTTGATTTCATTTTCTGAAAAAGGCACAGACAACTCTTCAGCATCACAGGCATCCAACTTAGGAAGCAGTCCATCTTCCAAATGAGGTCTCAATGGAAAATCTTCCAAGAAAAGATTCTGAAAAAAATCAACAAACCTTTTTTTGATTTCATTGGGTTCTTCAATCACAACCTCATGATCCTTAATATGATCAATGGATAAAAATCTTCTTAGCATTAGCCACCGCATGAAAAAAGGATGTATTTTTGTCGCCTTCCTTAAGCCAACGTTCCTTGGCTCTCTGTCTCCATCTAATTTCCTCCTTCAGCAGCTCATCATTCAACATCTTCTTTAATTCTTTGAGTGACTGCATTTCAATAAAGGAAAGATCCATACTCTCACTTTTTAGTTCCAAAGCTTCAATCTTATCCTTCAAAGACTGCCTCTCCTCAGCTGCCCTTCTATATTTCTGCTTTGCCCATTGCTTCAAACCTATTTTGATCCTTTTCATTTTACACTGAAAGTTGAATATAGCTGAATCAGTCCCAATATTTTCCAGCCACCATTCATTAATCATTTCTTTGAAGCCTTCTTCCCTCTGCCATTTCAACTCATATATGAAGATTCTGGAATTCTTTTTCTTGTCCTCCATCAAAAGATGCAATGGAATATGGTCCGAAACAGCTCCGCTCAACCCTTTAATATGTGACAGGGGAAAATTGTTAAACCAACTTGTGGAAATCAGCACTCTGTCAATCCTTGACTGAATACTATCTTGTTGAAGATTAGACCATGTAAACTTCCTATTAGGAATGGCCAAATCCATAAGATTAGCCTCCCTAATCCATTGATTAAGGATGACCATCTCTTTACTCCATCTCTGAGCACCAGACCTTTCCCATGGGAATCTAACACAGTTAAAATCCCCCACAATACACCATGCCTCTGGAAAAAGAAAATGCAACCTATAGAGCTCTTGAAAGAACAAGTCTCTCCGTTGATCATTATGTGGACCATACACTGATGAGATGACCCAATTGATGTTGGTAGATCTTTTGCACCTCCATTTGAAAGCAACCGATATACTGAATCTACCTACATCACACACATCTCCATCAAACTTATTACCATTCCACATAATCAGTTGTCCACCTTTGAAGCCATCAGCCGGAAAAACTGCAATTTTATCTAGCAAATTCCCACCCAATCTTTGTAAGGAAAAATTATCAAAGCTGGACATCTTCGTCTCTTGAAGGCGTATGCAATCAAGATGAAGGGAAGTAACAAGATCTTTCACCGCTCTTACCTTAACAGAACCATTAAGTCCCCTAATATTCCATGAAAGTAGATTCATTAAGAGATGATATGTAACCCCCCTCTTTAATCTTCTTTCCTCTTAGACTGTCAAGAAGGATATTGTTCTTGACAAAATCTGCTTCTCTCTTTCCTATTTTGATACCTCCTCCAATACCCTTTCTTTTAGCCGATTGCTGCAGAGCATCATGCCTTTTCAGCTTCTCGAGAAATTTCAACACCATATCCTCTCTGCCTAGAAAAGAGACACCTATCCACTGGCCAAACTGTAGAATCTCCTCTGTCCACGTCTCCTCATCAGATACAATATTCACTGCCAAAGGCTCAATATCTCCATCAAAGGGAATAATATGAGAATCTAGAATTCCACTGTGATCAGGTACCATATCCACCGCCTTAGAAAAGTTACATTCCCTCTGGTCAACAGAATCCACACCATCCACAGAAACTTCGAGACTGAGTATCCTCTGGCCTCTGAACTTCCCCGGGGAACCATCCTCAAATCGTAATTGAGGATTACTGAAGGAGGAAGAATCTTCATTGACATCGGAAAGGCTCCTGACTGAGAACTTGTTACCGTAGCAGACGCTCGAACCAGTTCCTCGAGGAAGATGACGACGGTTCGCGAGCGGTCCACCATCGGACAACTGAATCGGAGGAGAGGAAGTCAATAACAGCTGAACCGGCTCAGCAGAACTCTGGTTCAGGTTTAAGTCAGGATCCGAGACCACAAGATCCCACCTCATCGGGTCCCCACCGCATATCGGATCCTCCACCTCCCAAACCTGACACTGTTCGTCTCTCCCACCCGATAGCTCTTCCCCATCCTTCGCCTTTACGCGTTTTGCCGAAACCACCTTGGGAACCACCAGCACGGTCTCTAGAGTTCCTCAGAGAGAACACTTACTCATCCCACTCCCCAAAACAATCTTCTGCTTACCCTTCAAGGCCTTTGGGAACTCCCCAAGGAGTCCTTTCCCACCATACGACCTTGTAAAAACAAGGTCATTAGTGCATTTGCCCACAGAAAAACCTTCCTGTCCTTTCATCTCCCCTTGACTCAACCTTTCGAATTTACAGACCTGAGGCCGTGGCCTGACTCAAAACTAGACTCACCCTGCACAGACATTATGGAATCTTCCGGCACCCCTGTTTCAGGGCCCTTTGCTCTGTATTCCTTGAGCTTCTTGTACTCAGCGGCAACTTCAGCCCACGACCAATCGTGCCGATAAGGAACCTTCTTAACAACTTCTTCCACAATGATAGAGACCCAGAAAACACCCCCTCCCGTAGAAATTTTCAACTTGTCCGGAATTTCTTCCACCTTGTCAATGGCAATTTTAACACGGGCAGATGAGATGTCAAATCCTCTGATCCCTTTGCCATCCACCTCTCTGAGTCTCCCAAACCTAGAACAGATAGCTTGAAAGACTGTCACATTCCATAGGTGGAGAGGGATCCCCCTCAGGGAACACCAAACTTCAATCTCATCCTTCACCGGATTAGTCCCAACCTCTATCCTCCATGGTGAAAAATGAATAACAGCATCCTCCTTAATCACTGCACTACCCCTAGAGCAAGCCAGGTTCCTCCACGAATCTAAGTCGGCATGAACAAGGAAGCAAAACTGACTCAATTTGTTGATACACCAGCTAAAAACCTCCGGCCAGAGAACCTGCAAACAACCCTTCAACACCTCACAGTCCACTTCATATCGAAGAGTATTCTCTTGGAACGAGACCACAACGCCTTGTTCCAACTAAGCTTTTGCAGAACCAACCTCTGGTGACCAAGGTACCTCCAACACTCCAGGAAGAATCTTAGAGTTGGGCCGAACAGCAGAGTTAACAACCTTGCCATCAAACACCTGGCTACCAGCCTGCAAAGGATACGAGATAGGGAACCGGGGTGCTGGACAGTTGAAACGTCTATGCCCAACACCTCCGCAGTTGAGGCATCTCACCGGTTCTCTGCAACTCACCGCATAATGCCCCTTGCCTAGACATCGAATGCAGACATCCCTGTCCACTGGCAATCCAGCCGAGGCCTTCTTCCGAGGGACAAAGCGTGCATCCTTCTCCCGGGCCGGCAACCATCCCCTCCCTCCACCTAATCTAGAGCTAAAACTCACAGGCCCACTCCTCTCACCTATCTCACCCATTCCTCTCCGTGCTCCAGACATGCTCACGCCTGAGGGAGGGATAACTTAACACCATCTTGGTTATAGGCCTGCTTTTTGTACAGGGGAGTTTTTGTAGTGCTCATGAGTATACATGTACATCCCCCTTTATTTTTTATATTTAATACCATGGTGGTACCACCCACTTTTCCCAAAAAAAAAAATAGTTTCAAGCAAAATGGAACAGTTAAAATAAGGAAATGTGCCAACTTGAATGCCATATTTGAATTCAGCATCCTCTCGGAAGGCTGAAGGGAAGAAATCTCTGGGATATTTAAGAGATTGAGAATAGCAAGCCAGAGATCATCATCATAATCTTATATTTCTTAGAGAAGAAAAGTTTATTTATTTTTTGCACCCATTCAATAGGATTAAATTAAGGCAATAATAATAATAACTTCAAGGGGGTCTTAGAGGAGAAGGATCAAGACTCTGTCTCTCTCTCTCTGACTTATCCTCCTTCACCCTCTTAGTCTTGTTCTTGATGGACATTTCATCTTGGAACCCTTGAAGAGACAAAGATATCAGAGAGATCTTGAGGGATGGCAGACCACAACCCGAGTAATTTTTGATTCTTTAGGTAATTGGAAGTATCAAGGATTACTTTAGAAAAGTTAGGAGACTATGCAGTCAGATCTAATTTCTCCTTCAGTGTCTTCACCTAACACTGAAGCAAATTATAAGTCTATGGGCCATAGAGGCAAATTCATTTCATGCTTTGCAAATTAAAGAGGATGGATCTCACCTCATTTCAATTTGAGGATGACACTATTGTCTCTTAAAAGGTGGAGCAAGCAACATATATTTTCATCTTAACTGCATCCTAATCAACATTGGCTCTAAACATCAGTTTTGACAAAATACAGGATTAGTGGCAAGAAAATTGAAGTGATCATTAGAATCTTGGTAAGAAGGAAAGGTTAGGGCTAAACTTCCCCTTGTCCGGCTACTGTAAAGAAAACTTGGGAAAGTGGATGAGGTGGAGTTTGTAAAAGATCCAACCAAGTTGGCCTTTGCTAGAAGACAATGAAGTAGGAATTTTGTTCAGGTTTGACACTCCTCAACGGTGGTTGTGTACCCACACGTCCAAAGTCCATGAATAAATTTGCTATCAGATTAGTTGGGACAATAAGAAGGCTAGGCTTGATTTTCTCTGGTTCACTTGTACGGTGCATGGAAAGGAACACATCAAGCAGCATTACGACTGCAAATGGAAATCCAAAGAATTATTTCTGTCCCAATTGTGGCGAACCTGTATGCTCATGCATTTTTTTGTGGGAATAAAATTTTTGCAAGAAAATATCTGAAATGGAAACAAAAAATCTATTTTTCTTACGTGTATCCACTTTTCCAGTATTGTTCCAATGAGATATATTACTTATTTTCTCAATGTAGATCAATTTGTATTTTTTACTTCACATCAGATCCATGTGGCTTGGCTTAGCCATGAGATTGGCGCTTATGGGTCTAGATGGGGGAGCTCACTGCCATATGGGCTGGCGGTCCTTACTCCTAAACAGCAGGTCCAAATTGATAGGTGTAACAGCTCACATTTATATAGGTCTCTCTGGTAGTGCACAAGCCTGAAGTAATATGATAGTATACTAATGAATAAAACTGAGTGAGAAATATGCATGTCCTTCATTTTAAAACATAAAAAGAAATGAATTCATATCCCAAGTGAAAATATATACTGGACATAACGGAGAAATAAATTTGAGTTATTCGATTCCTTTTGTTGGTATTACTCACCTAATATTAGTACCATAAAACATTTTAAAAGAAGAAGGGCGTGGCCTATGTAAACACAGGGCTCACTAGGGGTCATCCAAACCATACTAACACCCAATTATATAAATTTAAAATTGTTTTATATTTTGAATTGAAATAATAAGACAACCTTTAATATTAGCATGCACGGTGAATACTTGATGTTGACATATTGTGACATATACCAGCTATCAAAAAACAAGTGAAACTAAAGCACAATCAAATCACATAAAACATTGAAGTTTGTAAAAACATGTTCATATTCTATTTTTTAAGACTTCTATCTATCATTTCTTGGTATATATTCGTTCAGAATTCATAATACTGAATGTTAGTGACGCAGCTGAGGCGTGCACGGACTGAACCGGATGAGGCACACTCAGACGAGGAGGCTGAGCCAGGGACAGTCGGGTCGAGCTGCATACTTGAATACCCTACGTCAGCTGGGCCCCGAGTTGAGCTCTCGGGGGGACCCTCTGATGGTCAAGTTAGAGACTGATAGGTGGCGAGCAACTACAAGCTGGAGTTGGTGGTGATTACTTACCTTGATATGACGTAGCTGGTCTCCTTTTGTAAAAGAAAAGTAGATGAGAACTAAATGCGACAGCTGATATAGGACTACTCTTGGGGTGTCCTCCCCTTGCATGCCTTCACAGTATGGGTGGTATGGCGACTAGGCCTAATAGACCGGCTTCCAATGACCTAAAGGAGCTGGGCTGTTGCTATGGCTAGGCCAAGCTCGGTCAGATGGAGCTTCCTTCATCACAAGCCCCCTACTCCTATGGCGCTCGGATCGCGACGCCTTGGGAGTAAAACTATTGAAGACGCCCGCACCTTGTTGAGGGTTTGCACAGAAAAGTCCCAGATATATCGATTAGAGAGCGACACCTTCTCATTGTGTTTCTTTTATAGTGGGCCCTGTAGAACGGCTTACAAAAGTCTTTTCAAGAATTTAAACATAATACCGACGAGCCTTTCTGCATTCCACGTCCGTGGGATGGATTGCCCCGCGAGTGTTTCAAGATGATATGCGCCTCGGCGGATGACTTCTTTTATCCAGTAAGGTCCTTCCCAGTTTGGTGCTAGCTTCCCAGAGGCTTCGACTCGTCGGGATGTGTGGTCGTCTCGGAGCACTAGGTCCCCAACTTCGAAGCTTATGGGTGGGCGACTGAGGTGAACTTGTGGTTAATGCCGAACTTCTCGTAATTGTTCATGAACCGACTGCTATCAAATTACTTGCCGTTGTCTGTCATGATCATACGGGGAATGCTGAACTGGTATATAATGGACTTCTATACGAAGTTCCAAGTATTGCAGTCGGTGATAGTGACTAAGGGCTCAGATTCTACCCATTTAGTGAAATAGTCGATAGTGACGATTAGGAACTCTTTCCCTAGTGGCCGGCGGAAATGGTCCCAACATAGCGATCCTCCATTGAGCGGATGGCCAGGGATCGGCTAGGGGCGTTAAGTGGGTGGCCCATTGGTGAATGAGGGGGCTAAAGTGCTGGCACTTATTGCACTTGCAGATGAGGTCCAATGCATCCTGAAGCAGTGTTGGCCGCCAATAGCCTTGCCGCAGTAGCTTGTAGGCCAGGGCTTGGCCCCTGACATGTCCTCTGCACACTCCTCCGTGGACCTTACGAAAGGCGTAGTCGGCTTCACCCTTATCGAGACACTGAACTAGGGGTCGGCTGAAGGATCTCTTGTACAACACACTCCCTCAACGAGGACAAAGCGCGACGACTGGAGTTGAATTCAACGGGCCTCCTTTTCATCCTCTGGGAGCTCGCTCCGGTGAAGATAATCCAATAGGGGGGTCATCCAAGACGGCTCGTTGGCTGAATGGGTTTGCAATATTAACTCGCACACCTCGATGGTAGACTTCGAGAGTTCTTCCACCAAGACCGAGTGACACTCACTACCCCTAAATGCCGATGTAAGACGAGAGAGGGCGTTGGCCCGGGTATTTTCGGACCTTAGGATCTGGACGATGTCAAAGCAACCGAACCTGGTAGTGACCGCCCTTACAAGATGGACGTATGTGACCATTATGGCGTCCCTACCTTCGTACTTTCTGAGAACCTAGTTGACAACCAGTTGGGAATTGCTAAAGACGCTAGTCTCTGAGTGCCTATGTGTTGTGCGGCGCAGACACTTGAGAGGAGTGCCTCGTACTCAACTACATTGTTGGTGGCGGGAAATCCGAAGTGTAGCGAGTACTCCACTGAGGCTCCCTTGGGGGACAACATGATCCAACGGGCGTCGCTTTCCATCGAGTATCCAGAGCCATCTACGTGCAATTCCTACACAAGCTCTACCTAGTCGGACTTTGGGATCGGCCTGTGTAGGCTTGAGCTCCTGCGAGGGCGTTTGGTGGTCGATTGTAGTTTGTTATGTGATGAAATTGGTAAGGACCTGCCCCTTAATGGCGTCTTGGGCCCGAAGGTGACATCGAACACGCCCAGCTCAATGGCCCACTTGGCTAGGCACCTGGACACTTCTTCGTAGGTCAGGACCTGGCTCAGCGGCTGATCCGTCAACACCCTGATCGGATGGGCAAGGAATTAAGGGCGCAACCTTCTTGCTGAAGCAATCAAGGCCACCGTGAGTTTCTTTAGGGCCAGCTACTGGAGCTTCGCTCCCTGTAGGGATCGGTTGGTGTAGTAGACCGACTTCTAGATCCCATCCTCCTTTCGAACTAGCGAGCTAACTGCCAACTCGGAGGCGGCAAGGTATAAGAATAGTGCCTTGCCTTGGATGTGCTTTGAGAGAATGGGGATTTCGGCCAAATACTCCTTCAACTGCTCGAAGGCCGCTTGGCACTCTTCAGTCCATTAGAATTCTCCGTCCTTCAACAACTTGAAGAAGGGGAAGTAGCGATCTGTGGCCTTAGACAGGAATTGGCTGAGATTAACCACTCAGCTATTAGACATTCCAAATAGTCGTCGGCGGCCACATGTTGCGGATGGCCTCTACTTTCTCTGGGTTTTCTTTAATGCTGTATCGGGTCACTAAATAGCCAAGGAACTTTTCCGACGTCATGCCGGAGGCACACTTGGATGGGTTCAACTTCATGCAGTACTTATATAGAGTAGCAAATGTTTCGGCCAAGTCGGCCAGATGGTCAGCGGTTTGTTGGCTCTTAACAAGCATACCATCAATGTAACTTCCATGTTGTGCCCCAGTTGTGGAGGAAGACTTTGTTAACGAGGTGCTGATATGTGGCACTGACATTCTTCAACTCGAAAGGTATCTAGGTATAACAGTAAAGGTCGAGGTTGGTGTTGAAGCTCATCTTATCCTCGTTGTCCGGATGCATCCAGATCTGGTAGTAGTCAGACTACGTATTTAGAAAGCTAAGCTGCTCGTGCGTGGATGTGGCGTCCACCAATTGGTCGATCCGAGGCAGAGGGAAGCTGGTCATAGGGCAAGCTTTATTTAGGTCAATGAAGTCGATGCACATTCTCCACCTCCCATCCTCCTTTAGGATGAACACTACGTTTGCCAGCCACTCAAGGTAATGGGCCTCTCTAAGATGATCGACGTCTAAACCATTCTGCACTTCGGCTAGGATAGTGCGACATTCATGGTTGAAATTTGTTTACTTTTGCTTTACTGGCGGCCGAGTCAGATCCATGTGGGGACAATAGACCGTAACCTTGGGGTCTATCCCCGACATGTTGGAGGGAGCCTAAGAAAACACATCTAGGTTTGCCTTTAAGAACTCCGCCAGTCTCTTGGCTTCGGCGGGCGAAAGCCGGGGGCCGATCAACAAGGCCCTACCTTCGCCTCCAGGGACTAGGATGCTCACCAAGTCTTCCTCGGGGAAGTGGAGTTGACCGCTGACTCGATGCTCAGAGACTTGGCGGCAGCCTTGCCCTTAGTGGACAACTGGACATCATGTGGTAGTATCAAGCTAACTCCTGATCTCCTCGGGCCTCCCCGACTCCCTCTGCGGTCAGGAACTTAAGCTTCTAGTGATAGGTGAATGGAACCGCCCCGATTCGACCGATGAGCAATCGACCGAAGGCCGATTCTACTTTGACCACTGTAAAGTCGGTCTGAACAGTTAATTGTTTGGGGGGCGTGCCAAGGTACATGCAACCTCATGATGCCGGGCACCCCTTTAAAACTATACAAGGGACCTCGATGAGTTCAAAGGATCGACTCGGTTAGGCCGAGCTTAGTAAAATAATATAAAAAAGTACATTATGTGCACTTCCGTTATCAATAAAGATTTGGTATACATCATCATTTTTTATTACAGCCCCAACGACTAGAGTGTCGTCATCGGACACCTGAACCCTTTTTAGATCATCATCAGAAAAAGAAATAGCCTTCTGCAGCTGAGGACGCTTCGAAGAAGCTTCTATTGTGCTTACTGTTGTCACTGCCCTTCCTCAACTGCCGCACCTTTGGATCTCTCTGGGTCCATCGTAGTATCACCAAGATCGATCTGGCAATCAATTGTTGATATGCCGCTTCCTCTACAGGGGCCAGGGCTAGAGGTGTAGGTTTCGGTGGCTATTGTCGGGCTGGTGGCTGCTCCTGCGATTGCTGTTGCTGTTTCGGTGCATACTGGCATAGGTTGCCTTCTTCGATGAGGCACACTATTTCTTGGCACAGGTGGTGGTACTCATCAGTCGAATGGCCCATTTCATGGTGGTACTTATAGTATTTCCTTGAGTCGCGGCGCCGGGGGTCCATTTTTAGCTTTTTCGACTGCTGGAGGAGGTTATTGCTCTTGACCAGGATTTGGCCGGAGGAGGTTTTCCTACATCAGGATTTGGGATGGCGACGCCGGCAAGAGTATAAAGGGCTGTGGCAGTCGTCGATCTCTCCCGGGGTCCTCATTCCTCATAGGTCTCTTCCTCAACGACCTGGAGTCCTCGGCCTGACGCCTTTTGGATGGTACCAGGTTGGAAGGTTTCTGGCCGACTTTTGCGAGGAGGATGGCCTCCCCAGTTGATGTATTTATGGACTCGGATGACAAGCTCCTGGAAGGTCAAGGGTTACTTCTTGTCGAGTCAACTTAACAGTTTCACATTTGTGGACTCGGCGATAATAGTGGAGACATCGATAGAGTTGTCTAGATTTGCTATGTGGGCGGCCTCAGCCCTGAAACACGTGAAGTAATCGCGCAACATCTCCCTTGGCTCCTGTTGGATGGCCAACAGGTTGGTGGGCGTCTTGTATTGTCTGGTGGCGTCATAGAACTGGTCGATGAAGAGTTGGTCGAGCTGGACCAGCAAATGGATGGAGCCGACTGCCAGCATCTTAAACCAAGTAGACGCCATCTTCTCTAGAGTCAAGGGGAACACTCGACACTAGACTGCCTTGCAGATGCCACATATAGAGAGATAAGAGTTGAATCTCTCGAAGTGGTCCACTGGTTCAGTTGTCTCGTTGTATAGAGGACCCTTCGGAAGTTTCACATTCTTTGAGATGGCTGCAGCCATAATTGCGAGGAAAAGGCTGACTTCTCTAGGATGGCGCTGGCTAGAGCACCCCGTAGGGTTGATGTACCAACTGTTGCATCTCCTTGTAGATCTTAAATAGAGAGTGGTCTAAGTCCAGAGCTGATACTACTGAGGCAGTCGAGCGCCTGGGTTCCTCCAACGGCCAAGTATCGGACGACGCATGGTCTACTTCCACTGTGTGCGTTCGTTGGGGGCCGTAAGGTACTCCCCCGAGGCCGGTATAAGGCTGCATAGTTCCGTAGGTTCCTCGAGGCCGACGTAAGGCTGCGTAGTTCCGTAGGTTCCCTTGCTTGGGCGCGCGCCTGAAGCCGAGGTCCTCTCAGAGGGTGGCTCCTGCGGGAAAGTTGAAGGGCTGACTAACTGTTGTCCGGTCGGCTAGTGTTGAAACTGATACTGCGGTTGTAGATGCAGTGGCAGTTGCGGCCCCGCCTTAGGGCCCTAGAGTCCCATATGCTAGGCGATGGCTGCAACCATGTTGTGCAGTGGGGCTACAGTGGTAACGGTGGCCGACAATTGAGCCATTTGCTGTGATAGGGGCTCCACCCGGTTGTCCTATGCCTGGGGTGCACCTAAGCTACCGGCAATAGAGGAGCTGGCCCAGTCGGGCCATCATCCCTGTTGTTCACGGGTTGGTTCCCAGCTGCACCATCGACAAGGATGGGATATCCCAGGTGGAATTTGGCTCCAACTGCTTGGTGCGGCTTCTCCTCTCAGGGCCGTGATGAGCAACGCAGCCGAAGCATGCACGGAGCGAACTGGATGAAGCGCACTGATACGAGGAGGTTGAGCTAAGGATGAGTCGGGTCAACCTACACACTTGAATACCCCATGTTAGCTGGGCCCCAGGTTGGGGGGACCCCTCCAGTCAAATTAGAGATTGACAAGTGGCGAGCAACTAGAAGCTGGAGTTGGTGGTGATTACTTACCTTGATATGATGTAGCCAGTCTCCTTTTGTAAAAAGGAGAGTAGGTTAGAACTAAATGAGATAGCCGATATAGGACTATTCGTGGGTATCCTCCCCTTACTTGCCTTCACAGTGTAGGCGGTATCGTGATTGGGCCTAATGGGCCTGCTTCCTCTGACCCAAAGGAGCTAGGCTTCTGCAATGGCTAGGCTGAGCCTGACTCAAATGAAGCTTCCTTCATCAGTTAGCATGGTTTTCGACATTGCATTTTTCTGATTCATAGTGTCATGTTCTTTACATTCTATTCTTCACATGCATCACATCATTCTTTAATTTATAACTGGTTCACGGCCGTTGTATTATAGGTCATATCATCACAAATCTGGCTCTTCAGCTGTTGCATGTCAACTTTATGAGATTGTCTCGTTGTCCATTGTAAATCTTTGTCGTTCATACAACCGGCTCCGTAGTCATTATAAATCTTTTACATATTCAAATGCTTTTACAGTTATAGTGGTCCACTCATCATTAGGAAGTAATGGAGATAGCTACCCCTCAATGGTTGTAAGGTAGCTGAGTAGACTGCCTAGTGGTAGATCGCTTAGCTTCCACTTGGCCACCCTAGAGAGCTTCCAGCTACTCTTATTGGGTGAGGTGGGTTGTAGTTTGTTCTAGGAATGCAATCTTATATTAATATAGTATGTGTCTTAGTCACGCATGCACTTAAGTGGTCTCCACCTATTGCCTATGCAATGTTCCAAATCTAAACTATAGAGCTTGCATAAAGAAGGGGACATTCCTTGCCGTAACTACAACACATACTGCAAGGAGTTGACTAGACGTCCCTTTATCTATGGAGGCCGGTCCCGCCAATTTAGTGATGTTATCCCTTATTTATATAGAAAATATCACCCCTTATCCCTAAGGGTTAGATCGTGTAGGTCTGCGCCCCCCCCAAAAGCTAGTGATGTTACTTCTTATTTATATACAAAGTACCATGAGAATCCCAATTATAATCATTATTCATGATATATTCATAATAGTAGGATTATAGCTGCGTTTCATTATCATGGATTATAATTTGTAGTGACCCGATCATGAGCTGGGTAGGAGGAAAGGACTATATGTAGGAAAGGGCTACTACAGAGTAAGTTGGAGTAGAGGTGCCACTGTGTGGAGCTACCACTGTGCCTGAGGGTTAGGACGTGAATGAACTAAATTAGTCCTACATCGAAAAACAAAGAAAGTTGTTAGGCTATATGCATGAGATTTGGATCTAAAACTTGTGAGCCACCTTTTGGGGACAAAACCGTGCGGGCTTTAGTCTAAAGTAGACAATACCTCACAAGTTGGATCGGATTGTTACAGAATGATATTAAAGCTGGCCCTGAGTAATATGATGTGAGCTAGTTTGGGGACGAACCACGAGGAAGCTAGTGGGCTTGTAATGACCCAATCACAAGCTGGGTAGGAGGAAAGGACTACCTGTAGGAAAGGGCTATCCACAGAGTAAGTCGGAGTGGAGTCACCATGGTATGGAGCCACCACTGTGTCTGAGGGTTGGGGGTGGGAATGAATTGGATTAGTCCCACATCAGCAAACGAAAAAAGTTGATGGGCCATATATATGAGATTTGGATTCATAACTTGTAAGGCGCCTTTTAGGGACAAAATTGTATAGGCTTGGCCTAAAGTAAACAATACTTCACAAGGGTTGGATCGGATCATTACATAATCCCTTAATTAGGGTCGTTGATCATCATACTATATCCAACTTTCGTAAGACATTATCTCTAGGTATGGTCATAATTATAAATATCAGGGTTAACTCTAATTATCTTTTTCATGAAAACTACTTCCCTACAATTTTGCATGTTTATCATTAGCATGTTTTCACTAACCAGTATTAATGCAAGACATGGTTACCATGTTAATCATGGACACAATGATGCAATGTTAATTTTGACATAAAACATTCATAACCATGTTCGTTCATAACATGCATTTATATGTCATGCTTAAGATGATTCAGGGATATCAATATTTCATTAGTAAATAATTACTATTCTTCCTAATAGTAGGCAAAATGTACGCATGATTAATTAAAGATTTATAGTTATTACTAACCCTTAATTACTTTAACAAAAGTCCAAAACTAGGTTTTATTTTGAGAGGTTCCCCTTTTTAATCATGACTCACCCACCCCTTTCCCCTAGTTAAACATAATTATGTACCCCTAATTACTTATCCTAAATTCATAAAATAAGTTCAAAATAAAAGGAATATGCTGAGTGCTACGAGTCGCCATCAGGCCACTGTTGACCAATCCCTCTTCCTTTCTCCTTGCTCTTCTCCTTTTGTTCTTCTCTTCTCTACCATTTCTCTCTTGCTATTGCCTTACCCTTAAAGAATGATACACTTTTTTTTTTGGGTGGGTTGTGTGTGGGGTGGGGGGGTGGGGGGAGAGGTGTAGCCCCCTATTTATAGGGATAGCAGGGTGGTTGGGAGGGGGTAGAGGAGGTGGGCTAAGGTGGTTTTCAGGAGGGAAGAGGTGGTTGAAAGGAGAAGGGCAGTGAAGCCCTAATGTGCCACCTATCGCCCATTAAGACAGGCCTGTTATGGTCCATTAAGCGGGCCTATGAAAGTTCCATTAACCTATACTACACACTAAGGGCTGTTTTTATAGCTTATTTTATTCGACTCAAACATAGGCAATTAGCCTACGTGGAACCTCCCTAAGGAGGCTTACAATCTTATTGACATCACTAAGTTGAATCAAGGTTATGCGGAATTGGTCAAACCTGGGTACCATAGTCTAAAGGGCTTATGAAATTTGCCCATTTTTAAGTGTTTGTTGAAGGAAAATTTAAATAAACCCTTATGTTGTTAATGATTTATATTTGAACCCCAAACTTTATTAATTCTATAGAGTATCCTTATCTTTGCATATAAGTCCTTACATTCTTCCCATAAGTGTGGGATAGATTATCCTTATTTTTGCATATAAGTTGAGATAATTCTTAAGATAGAGATTTATTGGAAGCAGAGGTCCAGAGAAAGGTGGATTAAGGAGGGAGACGGGAACACACCTTACTTCCAAAGGGTGGCTTCTGGCAGAAGAAGGATAAACTAGATTAGGTGCCTCTCCGATGGCTGTCAGATTTTTTCTGATATCCATCCGATCAGGCATCATGTGTACTATTCCTGACTTTGCCAAAATATGCTTTTGGGAGACCATCCATTGCTAAAGACCTGCCTTCTATCTTAGCAAATGAGAGGGAGACATCGACAACACCATTCTCAGAAGAGGAGATTAGATCCATCTTTGCACTTGTAGGTGATAAGGCTCCATAACTTGATGGCTTTCCTATGTACTTCTTTCAAAGTTGTTGGGACATTGTGAAAGCATATATCCTTCTTGCCGTTCAGGAATTCCAGGAGGGGTGGGTCAGCTTACTTAAGGGGCATCAACAAGCATATATCGTCTTGATCCCTAAGAAGAAGGGTGTTGTGAATTTGAGGGATTTTAGATCAATCAGTTTGCTCAATAGGATTATAAGATTATTTCCAAGATTTTGGCTACTAGAATGGAGGTGGTCGACAGGTTGGTTAGCACCAATCAGGGGGCCTTTATTAGAGGGAGACACATTCTAGATAATTTTCTGGTAGCACACAAGGTTCTCCACTCGATCAAAATCCACTACAGAAGAGGCTTGCTTCTCAAGTTGGACTTTGAAAAGGCTTATGACAAAGTTAACTGGGTGAGTTTGTTCTAGATACTTGAGAAGATGGGCTTTGGAGATTAGTGGAACATATGGATTAAGGGTTGTGTTTCTTCAGCCACCTTTGTAGTTCCCATCAACGGGTAACCTATGTCTTTCTTTCATAGTGGGAGAGGACCTAGGCAAGGTGACCCTTTATCACCTCTTCTCTTCATTTTGGTGGCTTACATTCTTAGTAGAATGTGGGTTATAGGGGAGTCAATTGGGCTTATTAGAGGTAGGGCTGTAAATGCCGTTGAATGCAGAATCGGTCCATCCCGATCCGGATCGGCCGATTCGGATTGGGATCAGCAGGTCCCGATTTGGCCGATTCCGGCCGATCTGATCCTAATTCGGATCGAGATCGGCGGGTCCCGATTTGGGGACCCGATCCGATCCGGAATTCATAAACAGAGCGGATATGCTGTTTCTGTGTCCATCATTTACAGTAAATGGATAATCTGCATATGCTCTGTTTATGAATCGGAGATAGAGTAGATACTGTTTAGCAAATATCATTTGGATTCGGAGCGGATATGAATAATATCTAGATATCTAGATAAAAGTCTTTATAAAATATAATATTTATCTAAAAAATCTAAAAAATTGTAAAAAATATTGAAAATTGAGTAGATATTTGATCCAAAAAATCAAGATTTTAAGCACTCATTTGACTATAAAACTAACTAACATGATATTTGGGCATCTAGAATGACATTTATAATAACATGATATAAGCCATTCACCAATATTTGGGATTAATGATAAATAACGTAAGAATAGCATTTCTGTTTTTTTTTTTGGCACAACCTGACACTAAATTCCTCTGAATAGAGATTTTTAAGCATTTTAGTCATAGTTCAAAAGCAGGCATAGAAATAAATATCACTCTCTAGATCTGGCACCTCCAATCCAGCATGAAATTTCTCATGTTCGTTACATGATGGGCGACGTGGAAAGAACAAACCCAACTGCGACCATGGAGATCAATAAAATAGGAGTGCCAAAATGTAAGAGATACATTTCTGACAAAAAAAAAAAGAAGAACAAGCCCATCCGATCAAGAAGAAATCAAAAGAAGAAAAATAAACTCTCCCCTTTCCAAAATCCCAATGGCATGGAATGGGGTGGTGTTGAACAGTTGAAGAAGGCCACCGTGTGGATCACCTGGGGAAAGCCGAAGGTGAAGGCTTCCAGACTTCCAAGGAGATATCGAACAGAACCCTCTTCCAGGCGAATGGGGAAAGCTGTGGATCAATGTGAGAATGGCCGTTGGTCGCGAGCAGCAAACAGGCAGCGCTGGGAGGGGAGTGCGGCGGCAGCAGGCTGGTGGCCTGTGGTGGAACTTGGCGGTGGCAGCAAGCAGGTCACAGGTGGCAGGGGCGGCAGTGGTGGCAGCAAACAGTAGCAGTGGCAACCAGGTGGGCCGTGGGGGAGTGCAGCGGGGGCGGCGGCAACCAGCTGGGCTGTGGGGGAACGCGGTGGGGATGGCTGATGGAGGCGGCCGGAGTGGAGAGGCTGTGTATCCATGTGAGAGGGATCTAGAGTGGAGTCTCTGGCGTGACGATTGGAATGGGGAGGATTAGGGTTCCACTAACATATTATATAATTTATTCCTGAACCATTAGATCTTAGATTGAATGGTTATTATCAAACCATCTTGCGGAGTGGATATCCAGCGGAGCAGATATGTCACTTCCGTTACCTCTTCATTTAAGTTATGGATCATAAACGGATATCTGTTTATGATCTGGCGGATCTGTTTTGGATATTTATTTGGAAATTCATATACAGATTTGAAGCGGATCCGGATATTATCCGGATCCGTTTACAGCCCTAATTAGAGGCTTTCAGATCACTCAGCAGGACTTGCAGATCTCCCACCTACAATATGCTGATGACACCATCCTCTTCTTTTTGGAGGGTGAGGAACAACTCTCTGTGGCCAGGTTGATGCTGGAAGAAGCTATTGGTCTGAAGATCAATTTTCAGACTAGTCAGCTTATTAGCCTTAATATGGGAGAGCAGGACATGTGCAGAGCATCTTTTATCCTGGATTGCCTTAGAGGGAACTTTCTTATCTCTTATTTAGGGTTGCCTCTGACTCTAGGAACTCTTCATTGCGGAAATTGGGAGAAGATTTGTGCACAAATTTGAGAAGAGGTTGGCAAGGTGGAAAGGGAGACTCTTGCCTTGGGGCAAGCTGAATTTATGTAGATCATTCCTGGACAGCCTACTAGTTATCCATTTTCAAGAGCCCCTCAATAGTGGCTAGAAAATTGGACTCCTTGCAGGCGAGATTCTTTTGGCATGGTTCAGGTGACCAAAAAAGGAGGGTATCATGATAGTTGGGGTAAAATTTGTAGGCCCAAGGAGAATGAGGGGTTAGGCCTTAAAAATCTCACCCATTTTAACACCTCTCTCCTCATTAAATGGATATGGAAGCTTGTGTCTTATGATTCGGGGTTGTGGAGACAAATCATCTCACAGAAATATTATGCTAATGTTAAGTCTGAGATGTGGCCCTCCCATCCACCTACTATATGTCACCAATTTTGAAAGGAATCCTCTCTTGCTCTGATGTCCTTTTGGCTGGGTTGAAGATTGTGCTAGGAAACAGCAGGTGTACTCTCTTTTGGATGGATACCTGGTGTGGCCCTCAGCCCCTTAAGGCCCTATTCCCGAACATTTTTGCTATTGGCACTTTTCCATCTGCAGCAGTTTGTCAGGTGTTTGATGATGAATTACCTAATGCTTGCTAGGCCTCTTTGTTCAGAAGATGTCTTAGAGAAGAGGAGATGGGAGACTTGATTCAGCTGCTGCTCTCACTTCAACCCTACGGTGTGGCTCAGAATAAGCTGGAGTATTGGAGTTGGAGATGAGACAAGGAAGGAAAATTCATTGTTAAATCTTCCTACTACATTCTTGCAGATGGGGGAACTAGCTTTCCCTTTTTGTTCGGCAGTATTGAAAGTCAAGAGCCCTCTCAAAGTGCAGATCCTTGTATGGAGGACTTCCCTGTTGAGATTACCAACGTGTGACAGGCTTGCTTCTTTTGTTACAGACTTGAACCCCACTTGCTCTTTATGTGCCTTGCATCTGGAATCTGTGGACCATCTCTTTAATTGGTGCCCGTTCTCTCAGGAAGTGTGACAGTTGTTGTTCGCTAGATGCCAAGTTCGCCATCAGCAGTGGGGATCCGTGGATAGTATCCTGCGAACTTGGGGGAGGACATGGTCTTGCAAATATTGTGTGGTGGCTGGTCCTTCATGCAACCATATGTGCTACATGGATGGAGTGCAACATGAGAATCTTCAGGTGAGAAGCAGATACCCCTAACAGAGTCTTCCTTTTTGTATGTGAGAAAGTCAAAGAGTGGGCTAAGATTTCTGTAATGTGGATGCTGATTCGTCCACCTTATTTTGTCTTCTTGGGGAGGATGGATAGCTCTTTCACACCATCTTGGCGTTTCCGTATAGAGCGACTTTTGTTGTTGTCCCCTATTTACTTGTAAATGTTCTCTTGTCTATTTACAATACAAGTGGTACCATCCACACTCGGGAAAAAAAAAAAAAAATCCCCCTTGCAAAAGTTTCGCCTTGAAAATTTCCATATCCATAAGTTTAGGATGATTATGATGCAGCATAAGCAGGGAATATTCCTGTGTGTCAACCTTCTTGTTTCTCATGTTGCTTCTTCACCTTGGGCTGGCATAAGATTCTACCCTTTTCTATAGGGAATTTCTAACTAGTACTCCCAAGGAAGTTATGTCTATTTGTAATTTATCCGAGTCTTGCCTAACTCATCCGTCTTATCAGTACTGATCTTATTTTTCTTTAGAACCTAGAGTCTTTCTTAGAACAGTCATTCAGTAACCTGATTTCCTTATAACCAAATCAATGATTTCTTTATATCTTCATAAATTCTTTTCAATCAAATCATCTTGACATAAAAGCACGTAAGGAATCAATTTTCTTCATTCACACTAACATCATTCCATTAGTACCAAAAGTTTGTTATCCTAGGAGTTGATCATAGTATTTATCACTGCATACTTCTGTCTTTCATTTTATGACTTTTTAAGAACTACTCCATTCCACTGTGCTTCCGTTGCGCTACTTTGATGAATATTGTACTTTTCTAGGGGATCTTTATAGATTCAATTTGTTGATTAATCATCGCCATGTCTTACATTTTGTCTTTAGCATACTGCTTAAGTGTCAATTTGGAGGTCTTGGTGCATCCTTAACTCTTGATTCGTGATGTTTCCCTTAAATATTCTTTGAAAGACTGTACCTATATAATCTTTATTCCAATATTAAGTTGACACACTAGTTCTATCATGTTTTTTTATGCTTCTATTTTTCACACAAGAAATTTTTTTGCATCACAAAGAGCAAACAGAAACAAGTCATTTGATTATATATAGTTCATGACCCTGCAGTAAGCACTTACGAAAAATGTCAATTGAGGCTAGCCAACTCAATGGATTGGACCGGCTCGGATTCTTCTAGATACAAGTTATATCGGTCTGACTCAATCTGACTTGGCTCTACTGGCATGAGTCACATCATGCCAATTCAAGCCATTTTCTTACCAAAGTTGCCTTCTTTCCTCCCTAGATTCTTTAACTTTATGAGCAAACATGACATAAATAAACTTTTTAACTCAAGTGGTTTAGTGATGGTGATGAATTAAACCAAATTTAGGAGAATTGTACCCTATTAATCAAGATGAAAGTGTAAATTACTTATCAAATTGGAGAAATAAAGTCTAATTTCCTACCAAATTGGAGGACAAAAAAGTCTAGTAACTTATCAAGTTAGAGAAACAAAGTCCAATTACTTACCAAATTGGAGAAAAATAGTCCAATTTGTAAGAATTTATTGGGCCGACTTGGGCCAGATCAAGCCGACTCAAAGCATATCGAAGTGACTCGCATGATACGCATCAAGTCACTTCAAGCTGGATTGAGTCAATTGGATCAACGAAAGGGCTCGATCAACTTGGCAAGTCAAATTGTGCCCATCATTTGGGACCCCTGAAAACTGATACATCTCGTACGAGTTGCATCGAGCTGATCCATGTCAGCAAACCATGCATCAGATCGTGTCTTTACCTATAAATGGAAACATCAACACTTCACCCTAGAAAAACCATAAAGTGACTATTTACACAGTGTGCCAGTATTGTGAACTAAACTCCTTGTGGCTTTACAAGGTTTCTGTAACAAAAACATGCGGATAAAACATGTTGACAATGGTGTTCAACATTCACCATTTAAAGTAATCATTGCAATTTCTTTATTCGACTCGATCTTAAGGAGACCTTTTGTTGATCTCATTTGATTCTTAATTCTGGTGCATGAGTCATTTCTCAAGATCATATTTCTTTTTCAAGTCAACATACTGTCCCAGCTTATGTGCAAAGGTATCCATAAGCAATCTTGGTGTCTCAAGATTCTTTTCTTTTCAAAACCTAGACAATGTCATGCCATTTCATGTCATAAACTCCCAATGTCCATTGTGTACCTTGTTAAACTATCACTTTATTTTTAGAGTTTTTTTTGCATATAAACCATCATTAAAAGTGAATTGGCAAAAACCATTCTTGGAAACGTATTAACACATATATCATTACTTTAAATGAAATGTTGCAAAAATGCTATTTCCATTAGCATACGTATCATTACTTTTAATGAAAATATTGCAAATGCTATTGTAGTTAACTTATATATGGCATTTTTGTAACATTTTGCTAAAAGTAGTGATATGTGTGCTACGTTTTCAGGAATAATTTTTTTGCCAATTTACTTTTAAGGATGGTTTATATGCAAAAAACCCTAATTTTTATTGTGAATTATAATTCAATAGTCTTATCATACATCAAATAGGACACCTTCCCATGATAATATGTCACTTCAATCATTGTGTCTTTCCATAGTTTTAACATTACTTTCTAGCTATTGCTCACCTTCCTAAATATTGTTATCTACTGGAAATTGTAATTACAGGATTTCTGCTTCTAGATTTTCCTGATATTTACCTTTTATCATTAAGTCATTAAGTAGTAACCTTAGCCCGAATACAAGAAGGACTAGTGCAAGCTCTTAGCTTTCGATATGGTGGCCAAGTCTTCATAACTTTTGTGGGTGTACTGGGTTCTTAAGAAAATTTCTCCAATGTCCATTAATCTTAGGTTCCAATGTTATTTCTTATGATATATAGGGCAGCAACATTCTTCACGATTTCTTTGTTTCCTTCTTTTATTGCCCTCTTTCTCTCTCTCTCTCTCTCTATATATATATACATACATACATAAACTGGTCTCACAAATCTCCATTTCCCTACTTCCTTCAAGATTTCTATGTAAATTCTACAATTGAACTATAATTATGCTTATGGATTGTACACAATCATTCGTTATAGTTGAGAATATTTATTGTCAATTTCCCATTTTGTGGGTAGCCAACTAGGTTTCCCTATAAACATATTAGCTTATCAAGATTTTGATCTTGAACATAGTCATCATGTCTCTTTCATATGTTTTTTGCTTCATAATAAGGGTGTATCATTATAGTTAACAATTGTTGTTTAGTTCCTATCCCTAATAGAATTGTCTTACCTCCCTATAACTTTAGCGTTAGGCTTCCAACTTGAGACTTTGTCATTAACTTTCTTGTATCTTTCATAAATCAGTTCCTGTATAGAGACAAAATTTCATTATCTTCAATCTTAGTGTTACTTTAATATTTGTGTCTTAAATAAGGTCATTTTTCAGCATAATTCACTTTATTCATTCCTATGTTATGGTCAGTTGGGATATGTAGCTGTTATACTCAGGACATGCATTAGCTTTATTACCCTATTGCTTAAGATTTATGCATATACTACTAATCTTCTTTGATACCACCTTTAATCGTCGCTGCTTTGATACCACCTGTAGTGATCCCTGTTTTATATAGGTCTCTAGTAGCAACAAATCTGAAGCAGTAGGATAATATGCTAACAAATAAAAGTGAGTAAGAAATGTCCTTTCCCTTCATAGTTCTTGTCATCCATCCTATATATTAAAAACTTGATGTCCAGCAAAAAATTGTCTAGGCTACATGGTACCTCTCCAAGGAGCCTCACTATCCTACTGACTGTACTTAGCCAAATCAGGGTTACAATGGAATTAGTCAGGCCTGGGCACTTTGGTCCATAACTGCTTATGATCTTTGCCCATTCAAGAGTCTATAGTTTTAATTTGTTGGGAAAGAATATCCAAGGAAAATTTCAAATAAACGCTTGTGTTCTGAATCATCTTTGTTTAAACCCCAAACCTTATTAATTCTAAATATTTTCCTTATTTTGCATGAGTGTTTCCATTAGTCATTCCCCTTCTTCACTTTTACGTTGATCGGATGTGGGACTAATTTTGTGTGGAAAGCACTGCATGGGGTGTATGTGACGCAAATGCCCGGCTTGTGGCATGCAGCATCCGTGCCAAGTTCCCCATTTTTGGTCCCATATCAGATGGGACAAAAAGGTGAGGACAGAGTTCTCTATAAAAGCTGAGCAAACCCCTTTTAGCCACCCAGTTGGTCCTCTCATGGCTTTTGTGGCCTGGGACCATGGACAATTTGTGCTTTTCACATGGGTGGTCTTTTTCCTAGACTGGCCCATAATTTGGAAAAGGACTATGGACATTGGAAATATCCATTTCTATGTCTGATTCTGATTAAAAATAAAAACTGAAACAGTTATTTCTGTTTCTGTTTCCAGCTTCATTAAATTCTCCTGGTAATGGAAACTCTCGACTCCAGCTCATTTACAAAACTAGGTACCATTAATCTGGTATGAATAGTTCAAGTAATGGATGAGTATGGATTGGAAATGGGCACATCCAGTTGCTTTGCGTCTGCATTTATGTCTGGTAATGAAATTCTTTCAGACATCTAAAAAGGCAGCCCAGTTCCACAAGGTTTCTATTAGTGTGGGGTCTGGGGAGGGCCAATTGTATGCAGCCTTATGTTTGCTTTTGCAAAGAGGCTGTTTCCACATTTGAACCCATGCCTTCTAAGTCAAACTGGAGCGACCTTATCATTGCACTTAGGGTCCTATCCAAAGGAATATTTCAGATTTGTAGAGACTGGTAGTCGTTACTTTCTGTGGCTGATCCTATAAAGGATGTAGATGTAGCAGGCTGTTGATTTGGGTTATTTGGTTATAAGAAATATGAGAGAAAAAGAAGTTGTAAGTACAGTGGCTGATGTAGCTCATGTGATTCTAGAGGGGAACACACATGTGAATATTTGGTGTAGAAACTGAACATAGCATGCTTAGGTGGTAAAATTTCTTTATAAAGCACTGGGCATTGTGGGACAAATGCAAGATTGGACATTACTCAGAGGTGATGTAACGTCATAAAGTAAAATATATGATTTGGTAATATAATGTCATGAAGTAAAGTATATGATTTGGAAATGTAAAGAGAACAGAGCCAACCACAAACACCCTGAAGAGGCTAGTAGTTCAGACTACGTGCATTTGACAAGCAAACTTTCATGATTCAAAAGTCACTTAGCTTTTCAGCGTCAAGTTGCTAGACAGATATGGAGGGAAGTCTCTGTTGTTTTGGTTGAAAGAGTAGTGTGGATGATGGAGAAAAGTGACACGGTTAGAGTATGCCATGCACATATTGCTTTTCACGTGGACGTCTGTGTTGTTTTGTTTAGTTACTGTAACCATTTTGACTATTATGCAATTGTCACGTGGCAGGTGAGAAGTTTTTTGCATCGAAAGGTAACTATTTGCTTGGTGCATTGTTTTACATTCAGGTTGTATGACAGACTTAATAACTAGGTTTGTTGGCTTATTCTAAGAAAGTAGGTGGTGTAACTAGCTTAACCTCTGTGGTTTAACTAATAAATTTTTGAAAAACACAAAGAGATCCGGAAAGTCAAGCAACCATAGAACATCAGGGCATCATGGGATTTAGTTTTGCCAAGAGTGTTGTCACCAGTGAAATGAGAACCACAAGGTATGTCCTTTCTGTGAACCTTCTGAAGAAATGCATATGATTTATATCTTTTTGGTGCTGAGATCTGGAGGATTCTGGGGAAATTGCACATTTAAGACTCCAAAGCTCAATTGACAAGATGTGGTGGTTTTGAAAGCAGTAGTTCCAGTGCGAGGCTAGTTCAGCTAATACATACACTATTTGCTGTAGTCATTGACTGATGAACAATGGGTCATAGAAGAGAACAATGTACATAGACATACTTTATTAACACCTCATGCTGTTTGCTGGAGTCATGGACTGAAGGTAAATGGATCTTTATAGATACCTTATGCTGCTTGCTGGAGCTGCTGACTCTGAGAGCTATGGCTCTCTCAAGACAAGACAGTCTACATCAAGAATTTTTTACAAAACAGGCAACTTAGATTGCTTCGAGCAGAACTTTAGCCAGCATCCCTTGTCCTTCAGTTTCCAAACCTTACAAGACAATTGTTCTGTACTTAAAATTTTCTTCGTCTTTGGCACATTAAGGAAATGTTTTGCACGAGGAGCATTTCACCTTAGCTTTTGTATACATCCTTAATAATATTTAGGTTGTAAATACCACCTTCAAAAAGAAAAATACACATCATCTAGGAATTAAACTGAAGAATGTATAGGACATGCGTGAGTCATGGTATACACTGCATACAAGGGTTT
Source organism: Zantedeschia hybrid cultivar (assembly GCA_030544215.1). NCBI lineage: Eukaryota > Viridiplantae > Streptophyta > Magnoliopsida > Alismatales > Araceae > Zantedeschia > Zantedeschia hybrid cultivar. The sequence continues at coordinate 30,956,926 of JARZZO010000013.1, forward strand.
TCCAATTTTTTCTTTTATTTTTACATAATATGTTTGCTTTAGGTACATATTTAATACATCTTTGAGATGGTGCTCTAGGTTTTAGGCATTATATGAGCATATGATGATATGAACTTAGATATAGTGTGCATAGATCATGTAATAGGCCATGCTCAGGGTTAGGGGTGCAAACAAGCCAAGCTGAGACAAGTCTAGTATTACTTTGCTTAGACACGGCTTGGTCACTTAATTTAGTCTGAACTTGGCTGAAACTTGATCAAGTATTTCAAATAGCCATTCAAACTCAGCTCGTTCAAATACTTGATGAGCTTAAATTAACTCATTAATAAACAAGTCCAATTTGAACTCAGTGCAACATATTTATTCTATTCTTAAAAAACTTATTTTCATTGCACCTGAACCTAGATAAATTGGCCTCGGCCCACATATTAACTTTGGGGAATCTCACTGATTGCAAAGAGGAATATTTATTGCTAGGTGGGGGACACATTAGATTGCAATTCTCCTAGTACTAGCAGTGCAGCAGTAGAATTTTTTTTGTCTTTTAAACAAATATTGCAGAGCCGTGGACCACCTGAGCTCGGTTGGATGGTTGTAAAAAAAGAGAGATTGCGCTCCCATGTGACCTGAGTCTGGGATCACGAGGGGTGTGCAATTGGGCAGTTGCGTGCACACTAATGCAGCCTATTCCAGCTAAGCCTTAATAGTCAGTGCAGCTTCGGCCAACTAGCTTCAGTCTATGGAGCCATTTAGCCACAGCTATTACAAAACCCAGAGAATGTATAAAAATTTTTCATGAAAGCTTTAATTTAAGTTATTATATTTATGGCTTTTAAGTAAATAAAAAGGGAAAATATTTAAGTGAGTGCTTCATGAGCTTAAACAAAATGATTATATGGGTGCTTGAATGCAGTTGATCTATGCAGCAAGCTTAAACTAAGTTTGTACTCAGCTCGTTTATTAGCTGAACAAACCGAGTTGAGTCTCTGTCAAGTACTCCCACAGGTTGTTCATGGAGCACTTGGTTCATTTACATGGTCACTTAGGAGTACATACCTGATATGACTTTAAAGATGGGTTCTATGTTCTAAGAACGTGTCGCTGACGTCTTTACCTGGCTGGGTGCACTGTATTGATTGTACACCATCTAGTACTACTTGACAACACTAATCCATTTATTATCTTCTTCTGGCAGGATATTTGACTACTTGATCAATTATCCAGATTGGAGGCAGGCATTTCCTAAGAGAAGACCACACATCTTTAAGAGGATGCCTGATGGAGGATGGGTGAGGTTCAACTAGCAGAAGATCCTGCCCAAGTCTCTCCTTTGATGGTTCCAAAGCTTCTCTATGGCATATAGTTCTCATTCCATTTGAGGGTGCATTTGGAACAGCATAAAATCTGTTACATGCACAAGTTTTTCAGAAAATCATAAGAACGGCTTGGTGATTCAACAGCTTTAGGCCAAGAGCACACCCAACAAGAATGTCGTATCTGAATTTTGTATTCATATACTAAGAGGCCCTAAATGTGCTGTACTACTCTTAAGGTTGCCAAGATTTGATTCTCTTGGCCAACACAGCCATTTGTGTATTGTGCTTGCTTACAGCATGGAAAAAGAGTAGATAAAAAGAAACAATTTTTACACCTTCCTTGTAAGGCAGCATGTTTCTATGATTTTAGAATGACGCACTGTTTGGTTTGACACAAAGCACACTGTAAAATATTGCATTTTTCTGAGACATGAGCTATAGTGTTTTGCAACATTTTGCAGTATGTTACATCAAACCAAAAGATTTCGAGATGGATCAGCTTCGTTAAGAAGCAAGGTGTAGGCTAAGCTTTTCCCCAATCGTGCGGGTGTGGTGTGTGCTCATTATTGAGTTGAGAACTAGTAACTAAGGAATCTACATATGCTATGTATATGAAAATGGTAGGGAAATAGATTTTATATTTAAATAAAAATAATTTTAAGATAACCAAAAAATAACTTAAAAGCTTGGACCTCCAATAATAGATTCTTGAGAAGGATTACACATGCTGGTTTAGGACGACTTCTTTCATTTCTAGTCCTCATGTATCTATGTAAGAGATTGACATGCACTATCCTTAAGAAAAGGGATTTTTTTAACTGAGTAATACGTAGCTTGCTGCATCATACGGGGGTGTAGCCAAAACAATTTTTTTTTTGTTTTTTTTAAGGTTGGGTCCACATGTCCGTAAATTCGACTTCCAATCAGAGGACCTAAAAATTTTAAAAAACAAATCTTAGTCTCAATTTATTAGGCTCGACCCATCGTTGGTCTATCAAGGACGTTTTTTGCTATTTATTGGTGTTTAATTTTTGATTTTTAGAATTTTCTAGTCATCTGATCGACGATCGAGTTGTATGGATATATGGGGCATAGTGGGAACAATCTTTAAAAATTTATTTTTTTTTTAATTTTGGCTCCAAACTTGTTGCACAACATGCATGCAGTGTAGCAAGTATGATTCTTTTTAAGAAGAGAAATACTTACTGCAACACCTTCGAGGCATTGTAGTACAACTAGTGGCATGTGTTACATCGGAGCATGGTGGGTGTTAAAACATGAGTGCTATCTAATCCGTTGATTGGATGGTAGTTGTATTGTAATACCTATCAAGAAATGTAGCAAGTATTTCTCTTAAGAATCAAGTCCTTAAATCTATAACATGTAGGAGTTAATCCCTTGGAAGTAAGTAGTTGTTTTAAATCCTAAAATATTTTGTGAATTCATAAATAATCCATGAGGGGAACACATTTGAAAGAAAAGGAGAAAAAGTTATTCCTCAAAAATTTGTAACCATTTTCCTCATAAAATGTAGGTAGGAAAATAAAAGTTCCTCCCTTAAAAATAGAAATTTATCTCTCAACTTTTTTGTCTTTTAAGACAGCTCCAAATCTTTCCTGCCTAATGAAAGAAGATCCTCTAGACCTTCTTTGAAATAATTACTCATTCAGCTCTCAAATGATACAGTAAGCTATCGCCATCTTATAGAATCTTTTTAAATCATGTGACAAAAGTGATAGGAATGTCCCTAAATCATGCGAGAGGACGTGTGGGGTTCCACCTAGAAGGAGTTCCAGAGAATCTCATTCTTTTTTACTATGGATGCATTTGGGATGGTTTGGTGTTGGACAATTTTTTCAAGAATTAGATTATCTAACACTGCAAAATGTCATACAGATTCCAATGACGAAAAGTATGGACTTTTGAAAATGAGTTTGACCTGTTGCATGGTAGATCCTATTTCTTTTCCTTTTATATAAATAATAACCCCACCTTTTGCCCTATCAACTCTGGTGCAATGTTGTGCGGAGGGTTAAATAAGAGAACTCCCATGATAGTCACGTTGCCTCCATGAGATCCTTCTCCTAGCTTCTATAAAGGCACTCTCCTCTCTCTTCTCTCCTCCTTGTTGCGATTGGATTACACAGAAGCCGACAGGGGACACCTCCATTCGGAACTGATTAAAGTCTTGTCGGAGATTCTAATAATTAGAATCCCCTAAATAAGTTGTTCTAAATGTGTCCTATGACTAGGGTTTTTTTCCAAATGGCCTTTTCTAGTTCCTTGATGTCATATGAGATTGAGCTTAGGTTCGGCACTGAGTGTGTAAAGACTGAGGTTTTCGGATCCGGTTTTCGGGGTCGGACCCTGTAGTTTAGGCCCTGATGGGGCTGAGACTCTGGTCTGTTTCGCATCGAGTCCGGGAGACACGGTTTAAACGGCGTCCAGGATGACAGACGCGTTTTAGATTGTACCACATGGGTGCCACGTGGGCTGGCCTTAGGTCGCGAGTGTACGGCCCGGTCGTGTCGTCTGGATGGCGTCCGTGATGGTCAACACGTTTCAGACTGCGACCCTGCGATGTCAGTGTACGGTGCCGGTCTTGTCGTCTGAATGGCGTCGGTCTTGGACGACGCGTTTCAGAACTTCTGTCAGTACGGCCCGTCATGTCAACTGATAGGCATCCGTACAACTCGACGCGTTTTAGACTTTCTGGTTAACCCCGCGAACCCTCCTTCATTTCCCTCATTTCTTCCTTCTCTTTCTCTATCCTCCCTTCCTCCGGCGATTCCGGCGACGCCTCCTGCCCCTTCCTCTTTTCCTCCCACCATTTCATCTCTCCCTCCACTCCATCGACCTCCTAACCCCCACCACTACCACCACCACCTCCTCCGCGGCGTTTTCTCTCCGGACGGCGGCCGACATCCCGGTGGAGTGACAACGACCTCGGCGGTACCGGCGGCGGCGTGGGGCGAGACGGGTGGACGGCTTGGGGCTTGGAGGAGTTCAAGTTACCGGTAGGGTGACGGTTCCCAGTGCATTTTCATTTGAATCTATGTTTTCCTGCGCTTGAAGCATGTTTTGGGGTGCTTTTTGGGGTGAAAACACTAAGTGCATGTATTAGAAATTGGGGGTTCTAATGGGTAGATAGGTTTTCCTCCTTCCCCTTTATGTTTTGAGCCCATTTCCTTGCGTTTTAAGGGAGAAATCCCACCTCGAGGATTGGGGGAAGTAAGGGGAGAACCTGTCTGTCGGGGTTGAATGGCGTCTAGGTTGAGCGACGCCTTTTCAAAGGCGGCGCCCACCCACGACGCGATTTAACCCAATAACAGACCCTGTCCCCGGACTGACAAGCATCCGGGTACAGCGACGCCCTTCAATAGGCGTCTTGCGAGACGACGCGTTTCTAGTGAAAATCACCCCATGGCCTGTCCCTGTTTTCGGTCGCTAAAAGGCGACGAGGGGCGGCGACGCCTTTTAAAAGGCGGCTACCTGTGGCGACGCATTTTACGTCAGATTCTGCGACTGAGTCTGAGTTTCTGTGAACCAGTTTAGGAGACTTGAATGGCGTCAGCCTTGGTCTACGCGATTCAAGACAGAATCACACTAATTCATACTATTAAAATGTGCTTACACTGTTAGACATGTAATTAGTTGGTTAAAGGCATGTTTTAAATTATACTCAATGATGATGGATTCTTTGTGACCGGATAGCACTGCGTTGTGTGTTGTGCGACCGCGGACTTCTCACGTGACTAGATCGCACTGTACCGGATTTTGTTTTACTGTGGACCTGGAGTGACAGTTGTAGCGCTTTATCATCCTGTACTGGTGTGGGTGGAGCACATCGCCGGTGGGGGCGTGGGCGGGGTGACGCCTAGTGAGAGAGGGTCACCTGGTGGACCCCGGGGTTAGCTAGTACCGGTGTGGGAGTGGTACCTGTGAAGTGTCACTCGTACTGGGGGAAGGAGTAACTACCTGAGCCAGTTGGGCCGGAGTAGACAGCGTGCTATCCGAGGGGTTACTGTTTGGTCTCAGCGGGTCGGTGTTTTCCCCACCGGTGTTTTACCGATACGTTGGTTGTAAGTTCACTGGTAGACTGGTTTTAGAGATATGCATGTTATATATATTTCGAATGCATGTGATTCATATCGAGAATTAGGAGTAGTAATTACTGCTTTACTTGTTATTGTACCTTCAGCTGTGTCCTGCTACTTGTGGGTGTGTGAGTGGGCGGTGGGGATCGAAGGATCCCTACTGAGTCTTTTGTTGAGACTCACCTCTGCGGTTTTCAGGTGAGGGTTCCAGACAGACTTAGCGAGGAGTGTGCTATTGCAGGCTGCGCGCCGTCAGCTGTCGTTCCGGGGTATGCCCCGACGTAGTTGTTATCTTTATTTCTGGCCTGTACGCTTAATTATTTCTTTTCTGTTGGAATATGTAATTATTTGCTGTATCGAGTCGCATTGTAATAACTTTTAATTCCTGTATTTTCCTTCCAATTCAATGCGATGTGAATGTTTAACTTAGTTTATTGTTTATTTCCCAAACTTACTTAGATCCTGGTTTGGTTCCAAATTAATGATTCGGTACCTATTTAGTAATCGGATCCCCGATTATAGGGTGGCGGGTCGTTACAGAGTGGGACCTCAAGCTTGGCTGCCCTGTCATCCCCTTCACTCTCCTGCAACTATATTGAAACCACTACAAATTCACCACCATGCCATCCACACCCTATTGAGTATTATAGGTGAGAACCACTGATCACTCAACTACCAGGATTGTCTTGTAGCCTTCCTGTCGTCCAAGTTATGGAGAACCCAGAAAGGGGTAAATGGATTATCAAAAATTAAAATCTAAACTGACATACATAAAGACTAATCATACAAAATAAGAGGAAGGAACAAGGAACCAATCACACAAAGGCACAAAAGATTATATTGGCTTGGTCTATTTAGACCTACATCTAGTCCTTAAGTAACTTCTTGGGAGTTTCGCTAACATAAGGTACAAACCCCTTGCAGGTTATACAACACGTTCAGCCTCAATTGGTCCTCTCTTCCTTACAAGGAAGAGGTACAATCTTCCTGCAAACCAGCAAGCCCTTTCTTTCAAACCAAGAAGAGGAGCAACAAGAGTTCTTATAAAATAAAGAACAACAATGCCTCTGAATAGGCAAATGTATAATAAAAACAACTGAACAAGAATCAAGACAGAAGAAAGAAAGAATGCTACAGGTCTTGTTCTTGTTGGAGATGAATGCTTGAGAGCTCGAAGTTGCACAGCGGATGTAGCTCTCTTAGGCTCTTTTCATAGAAGCTCTTTAAGCTCAGGAAGCTAGAGTTTGGGCGCAAAGAGTGAAGCTTTTAAATTTTAGTTTAGTTCAAATTTTCTCAACATCTTTCACACTTTTGGTAAAGTCCACAATATATAGGCAAATTTGAATTTGCCTATTGAGTTTTCATCTCCCTCGTGATGTCTCTAACAACTCTTGACATGAGTATAACATTAAACAAGTTGAGTCTAACGTTAACCATGTCAAGAATAGCTCAGAGAGTGCTTTGTGTTAGTATTAAGTGGCCTCCAAGCCAATCAGATACTTTGTATTATTCAGTTATTAATAAAAATAGCTTAATTTCATTATGTAATATAATTCGATATTGTTTGTTATTTCATGATGAAGTCCATGGACATGTGCAATGGTCTTCAGATTATGATCTCATCATAATTACGTGACTGAAGACTTATAAACACATATTCTTAATTATTCCTAGTCGGAGGATGTTTGAGAAGAACATCAGACATCCAGATAGACTAGTACAGGTTTCTTCAACTTATGTGATGAGAGTGACTGATCCTATAAGTCACTTGTACGGAGACACTATGTTGGACCTATATGTGCTCATTGGCAAATGAGTTCACTGAACTGATCCGACCATGCATCGTTGGATGGTATCTACCTAACTGTTAACTAGCTTGATTCTTAGTTATGGTTGCGTGGATAGTCTTTAGACCTGAGATACCAAGGATACCTTATTAGTAGGTCTTTGAGCTTTGACCTTGACTAACGAATCCTTAAGCATGGGATATCAATAAGTTAAGTGATTGGGTTCAGGGAGATGTCATCGAAGGTAATTGTGTGGTCAATAAGGGATCATCCGCTCTCGGTAATAGGAGAGAGAATGTTTCGAGAATGATGCTCTTAAGTCCCTGGCCGGGGCGAACACTGCATCATATAAGGAGTTATCTGATATAGTTTAGCGGCATCTGATTCAAGTGAATCGATCGGCAAGGGTTTAATAGTAACCATGCCTTAAGTTGATTTGGGAACAATGCACGGATGAAGGATTATATCCGCGTGGTAACCGATGACGGAAAGGTTCCATTAGTGGGTTGCAGAACCCTAATGCCTTCCAGGTTCACGGGGTGTTGCTCGACACTTAACATGATCGGAAGTCCGTCAGAATTTATTGTGGGACATTAAATTCAGCAGATTAATTGATATAAAGATATTAATTAATCAAGTGAGTCAGTAAGGAGTCACTAGGCTTAATGAGCCATTAACTGGACTATTATTTAGGCCTAGAGGGTCACACGCAAAAGGTTTTCAAGTCGATGAATTAATTAATAGGTTTTATGATAAGTGTGAGTTTTTCTGAAAAATCGCAAAGCCACTTATTATAAAAGAACCACTTCTAGGTTAGAGGCCAACAACTCTGACCTAGCCAGCCACCCCCCTCTCACTCCTCTCTCTCTCCTGGGCACCCCCCTCAGAGGCCAGCCCCTTAGAGGCTTTGTTCCTGCCTGCTCCGATTCCCGTCATACGGGATTTCTGAATCCGCATGTCGTAGAGAATCACGCGTAGCCAAACGGGATCTGCGGGCGCTGCACTGAGTGAGGAAGCAAGGACGATCCATCGAGAGGAAGACCGCATGGATACCGTTAGAGGCTAGACACCTGCATGGCTTGCGGCATTGCATAGACGGAACCGACGAACGCGGATTCGAATCCGCACAAGGTGAAAATCTGTTTTCGCTATCCGATTTAATTATCCGAAACAACATGGATCTAGATTTTATTTTCCGCTGTAGTTTTCTTGGATCCATCATAGTGAACCTAACAATGCTTACAATTACCATGAGATGGTTGCTAAGTGTCAAAATATGATCAAATATTGCAAGGAGCTGCAATTACAATGAGAGTTGCTCTAAGATCATAATATGATACTTGTGCTTCTCCGAGGTCATGCTATGAGTCTTAGAGATTCTAATCCTCGCTAGGAGACTGTCAGCATCTCCCGTTTTGTATATCTGAAAGTTATATAGTCCGACGAAAATTAGTAAGAGTAAAATTAGATAAAAGTCCATATCTTGTTTTAATATTAATAAGTGAACATCTACTAATAACAATTTTATCTCTTGTAGGCTAAAATGTCACACCATAACCTGTTGAGTGGCATACTGGATGTCAACCAATTGACATGCCCGAATTACTTCGATTGGCTCAAGAACCTGAAGATTGTCCTTAGGTCTGAGCAAATTGCCTACGTCCTGGAAGATGATCCTCCTTTTGAACTAGCATTAGATGATCCAAAAGAGGATATCTTATTATATGAGAAATGGAAGGAAGACTCTACCATGGCCCAATGCTACATGCTTGCCTCCATGAGCAAATGAGTTGTAGAGGCAACATGAAGAGATGGATGTAAGATCCATTATGCTCCATTTGAAAGAGTTATTTGGTGAGCAGAGCAGAATCGAGAGATATAAGATATCAAAGAATCTATTTAAGGCTCAGATAGCATAAGGATCTTCAATGCAGACCCATGTGCTGAAAATGATTGAGTGGGTTGCAAGGCTGGATGCTCTTGGGGTTCCACTTCCCAAGGAGATGCATACTGATCTTATTTTTGCTTCTATTCCACAATCATATGCACAGTTCCTCGTTAATTTTAACATGAATAAGATCTAAGCATATCTGGCTGAATTACTGAACATGCTGAAGACTGCAGAGGGGAACTTTGTGAAGGAAAAATCCCCAAGTCCTCATGGTTGGTAAGACCAACAAAAAGAGGAAGGCAGTTCAAGCCTTTAGAAAAGTCAAGGGCAAGAAATAGGAAAAGCCTAAGGTTGCTAAGAAGGACAAAAGTAAGAGAGTTGAGAAGGGTGATTACTTTTACTGTCATCAGAAAGGCCACTGGAAGAGGAATTGTAAGGAATACCTCAAAGACAAGGCTCAAGGAAAGGTGAAGCAGTAGGATGCTTCAAGTATCTATATAATATATGTTGATTTGACAATTAGAGATTATACATCATGAGTATTAGATACTGTATGTATTTCTCATATCTGCAATAATATGCAGGTGTTGACAAGAAGGTGTAAGCTGAGGACCGGCGAGGTGGAGTTGAGGCTAAGTAATGGCGCAAGAGTTGCAGCGATTGCTGTAGGGACAGTGAATCTCAAGCTACCATCTAAATACTATATATCATTAGATGATTGTTGTTATATACCTAGCATAATAAGGAACATTATATCTATTTACAATTTATCCATTGGAAACAAATGTTGTTCTATTTATTTTGGAAATAAAATAGTTACTTCTGCTTGTTTATGCAATGGACTGTACTTGATGAATGTATCTCATGATAGTCTTCATATCGATAATGCTCTTAAGAAGAGCAAGTGTGAAGTGAATAGAGCCTACTTATGGCATTGTAGGCGTGGTCACATTAGAGAAAACATACTCCAAAGATTGCATAAAGATAGATATTTAGATCTATTTGATTTTGAATCATATGTAACTTGTGAGTCATGTTTGATGGGTAAAATGGCTAAATTCCTATTTACTAGAAGTGGAGAACGAGCCAAAGACATATTGGAACTAATATATTTTGATGTTTGTGATCTCATGTCTATCCGGGCCATTGGTGGCTTCTCCTATTTCATTACATTCGTTGATGATTTCTCAAGGTATGACTTTGTGTACTTAATGAATTACAAATCAAAATACTTTGAGAAATTCAGAGAATTTAAGAATGAAGTGGAGAAATAAACTGGAAAGAGTATCAAAACCATCCGATCAGATCAATGTGGGGAATACTTAAGTGCAGAGTTCACACGGTATCTAAAGGATAATAGTATCATTTCTCAACTTACACTCCCTATACACCTTAGATGAATGGTGTATCGAAAAGGAAGAATCGCACATTGATGAAAATGATGCGATCCATGATGAGCATGTCTAAATTACCAGTGTCTTTATCGGGATATGCACTTAGCTATGCTATGTATGTCCTGAGCAGAGTATCCAGTAAATCTGTTGAGTATACTCTATATGAAATATGGAAAGGAAGGAAACCAGACTTTAAGCATGTTAAAGTTTGAGGATGTCTTGCTCATGTTAAAAAAATATAATACAAATAAGTTGGAGTCCAAAATTAACAAATGTAGATTTGTGAAATATCTGAGGGAAACCTACGGTTACTACTTTTATCATCTTAGCGAATAAAAGGTGTTTGTCGCCAAGAGTGTTGTCTTCTTAGAAGAAGATTATATTATGCAAAAAGAGAGTAGGAGTAAAGTAACTATGGAAGAAGTTTCAGACCCACAGACTGTCACAGGTTCATCAGATGAACCGTCAGTTTCTGAACCTGTTCAAGAACACACACAAGAACCTCGTAAGTATATTAGAGTACCTAAACCAGACCACGGATCCAACCAGAACTTAGAGAGGCCATTACGTACAAAGATGTTACAATTATGAAAGAAGATGTTCCTAACAGAGAAGATTGAGGCAAAAGGATGAGTATGATGAAGAGTACCATGACAGAAGTTTAAATTCTCCCTTGTAAGATATTTGTATTTAATGAAGTCACTCCAAGGTGATGAAATATTCAGTAAACGCCAGCATAGCTTCAGTTCAAGAGCAGTAATTACATCCCTCAATCTACGAATGCCCAATCACCCTTCATAAAAAGGTAGACAAATCTGCTCCCATGACACCCAATGCCTCCTCTTCTCGTCTGCAGTTGAGCCCCACAGAAAATCTAAAAACATCTTCTCAATTTGATTGATGACTGACGTCGGAGGTGAAAGTGAAGAGAACAAGTATATGGGCATTGAAGATAAAATATACTTTACGAGGATAAGTCTACCGGTATAGGACAGGTAGATGGAGTTCCAGCAAAGAAATTTTTGTGGACACCATCTAGAAGACCTTGAAAAGTATTTACTCTAGGCCTGCTAAAATACAGAGGTATGCCCAGGTAAGGATTTGTTACGAATACCTATCTGATTTTGTATGTCATTTAGGGCGTGTTTGGCGTAGCTTCCATTTGGAAGCACTTTTGCATTTCTATTTAGTTATTTTTGATGGAAGTCATTGGATCGTGGAGGCCATTTATGTGGTATTTTACTTGTGTTTTGGCTTTCAATAAAAAACTACAAGGAAGGAGCTTCCAAGATTGGAGAAAAAGTAAGATTGTTATGAAAAAGTTGACTTTTGTAACAAACCAAAATTAGTTATAACCTCTCTCCCTCGATTCATTCTATGTAAGAAGTGGAAGCCAAAAGTAACTTTCAAGTAGAAGTTTTGCCAAACACGCCTTTAGTAAACCCGCATCAACCTTTGGATGCATTAGAAAGCAGCTTTTTGATCTATTTACAAGTTGACCTGAAGCATGCTCATACACAGCCATAAAACTCAACAATTTCTGAGTTGAATTTTTGCAGGAGACAACAGGGCGTTGTCTGGGCACCACATAAAGCTTGTTTGTTTGCCAGGAACAGGTTTTAATTCCCCTACTTAAGGCCTCCTCAGCAAGAAGGAATAAAAGTGGTGCTATCAGATCACCCTTCCTCACAGCTCGTGTGGATTTGAAAGAACCATCAACAGAGCCTCTAAAGATGACAGAAAACCAACAATTCTCAATTAAAGCTTTGACCATATTTATCCATGACTCGTTGAAACCGAAGGCATGCAGAAACACCATACAGGGAACTCCATTCAAACCTATCATACCCCTTGGCCATGTCGAATTTGAAAATTATATTGTTACCTCTCACCTTACGTGCCAAGTCTTGCATCAGTTCTTGAGCAAGCAATGTGTTATCTATGATACTAGAGCCTTTAACAAGAGCACTCTGCTCGGGAGATATGATACGCTGACGAATCACAGCAAGCTTAACTGTTAGTATTTTGGAGATAATTTTGTATGTGAAGTTGCATAAACTAATAGGGCCTGAAATCTGAAAGCATGCAAGGATTGTTTTTCTTGGGCAGAAGCATGATGTAAGAACTGGTCATAAACCTCGGGAGATTTCGATTGACAAAAAAATCCCTGACAGCACTACAAACGACCACTTTCACAATTTTCCAACAAGCCATAGAAGTAAAAAGATGTGTATAAAACTTTACTGCCAAATTGTGCATTTCCTGTGAATATTCCACCCATTCAACCATTTTATATTGGCTTTTTCCTTCCAGTAAGCCTCCTCCATATTAAGAACATGAATAAGTTGCTTCTTAGCTGTGTTAACAGCCTCAAAATTGGATTGAGATGGATCCTGGTCACATTGAATTTCCTTGTGAAGTAAATTAGCCTCTACATCAAAGACTGCTTGGAAAACGTTACCAAAGACTTGTTGATTCCAAGCCTTAAGATGAACTTTAATATTTTTGAGCTTGGCATGAAGAGCAAACATTGGAAAGGCATATATACTGGCTGATTCCAAACATTTCTCCACCACCTGCATGAGCTGGTCATGAAAGCACCACACTGATTGAAAATGCCAAGGCTTTGGCCCTGAGCATTGAACTTGTTTACAGCTTATTAGAAGTGGGGAATGATCTGACACTGATCTTGGTTGATGTTCAACCACAACAATGGGGTATGAATGAATCCAGGATTGACTGAGCAGAACTCTATCCAGTCTTGCCCACACCCTTCCAGTCCCGAACTGATTGTTACACCATGTGAATTTATTACCATGATAACCTGCATCAACCAATCTATTGTCTGAAACAAACTCATTAAAGTCATCTATAGATGTCTGGTCTGCTGGCTGCATTCCAAGTTTTCCCTCAAATAGGAGGACTGCTTAAAATCCCCAGCCATTGGAACATGGCAATTGATTGTGGAAATGATTACTGTTAATTCATTGCAAAGACTTCTCCTACCTTGAACAGAATTACTTGCATAAACAAAAGCTACATATACATCTGGATTGACATAATCATTGTGCTTTTCTTTCACTGTTGCCTGAAAGTTACTACGCCAGAAAACCCAGATCTTTGCCACCACAGCAGGTTGATTAGAAGAGCACAAGTCCATGTTTAATTTTTTATGGGAACATCATCAACACGTTCTTCACCAATCATAGGTTCAGAAATACCAACAAGTGAAAGATTATGGATATGAACCAAGGACCTAGGGAGTTTGAGTTCCCAATGCCTTTAATATTCCAAAAGGCACAATTCATTGCGACTTATTAGAGGATCTGAGAATTTGACCTGAGAGTGGTCTATTGCAAGCAGAGGCTTTCTTACCATGTGTCTCTTCCTTTGTATATGATCCTGAGACCCAAAACCAGAATTTTCTTCTAAGCTCTCAATCATAACAGAATTATTATCCTGAATTACAAAATCTGCCAGTTGCTTCAGTTTTTCAGAATTTCCACCGGGTATAATTTTTGTGGGACAGGAGGGCTGAGCATTTTCTGATTGCACAATGATCACCAGATCTAGGCATTCTGTTACATTTCTTACTTGTCAGTAGGATTTTCCTTCAGTTTTACGGTTCCAAGAAGATCTTGCTGCACACCTGGACTTTCTTCCTCATCGGTAATCGATTCAGGATTACCATCTAACTTTGTCATATTGTCCAGGGCAATAACAGTAGTGATGCTCGGTGGATTAGGATCTTTCTGAACTAGTTTAAAAACATATTTGTTACCTCTCCTTCTATTAACTTGATGAAAACCATCCCCAGATAGGCCTTGGATGCTCGGGTTCCTTATCTTTTTGCTTCTCCCCGGCCCGGCCTTGTTTTTAGTTTTATTGCATCCCTACATGGTATGACCAAGTTTACGACACTAACTTCTGCCATAGTCAATCTGTTGCCAGAAACCATTTTTTCCCATAGTTGATCCGGACTCTTTCTTTCCGTGGTTTAAGAATATCCAACTCGACGCAAACTATGGCTGCCGAAAATTATTTTTCTCCCAAGGACAACTAGCCCCCTCAGGCACCCCCTCGAGTCCGGTGCCCCCTTTGTCCACTTCGCCGCTTCTATCTCCGATCGTTGGAGGCCTTCGTCCGCATGCCGCGGGGCACTATCGCGAAGGAGGAATCTTGGTGATCGTATCGAACCGAGTGAGGAGATGAGGATTGTCGACAAATCTCCGTGCATTAAAATAAACATGTAAAAACGGAAGCATGCACGGAGACGGATCACTGCGAGAGGTTAGTGCGTATCTTCACGGAGACGTTGTTCGAGTGTGGGCGGTGACGGCTCTGAGAGGACGAAGAAGAAAACCATAATAAGGACTTCTTCCGAAGTTTCACGCTGCAAATCCCAAGTCTTTGGTGATGACTTCCTTAGAGAGCAACCTATAGAGAGAGAGAGTGAGAGTTTAGAGAGAAGGATAAAGAAAAAAAGGATTTCTCTTGGGGTTGTCCCGTTTTTCTCTTACCCCGTATATATAATCTTCTCTTCTCATTCAAAATAAAGAGAGAACGTGTGTTAGAGGTAGATAGAAGTTGTGGGTTGCGGTTCCCAACCGCAAGGTTAAATGCCCACTTTGTATGGACTTCACGTCCGTCCCCATTTTCTCAACTTCCTTGCCCACGTGGGCACCACATGGCCCATTCCCATGTGACGGTTAACAAGGACGATTCCCGAAGAGAAGAATCGCGTAGATACTCCTAGAGGCCGGATACATGCATAACTGTAGTGCTCCTCCATTCCAACCTAACAATTGCGAATTCGAATTTGCGCAAAGTGATGTTCAATCACCGATTTTTTGTTCTTGTTTCTCGAAACGGATTGGTGATGGCAGGTAATTTTTTGTTTCTATTCTCTCGTTTCCTCTGCGTTCCATAGATCCTTGCCCGATCTTTACAGCTCCACCATACTCTTCCTTGTTGATGAGGAGGCAAAGAATGATGACAACGACAAAGAGATTTATAGGAATTAAGATGGATGTCTATATACCATTTTTATAAGATGGATGATTGTTTAGATACTTATTTGTTTTACTTATTAGCTTATCTTGCTTGCTCTTTGTTTGTTATGACGTGTGTGATGTATGTACATTGTGTCATATGTGATATGTGTATGTTGTGATGTGTTTGTCCATGTGTATATCTTTCAATTGGTTTTAAAGTTTTTAAAAATAAAAGTTTTAGTAATTTTTAAGATGGAGGATTATTTTCGATGGCTAAAGCTATTGCGAAAATTGAAAAGCAATAGCTATAGCCATTGTTATAAATTAATTGTGACAATCACAATTACTGCCAATACTTAATGGCTTAGTGGCAATAGTTTTATCCGCTATTACTGTTTTAAGCAATGACTTAGATGAGTCCCCTCGAAACTTTCACTTTCTCATCTTAAGAAAATAAGTAAAAATTATAATTTTTTTAAAATATTCAAATATCCGTCTATGTTGGTTTCGACCTATTGAGATTTAATTCTCATTGTTAGCCGTAATCATCCAATCAAATACGTCATTATTTGGAGATCAAAATTAAAATTCCAAGGAATAGAATCAACCTTTAGGGCTGATCTGATGGATTTTCTATTTTTGACTATTTTTCAGTATTTTTAGATGTTGATTTTTGATACTTATCTGATTGGATGGTGCGATATATTGATCGTCAAGATAGGACGGTGAAAATTAAAGTTTCAGGGATGGAAACAACTCTAAAAAGTCTATTTGAATATTTTAAATTATTGATGAATTTTATTATTTTTTTAAATATGAGGAGAAGAGGATCTCGAAGGGGTTCATCTAGGTTAGATGAGCCTTTGGGTTCATTTGATCTGCATTCCCATATATATATATATATATACCCTAATTTTATTAGAAAACCTTTCCAAATCCAACTCCCAATGAGTTTCCTTCTTCCCTCCAAATTTCAACTTAAACTTCTACTACACGATATAGATGTCATTAGAGTAGAAATTGCTTGGCGTTAAATTGAAGTTAAATATATAACCAATCATCTTGGTCTTGACTAAGAGTTATGGTTTTCACAATAATTACTATTCAATTAACCATAAAAATAGCCTAAATAATTATAAAGATGTATTACCATAAGATCTCTCATAATATATTTTCTTTAGTTTTGCAGGAAACTCAACATAATCTTGTTGTCAAAGGCTGCAATGCATACTACGAATGAAAGTAATCCATTAACATTTGTTGACTGTGTGCATAATGGAACCTAAGCCAGTATGCATATAAGGAGGTTAAAGAATCGTTGCACATTACTGGGGGCCGGCTAAAGTATGGCTCATTCACATCATCTTGAAAGTTGATGATTTTAATTTCCATGTTTGTTTCATTGAATGGCAGCTACTTGGATTTGGAGATGACAAAATTTTCTTTGGAAGGAGCCTTAGGTTTGGTTACATGTAAAATATAACCGGACGAAAATGATTTTATAAAGAAATATATTTACAAAGAAAATGAAAACAAAATTCGCCATTTGTTGCTCATGAAAATATTTTCATCTATTTTGAAAAAGGACATTCACTCTTATCTTATAGATGCCAAAATTAGAAAAATGAGAAATCAATGAATTAGGTTTTCCATTGACCTGAGTTTTACAAATTACCAAATAAATGATTGTAATATACTTTTCGAAAAAAACTTTCCTATGGCCCATTTTACATGGAAACAAACGAACCCTTAGTCACTGCTACGAGTCATGATGGCAAGCAAGGGAAAGTGTGCATGAGTTCATATGATTTGATTTATGGATTCATGTTTGAGTAGGAGATAAAATGGAGATTGCAATAGATCATTGCCGAGTTTTTGTCAATGTTTGTGACATTCTCAGCCAGTAGAGGGCAGCCTGAAATAAATCCTAATCTGATCAAAGATCAGTTAGAGGAAACCCTACATGTTGTGCATTAAGAACTTAGGTATGGCCATTCTCCTTGGATCCTAATTCTCTTATTTTACTAGCACTTACAGATATTCTCTTTTATTGTTTGCCATTCTTCAATTATTTCTGACTTGAACTTATGTGCATCAGAGATCAGTAAAAGCTATATCTCAACGTCAACTCCCATCTTAATAGCCACAAACAGTTGTTGGGTCCCTACCAAGATATTTCATAAAATTCATAATGATAAGGTAGATAAATGGATCCTTGGTCAAGCATGCAGAGAATTATGACATAAAACTTCCTAAATAATTTGCTGGCTTTTTTTTAGCATAGTAGAATCAGGATTTAAAAAACCCCTCCCTAATCCCTAATCTCTAATGCCTATTCTCCTAATTAATCCTTATTATTTCCAAATCTGAATGAGCACAATATAAAACCTAATCCCTAAATCTGAACTATGAACCCAAGAACTAAATCTCTTACCGCTGGACGCAAAGAGAGCTTTATTAGTAGGGAGTGGGATGGTGACTGTGGTGAGCTTATTCAGAGCACTGCTAATGGCCTGGGCACAATTGCCCATTTTACCCACTGTCAATTTTTCCAATATTTTGTTTCGCCTCATTTCTTTGGAATTGGACTTTGGAATAAGTTAGGACTGTTTATTCTTATTTTTGTTTATTCATCTATAATGATAGGAGAGAAGGGAAAAATTTTAAAAAGAAAAAAAAAATCATAAAGATGAATAGTAATTTTTGATATTATTTATTTGAAAAAATATTTTTAGTAATAGTTATTTAGAAAAATATTTTCCCCTTATGGTCTATTTCCTTCTCCCCATGCTTTGCATGACTTTCGCATTTAAGAATTCATTTTTTCCCAATTAATCTATTAAGAAATAAAACATTACTAAAACATTTTTCTAATGTCATTTACAATGGAGAGTTCATTCATCTAATTCCTCATTCTTTTGCTAAGTATGCCTCTTTTCATGTTGTTTCACAAATGATTAGTTTTCTCTTGAATGGTTATTTGTTCTCAAACGTGTACAACATTATTTAATTCGTCACACACTTCCCTTTCTGAAGCTACACGTACCTTTTGTCAATTCATAAAATTCACATTTAATTATTAATATTAATGCATTTTAATAATATATCAACCTGCCAAGATGATCATATATCTTGACTTGTCTTAGTCTCACTTTGATAGCAAAATAGATTATGACAGGATGTCTTATTTTAAATTGTTTATGTTGAAATAAGAGATATTTTGATTTGATAATGGGATGAAATACAAAGCAGAATATTATATTCTTAGATGAAAGAGAAATGACTTATTCAACTTATTCTAAGAATAAGTCATTTTGGGTCGGAATAAAGAATCTTGCCTATCAAACTAGAGTCTAACTTATTTTGCGAATAACTTCTCTTTATTCTAATAGATTCTGCCATTAAGTTTAAACTTATTTTAAAATACTTTGCTGCTATGTCCTAAAGGTACGACCATTGTCCCATTATGGGTTTGGATGGCATGTTGACACTGCGCCACCTTTAAGAAGGTGCAAGGGACTTTATTAAAGTTGCATATTATTCGATCTTTTAATCAGACCGTGAATACGGTGCAACAATTATTTTGCATATATTTTAGTTTAAACTTATCTATTAGGAGATCATTTTGGTATTGTTAAGGAAAGGAAACTTATTATTTCTCTTCAATAAAGTATTGTTTACTTTAGCACATGAATTTTATAATTTTGCCTTTTTAAAAAAAAAAAAGATTTTTATTAAGAGGAAGGTGGAGGACCTTTTCTATAAGCACCAGATTGCTTTTCTCAACACCTAATATTTGACTTAGTATGCTCATTTCTATATCCCTACACAAACCTCTGAAAAGATAAGTTTTATGCGCATTAGACTGGAGTTCCCAAAGACAATATTAGTGGTGTAGTGGTCGGAATCTGACGGTGGATGAGAAGGGACCGATCTTGATCCGAATGACCATGATAAGATTTGTAGACGGGGAGGGACGATCACCGCGCGTAGGCCTGCAAGCACAAAGAGACATCAGGTAATCCTTCAAACGGAGTAGGGAGAGGACCTTTTGATGCCTACGTTAGTCTCCTGGACAGAGTAGCGAGACTGCTGGATTTTTTTGGTACCAGAGGGAACGTACCTTCATCAAAAGGGGACACCCTAATTATCGAGGGAACAAAAGGATTTTCCATCTTGATAAATGCGTGTATTATGCGTCCTAACACCTATGACCCTACGGAGATCATGGGAGTCTAAAGAGGAAAGTGGACATATTGTCAAAGATTGTCCCCTCCGTTTGGTGGAGTGGTTGGACACCCAATCTCATTTGGGGACCCACTTGTGGGTTCGCATCCCACAATTTTCTCGTGCTGTTGCGCGGATTTCTTGTCCATTCCGGACATTGCTCCTTTGAGTTTATTCCCTCCCGTGCTGGAGTTCTCGAGTTTAATGCGGTTTCGATCCCTGACCCTCAGGATTAGGAGCTTAGCGCCCTTCCACAGGGCCACTCGGTCAAAAAAACAATGTTGTCAAAAATAATGGGCTACTTTTTAAAAAGGAGGGTTGCCCGATTTTGAACGAGTTTAAAACTAGAGTTTGAACCCAGCAGACTGTTCGAGATCTTGGAATGTGGATACCAAGGGCTTCTTATCGGGGGGGGGGGGGGGGGAACAACGTGTGCCATCTGGTTGGGCTTTCATTGAAGAGCGCTGTGGAAGTGGCTGGATTGGGCCATTGAAATTGGGCCCTGCTGGGCCGGTTTTTGCATTTCCCTCCTACTGAAGGTCTGTGTAGCGGGTTAACGAGAAAATTTTATTTTTTAGATTTTTTCTTAAGTGGACTTGAGGTATCGTACACGTCCGTGCATGTTGATTTTCTATTAGATCATTTAAAAAATCTAAAAAATAAAAGATCGAGTCCAATAAATAGTAAACAAAAATATATTTAGTGGGTTAAATCTAATAACTGTTTTTTATTTTTCATATTTTTTTAAATGGTCTGATTAGAGATTGATCTATACGAATATATAGGATACCTCGAGATCTATCTATTTTTATTTAAAAAAAAATGGATTTTTTTGTTAGTTCACTGCACTGATCTTAAGTGCAGCAAGTATAACTCCTTATTAAATTTACTTGAGTCTATTTCATGTCTGATTCCTTCCTTGCCATGTTGCACGATCCGGTCCCTTTTGCCCCCCTCCTCTTTGACGGCGGCCACCACTGGAGGGTAGGGCTGTCAATAGATACCCGAGTTTTGATTATCCATTTCGTTTATGTTTTTATTAATGGATATGGAACTTCGTTAAAGACTACTCGTTAAGTTATAAGAAATAGAAATGGATCGCCGATAATTATAACAGTCGGAAACAGAAACACTCATTTCCGCATCCGCTAATCCGTTTCCTTTTTCAAATGATCATGTACCTTATACATCTATTTATACACACATATATGTCCTACAGCAAGAATATCTCGACAGCTCGATAAAAATAAGGCCACAGGAAGAAGTTGAAAACTTTTTAAAATTTTAATATGATTTTATGGCACATGTATGGATACATTCGTACGTAAATTCAGATTGATAAATAAAGTAGATTTTAAATTTTAAAATTCATAGATTGTTAATTTTTAGTTAAAATTTTATAAATTTAAAATTTTAATTACTAAAAAAATTATCAGAAAATGAATAGTAACAGTAATTATAAATAGTTTTTTAATATAGCGATGATGATAGCGAAAACTTTTGTTTACTTCCGTTTTTATTTTTGATTTTCGATTTAAAACTAAAAATAAATATAAAAGCGAAAATACTTATTTTCAGCTATGTTTCTATCTCCGATGAATTTTATAAAAAAACAGAAGAGAAAGATGTTATTTTTCCCACCAGTTGACAGCCCTACCGGAGGGCATGACCGCCGGATGGCGCACATGCGCCGGGAGCGGGCGCCAGGTAGAAATACCCAGTCCTTGAGGCCATTTTAGCCAATTAAACAAACGCCAAGCCCGGCGTCCCGCGAAGATTTTTCTTGACCATGAGACCATCCCAGCCGTAGAGGTTTCGGAACGGGAGATCTGACGGCCAACGATGCCCGCATCAGATACGGATACCCGTCAAATTATTCCAACTAGGGCCCGCCTCGTGGCAACAGGGAACAACTTCGGAACTGGCGAGGCACAGTGCGGGTCCCACTCGTCCAGCTTCTGAGGAGGGGGAGCAGCCTTTTATATACGATACGAGATCCCCCCAACCCTAGAGGCTGCAGAGAAACCGCGGCCGGCGAAGGAGCGGCGAAGGCGCAGAGGGAAAAGAGGAGGTATCGTCCTTTTCTCCCTTATTCCGAGCTTTCCTCCTCCCCCGACCCCCGTCTCTCTCTCTCTCTGCTGTGTGGAAGAACCATTGCCGTCTACCAGGTAAGATAAAATCTCCGGCATTTGCGAAACTTTAGTCCGATTCCCCTCCATTTGGTCTCCCCTTCACCTCGATGGTGGGTTTGCCTCGGCAGGCATGGATTCCTCCCTTTCTGATCCCAGAATGGGCAGCCAGCTTCGTTCTCCTCGTTTTCTTTTATATTTTCTCAATGGATGTGGGATTTTGGTTTCCCATCTACGGATCGGTTCTCTCTTGGGGGGAGAAAAAGATTGGAGTTTTTTGGTATATATATTTCTGTAAATTGTCATATTGATATTTATACTCCTGATTTCCGTATGTTATTGTAAATATTTCTGAAATCTTCAGAAATATTGTGTTATGCTCCTTCCGTTAAAATGCCATGAAAAGTATGTCAAAAAAATTTAAATTTTTACATGTATATCGTTAAATTCATCAGTGTGTATATATCTTTAACTTCACCATAGTTACAGAATCTTCCTGGCATATTTTGTTGAAATTCACAGGATTTTGATAGAAGGATATAACAGTAACCGTTCTTAAAATTTCAAGATATTTATAAGAGATAATTTTATATTAATCATTCTTGCATGTTAAATTTCAAAAATGCCATATATATTTATGTGATATAATATATATAACATTTTAAAATTGTCATTTCGATGGCATACTTGATAAGTATAAATATTTTATTTATACCATTGGAATGGCATATCTGATATAATATAAGGGTATGTAAGGTAATATGAAAATAAGAATGACATTTTCGATGTTTAAGATGTGAACGTGATTAATGTGAAATTATCCCTGTTCATAACAAGTCTATACACGTAAATACGGTAGTTTTCACTGGTCTATATGCGGAAATCCAGGGAAAATTTGTGCCACTCATTTTGGCCGGCCAAGCGGATCGGGCAAATGGACGGTGATCCTGGAGTCCGCGTCGCCAGCAGTCCTCCCGTCACGGGAAGGGGTGGTTCGAAAATTAAAATAATGAAATTGCCATTGGCGTTTAGCCAATTTACCTGTTGGTCCAGCCTGTGTTCCTGTATAACCCGTCTTGTCTGGGTCCGGCATGGGGCTGGACCGTTGGGAGGGTGTTAGGGTTTGGGGTCTTTTTGTACATCTCGTGATGGATGGTGATGGTAGATGCATCGGACGGTGGAGATTTACGCAGGGTGCCTCAAAAGGGGCGGAAAGGATGAAGAAAGGGACAGCACGTGCACGTCCGATGCTGAATCGTTTAACAGGTTGTCAGCATTTTTTTTAAATTACAAGTCATGTGCGGAGATCCCACGACCATGGTCGCATCTTTCTGCGCCTGCCCCAAATGTTAATGGGGTCGTGGCAACTTGCTGGCAACAGTTTAACATAAAGTGCAGCTGTCTTGGGGTCGCGGTCATGTGACCCTCAAGTGAGGCTTTTTCTTCAATTTTTTATTTTCCCTGGCGAGTTGTGCATTATAAATAATAAAGATGCAGGCCTTTGTCGTCTTCTTCGGGACCGGCGCGGCTGCACCGCACCTTCCTCCCTCCCCTTGTTGCCTTTCGACAGTTGTTGACCACCGCGATGACCGCAAGTTTTTTTTTTTTTTTCACACGTAGTTCCTCCGTTCTCGTATTTGATACATATTAGCGGGAAGTAACCTCATTTATATGTTGACCCTTGAGACGCATGCTGTTTCCGTCTATTCGTTGCTACGACGAGCTGATTTTTTTTTTTTTTTTGGCTCTAACCAAGCTTTAATTTCAATTCTAAATGATTTTTTAATTTTTTTCTTTTTTAAGTTATATCCCATTATGCAGTTATTTAACATTTTAATGCGAGAATGAGGGGTTCTCCTCAGGACTCCGTTTTACCAATTTTGATTTATGGAGGGTTGGAAGGATAATATTTTAACGAATCCGACGTTTGCTCCCTGAGCAGGCCTCCTATTTATAACCGGAGAGGTACCCTGCTCTCTCCCTCTCAGTAGCTGCCCGGAGCACCGCCGCCGCAGCTAGGGAGCCATGGGAGCCGGTGGGCGGATGTCGGCAGAGGAGCGCTTCGAGCCCCAGAAGCCGCACGAGGGCCACGACCCCCTCCGCCGGGTGCCCACCGCCACGCCGCCCTTCACCCTGGGCGAGATCAAGAAGGCCATCCCTCCGCATTGCTTCCGCCGCTCCGTGCTCCGCTCCTTCTCCTACGTCGTCCACGACCTCGCCATCGCCTCCGCCTTCCTCTACCTCGCCCTCGCCGTCATCCCACTCTTCCCCTCCCCGCTGCGCCTCCTCGCGTGGCCCCTCTACTGGGCTGCGCAGGGCTGCGTCCTGACGGGCGTCTGGGTCATCGCCCACGAGTGCGGCCACCACGCCTTCTCCGACTACACCCTCCTCGACGACGTAGTGGGCCTGGTGCTCCACTCCGCGCTCCTCGTACCCTACTTCTCCTGGAAATACAGCCACCGGCGCCACCACTCCAACACGGGCAGCCTCGAGCGCGACGAGGTGTTCGTGCCCAAGCCGAAGGCGAAGCTAGCCTGGTTCTCCAGGTACATCAACAACCCGCCGGGGCGGTTCCTGACGCTGTTCGTCTCCCTCACCCTCGGCTGGCCTCTCTACCTCGCCTTCAACGTCTCCGGCCGGCACTACGACACCTTCGCCTGTCACTACGATCCCTACGGCCCCATCTACTCCGCCCGCGAGCGGCTCCAGATCTACATCTCCGACGCCGGCGTGCTCACCGTGGCCTACGCGCTTTACCGCCTGGCGAGCGCTTACTCGCTGGGGTGGGTGGTGTGCGTCTACGGGGTGCCGCTGCTGGTGGTGAACGGGTTCCTGGTCCTGATCACGTTCCTGCAGCACACCCACCCGGCGCTGCCCCATTACGACTCGTCGGAGTGGGACTGGCTGAGGGGGGCGTTGGCGACGGTGGACAGGGACTACGGCGTGCTCAACCGGGTGTTCCACCACATCACCGACACCCACGTCGTCCACCACCTCTTCTCCACCATGCCGCACTACCACGCCATGGAGGCCAGCAAGGTCGTGAAGCCCATCCTGGGGGAGTACTACCACTTCGACGGCACGCCCGTCTACAAGGCCATGTGGAGGGAGGCGAAGGAGTGCATCTACGTGGAGCCTGACGAGGGAGCCAAGAACAACGGCGTCTTCTGGTACCGGAACAAGTTTTAGACCGGCGCCGGAGCTGGCGCAGTTATTTCATCTGTTCTGGGTTATCTGTTCTGAAAGAACGAAGAGAGAGAGAGAGAGAGAGAGATATTTTGTCGCTAATCGGGATGTTAGGCCAGCGCAAGTCTTCTTTCTTCTTTCGTCCTTGCTGCGTGTAACATCTGATCCCAATCTTTCGTGTAACAATAAAAAAAAACTATCTTTATTTATTTCACCTTTTAGATGACCTTTCTCTTTCTCTCTCTCTCTCCAAACACTTCTCGTGTAGTAATATCAATGCATCGAACTTTATGTACTCGCATTTAGCTGATCTCTGTGTTTGTGCGTGGGTATGTGAGTTATGTTTCGTCAATAGCAGAAATGGGTAAACTTGCTATCTGCTGTTTCGAAAAGCATCAGAAGTGCTATCAGATAGCAAGTTTTATTGCTCTGTTTTGGTATTCCATCTCCGAAGAAAGGATGAACCCCCAAGTCCATAGCAGCGTCCAACAGCACTCCGCGTGCGGAGTAGCTTAGTGGAGCTCCCTTGGGACACTCTTCTCCGGAGGCAGAGTTGGATGTTCGCCCTTTGCGGGGCAAGTGGGCACTGTGCACGGGGGTATTTTTTGACGAATTTGTGGTGGCCTTTGGAGTCGATTTACGGTAAATTAGTTGTTGGATTTCGTCTCTAATCATTTGGACTATTATCTAAAAAAAAAAGAACAGCAGTCGGCGCACCGGACAAAGGTGGCCAGAGAGCTGGCTGAGCAGCTGAGCTGCTTTGTGTGGTCGGGGCTAGTCTCTCCGTGTGTCCTTTGGATGAATGGAAGGATACGATGCATGTGATGTAGCCAAAAGGATCCGTTCTTTATTCAGATGGGGTGGGCCCTGGCCCAGGGTTGGATGAAGGGGACTTTCTGCGGACCCGATTCAGGCTCCTTTGGAGACCCGTGAAGTGAGATAAATCATCTTATACAAGTTTGTCTCATTGGATGTGAAGATTGGTTGGTTAACAGCCAACAGCCACAGAATCTTTATTTTCTGATGTAAAGTATAGCTCATGCAGGTTTTACAAATGATATCCATACGGGGTTTATGATGTTAATTGACAGACGATGAGAAATCAGTCTATTTGATACCACCTCTATGGAATATTGTTTTTGACAAAGAGCTGTCTGTTTTTTTTTTCCTTTTTTTTTTTGGATACTTTCTCACACATGCTATTCACCTCATGGTCCAGCTTGGTAGGGGTGGGCCGGGTGGCAAAGAGCCAAGCCAAGTGAAGCTTTGGTAAAGTTCGAGTTCGGCTCATCAATAAAACTTAGAACATGAGCTGAGTTCGAGCTTTAATTCGAGTCCAAAATAAGGTTCAAGCTCGGCTGCAACCTAGTCTACTCGAGCTCGAGTTAAGCATGAACTCGGCCGGTTGAGTACATTGGGTTGAACCCAACTTAGAACCGGCTCAAGGGTGAACAAAGGGTGGGGGTGAGCTTATAATAGCTTTTGTGGGGCATGTCCCGCCTGCCTTGCCGATGAGGACTTTTATCGGATTTCCATGTGTTTTAACGGGTACGCACACAGTTGAATGGATGTGGCTGGACATTAAAAAATTGATTAAATATAAAAATATTTCGAGGTGGCTCGTGAGTCGATTGACCTGAGGTTCACCAAGTTCAAGCTCGCCCTGTTAAAAGTAACAAGCTCAGCCTTCAACTTGGGCATGGCCCCTTTGCATTAATGAATTGAGTTGAGTTGAGCCAAACTCGAGCTAAGTTCAAGTATTTCACGAATGACTCGACTCATTGCTAGCCATACAGCTTGACATTGAAACCTTCATAATGATCAGCATGTGAGTTACTCATCAGTACTTGATGTAGCCGAAGCTATCACGACCGGATTCCGAAGCTGGAATCCGAAGTTATGGATCCGGAGCTGGGTCGGATCGGTGCAAGAGGTCCGACGGGGATCCGGAAGGCGAAGGAGGCAGAGGCGAAGCCGAAAGTCCGAGGCTGAGGATGGCTCGATCAGTGACTAGCTTGCTTTCAGAAGGCGGGGCCGAGACTCATTCGGTCGGGGATGCAGCCGGCGTACGGCGTCGAGACCTGGGAGAGAAATCCGAGGTCGGCGGCCGAGACCGACTCGGGGAGGTTGGCGATGATTCGAACCGAGCCCCTGCAGGAGGGGAAGAAGAAGAAACCGGTCAGCAGGAGTCCCGGGCTTCGGCCCTTAGGAACCCCCTCCGACGGTTAAGTTAGCTTCTGAAGAAGATTCGATTCAGAAGACAAAGAGTAGCTTTAATGCTTTTTGGACTATAGTCCTTTAGGGTCTCGAAGGCATAGGAGTCCATCCCTTTGGCAATAAATAGCGGTGTATTTATAGCAGAGGATAGAGGATGGTTAACGGTGATAGCCGATATAGGACTATGTTCCGGGTTTACTGGTAAACCGCCATAGTGCCTAGTCCTTCACCGGAGTGGGCCGGACTCGGCTATCGGGCCGAAGGGGGTTGGGCCGCTGATGGGCCGAAGCCTGCTGGGCCTGGGGCCGCCGGACTGCTCTCGGGCCGTAGACTGGTAGGCCGCTGACGGGTTGAAGCCTGTTGGGCCGGGAGCAACGGTGTCGCTTACGGGCCGAGGGCTGTTGGGCCGCTGATGGGCCGAAGGCTCCCTGAGGGCCTTGTACTGCTGCTGCTGGGCTGAACTGGGTTTGGGCTTGTTTTAATGGGCCGAAGCGGATTCTGCCTCATCACATAGCCCCCCACTCTTGTCTTCCTCCGTTCTGAGATGGCGAGAGTATAGCCCGAAGCCTCCTCGGAAGAGTAATACGGTATGTGCTTTGTTTGAAACCTTTGCTTTGTAAAAAAGTTGCCTTAGGTCGGCCGAGGGCTGGTGACAAACAGCCTCGTCTGAGGCCGAGACCTTGTCGGAGATACCTTCGTCTTAGGCCGAGACTTGGTGTACATATAGAAATGATCTCCGTTTGCTTGCTTCATGACATGTCTTTGAGTAGATAGCCGAATTTCGATTATGTATGTGGCCGAAGCCATGCCGCTCCCGATACGGTTTGCATGGCCGAAGCCACTCCCGGTACGGTTTACACGGACTTAGAGAATACTATGTCGCTTCCCGATCGGTACGGGTTATTTGCGGGCTTAGAGAATACCATGCCGCGTCCTGATCCGGAATACATGGCCGAAGCCATTCGTCGGATCGAAGGAACTGCGGACTTTGGAAAACCATGCCGCGTCCTAATCCGGAATACATGGCCGAAGCCATTCATCGGATCGAAGGACCTGCGGACTTATGAATACCATGCCGCATCCTGATCCGGAATACATGGCCGAAGCCATTCGTCGGATCGAAGGAACTGCGGACTTTGGAAAACCATGCCGCGTCCTGATCCGGAATACATGGCCGAAGCCACTCGCCGGATCGAAGGACCTGCGGACTTATGAATACCATGCCGTGTCCTGATCCGGAATCCATGGCCGAAGCCATTTGTCGGATCGAAGGAACTGCGGACTTTGGAAAACCATGCCGCGTCCTGATCTGGAATACATGGCCGAAGCCACTCGCCGGATCGAAGGAGCTGCGGACTTAGAAGAACCATGCCGCTTCCCGATCGGTACGGGTTATTTGCGGGCTTAAATATACCTTGCCGCTTCCCGATCCGGATTATATGGCCGAAGCCATTCGCCGAATCGAGGTACCTGCGGACTTAGAAGAACCATGCCGCTTCCCGATTGGTACGGGTTATTTGCGGGCTTAAAAATACCTTGCCGCTTCCCGATCCGGATTATATGGCCGAAGCCATTCGTCGGATCGAGGTACCTGCGGACTTAGAAGAACCATGCCGCTTCCCGATCGGTACGGGTTATTTGCGGGCTTAAATATACCTTGCCGCTTCCCGATCCGGATTATATGGCCGAAGCCATTCGCCGAATCGAGGTACCTGCGGACTTAGAAGAACCATGCCGCTTCCCGATTGGTACGGGTTATTTGCGGGCTTAAATATACCTTGCCGCTTCCCGATCCGGATTATATGGCCGAAGCCATTCGTCGGATCGAGGTACCTGCGGACTTAGAAGAACCATGCCGCTTCCCGATTGGTACGGGTTATTTGCGGGCTTAAATATACCTTGCCGCTTCCCGATCCGGATTATATGGCCGAAGCCATTCGTCAGATCGAGGTACCTGCGGACTTAGAAGAACCATGCCGCTTCCCGATCGGTACGGGTTATTTGCGGACTTAAATATACCTTGCCGCTTCCCGATCCGGATTATATGGCCGAAGCCATTCGCCGGATCGAGGTACCTGCGGACTTAGAAGAACCATGCCGCTTCCCGATCGGTACGGGTTATTTGCGGGCTTAAAGAATACCATGCCGCGTCCTGATCCGGAATACATGGCCGAAGCCATTCGTCGGATCGAAGGAACTGCGGACTTTGGAAAACCATGCCGCGTCCTGATCCGGAATACATGGCCGAAGCCATTCGTCGGATCGAAGGACCTGCGGACTTATGAATACCATGCCGCGTCCTGATCCGGAATACATGGCCGAAGCCATTCGTCGGATCGAAGGAACTGCGGACTTTGGAAAACCATGCCGCGTCCTGATCCGGAATACATGGCCGAAGCCACTCGCCGGATCGAAGGAGCTGCGGACTTAGAAGAACCATGCCGCTTCCCGATCGGTACGGGTTATTTGCGGGCTTAAATATACCTTGCCGCTTCCCGATCCGGATTATATAGCCGAAGCCATTCGTCAGATCGAGGTACCTGCGGACTTAGAAGAACCATGCCGCTTCCCGATCCGGTACTCATGGCCGGAGCCACTCTCGGATCGGGTTGCCGCGGACTTGAAAGAATACCATCAGGTTTTCTGAAAGACCTTTATTCATACCTTCCTGCTGAAAGTCCGGGAAAAAGTGATTCACATAAAATAACGCCGAAGGCGCTCTACATTCCAAGTGCGAGGGAGAGGCTGGCCCGAAAGGGTCTCCAACCGATATGCCCCTCGTCTGATCACCTCTATGACCCGATAGGGCCCCTCCCAGTTGGGGGCAAGCTTTCCTGAGGCTTCGGCCGGTTTGGAAACGTGAGTATTTCTTAACACGAGGCTCCCGATCTCAAAGCTTCGGGGCTTCACTCGAGTGTTATGGTACTTGGCCATGCGCTGCTGATAAGCCGCCAGCCGGATACGAGCCCTGTCTCGGGTCTCTTCAATGAGGTCCAAATGATCTTTCAAGCCTTCTTCGTTGGCCTCCGGATTGTAAGCATTGACTCTGGGAGAGGGAAGGCTGACTTCCACTGGAATAACGGCCTCTATCCTATAAGCCATGCGAAATGGAGTTTCGCCGGTAGGAGTTCGGCTCGTCGTCTGATAGGCCCACAGAACACTCGGCAGCTCCTCTACCCATCGGCCTTTGGCTTTGCCGAGGCGGGTTTTCAGTCCCTGCAGCAGGCTTCGGTTGGTGACTTCGACCTGGCCGTTTGCTCGAGGATGGGCTACCGAAGTGAATTTGTGGAGTATGCCGAAGCTGGCGCAGTTGTCGCTGAACCGACGGCTATCGAACTGCTTGCCGTTGTCCGAAATGATGGCCCGGGGGACGCCGAACCGGCAGATGATGGACTTCCATACGAAGTTCCAAGCATTGCTATCGGTTATTGATGCGAGGGGTTCGGCTTCTACCCACTTAGTAAAATAATCTACCGCCACGATGAGGAATTTTCTTTGGCCGGTGGTGATGGGAAAAGGCCTCAGGAGGTCGATTCCCCATTTGCGCGAAAGGCCAGGGATCGGATAAGGGGGTCAGAAGGGTGGCTGCCTGGTGGATGAGGGAGCTGAACCTCTGGCACTGATCACAGCGCCGTACGAGGGCTAAAGCGTCCTCTCGGAGTGTCGGCCACCAGTAGCCTTGCCTTAGAAGCTTGTGAGCTAGGGCCCTTCCTCCCGCATGCGCTCCGCATCCCCCTTCATGTACTTCTCTCGTGGCGTAGTTGGCTTCAGCCGGGCCGAGGCATCGCAGCAGCGGTCGGCCGAAGGACTTCTTGTATAACATCCCGTCCAGGAGGAGGAAATGGGATGAGCGTTGCCGAATGTGCTTCGCCTCCCTTGAGTATTCGGGAAGGGGGAGCAAGTAAGGGTAGATACCGCGGTTGCAGGTCCCGTCGCCTCTCTCTGTCCCAGTCCTCCCGGCGATAACGCTTTCGGGAGGGCTCTTGATCTTCAGGCCGAGGTCGGACCACCTGGGGGGCAGGCGCCGAGCCTGCTTCGGCCACGCCTTTACCTCTGGACATCATCAGGGCCTCCCGGTTGATGTATTTATGGGCCCGGGCCACGAGGTCCTGGAAGGTAGGGGGATGGCGTTTCCCAATGGAGCCGAGGAGCCCTTCGTCCCGACACCCGCTGATCACGGCCGAGACCGCGATCGAGCTGTCGAGGTTCAGGATTTGGGCGGGCTCGATCCGAAACTTGGTGAAGTATTCCTGGAGAGTTTCGGTGGGGCCCTGCCGGATGGCTAATAGGCTGGCGGAGGTTTTGCACTGCCGGGTAGCACCATAAAACTGGTCGATAAGCAACTGGCCCAACTGGACTAGGGAGTGGAAGGAGTTGGGGGCCAGCGTCTCGAACCAGGTGAGGGCGGTTTTCTCAAGGGTGAGGGGGAAAAGTCGGCAGCGGACTGCCTCGGCGACCCCTCGGACCAAGAGGTACGCGTTGAATCTCTGGAAATGACAGACCGGATCTGTCATTCCGTCGTAGTGAGGGCCTTTCGGCAGCTTGAAATTGGGAGGCACCTCGGTAGCCAGGAGCTCCGCTGTGAACGGGGTCTGCTCCAGGATGTTGCTGGCAAGAGGTGCCCCGTATGGCCGGGACACCATCTGCTGCATTTCCTTGCGCATTGCCGTCAGCCGCCGGTCCTGGTCCGAGGCGGTCGAAGTAGTGACCGATTGTCCTCCGGTCCGTGCCGGGCGGAATTCCGACGAAGCATAGTCCCGCTTCGTCAGTCGATCTGAGCGAGCTCGGGCAGGTAATGTCGAGGGCTCGCTGCGCGTTGCAGCGGTTTCGTTGGGAGAAACCGGTGTAGTCGTCGGCCGGAACCGGGCATCTTGTACTGGATAGAGTGGGGGGAGTGGCGCCTGCTGAGGAAGCTGTCCCATCAGTCCTACGCGCTGGGCGATGGCAGATACCATCTCTTGAAGCGGCACTAGGGAGGTGACGGCAGCTGCTAGCGTCGCCATTTGCTGTTGGAGCACCCCCACTCGGTCTTCCGCAGCGGACTTCGGTATGACTGGCAGAGGCATGCTCGGCGGGGCAGAAGGGGCGCCTTCGGAAGGCAGCATCTGCGCCGAGACGTCCTGTGCCTCTGCTTCGCTTTGTCCGGATCGTCGGGTAACAGGTCTTTGAGACATGACTTGTTTGTTGGTTTCCCACAGACGGCGCCACATGATGTAGCCGAAGCTATCACGACCGGATTCCGAAGCTGGAATCCGAAGTTATGGATCCGGAGCTGGGTCGGATCGGTGCAAGAGGCCCGACGGGGATCCGGAAGGCGAAGGAGGCAGAGGCGAAGCCGAAAGTCCGAGGCTGAGGATGGCTCGGTCGGTGACTAGCTTGCCTTCAGAAGGCGGGGCCGAGACTCCTTCGGTCGGGGATGCAGCCGGCGCACGGCGTCGAGACCTGGGAGAGAAATCCGAGGTCGGCGGCCGAGACCGACTCGGGGAGGTCGGCGATGATTCGAACCGAGCCCCTGCAGGAGGGGAAGAAGAAGAAACCGGTCAGCAGGAGTCCCGGGCTTCGGCCCTTAGGAACCCCCTCCGACGGTTAAGTTAGCTTCTGAAGAAGATTCGATTCAGAAGACAAAGAGTAGCTTTAATGCTTTTTGGACTATAGTCCTTTAGGGTCTCGAAGGCATAGGAGTCCATCCCTTTGGCAATAAATAGCGGTGTATTTATAGCAGAGGATAGAGGATGGTTAACGGTGATAGCCGATATAGGACTATGTTCCGGGTTTACTGGTAAACCGCCATAGTGCCTAGTCCTTCACCGGAGTGGGCCGGACTCGGCTATCGGGCCGAAGGGGGTTGGGCCGCTGATGGGCCGAAGCTTGCTGGGCCTGGGGCCGCCGGGCTGCTCCCGGGCCGTAGACTGGTAGGCCGCTGACGGGCTGAAGCCTGTTGGGCCGGGAGCAACGGTGCCGCTTACGGGCCGAGGGCTGTTGGGCCGCTGATGGGCCGAAGGCTCCCTGAGGGCCTTGTACTGCTGCTGCTGGGCTGAACTGGGTTTGGGCTTGTTTTAATGGGCCGAAGCGGATTCTGCCTCATCAGTACTGATTGCTGAATGATCCTCCTTCAAGTCTCAGACCAGTTCAACACGTTTTTGTTGATCCCCTTGGTTGCCACCAACCTGAAGTGGACTAACAGCAAGTGGACGACCAGTTGCAGTTCCTGAAAGCTGATAGTTTTGTTATTACTCCCAACATGGGATGTGAATCGGCAATTCGTGTTAGGCATACAGGTTAGCTGCTCACAGTAATTCTCAAAATTACTTGGACCTCTAAATATCTTGGAAGATTAGAATAAACGATAAATTATCTACATATGAGCAGCAGTTCTACTTTAAAAACTTTGGTACGAACAGAATCTTAAGTGCCACTTTGATTGGAGAATAAGAGAAGAATAAGGGTGAATAAGGGGAGAATAAACTTAATTTTGCTTTGACAAGTAGAATGACTTATACCGGTGCAGAATAGCGTATTCGAAAAATAAGGAGAATAAGTCATCCCACTTTAGACTCAAGAATTACTTATTCTTTTTATTCAGTCAGCAGACCCCACAAAACTATCAAATCGAAACACTCCTTATTCTAGTATACGTCATTCCGTCAGTAGGCCCCACGTAATAACTTACTCTGCAAACAAAGTGAGGTTAAGGCTATCTTTTGGACTAGAAATTGCTGGAGTTCTGCCGATGACATGGTGGAGAAAGAGTCTCAAGGTTGTGTTTAAAAACACTTTGATAAGTACAATAGATTTCATGATAGTTGGGGTAATTTTTAAAGATAATTTCAAATGAAAACCTATCATATCATAAGGTTTTCTATCATATCATAAATTTTCTCATTTTTTCAACTCATAGATTTCGAAAAGATGACTTACTATTCCTAAGGTGAATAGAGACTTTTCTCCCATTTAGAAAAAAAGGGAAAAAATGAGGGATAAAAATTACATATAAGAGAAACTTGTCAACTTCAAAAGGTATTACTAATTGGGTCCTGAAGATTGGCAAACCCAAAAACAACACACGAAAGGACCCATTAACGGCCTACCAAAGGACCCATTAGCGGCCCACTGGGTCCAAGAGGGACTTCAAGTCCAATCACTATGCCCATCCCGATTTCTCTAGCTACTAGTCAACCTAGGTTCCCCTAGGCATCTTACTCATGGTAAGCCACATGAAGTGCTAATACCTCGACAAACACAGACTAGATAAGAGGTCTCCCTCAATTAGTCATCCAGTCGCATGTGCTGCTAGACACATGGTGCTCCTTGGGACCGACACATCATGCAAGGGTAACCCATTTTAGCAAAATGGAGCAATCATTAGACTTTGCAAGTCTGCCCATTAACAGCAATATAAGTCTGGCCTAAAGCATTCAGTCACCTTGGGAAATTGATCCAAAAAGGGATGACTTGCCCCAATAAAGACAAACCTTGTCGATCATGCATGATCACCCTATGGTGGTTCACATGGCACACAAGTATAGCTCGAAATGCCTCCTAGAAGGCCACATTACACTTTCTCTTACAAAAGAAGTAAGTATATATCCAAGACACCCTCCTATATGTAAACGATATGTGGAATCACACCACAAACTTCTCTTAAGCAAACCTCCTCTCCAAGATCCTCTTGACTTAGGCATCGGAGGGTTTACCTTAGGCAAAAGACATGGAAGGGTCCTTATGATTCTCTTTTTCCTATTAGATGTCCCTAGTGGGAGATTTGGCACATTCATCTAGTGCTCCTCTTCTCACATTTAGTCCATTAATCCAAGACTAGTTCTTGATACGTTTTTGGTAGTGCCTGTAGGAAATGAATGAAGAGCTATGGCTTGAGAAACTAGAGGGGTACTCAAAGTCGTCAGGAGGAAGAGTTGCAACTCTTTCGAGAGTTTAATCGATCAATTTATATAATCAATAGAGCTTAATCAATCTATCACTTTAACTGTAATCAATGTCTTAATTGATTTTACTTTGTTGTGCTTTTGCTCATATGATCGATTAGCAAAATCGATTGTTAAAGATGACCTTATATCGATTAGCAATATCGATTTGGCAAAACAACGCTTTAATTGATTAGCGATATCAAAGCAGCTTTAATCGATTAGCAATGATGATTTTGCAAAGTAACTCCATAATAGATTAGCGATATATAATCACTTGATGCCTCTAATCGATCAGACTTATACGCTCGGTCGATTAGCGACGAGAAGATGTATATCGATTATGAGTTTTAAGCAGTTTGAAAGACAAACATTGTTAATGGTTAAGATTTAATCAATTTATTGAATAGATTTCGTGAAGTATTTAGAGATGATTTAGTCCATGAATTGAATAGTATTTTTCATCAAACAGTTTAATCAACTACCAATACTAAATGTAAACTAATTTCTATATGATATCTATGAACCAATATTAGAATGTCTGTCAAGAGGGTTAAGATGAAATATGAAAGCTTAATATATTTAAAGTTTGTCATCACTAAAACTAGAAGTTTGTCGTCATCAAAGCTAGAAATACTTAAGCTTAATAGGGTAATCACAAGGAATAACTTAATAAGACCCTCTAGGTTCAAGAACCACTTTAGCTCGTTAAGCCTAATAATACTTTATTGACTTAAAATAATTATTTAATATCATAGATTCAATTAATTACTTAACCAAATTACATCTTCATGCAAATTCGGCCGAACCTCTGATCACGTTGGGTGTCAAATAGTATCGCACGATCTTAGAAAGTAATAGGGTTAAACAACCCACTCAAGGAACCTTTTCATCCACAGTTATTGCGTAAACATAATCCTTCATTCGTACAATACTCACGAGTCAATCTAAGATATGGTGAATTGTCAAAGCCTAATCAATCAATTCGCTTAGATTTGACACATCTAATCTATGTTAAAGAACTCCTTCTCTAACACAGTGTCCACCTTGACCAAGGACTCCCGCGCATCTTGCCTAGAGCATTCTCTCTCTAATTACTAAGAGCGAATGATTCTTTATTGAACACACAATCACCTTCGAAAGTCTTCCACTAAATATGATCCTTAACTATTAAGAATCCTGTGGTTAGGAATTCTTTAGACAAGGTTAAAGTCTAGAAGTCCATCGACAAGGTGTCTTTAGTGACTCAGGTCCAAGGACTATTTAGCAACTGTGACGTTAGATTTAGCTGGTTGATAGTTAGGTAGTTTGTCATCCAATAATTCAAGTCGGATCATTTTAGTAAACTCATTCACCAATGACCACCTACAGGTTCAACATAGTGTCTCCACACAAGTGACCATGAGATCAGTCATCCTCTTCGTATGAGCTAAAGTAATTTGTACCAGTCTTACCAGATATTTGATATTCTTCTTAGATATCTTTCAACTATGAACAATTAAGAGTGTGTGCTTATAAGTTGTCAATCTTGATATTATAAACTCATCATAAACTGATAGTTATTACACAATCATGAACTTCACTATGACACGAATAATAATGATATCAAAGTTATGAACTGACTTTGATTTATACATAGTGAATGCATATTGCCATAATTAAATAATTGAACAGGATCGTGTTTGATTAGCTTGTAGGCCACACATAGAACTAACAGTTAATACATATTTTATCAATATTAAGTAGAATATGTTGGTACATTGAATAATTTAATTTACTTGGTTTTCATACATTTTAAGCCTATGTAGTGTTGATATATTTGAAAATATTTCTAAATCTCCTTATCTCTGCCAAACTAAGATTAGTGCATATCCCTTTAATTTGAGATAAGGAGGGTGTATTGGTCTTTTTTTTTGGACCGTTATCCCCATTACCATCCTTGTTACAAACGAGGAACAAGTTATAATTGTTTCTTATTTATGTGTTATCAACGCATTCAGGAATAAGGATAAGGATAATTTATTAGGAATGACTTGAGCTTATTCCCGTATCACCTTATCCCGATACCAAACGTGATCTTAGGACTTCAAAGTAGTGTCCACATCCCTCACCCAAGTCAAAACCTCATTTTGCTATAGTCAAATCTCGTATAGTTACAAAAGGTCACTCTTTTTTGCTACACCTATAAGGTAATTAAATATCATTCAAAAATATATAAATAATATAAGTTTGATTAATCTAATTTGAGTTCATTGATGGTCATTAAAACATTCATATAATCTAACTTAATGTTTTAGAGGCTCTCATGAATTAGTTTTAATCATTTTCAATGCTACCGATATGTATCGCAAAATCGCAAATCTAAATCAATTTTGAATGTTTATTAAGATTAGTTATTGTCTTTTATCACCACTTTTTGGATTCCTGTTCTAATTTTCATATGTACTATACTTTATGGAATCTCGAGTTACAACTAGCCTTTATTATTTGATTATTTAGTAGATGGTTAACAACCAAAGGGGCTAGATCTGGGTTTGGCCCAATGTAGACCGCTCTCGTCCCGCTAAGTGCAAAGATCCAGTGGGCCATCATCCCACAGACATTACTGTACGGGGTCTAAGAGGATCCCCACTTCATAAGGCATCACTCTTCGGGCCATGAAGTCACTACAAAAGAAGAAGGACCTCTGTTTGCTATCCAAAACTCCTTACACATTCTTCTATCTGGTGCCGACTAACTTAAGTGTAAGAGGGTCTTTCCACGCCGACTGGAGGATCCATGACACTCTTACTTCTTTATGTAGGCCCTACGTATTACAATCATATCCTTATTACAAATCTCATCATCCGTGCAAGGATTTGACGGCCCCTGTGGCAGAACAAGATCTTCGCCTCTACGACTACTTTAACTATAATTCCTCCTTTTGATTCTGGCTCAAACCTTGCTAGCCTAAGGCTTAATTGTCTATTAATAGTCCATTTAGTTGTGGAAGTAAAGGATCATTTATTGAATATTGTCTTTATTATATTCTATGTGTTAACTGACATATGGGAATGGGCCATGTAGTGCCCACGTGGACAAGGAAGTGGAGAAAGTGGGGATGGACGTGAAGTCCATGCAAAGTGGGCCTTTAACCGTGCAGTTGGGAACCGCAACCCACAACTCCATTTCTATCTACCTCCAACACCTGTTCCCTCTTGATTTTGAATGAGAAGAGAAGGTTATATATATGGGTAAGAGAAGTAAAGGAACAACCCCAAGAAGTCCTTTTTTTTTCTTTATCCTTCTCTCCAAACTCTTACTCTTTCTCTACGAGTTGCTCTCCAAAGAAACCATCACCAAAGGCTTGGGATTTGCAGTGTGGAACTTCGGAAGAAGTCCATATTGTGATTTTCTTCTTTGTCCTCTCAGAGCCGTCACCGCTCATACTTGAACGTTGATGGGGCAGAATCCGATTCGGCCCATTGAACAACCCAATACCAACAGCCCAACAGCAGCAGCTCAACAATAGCAGCCCACTGGTGGCCCTCGGCCCGTCAGCGGCCCTCAGCCCAATTGGCTTCGGCCTAGCTAGCGGCCTACAACCCAGTTGGCTTCGGCCCACTAAGCGGCATTCGGCCCAACAGCGGCCCCCAACCTTCGGTCCAGTAGCCGTATCCGGCCCACTCTAGTGGGAGGGTTAGACACTATGGTGGTTTACCACTAAACCAAAACATAGACCTATATCGGCTACCACGGTTGAGTAACCTCTATCCTCCGTTATAAATACAAGGCTATTTATTACCAAAGGTATGTCTTCTAGACCAAGGACAACAGTCCAAAAGCATTAAAGCTACCTCTTCTCCCTTCCCTTCTGAATCGAATCTTCTTCAGAAGCTGACTTAGCCGTCGGAGGGGGTTCTCTTGGGCCGAAGTTCGGGACCTCTACTGACTGGTTCTTCTTCTTCTTCTTCTTACAGGGGCCTCAGTTTGAATCTTCGCCGACCTCTCCGAGTCGGCCTCGGCCACCGATTTCGGTCTTCTTCCTCGGTCTCGGCGTCGCCCTTTGCCGGTCGGGTCTGCTTCGACCCTGCGGTGTCCGCTTCGCCCTCGGCCTCGCTCCTCGCCGCATGGATCCTCCTCGGCCGAAGGAGTCTCGGCTTGGCTCCCGGCACATTTTCGTCCGGGTGCCTCTCGGCCTCGGAGCCTCAGCTTCGCACTCCGCCCCGGTCTCAGTCCGGATCTCTATCGGTCTTCTTCTGTCTCAGATTCTAGTCTCGGAATCCGACCGTGATAGCTTCGGCTACATCACGTGGCGCCGTCTGTGGGAATCCAACGAGAAGTCAGGTCTCATCGTCCGGTGACCAGACGATCTGGACAAGACGAGACGGAGACGCGGGCGACTCCTGCGCAGGCACTCCACTCCGAAGGTACTTCGTTTGTTCTTCCCTAAGGTTCCGACCCTCCAGTTATACCAGAGTCTGTTGCTCCTAGAGACGACCGGGTGGAAGAGCTTCAACAGCAAGTAGCGACGCTGGCCGCCACTGTCACCTCCTTGGCGCCTTTACGAGATATGGTGTCCGCCATCGCCC
Source organism: Zantedeschia hybrid cultivar (assembly GCA_030544215.1). Lineage (NCBI taxonomy): Eukaryota > Viridiplantae > Streptophyta > Magnoliopsida > Alismatales > Araceae > Zantedeschia > Zantedeschia hybrid cultivar. Next base: position 30,996,657 of record JARZZO010000013.1, read on the forward strand.
AACATATGGGATTATTGGGTCAGCCCCCACAGCAGATACCACCTCCTACTCAATTTTGTCCTGCTCAAGCTGCGAGGCTACAGCCGACACCCTCGCGGGCCTTCCCCGACGAGGTCATTTCGGCACACAGCGAGCCATTTGCGCTGCCTGCCCGAGTCCCTCGCGCCAGTCATACCATGACGGAGCTGGACTATGCTTCGTCCGGATTTCATCCGAGAAAGGCCGAAGGACGTTTGGTCACTACTTCGACCACCCCGGATTTGGACCGGCGGCTGACGGCGATGAGGAAGGAAATACAACAGATGGTATCTCGGCCGTACGGAGCGCCTCTCGCCAGCACCATTCTGGAGCAGACTCCATTCTCTCTAGAGCTTCTGGCCATCGAGGTACCTCCCAACTTTAAACTGCCGAAAGGCCCTCTGTATGATGGAATGACAGATCCGGTCTGCCACTTCCAGAGATTCAATTCCTACCTCTCAGTCCGAGGAGTTTCCGAGGCAGTCCGCTGCCGTCTCTTCCCCCTCACTCTTGAAAAAATAGCCCTAACTTGGTTCGAGACGTTGGCCCCCAATTCCATCCACTCTCTAGTACAGCTAGGCCAACTGTTCATCAACTAATTCTACGATGCCACTCGGCAATGTAAAACATCGGCTAGTCTACTAGCCATTCGGCAAGGACCTACCGAGACCCTCTAGGACTATTTTACGAAGTTTCGGGCCGAAGCCGCCCAAATTCCGAACCTGGATAGTTCGATCGCGGTCTCGGCCGTAATCAGTGGGTGCACGGACGAAGGGCTCCTCAGCTCTATTGGGAAGCGTCATCCCCCCACCTTCTAGGACCTAGTGGCTCCGGCCCATAAATACATTAACCGAGAAGCCCTGATGATGTCCAAGGGCAAAAATACCGCCGAGGCACCATCGGCGGCTACCCCTCTGGTTCGTCCTCGCCCAGAAGATCAGGAGCCGTCTCGCAAGTGATACTGGAGGGTAGAATGGGACCGAGAAAAGCGTCGGGATCCGCAGCAGCGGTATTTGCCGCTACCTGCTCCACCCTCCCGAATGCTTATGGAGGTGAAAGGTATGCTTCGACAGCCTGAGCACATCAAGATTGATCCCCACCGAAGGGACTCCCGCAAATACTGTGAATACCATCAGGAAACCGGCCATTCAACTAACGAATGCCGGCACCTTCGGGACGAGATTGATCGTCTCATCAGAGAAGGCCGTCTGCCGCAGTACCGGCGAGAGCAGCCTCAACAGCGGCAAGACCGAGACGTCCCCGGAGCAGCAAGGCAACGGCAGCTCCCAGACAAAGAAGCCCCATCTCAACCAAAGGAGGCTCTGGCCCCGGCAGAAGCATCCCACCAACGACCCAGTGCCGGGTCGATTATGATGATATCCGGGGGCCCAAGAGAGGGAGCAAGGCGTCGTCGGCTCAGCACTATAGCAGTAGCGGCAGTCGACATCGAGCCGAAGCGGTCTCGTCAAGAAGACATCATCTTCGGCTAGGAGGATCTGACCGACATTCAGGTTCCTCACGACGACGCCTTAGTTGTAAATGTTGTAATGAAAAGTTACGATGTTCATCGTATCTTTGTTGATAATGGAAGTGCCCCAAATGTACTTTTTTATGACTATTTTGTAAAAGTGGGTTTGAATGAGGCTGATATGAAGCCTCATCGGGGGCCTCTATTCGGCTTTAATGGTTCGCCTTGCCGAGTAGAAGGCATCATTCGGCTCCCTGTAACCCTAGGTACGGCCCCTCGCCAATTAACCGTCGAAACGGATTTTGCCGTAGTCAAGGTCGACTCAGCCTACAACGCCATCTTTGGCCGAAGGCTGATCGACGGAATTGGAGCTGTACCTTCGTCTTTCCATCAGAAGCTGACGTTTCGTACCGGCCATAGAATCGGCGAAGCCAAGGGAAATCAGGAAGCAGCTTGGCAGTGTTACATGATCTCGGTCAAAGGGAAGGCCGCGGCCGAATCCCTTTCGATCGAATCTTTGGCCGAAGCATCCCCAGGAGAGGAACTTACAACCGTTCCGGTTCCGAGAGGAGAAGGTTAGACACTAATGATAGGCTCCGGCCTAGAGAAGACTGAAGCCGAAAGACTTGCTGAGTTCCTGAAAGAAAACCTCGACGTCTTCGCCTGGTCTCCTTCGGACATGCCCGAGGTCGACCCGGAGGTAGCGGAGCATCGGCTGCACGTCGACCCCAACTAGCCTCCGGTCAAGCAGAAGCGGCGTACCTTCAACCAAGAAAGAAGGACGGCCATCCAAGCTGAAGTACAGAAGGGGCTGAACGCGGGACACCTCCGAGAGGTACAGCATCTCGACTGGATCGCCAATGTAGTAATGGTGCCCAAAAAGGATGGCAAGTGGCGGATGTGTGTGGACTTCACCAACCTCAACAAGGCCTGTCCGATGAACAGCTTTCCGTTGCCTCGGATAGACCAGGTGGTGGACGCAACCTCCGGCCACGAGCTACTTAGCTTCCCCGATGCCTATTCAGGCTATCATCAGATCTGAATGTATCCGGAGGACGAAGACAAGACTAGCTTCACAACGGACCTCGGCTTATACTGCTACACCCGGATGCCATTCGGCCTGAAGAATGCAGGAGCAACTTATCAGCGTCTCATCAACAGGATCTTCGCTCCACAGCTCGGCCGCAATATGGAGGTCTGCATCGACGACATGCTGGTGAAAAGCCGTATCGCTGTAGACCATCTGACCGATTTGGCCGAGACATTCTCCGCCTTGCGCAGGTATAAAATGAAGCTGAATCCAGCCAAGTGCGCCTTTGGCGTGGCCTCCGGGAAATTCCTCGGCTACATGGTCACTCGCCGACGGGTGGAAGCTAATCCCGTGAAGGTTTCGACTATCATTCAAATGCGCCCTCCGGCTAACGTCCGGGAGGTCCAGAAGCTGAATGGAAGAATTGCTGCGTTAAGCCGCTTCATGTCAAGGGCGGCGGATTACTGTTTTCCCTTCTTCAAACTGTTGAAGAAGACTAATAGTTTCTCCTAGATAGACAAGTGTCAGTCGGCCTTCGATCAGCTGAAAGCCTATCTCTCCAATGTTCCCGTCTTGTCTAAACCGGTTCATGGAGAGCAGCTGTTCGTTTACCTCGCTGCATCTGAAACAGCTATCAACGCCGTCCTCATACGGGAAGAAGACAGCATTCAGAGGCCGGTTTACTATATAAGCCGAGCCCTCCAAGGAGCGGAGCTTCGGTATCCTGCTCTTGAAAAGCTGGCCCTAGCCCTCGTCTCGTCCGCGAGGAGGCTCCAGCTCTACTTCCTCGCGTATTCAATAAAGGTCCTCACGGATCAACCTTTGAGGCAAGTCCTCTCTCGGCCAGAAGTGTCCGGCAGGCTAGCAAAGTGGGCGATCGAGCTAGGAGAGTTCGACGTCTCTTATGGGCCACGGACAGCAATAAAAACTCAAGCTCTGGCCGATTTCATTGCCGAGCTCACTCCCGAAGCATCCTCGGCCCCTCAGCCGGAAGTCATTACTCCTGAAGCCGAATCCTCTTCGGCTCCTTCGTCCTCGGCGGATGAATGGCAGCTATATGTTGATGGGTCCGCATGCTCTTCGGGTAGTGGCGCTGGATGGATCCTAACATCTCCCGAAGGGGTTGTCAGGGAGTATGCACTACGCTTCTCTTTCCCGGCTACCAATAATGCCGCAGAGTACGAAGCCCTTATCTCAGGCCTTCGGGCCGCTAGAAAGCTCGGTGCACAAAACATAAGGGCATTCAGCGACTCTCTGCTTATCACCAATCAAGTCACCGGGGAGTACGAGGCCCGGGATGCATTGATGGTGTCCTATCTCCAGGTAACCCGCAGAATTTTAGCTGAATTCACTTCGTATGAAATTGTGCGGATCCCTCGAGCCGAAAATGCTCGACCCGACGCTCTTTCCCGGTTAGCATCAACTCAGGACGGGGGAGGAGGCCGAATGGTCTTGGTAGAAGAACTGTCTGAGCCAAGTCTCAGCGAACCCGAGGTTATGCAAGTGAATGAATCTGAAGCAGAGACCTGGATGACTCCCCTAGTCGCTTTTCTCCTCCGAAAGGAGGTCTCGTCCGATCCGAGGGAAGCAAGGTGCGTCCGGCAGCGCTCTTCCCACGTCCTTATTCTTGAGGGTGTTCTGTATAAGAAGTCCTTCGGCCGGCCACTCCTACGTGTTGGTTTTTCTCGGTTTCTCCGGATCGCTCACGCAGCGGAAAACAAAAATATTTACAGCGATCCGTTCCCGTTTCGAAATCTAAAATACAAGATAATCGGATTATCTTTTCTCACCGTGTGCGGATTCGAATCCGCAGCTGTTTGGTTCCGTCGGTGTGACACCGCAAGCCGCGCAAGCGCCCGGCCTCTAGCGAAGTCCACGCGATCCTCCCCGCGACGGATATCCTCGAGTTCCTCGTTCTTCGCAGCCCACGAAGCCTCCGCCGGTCGCCGCAATGATCGCCGCAACGCGCAGACGATTTCCCGTCGAACGGGATTCGGAGAAGCGGCGGAGTAGATCTAGATCTGCCTGGACGCCAGAGGAAGATAGAAACTGAGGAGGGGCGGCTAGGGTTAGCAGCAGCTTGGCCTGCTCAGCCCGTTCGCTATGTTTTATACTAACCGCGCGTTTTTTCATAAAAGCCCCCGGTTTGTATAAAACCCACTTATTTATCCATCGCCTTAAGAATCATTTGCGTGTGACCCTCTAGGCCCAAGTACCAGTCCAGTTAATGGCCCAACAAGCCCAGTGACTCCTCACTGGCTTTATTAATTAATTAATAACCCTTTATTAATCAATTAATCAATCGAATTGATGTCGCACATCGAATTCGACCGGGCCTCCGATCACGTTGGGTGCCAAGCAACACCGCGTGAACCCGGAAGGTATTTGGGGTTAAGTAACCCACTCTTGGAACCTTTCCGTCGACAGTTACCGCGTGGATATAATCCTTCATTCGTACAATGTTCTCGAGTCAACTCGGGGTATGGCGAGCTGTCAAACCCTAACCGGTCGACTCACTTGGATTGGATGCCGTTGATGAATATCGGAAAACTCCTTTGGGCTTAAGTAACCCACTCTTGGAACCTTTCCACCGACAGTTACCCCGTGGATATAATCCTTCATTCGTACAATGTTCTCGAGTCAACTCAGGGTATGGCGAGATGTCAAACCCTAACCGGTCGACTCACTTGGATTGGATGCCGCTGATGAATATCGAAAAACTCCTTTCCCGATATTATTGTCCGCCCTGGCCAGGGACTTTCGCGCATCCTTCCTAGAGCATTCTCTCTCTAAGTACCGAGAGCGAATGATTCCTTATTGACACACAATTCCCTTCGACGGTATTCCGCTGTACCCAATCCTTGGCGTATTAGAATCCTATGGCTAGAGATTCGTAAACCAAGGTCAAAGCACAGAAGTCCACTGCCAAGGTGTGCTTGGTGTCTCAGGTCCGAAGATCATCCACGCAACTGCGGCAATAGAATCAAGCTGGTTGACAGTGAGGTACAATACCATCCAGTGATTCAGTTGGATCAGTTCAGTGAACTCATTCTCCAATGAGCACCTATAGATTCGCCTTAGCGTCTCCACACAAGTGACTTATGAGATCAGTCACCCTCATCATATGAGCAGGAGTAATCTGTACTAATCTAACCGGATATCCGATGTCCTTCTTAGATATCCTCCGACTAGGAACGATTAAGAATATGTGTGTTTAAGTGATCAGTCTCATTAGTATGATCTCATCATAATCTGATCACTATAGCACATATTCACGGACTTCATTATGAAACGATAATTAACGCGATTTACACATAATGAATATTATGCCATTTAATTAATAAATGAACGAGATTTACATTGTTAGATTGGCTTGTAGGCCACCTAAAACTAACACTACGATGTCTCGGTCCGGCCGAAGCTGATTATGCCCTTCGGGAGGTACATGAAGGAATCTGTGGAGTACATGTAGGAGGGAAGACCTTGACCCATATATTCTTGAGGCAAGGGTACCGGTGGCCAATGCTCCGAGAGGACGCGACCGCTCTCGTCCGCTGCTGTGACCAGTGCCAGAGATTCAGCTCCCTCATTCACCAGTCGGCAACCCTCCTAACTCCTCTGTCAGATCCCTGGCCTTTTGCCCAGTAGGGGATTGATTTCTTAGGACCCTTTCCCATGGCCACCGGCCAGAGGAAATTCCTTATTGCGGCAGTGGATTACTTCATCAAGTGGGTAGAAGCCGAACCCCTCGCGTCTATAACCGATAGCAACGCATGGAATTTCGTATGGAAGTCCATCATTTGCCGATACGGCATCCCTCGGGCAATTATCTCAGATAATGGCAAACAGTTTGACAGCCATCGGTTTAAAGACAACTGCGCAAGCTTCGGCATTCTCCATAAGTTCGTTTCGGTAGCACACCCTCGAACGAATGGCCAAGTCGAGGTCACTAACCGAAGTCTATTACGAGGACTGAAAACTCGCCTCGGTAAGGCCAAGGGCCGATAGGTCGAAGAGCTGCCAAGCGTTCTATGGGCTTATCGGACAACAAGCCGAACCCCTACCGGTGAAACCCCATTCCGAATGACCTACGGGGTAGAGGCCGTTATTCCTATTGAAGTCGGCTTGCCATCTCCGAGGGTTCTGACTTATGATCCGGAGGTTAATGATGAAGCCCTGAAAGATCACCTTGATCTTATAGAAGAAACAAGGGATCAAGCTCGCATTCGGCTGGCGGCTTATCAGTAGCGTATGGCAAGATACCACAACACTCGAGTGAAGTCCCGAAGCTTTAAAGCCGGGAACCTCGTATTGCGGAACGCTCATGCATCCAAGCTAGTCGAAGCAGCAAGAAAGCTTTCTCCGAACTGGGAAGGCCCTTACATAAGGGAAGTGATCCGACGAGGGGCCTATCGGCTGGAGACCCTTTCGGGCCAGCCTCTCCCTCGTACCTGGAATGTGGAGCGCCTTCGGCGCTACTTCATGTAAGTCTTTTTCCCCCCGGAATTTAGCCGGAAGTCATAAATATATCTTTCTTTTTCCGAAGTATTGTATCCGGCATTATTCTCTAAGTCCGTGTAAACCGTACCGGGAGTGGCTTCGGCCATGCAAACCGTATCGGGAGCGGCATTATTCTCTAAGTCCGTGTAAACCGTACCGGGAGTGGCTTCGGCCATGCAAACCGTATCAGGAGCGGCATTATTCTCTGAGTCCGTGTAAACCGTTCTGGGAGTGGCTTTGGTTATGCAAACCGTATCGGGAGCGGCATTATTCTCTGAGTCCGTGTAAACCGTATCAGGAGTGGCTTCGGCCATGCAAACCGTATCGGGAGCGGCATTATTCTCTGAGTCCGTATAAACCGTATCGGGAGTGGCTTCGACCATGCAAACCGTATCGGGATCGACATTATTCTCTAAGTCCGTGTAAACCGTACCGGGAGAGGCTTCGGCCATGCAAACCGTATCAGGAGCGGCATTATTCTCTAAGTCCGTGTAAACCATACCGGGAGTGACTTCGGCTATACAAACCGTATCAGGAGCGGCATTATTCTCTAAGTCCGTGCAAACCGTATCGGGAGTGGCTTCGGCCATACAAACCGTATCGGGAGCGGCATGGCTTCGGCCACATGCAGAATTGAACTCGGCTATCTACTCAAAGACATGCCATGAAGCAAGCATAGACAAAATGCCTTCTATATAAACACAAGTACAAAAACAGGCCGTATGCCTGGCCTCGGCATCTTGAAAACCAAACATGACCGGGACAAGCCCCCGGACTAGCACTCGGCATCCTCGCCATCCACATCAACAGGGGTTTGGCCGGGAGACGCCGGAGGGGAAGCCTGGACCGGTTCGGCCACCGCACCTTCCGGAGAAGCCGGAGTTCTTTCGGCCTTGAGCTCTCGCCACCAGGCCAAGATCTCTTCGCCTTCTTCATCCGTTGGATAGCCGATGCCGGTCAGATCTGTGCTTGGGCACGCTTTTTGGGCGATGGCTATCCCTAGATCAAACATGGTACAAGCCGCCTTAGCTCCGGCCTCCATCATCTCCTCGGCGAACTCAGGACCTTCCTTGTAGCTCGCCACGGCTGTGCGAGCAACGTCATTAGCTTCTTTGGCCCTAGCCTCCAAGTCAGCCTTCAGAGCCGAAACCTCTTCGGCGTGAAGGCGGCGCTCCTCTTCCCGCTCCTTGGCCTTGTCCTGGATCTCGGCCTTCAAGGATGCGATCTTGGCCCGGGCCTGCTCCAGCTCCTGCTCGGCCTTCTTCTTGGCTTCTGAGGTGGCGTGGATCACCTCCTTCTGCTCATCCCGATCGGACTGCAGCCGCGCATTCGCCCCGATGAGGACGTCGATGCTGGCCTCGAGATCGCGCCGCACCGAAGCCATTTTACCCGAAGCCAGCTGATCCGAGGCCTGGTCGATGTCCTGAAGCTTCTGTTGGATGGCGGCCTGGCGGCGAGCGAGGGCCCCGCACATAACCGCGGCCTGCAGACCGAATGCAAGAAAGAAAACATAAGCTTAAAACAATTAAGGAAGACGAGCAAGGACGAAGACGAAGGGGCTCTTACCTGGACGACATGCCGGACGCACTGCAAGGATAAGCCTTCCGAAGAAAGCTCCTTGATTTCGTCCCCGGCCATCGGGAGGGTCCAGCCGTGGACCAGACGCATGCACGTCCGGGAATCTTCCAGACTTTCGTCTGCAAAGACCCCGGTGTGAGTGCTTAAAATGGGTGTGTGATTATCATGAAAAATCTATGTTGTTTAAGTGCAAAATAAAGCCTATGAAAGAAAAAACTAAATGATGTGATCGCCAGAAACTTTTGACTAAAAAGTTTCAAAAGAAGATTTAATCGCCTACCTGTTTGGATGTGGGAGATGTTGAGCTCTTGATTCCCCTCCTTCAGCCGGTTGAAGAAAGATAGCCCTTTCTTGTCTTTGTTCTTGCTTTGATTGCTGTTGAGTTTGAGGATCGTCCAGAGTCCTTGTGATTTGTTTGTTGATTTCTTCCCCTTTGATTCTCCTTTGCACCTTGCAGAAAATAGAAAGAAATGAAGGAACGATGAGAATTCAGGCAGAAGTAGTATCCATTCTGAACAGAGTTTTAAACATGCAACTAAACATAGAAAACTCACTTGTTGAGATGGTCTTTGAAACTCCTTTAAATTGGTTTTGAAAATAATGCTAGTGTGGTGTGTGTTGCATGGAGTGATGTGATGAAATATACAAGATTAATAGAAATGAAAAAATGAAGAGAATGCAGAAATGAATTGAAAAACTTATGCCGGTTGGATGAAGAATGGAAAGCCTTGATCTTGAATGGATGTTGACAGCACTTCAGTTCTTCAGCGCTTGGACGTTGTTGCCTCGATTTCTTCTTCAACTTTCACTCAATTCTAACTCTAATTCCCATTCTAACTCTGTCACCCATTCAAGATGCAGGGTATTTATAGACTTCCTGGCATCCGCGGATTTACATGAAGAAATCTTGAGATTTATCCATCTTAACCAACAGATAAATACAGATTAATTCATCTTTATCTGTAATTATCTAAAACGCGTCGACCGGGGAAGACGCCTTTCAGATTGATTAAGATAAAGATAAACATCCGGTAAAAAATTCATCTTTATCTGTATTAGCTAAAACGCGTCGTCCATGGAAGACGCTTTTTACACTAATTAAGATAAGGATAAACATCCGGAAGAGAAGTAGAAATAACTTAGGAAACCTAAATTGCGTCGTGCCTTACAGACGCCTTTTAGCTAATTAATCAACTGATTAAAATTCAAATTTTAAGCGTTAAAATAAGAATAAACTCTAAATGGCGTCCACACAGGTCGACGTCTTTTAGACTTCTTCATATTTTAACTGAAATTTGAGTTAAAATCAATTTAATTGATTAACTTAAACATGCCTGTTAAACTCGACACTTTTCAGATAATTAACTTAAAAAGATCAATAAAAATTAACCAATGATTAAATATCAGACCATTCTGAGGCATTATTATATGATATAAAATTTACTCAAAATGATGTCAAAATTTGCGTGTCTACACCCGGTGTCCGGGCGCCAGGGCTCATGCCCGTACTCCCAGGACATGTGCGTCCCGGCCGCCCCGAAGGGGTACAAAAGTGTCTCCGCGCCGGCCCCGGTGGCCGAAGAAGAGTCGCCCCTCTGCGGTTCGGGAGGCGATGAAATCGGGGCGCCCCGTGCTGACACCGGCCTCTTGGTCGCCGGGGCGGATTCCCTCTTGTCGGGATCATCCGGCTGGCTCCGCTTCTCGGGCCGCCCGCTCCCTCCGGTGACCGCTTTCCCCTTCTGTCGCTCCCTCTCGAGAGCAGTAGCGGCAGCACGGCCTTCGGCTGAAGCCGCAGTCTGCCTCGTAGTCCGAGTGCTGGGGACCGGAACCCCTCCGGCCGTCCTCCCTTCCGCCGGCCGCGGCTGGGACGGTCGAGACTGTCCGAACTGCTTCGAGATTCAGCTGATCAATCCTTGAAGACCAGACATCTCTGCAAGCAGAAAAAAGAGTTAGCAACAGTTCAGAATGCAACTTTTTGACTCAAGACCGACTTACCCCCGGCCGCAGCTTCAGCTCCCTCTTCAGACGAACGGGCTTCGGCCGGAGGCCCGGTTGCGGCAGTTCTCTCCTCAACCTCTCTCGGGTTATCTTCAAGAGGAAGATAAGGGGAGACCCGAGGAGGAGAGAACGTAGGGTCTGGCCAAGCCCCCATCTCTATAAGTCTACCCTCATCCTCGAAGAGCTCCGCAATCTTGTACAGAGCCTCGTCCTCGAAGAGATGCGCGTCGGCGAACTGCTCGGGGCTGAGAGAGGGTGGGTCGGAAAGGCCCTCGGCTAAAGGTGCCCATTTGGTGGGGAAGGGGCACACACTCTTCTCCTTCTCCGAGAGAGAGATGAAAAAGAATCCCTCCTTCAAATGGTGAATGGACGAGGGCTTTCCGGAGAAGATCCCCCGGCTGGAGCGGGGGACGAAGCTATACCAAGAAGACTTCCCCTGAGGTTTAATCTTGAAAAGATAGCGGAAAAGATTTACCGAAGGGTTGAAGCCGAGATAAGAGTTCAAGGCCAGAAAGGCGTAGATTGTCCTCCAGGAGTTCGGAAAGAATTAGGACGGAGCCAGTCCGTAAAAGCTCAGAAGATTTATGACGAAGGAATGAAGAGGAAGGCGAAAGCCCGCCCGGAAGCTGTGCTCATAAATTGAAAAGCTACCCGGCCGAACGGTGTTAGCTCTTGTATGCTTCCCTGGCCGAATGGGAACCATCCAAGACGGAATCTAATAGTAGTTAGTGATCAACTTGACAGCATCGATGTCAAGGACACTAGCTACATCTGAAACAGTCTCGGCCGAGCGACGGCCGGAAATGGAAGCCTTGGCAGCGGCCGGAACCGGTTCTGCCTCGTCTGCCATATCAGAAAGGAAAGAGTTTGAAGAGAAGGGAGATGACAGAGAAGACTGGGGAGGTCTGGACGAGGAGCAAGAAGAACCACCTTCGGCCGAAGAGTTACTCTCGGCCGAAGGAGAGCTACTGGACATGAATCAAAAAAGAGAAGGCGAAGACTGGGGCTTACCCTCAGAATAAGATCTCCCCGGTGGCTAATAGTCTCCCCGGCGACAAAGGACTCCCCGGCGACGATTCCCGGCTACAGGGAACTCCCCGGCGATAGACAAGGCTCCCTCAAACACCCACAATGGCACGCTCACCGCCGGTGAAGCAAAGGCACTCGGGGAAGCTGCTAGCAGAGATGCATAGGCGCAGAGGAAGAAGAAAGTAGAACATTAGCCAGGGGAGGGGGGTCGATATTTATAGGGGGACTTGAGGGGGTCCGGTGCTGAACCAACGCCCGAGATCTTCCCACTCTTCGGCACCGCTCTGCTTGGATGCGCGACACGTGTCCTGTCCTTCGCCGTGATGACCAGCGGGCAGCCGGATCGAGAGGAGGCAATCAACGGACAGATGCGGCCTGACCCTTCGGCTATTCGTCTGGATGCTCGCCACGTATCCCGATCCTCATGCCAAAGGTTAGAGAGGCGGCGATCCACGTGAAGTCTTTGGCAGAGAGCCGAAGTGACCGCGATCCGCGTGATCGCTATCAACGGCTGAGAACTTTTTGTGCTTTCGGCAGACCGGCCGGATGCGCAACATGTGTCCCGTGTTTGTTGTGACGCGACTGTGAAGGCGGGAAGCCCAAGGTCTTTCCCACTCTTGCCTTGTGTTAACAACTGGGGACGAAGGCCTTCGTCACCAAATCTCGGCCTGGGACGAAGGTGTCTCCGACAAGGTCTCGGCTTGAGACGAAGTTGTTCATCACCAGCCCTCGGCCGACCTAAGGCGAAGACCTCCTAGTTACCGAAACAGGTGGTAACAGCTCCGGACGAAGTGCAAATCACGTTTTTCCCGTAAGGGCTTCGGATTTTACTCTCGCCGTTTTATAGAATTGAGAACGACAAGAGTAGGGGGCCATGTGATGGGGCAGAATCCGATTCGGCCCATTGAACAGCCCAATACCAACAGCCCAACAGCAGCAGCTCAACAATAGCGGCCCACTGGTTGCCCTCGGCCCGTCAATGGCCCAGCAGCCTTCGGCCCACCAGTGGCCCTCAGCCCAATTGGCTTCGGCCCAGCTAACGGCCTACAGCCCAGTTGGCTTCGGCCCACTAAGCGGCATTCGGCCCAACAACGGCCTCCAACCTTCGGTCCAGTAGCCGTATCCGGCCCACTCCGGTGGGAGGGTTAGGCATTATGGCGGTTTACTACTAAACCAAAACATAGTCCTATATCGGCTGCCACGGTTGAGTAACCTCTATCCTCCGTTATAAACACAAGGCTATTTATTACCAAAGGTATGTCTTCTGGACCAAGGACAACAGTCCAAAAGCATTAAAGCTACCTCTTCTCCCTTCCCTTCTGAATCGAATCTTCTTCAGAAGCTGACTTAGCCGTCGGAGGGGGTTAGCCGTCGGAGGGGGTTCTCTTAGGCCGAAGCTCGGGACCTCTACTGACTGGTTCTTCTTCTTCTTCTTACAGGGGCCTCGGTTTGAATCTTCGCCGACCTCTCCGAGTCGGCCTCGGCCACTGATTTCGGTCTTCTTCCTCCGGTCTCGGCGTCGCCCTTCGCCAGTCGGATCCGCTTCGACCCTACGGTGTCCGCTTCGCCCTTGGCCTCGCTCCTCGCCGCGTGGATCCTCTTCGGCCGAAGGAGTCTTGGCTTGGCTCCCGGCACATTTTCGTCCGGGTGCCTCTCGGCCTCGGAGCCTCGGCTTCGCACTCCGCCCCGATCTCGGTCCGGATCTCTATCGGTCTTCTTTTGTCTCGGATTCTAGTCCCGGAATCCGACCGTGATAGCTTCAGCTACATCAAACGTCGCTGTGCAGGTACGTACAAACCTCTTGCAATGATTTGTCTCCATGCACGTTTCCGTTTACATTGGTATTTTAATGCATGGAGATTTATCAACACTATGGTTTTTGTTTTTCAAGACAAGAATGATCGTCAACACCCTTAAGATATGACTCATCGATCGGGTTTGTACTTCACTTGTAGATATGCTTTAGGTAGAGGGCAAGACTGACTTCATAGTTATATATGATGCAATTAGTAACCATAATTATCATTGCTTAGTCGCTAGGGCTGGCAATCAGCCAAGCCGAGTCGAGCTTTGGATGGCTTAGGTTCGGCTCGGATCAAAGAAGGTTGGCTCGAGTTCAAGTTCGGTTCGAGCTCCAAATTTGGGCTCGAACTTGACTCGTCTCATTTTTGCCAAACTCGAGTTCGGCTCGACTCGAGTTCGAACCATTCAAATCTGAATAGTCACATAATCACACCCGCACAAGATGGAATACCCACTTTCACTTGACTTAATTTAAAATATTAAAAAATATATATTAAACATATCAAGTCGACTCACGAACCTACGAGCCAAACGACATTAAATTTGAGCTTGGCTCATTAAGTCATTCGAACTTTAACGTAGGCTTGATCTTGACTCATTTAAGGTTCGAGTCGAGCCAAGCTCAAGCGGCTCAGTTCATTGCCAGTCCTACTAGCCGCCAATCTTTGTCAATCCACATTTTACGAGAAAAAACTTGTAATCTTCTATAATAGATGGTTTTGGTTTTATGAGAAACATTAAACCCTTTGATATAGATAGCTGTTAATTTCATAAGTTAATATGGGAGATTCAACATTTTTATAACATAAAATATCACGTTCTTGTGATGTCGCCTCCTATCCAAACCCACTTCCAGGACTCCGATCGAACCTGATGCTAGATACACCGGCTACTGCTGGTCGCTTTTATTGTTGCATAAAGAAATCCACATCTTCAACTTTCCCTAAAAATCGAACACAAGTGCAGAATTACTTGTAACACAATTAAAGAGCTAGCTATTACACAGTACAGACGTTCTAGCTAGCCTTGTGGGCGATGTTTATGAGGAAAGTGTAGTCCATCCTTCACAACTTTTTTTTTCTTTTGAAAATTAAAGGATTACATTTAGGATAGATGTCAATCAAAGCAAGTTACATCGGGGAGATTAGCATGGGATATTTTCACAGAAGGAGTGCAGTTCCTCAATTTAGATTGAACTCAGTCAGTACAGAGAGGAGAGAAAAAATACTATCATAAAAACCTTTTCTCGGAAATGAGAAAAATACCATATGAAAGAATTTTTTTGAAATCTTTCCTTTCTTTACTAACTAGACGTAAAGAATCTCTATTTCCACATAAGAGAGAGCAAACCTAGCTAGGTTGTGAGCTACTGTATTACAAGAGTGGGGATCGATAAAGGCTATTGCTATTTGAAAAGCCGAGTTGCAGACGGTAGAGCAGCAAAGCTGGATAATAGTTAAGATCCTCCTGTTTTATTAGTTTTCCGGTGGCCTGCCCAGTATCCTTTCCACCCGCTACCAATGTCTGTCACATGTATTATTAGACTTCTTTCCTACAACGAAAGGGTACGTACCAAGGCTTGCTTCATTGCCACTTTGCACCTGTGCTTCAAAATACTTCAGCTTTGGAGGATCACGTTTGTTTGTAAGAAGCACTTTCGCATTTTTATTTAATTATTTTTTATGAAAGTTATTAGATCTTGGAAGTCATTTATATGATATTTTACTTGTGTTTTGACTTCCAACGAAAAACTACAAGGAAAAAACTTTCAAGATTGGAGAAAAAGTGAGGATGTTGAAAAAGAGTTGATTTTTGTAACAAATTAAAATTAGTTATAACCTCTCTCCCTCAACTCATTCTATGTAAGAAGTGAAAGTCAAAAGTAACTTTCAAATAGAAATTTTATCAAACATGCCCTAAATCTGGTTAGAATAAGACTGTATGATGCGCATAAATTGCGGCTGGTGCACGCCATTAACCGAACTGCTAAGCTTGTGTGATGCATATGGTACACTAATAACCCATTATCCCTACTGTTCATCAAGTTATAGCTAGATCGGCTAAAAAGACAATCCTTCTAAACCAATAGGCAGCAGATAACATGATGAATGTAAATTTTTCTGAAGTGAGTGCACATAGTTCCTCGTTCTGTATGACTTTCAATTTTATAATTTTTTCATTGTACAACAATATTCTATTCGGAAACTTACATGGAGATCAGCTATGCAAGTTTATGTTGCAAATTAAAAGACATTACTACTTTGGTTCCTTCTTGTATTGGGTTTTCCAATGCTTAATTAACACTGATTCCAATCATGTATTCATTCACTGCTAAAGTGGGGTAGTCATTTCCTGTAGTGTCTCTTCTTGGGAAGCATTTTAAGCTTTGGACATAATGTGGTGAACAGTGTATTTTTTTTTTTTTTTTTTCTGACAACATATATTGGAATTAGAAGCATAACAACTACCAATCACGCTACAGCGTTTAAACTCACTTTATTCGTTTACACCTGCCAGTTTCATCTATTCTACGGCTAAATTGAATCGTTCTTTTGATTCACCTACGCCTTACTTTAAATGGTAAAAGAAATACTGACTGTATTGCTCTTAGCGTCACTTTGATTAGAGAAAATGAGGAGAATAAAGTCTCTTATTCTTATAATTAAGTTAAAATTCTAATTTGATAGACGGAATGACTTATATCGTGTCAGAATTACTTATACCAGAATAAGAAGAATAAGTTATTCCACTTTAGACTCAAGAATTACTTAGTCTTCTTATTCCGTCAGTAGACCCTATAAAACTATCAAATCGAAATACTCCTTATTCTAATATATGTTATTTCAGATAAATAATTCTGAATAATTCATTCTGTAATTAAAGTGGGACTTAGAGAATTGCAGCCACTATCAGATAGCAGGGTTCGATAGTATGCATGGTATTTTAAGTTCCGCTACACCTCCTCCAGGACAGTGTCATGACCGTTTATTATTTGATTAGGTGATTAATTTAATGGCATATGGTTGCAGCTGTATCCTAAAATATTGCAACAAGTACTATTCAAATTCTAATTTCACGTCTAAAATTACACCTTTTAGTTTTTTGTCTGTAATTTATATCCATTTTTGCTATTATTTAACAATCAAGTGAGAATGAGGGATTAAATCTTGAAGCGTGGAGGATGTAAGGATAAAATTCTAAGCCCTACCGATACAAAAAGAAAAATCCTTACCGCAATGAAGGTAAATTACAATGCATGGTCTCTCATCCTTTTGATCGGACGATAGTGAACCCCCTCGACGGAGACGCCGGAACTCTCGCAACCTTGGTTGCTGGTTTTTTTTCTCTCCTTTCCCCTTTGCCCAGCAACCTTGGTTTGCTGGCCTACTGCACTTTCTACTTTCTCCCCGCCCCCCCTGGTGAGAGAGGTTCCTTCCAGCACTGTTCGTGGCTTCTCCTTCTGGGTCTTCCCCAGGAATATTCCCTCCTTGTCACCTTCCCCCCTCTCCCCCTCTGGTTTTCCGTTTCCTTGTACCCTACCAGGTGGTAACTATTGGCTCGTCGGGCTTCGCTTGTGTACGGTTGGTTTTCATCCCTTCATGTTCGAACTGGCCGGAAAGTCCAATGCAGGCCCCAGGTTAGCTTTCTTTTCCATATCTCTCCCACAGCGGCTACACTGTTCCCACACTCTTCACATCTTTGTCGCCACGCTAATGAACTTTCATGTTAGTTTTTTCAAACGTTTTTTCTAATTTTGCCACGCTACAGCTCCTGTTAGTTTTTTTTCGTTTGTCGTCTCCTGTAAGGATTGAGGTTCAGAGTACAGTTATTGGGTCGATTTCGGGGCCGGACCTTTGGTTTGGGCCCTTGTGGGACTGGAGCATGGACGCGGTTCAAACGGCGTCCAGTGAGAACGACACGTTTTAGATTATGCCACGTGGGTACTACGTGGGCGCCACGTGGGCCAGTTTCGGACCGCGAGAGTACGGTCCTGGTCTTGTCACCTGAATGACGTCTGTCTAGGACGACGCTATTTTACATGTTTCAGTTTAAATCCTGAACTTTCCCTCATTTCTCTCATTCTGAGGCCAGTTTTCCTATGAACCAGTTTAGGGGTCTTAAATAACGTCGGCCATAGGCGACACGATTCATAATTCGATTAAATGCATGTTTGAAATCGTACATCAAGGTCGATGATTTCTGTATGATCAGAATCGCATTGTGTGTGCATATGTTTATGCGATTGTGGAGCTAAAATAATTGTGATTTGCGTTTGACACCTTGTGTCGGTATGGGAGAGACACGATGTCTATGCGGCATTGTTGCCGTATCGGTGTGGGAGGGGTATGTTAGTTTTAAGTGGCCTACAAGCCAATCTGACTATGTAAATCTCGTTCATTTATTAATATAATGACATAATATTTATTATATGTAAATCGCATTAATTATCGTTTCATAATGAAGTCCGTGAATATGTGTTATAGTGATCAAATTATGATGAGATCATACTAATGAGACTGGTCATTTAAACACACATATTCTTAATCGTTCATAGTATAAGGAATTGTGTGTCAATAAGGAATCATTCGCTCTCGGTACTTAGAGAGAGAATGCTCTAGGAAGGATGCGCGGAAGTTCCTGGCCAGAGCGGACGATAATATCGGAAAAGGAGTTTTCCGATATTTATCAGCAACATCCAATCCAAGTGAGTCGACCGGTTAGGGTTTGACAACACGCCATACCCTGAGTTGACTCGAAAGCATTGTACGAATGAAGGATTATATCTACGCGGTAACTGTCGGCGGAAAGGTTCCAAGAGTGGGTTGCTTAACCCCGATACCTTTCGGATTTACGCGGTGTTGCTTGGCACCCAACGTGATCGGAGGCCCGGTCGAATTCGATGTGCGACATCAATTCGATTGATTAATTAATTAATAAAAGGTTATTAATTGATTAATAAAGCCAGTGAGGAGTCATTGGGCTTATTGGGCTATTAACCGGACTGGTAATTAGGCCTAGAAGGTCACACGCAAATGATTCTCAACGCGATGGATAAATAAGTGGGTTTTATACAAACTGGAGGTTTTTATGAAAAACCGCGCAGTTAGTATAAAATATAGCGAACGGGCTGAGCAGGCCAAGCTGTTGCTAACTCTAGCCGCCCCTCCTCTGTTTCTCTCTCTCTCTCGCATCCCAGACAGATCCAGATTTGCTCCGCCGCTTCTCCGACTCCAGTTCGACGGGAAATCGTACGCACGTTGCGGCGATCGTTGCGGCGACCGGCGGAGGTTTCGTGGGCTGCGAAGAACAAGGAACGTGAGAATATCCGTCGCGAGGAGGATCGCGTAGACTTCGCTAGAGGCCGGTCGCTTGCGCGGCTTGCGGTGTCGCACCGACGGAACCAAATGGTTGCGGATTCGAATCCGCACATGGTAAGAATTGATTATCCGATAATCTGGTTTTTTCGATTTTCGAAACGGGAACGGATCTCCGTTTTATTTTATTTTCCGCTGCGCGGGAGATCCGGAGAAACCCGAGAAACCCAACAGTAGTATCAGAGCCAGGTTCCACTGTTTCTCATCCTGTTTCGATCTCCAAATTAATTTTTCATGCGTTATTCCATGCTTTAACTTCGATTAATTGTTGGATCTGTGTTCATGTGATGAACACGGTTAATTTGATTAATATTCTGCAATTTTCGAAATTTATTTTGGGGTTTTCGGTGTTCTTCATGAGATGATGTTTTGGGGGTTTTCGGCAAATCCGTACTTGCTCCCCAAGCGTTGGGATGGCGAGCCGGGAATCCGGATCCCCTGGGGATAGTCCCCACTGTCCACCGGTCACCTAGACTGCCGCCGGAGTGCCCTTGGAGGGCTATAAATTTAAGCCCTAAATCGGTTTTAAAACCCTGCGAAAATCAGATTTTAGGGAGAAAGGAGGGGCTCGAGCTATCATTTGGATTTCCCCGGGGGGCACACCGGCGCCGGAGAGCCCGCCGGCGCCGGGGCTGTCGCCGGCCGGGCCGGACGGCGCTGAGGCACTAGCCACCAGAGCCCCACCACCCCAGCCGCCGCCGGCCTGCTCCTGTTCTAGGGTTTCTGCAACAGAGGGCGTCGGGTTTGGGGTGGGGGAGGACCAGGGACCCGGTCCCGAGCCGGTCGGACCGGCCGAGCCGGGTCAGGGTCTTGGCTGGGCCAGGCTCGAGCCAAGTGGCCTCCTGGCCCGAGCCCTGGCTCGGGTAGGATCCGAGCCAATGGCTCAGCCCAAGTGGCTGAGCCCATTCCTTTTATTTCCCTTCCCCATTTCCACAATAATATAACCCCTTTATATCCTTGTTTCTATTAAACCTTAGCCCATAAAATTTTAATTGAGAATTGTATTTTAATTATAAAATTCAAAAATTGTTTTGGAATATGAAATTATTATTTAATTCTTAATTTTAATTGGGCTATAATGATTATGAATCATTTAATTAGCAAATGTTATTAATAATTGGAATTGGTTATTAATTTAAATGTTAAATTAATAATTAATTTTAATTGTCTAACTTAAGTGTTAGGTTAGTAATTATTAGTTAACCGGAATTAATTGTCAGTTTAAATGTTAAATTGATAATTAGTTTTAATTAACTAATATAAAGGTTTAATTAGGAGTTATTAGTTATTAGTTTAAGTGTTAAACTAATAATTAATATTAATCTAATAATCTAAGAGTTAGATTAATAGTTGATAATTAATTTGTGTTAATTACTAATTTAAGAGTTAAATTAGTTATTAACATTAATTAATTTATTAATCTAAGAGTTAGATTAATTAGTTATTAATTAGTTAGTGTTAATTATTAGTTTAAGAGTTAAATTAATAATTAACATTAATTGACTAATCTAAGTGTTAGATTAGTAATTAATAATTAATTGTGGTTGATTATTAATTTAAGTGTTAAATTATTAATTAACTTTGTTGGACTAGTCTAATTGTTAGATTATTAATGGGGTTTAATCTTAGTGTTAGATTGTTTAAATTATTAGAATTGTTCTAATTTGTATGGAATAATCTGGAATTTATTAATTTGGAATGTGTGCACATGTGATGTGTGTTTTGATGCTTTTAAATTTGATTTAATTGCATGCTTATCTTATTAAAAGTGTTTTTGAAATCTAAAGCCAATTTTGATTGGAACCTAGCTTTTTGAAAGCCAAAATTATTTAATTTTGAAATTCTTTTATTTTAGCCATGTGATGCGCTGAATCATATGTGGAATGTTTAAAACATACCGTGGTCATAGATATGCACTTATTTAATTATTCATGAGATGAATAATGTGTTTGTGTGGATCGTGGATGAATGATGGATGTTTATTAAATTGTTAATAAATAGAGGTCTGCGTACCTCTCCCTCTCTCGAAATCCGATATACTTCTACCTCCCTCTCTCTTGTACTCGCCATATGGCTTTCTTTTAATTACATGTAATTCTAGAATTATTGTAATATGATCGAGGCAACCGAGAAAGGAGCGAGGACGATCCACAGCTACAACTAGGAAGGCGAAAAGATGAAGATCCTTTGCCTATGTATTTGCAAGTTTATCTGATATAAATGTTATGTTAGATTGTGTGTGCGTTTGACTGTTGGCTCCAGTCAAATCCACTGTGCTATCCATGACCACACTAGACATGTATGTGATGCATTATTTTTAATGTTTGATTATGAATCAAAGCAGGTATAGTATTTATTAAATATATACGATATATTTATACTATCATCTAGGAGAGACCAAGACAAAAGTTATCTAAATATCCTCATCTAAACTCTAAGCCGTAACGCGAGTAGTTAAAACTTACCGCGTGGTCCACCATCGTTATAGTCATAGGATTCGAATCACTTTAGGCGGTTTGTTGTGCTATCCACAAGGCCTGTTTAATTGAGAGGAGAAACTATGGCTATGGCATTAGATGCCTATATGATCGGGATAGAGGAACCATGTAGTTTTGTTGTGCTATCTATAAGGGCTGCATGGAAATCTATGCTCGTCGCGTAACGATGGTTAGTTTAGACCAGAATTAGTGGTTTGTTGTGCTATCCGCAAGGCCATTAAATCTCTGGGGGCCGAAGCTATGATCAGATATTGCAAAGAGTTGCAAGTCCCATGAGTTGGGTACTCTTTGATTGTATTACAGTTTGTTGTGCTATCCCCAAGGCTATACTGCAAGTCATTGAGATTCTGATTCCCACTAGGAGACTGTCGGCGTCGCCCGTTCTGTATAAGTGGGGGTTATACAGTCCGTCGAAAATTAGTGGGAGTTAAAACTTGAACAAAAGACCATGTCTTGTTTTATTTATAATAAGTGAACATCTGCTAAAATAGATTTTACTTATCTCCTGTAGAGAATTATGTCGTCGAATAATCCACTCCGCGGCATACTTGATGCCCTTTTGACTTATCTGATCTACTCAGATTGGCTCAGACACTTGAAGAATGTCTTCAGATCTGAGTAGATTGCCTACACCCTTAATGCTGATCATCCTGCTGAATCGGCATTAGATGCCTTTGAGACAGAGATGATCGCATATGATAAAAGATCGAAGGACAAAGGCAAAAGAGTAGTAAAGGGTGACTGCTTCTACTGTAAGTAGTGTGGTCACTAGAAGAGGAACTGCAACGAGTTCCTTAATGATAAAGCTCATGGAAAGGTGAAGCTATATGAAGCTTCAGATATCTATATGATAGATATCAACTTGTCAGTTAGAGATTCCACATCTTGGGTATTAGATACTGGATGTGCTTCTCATATCTGCCATGATGTGCAGATGCTGACAAGTAAGCGCAAGCTGAGACAAGGCGAGGTGGAATTGAGGCTAGGAAACGGCGCAAAAGTTGCAGCGATTGCTGTTGGGACAGCAAACCTCAAGCTTCCATCAGGAGACGCCTTACTATTACAAGATTGTTATTATGTTCCTAGCATAATAAAGAACATCATATCAATATCTTGTTTGGACAAGATAGGATATAGGTAGACTATTGAGAATAGGAGTTGTTCGATTTATTATGGTAACATAAGATTATTAGATAATCTTTAGTTGTTTGGAACCACTCATAACACATCAGAGAGCTTCATAGATTTTTGAGATTCTCTCAGTGACTAAAAAGATATGTTTGACATATCTGATTTAGCAAGATGAGAGGAGCTCAAAATAGATTATGATCTAAAATTTATGATAATGATGCTCTCTGTCATTACAACTTTGAGATTGATAAGTTTATTACAATTCTATTTATCTATACTGGCAATCATAAGATGATGACAGTTGGATGTTAAAAGCGCTATCTCAATGTGATTGAGGTAAAGATGTATATGATACACCTTTAAAGCTTTTAGAATGTCCAGGAAACAAGTTATGATTTCAAAATTATTTTGAATCAAACTGAAGCTTCCTAAGTTGTAATAAAATTTTTTGACTTAAATGGTCAAATATTATGTGATCGTTAAGAATGATCTTGGATTGTGTGTGTTCAGAAAGAACAGTGGGAGTACGGTCGCTTTAGTAATGCTTTATGATAATAACATGAAAGTCATTAAGAATGACTTCAGGATGTTACTATTGTTGGGTTTTCTCGGATTTTCCAGATCGCTTACGCAGCGGAAAAAACAAAAATATTTACAGCGATCCGTTCCCGTTTCGGAATCTAAAATGCAAGATAATCGGATTATCTTTTCTCACCGTGTGCGGATTCGAATCCGCAGCCGTTTGGTTCCGTCAGTGTGACACCACAAGCCGCGCAAGCGCCCGGCCTCTAGCGAAGTCCACGCAATCCTCCCCGCGACGGATATCCTCGAGTTCCTCGTTCTTCGCAGCCCACGAAGCCTCCGCCAGTCGCCGCAATAATCGCCGCAGCGCGCGGACGATTTCCCGTCGAATGGGATTCGGAGAAGCGGCGGAGCAGATCTGGATCTGCCTGGACGCCAGAGAAGGACAGAAACTGAGGAGGGGCGGCTAGGGTTAGCAGCAGCTTGGCCTGCTCAGTCCGTTCGCTATGTTTTATACTAACCGTGCGGTTTTTCACAAAAACCCCCGGTTTGTATAAAACCCACTTATTTATCCATCGCCTTGAGAATCATTTGCGTGTGACCCTCTAGGCCCAAGTACCAGTCCAGTTAATGGCCCAGTAAGCCCAGTGACTCTTCACTGGCTTTATTAATTAATTAATAACCCTTTATTAATCAATTAATCAATCGAATTGATGTCGCACATCGAATTCGACCGGGCCTCCGATCACGTTGGGTGCCAAGCAACACCACGTGAACCCGGAAGGTATTTGGGATTAAGTAACCCACTCTTGGAACCTTTCTGTCGACAGTTACTGCGTGGATATAATCCTTCATTCGTACAATGCTCTCGAGTCAACTCAGGGTATGGCGAGGTGTCAAACCCTAACCGGTCGACTCACTTGGATTGGATGCCGCTGATAAATATCGGAAAACTCCTTTTCCGATATTATCGTCCGCCCTGGCCAGGGACTTTCGCGCATCCTTCCTAGAGCATTCTCTCTCTAAGTACCGAGAGCGAATGATTCCTTATTGACACACAATTCCCTTCAACGGTATTCCGCTGTACCCAATCCTTGGCGTATTAGAATCCCATGGCTAGAGATTCGTAAACCAAGGTCAAAGCACGGAAGTCCACCGCCAAGATGTCCTTGGTGTCTCAGGTCCGAGGACCATCCACGCAACTGCGACAATAGAATCAAGCTGGTTGACAGTGAGGTACAATACCATCCAGCGATTCAGTCGGATCAGTTCAGTGAACTCATTCTCCAATGAGCACCTACAGATTCGCCTTAGTGTCTCCACACAAGTGACTTATGAGATCAGTCACCCTCATCATATGAGCAGGAGTAATCTGTACTAGTCTAACCGGATATCCGATGTCCTTCTCGGATATCCTCCGACTAGGAACGATTAAGAATATGTGTGTTTAAGTGATCAGTCTCATTAGTATGATCTCATCATAATTTGATCACCATAGCACATATTCACGGACTTCATTATGAAACGATAATTAACGCGATTTACACATAATGAATATTATGCCATTTTATTAATAATGAACGAGATTTACATTGTTAGATTGGCTTGTAGGCCACCTAAACTAACAACTATTAGTGAAAGCATTGTTGACCATGTTTTCCTCTATAATAAGTTTAGTCATAATATCCCACGTATTGGAAATAGGAATCTATTAAGATAGATTAGTGGGGATACTATATTGACCTGTATGTCAAGATGTTTGGCATAAATTTCATAACAAGTCTCAATTGTTGAGATATGGAATTTATTCATTTAGAGAAAGGTTCATTAAAGGATACATGAGTGAAATGTACTATTAAGCGCTTGAGAAGTGCTAAAGATGCATTCACGTATATGGAGAGGATGATTTGAAATAATGAGGTCACACTGACTCAAATTTCAAGTCAAATAATGGATTCAACCTTCTAGTAGAAATGAATAGATTGGAATGGTTCCAATCCAGAACTCGATGTTAAGGTGACGACATAAATAAGTGATACTGTTATTAGAACAGTATGGATGAAAAAGGTTCATCCCTGAACTAGATGTAGTTCTAAAAGGTCTCTGATACCATCCTATTATTGTAGGACAACAGTGGGAGCAATAAATTGTGTGATCGAGTCATGGTCTCTTCAGAAGTTGCAGAACATTCTGAGGCTCTTCTACAGGTTCAGAGACAAAGGATTAGGAGGAAATAACGTAACGGAAAATATTCCATCTATAGATAATTTAGCAGATCCCTGACCAAGTCTTAGTCACAGACTTTTTATGAGCATCACCTAGATTTGATGGAGATCAAATGCGAAGGTGATTGGCTTGAGTCCAAGTGGGAGATTGATAGATATAGGTGTCCTCTAAGCCAATCATAAGGCACCTATTTCAATCTGTTTCACTAATAAATGACATTAAATTCATTATGTAGATTGGCATATTTATATCTACGCATAATGAAGTCCATGAATATGTGCAATTGTCATCAGATTATGATGAGATCATAATAATGAGACTGATGACTTATAAACACATATTCTCAATTGTTCATAGTCGTAGGATGTTTGAGAAGGACATCAAACATCCGGTTAGACAAGTACAGGTTATTCCAGCTCATATGATGAGGGTGACTGATCTCGTTAGTTACTAGTGTGGAGACACAATGGTAAACCTGTAGGTGCTCATTGGAGAATGAGTTTATTGAACTGATCCGACATGAATCGCCGAATGGTAATTTACCTGACTGTCAATCGGCTTGATTCATCGTCACAGTAGCATGGTTGATCCTTGGACTTGAGACACCAAAGACACCTTGTCGGTGGACTTCTGGACTTTGACCTTGACCTACGAATCCCTATCCACGGGATCTCTAATAGTCAAGGATCGGGTCCAGCGGAAGACCTTCGAAGGTGATTGTGTGTTCAATAAAGGATCGTTCGCTCTCAGGTAAATGGAGAGAGAATGCTCTAGAGTAGATCCGCAGGAGTCTCTGGCTAGAGCAGAAACAATATCATAAAAGTGGTTTTCGGATATTGTACAACGGAGTCTGATTCAAGTGAGTTGACCATCTAGGGTTTGACAGTTGACCATACCTTAGGTTAACTCGAGAGCATTGTGCGAACGAAGGATTATAGCTACGTGGTAACTGTGGACGGACATGTTCCATGAGGGGGTTGCTGAACCCCATTACCTTCTGGGATCATGCGGTGTTGCTTGGCACCCAACTTGATCAGAAGTCCGATCGAATTTACATGCGATGTCAACTTGGTTATGTAATTAGTTAATATATAGATATTAATTAATTACAATTAGTCAATAACTAGTTATTGGACTTAACGGGCTGAAAACCGGACT
The DNA here is from genome assembly GCA_030544215.1 of Zantedeschia hybrid cultivar. Classification (NCBI taxonomy): domain Eukaryota; kingdom Viridiplantae; phylum Streptophyta; class Magnoliopsida; order Alismatales; family Araceae; genus Zantedeschia; species Zantedeschia hybrid cultivar. The sequence continues at coordinate 31,022,991 of JARZZO010000013.1, forward strand.
GGTAAATGGGCTTAGAGGGTCACACGCAATAAGACTCTCAGTCGGTGGTACATAAGTGGGATTTATATTAACTCGGGGACTTTTGTGAAAAGTCGTGCCGACTTAATATATATACACGCTGTTGAGAAACCCTGGGCCAAGCTCCAGGATTTCCCTTGCTGGCCGTCATCCCTCCTTTTTCTCTCCTCCTCTGGGCATCCCGTTCGAGGCGCCAGAACAGTTCCCGTCTCTGCCGCGTGTGATTGCCGAAAGTCGGGAATTCCCGTCGGCGGGATTTCAGCAATCGTTGCGGCGATGGATCTTCAGCGAGCGAGCTGATACGGACGAGAGATCGAGGAGGAACCAGCGTGAAGGATCGCGTGGATACCGCTGGAGGCCGGACGCTTGTGCGGCTCGCGGCATCGCCTCGACGGAACCGAGATGGAAGCGGATTCGAATATGCACACGGTAATCGGATTATTCCCGGATTTTCGGTTTACGTTTTTCGTTCCGAATCGGATCAGCGGGCATCGGGCGGGATTATTTTGTTCTTCGTTTCCGCTACGTTCTTCGCGTCCCGCCCGGATCCCAACAATAAGTCACTTGTGTGGAGACACTAAGGCGAATCTGTAGGTGCTCATTGGAGAATGAGTTCACTGAACTGATCCGACTGAATCGCTGGATGGTATTGTACCTCACTGTCAACCAGCTTGATTTTATTGTCGCAGTTGCGTGGATGGTCCTCGGATCTGAGACACCAAGGACACCTTGTTGGTGGACTTCTGTGCTTTGACCTTGGTTTACGAATCTCTAGCCACGGGATTCTAAAACGCCAAGGATTGGGTACAGCGGAATACCGTCAAAGGGAATTGTGTGTCAATAAGGAATCATTCACTTTCGGTACTTAGAGAGAGAATGCTCTAGGAAGGATGCGCGGAAGTCCCTGGCCAGGGCGGACGATAATATCGGGAAAGGAGTTTTTCGATATTTATCAGCAGCATCTAATCTAAGTGAGTCGACCGGTTAGGGTTTGACAGCACGCCATACCCTGAGTTGACTCGAGAGTATTGTACGAATGAAGGATTATATCCACGTGGTAACTGTCGGCGGAAAGGTTCCAAGAGTGGGTTGCTTAACCCCGATACATTCCGGGTTCGCGCAGTGTTGCTTGTCACCCAACGTGATCGGAGGCCCGATCGAATTTAATGTGCGACATCAATTCGATTGATTAATTAATTAATAAAGGGTTATTAATTGATTAATAAAGCCAGTGAGGAGTCACTGGGCTTATTGGGCTATTAACCGGACTGGTAATTGGGCCTAGAGGGTCACACGCAAATGATTCTCAAGACGATGGATAAATAAGTGGGTTTTATACAAACCGAGGATTTTTATGAAAAACCGTGCGGTTAGTATAAAATATAGCGAACGGGCTGAGCAGGCAAAGCTGCTGCTAACCCTAGCCGCCCCTCCTCTATTTCTCTCTCTCTCTCTGGCGTGCCAGAGAAATCTAGATCTGCTCTGCCGCTTCTCCAACTCCCATTCGACGGGAAATCGTTCGCACGTTGCGGCGATCATTGCGGCGACCGGCGGAGGTTTCGTGGGCTGTGAAGAACGAGGAACGTGAGGATATCCGTCACGAGGAGGATCACGTGGACTTCGCTAGAGGCCGGGCGCTTGCGCGACTTGCGGTGTCGCACTGACGGAACCAAACGGTTGCGGATTCGAATCCGCACACGGTAAGAACTGATTATCCGATAATCTGGTTTTTTCAATTTTCGAAACGGGAACGGATCTCCGTTTTATTTGATTTTTGAAACCCGAGAAATCCAACAAGGTACATGTTAGTGTTTTCACTTATGGCTAGGGGAAGCAGAACCACCTAGAGCTAGACAGGTCGGAATAGCCAGTGTGCTATCCGAGGGGTTGCTGTTTGGTCCTAGTGGGTCGGTGTTTTCCTAGTTTGTCGTGGTAGTTTCCGGTGTGTTTCTTACTGTGGAGCCGGATTTGGTGCTGCTGGAGTTTACCCTTTCGCCACTGGGCCTAATATAACCTGAGATATCGAGGTTACAAGTGGTACCCTTCGCCCTTTGGCCTGATGTGACCCGGGAGGTTAGGGTTACAGGTAGTCCCTATAGCTTCGGCTTGAGGAGGTTTTGCCGGTCCCCAGGGCCCTCGTGAAGCGCATAGGCCTAGCATTGAGGGAAGTCCGGTAGATAGGACAGTGGTTTAGATTGCTTGTGTGCACACGTAACTGGGCGGTGGTGGTTCACTAGTCCCAGTTAGTCCTAGTTTGACTCAATGTCTCACCCTACAGTGTCCGGAACGTCATAGGGGTGGATAGGTGTGGGTATTGGTGGTGTTGTAAGGCGCCGTTTGTACGTAGTCGTCAGTGTGGTTTGTGTGTTTAGCCGGATCTTTGGTTACGAACTGTGGTGTTGAGTTAGGTTACTTGAATTGCTTAGAACTGTGCCTGTTGCATTACGGATGCATATGTCTTATATCGGAATTTAGGAACTGTGTTTACTACTTTAATTAAATTGCCTTCATTTTCGTATTGCTGCACTTGTGTGTGTGTGTGTGTGGAAGGCGGGGATCGGATGATCCCTACTGAGCCCAATTTTTGTGTGGCTTACTCCCTGCGGTTTCAGGTGTGGACTTCTCGGCGAGTGTCGGCGTGTGGTGTTCTCCTTGGTGTGCGGGCCAGCAGCTATCTCGGTTCCGGGATATGCCCCGATGTTGTTGTACTTTGCTTCTGCCTGTACATATTTAATTCTTTGGACTATGTAATTATTGTTGGATTGTATATGGACATTATTAATTTACTTCCTGCGCACTTGTACTTCCTTGAAGTCCATGAGATTGTTATATTTAGCCTTGTTTAACACTTACTTCTCCAGACGTGTCGTATGAGATCCGGGTGTGAACCCGTAGATAATGATCTGATACCCATTTAGTAATCGGGTTTCCGATTATAGGGTGGCAGGTCGTTACATCCCCACCATGTTTTGGGGTTTTCTCTTTTTCCCTTTGCCAAGTTACCACTCCCTGCCCTCCCCCTTTCCACTAGTGCCATCTGCAACAATACCCAGCTTTCGATTTTATCCATGGATCCTGACAGTTCAGAGAGGTCCAAGCTGAAGGAAGGGGAAGATGAAATACTTAGCAAATTCCAGAGACTTATGGAGGATGATTCAAAAACAGAGATCTTGAGTTTACACCCAACTGAAAAGGGACAAAACAGATGGAAAAATTATCTGGTTATTAAGGTGCTCTCCAGTCAAAAGATCTGACCAGCTGGGCTTCGCGAATGGATTGGAAAACTTTGGAATTCCAAAAGATCATGGCAATTCCTAGATTACCCAAACAATACGTTTATGCCTCGTCTGTCAGATACCCAAGATTTAGAGAATATCTGCAAAAGAACGCCCTGGTTTTTCAACAAAGATCTGCTACTAGTTGAAAGAGGTAGACCAAATACTGCACCTTCAGAGTATAGACTAACTGAAGCTGACTTCTGGGTTAGATTTTTTGATCTGCCTGAAGAACTCCTTATCCCAAGCATTGTCCTCAAACTTGCAAATCAAGTGGGAACTCCTTTTCCTTTGGTTCCTCGAGAAGTTGAGACTTGGAGCAATTATGCGAGGGTTAAAATCAGATTTGACATCACAAAACCTTTGAAGAAATCCTTGACTATTAAACGCTCTGAAGGTTCCTTGAGGGATATTGATATTGCTTATGAAAGACTCCCGAAATTTTGTAAGTTTTGTGGAATATTAGGCTATGAAGTGGATGCCTGCATTACACTGGAAAAGGCTAGGAAACAGATAAAGAACAACTACTCCCTCTCATTGAGGAAAATGATGGAAAACTTGCTAGTGAGCAATTTCGGGGAGTGGCTGAGAGCCAATACCTACTCCCCAATTAGAGACCCAATACCAATTGAGCAAGCTCTCAGGGAAAAGAACATTGACCAAGGGACAAAAGATTCTGACACAAGCACAGATCAATCTCTGACAGTCAGTGATAAAAATGAAAAAAAGAAGCATGTCCCTTTCCTTAGTAAAGGTCCCCTCAGTGATGGAATTGGACAGAAATCAAGAACAAAAGGTGATGTGTCAGCCGGAGAAAGCCAAGAAATCTGCCAGTACACAGAATTCCGGGGATCCCTGTAGGGATGGTACCGCTTGCAACCAGCAACATACCCCCAATACTCTAGGTCTTTACCCAGTGGAAATAAACTACCTAAACAATTTCCCCCATAGCTTGGCTAATCCTATTGCCTGTCAGAAAAGGAAAACCTGCTTAGACAGCCCCACCCCAGTCCCCTCAAACAAAAAACCAAAACACCCTCATGAAATCCTATCCAACAAACCCCTCTTTGACCTCTCTCCCCACCTCCACTGTAAGGAATGAGGTTTTTGGATCCGGTTATCGGGTCAGTTTTCGGAGTCGGACACTGTAGTTCAGGCCCTAATGGGGCTGAGACTCTGTTCCGTTTCGCGTCGAGCCTGCGAGACGTAGTTTAAACGGCGTCTAGCATTGCAGACGCGTTTTAGATTATGCCACGTGGGTGCCACGTGGGCTGGCCTTGGGTCGCGAGAGTACGGCCCCTGTCTTGTCATCTGAACGGCGTCCGTGATGAACGATGTCATTCAGACTGCGACCCTGCGATGTCAGGGTACGGTGCCAGTCTTGTCGTCTGAACGGCGTCTTAGGTAGACGATGCGTTTTAGAATTCTGTCTGTACGGCCCGTCATGTCAACTGATAGGCGTCCGTACAGCGCGACGTGTTTTACCCAGTTTCTGGTTACCCCGCGAACCCTCCTTCCTTTCCCTCATTTCTTCCTTCCCTCTCTCTCTCCTCCCTTCCTCCGGCGATTCCGGCGACGCCTCCTTCCCCTCCCTCTTTTCCTCCCACCATTTCATCTCTCCCTCCACTCCATCGACCTCCTAACTCCCACCACTACCACCACCACCTCCTCCGTGGCGTTTTCTCTCCGGACGGCGGCCGACGTCCTGGTGGAGTAACGACGACCTCGGCGATACCAGCGGCGGCGTGGGGCGAGACGGGTGGGCGGCTTGGAGCTTGGAGGAGTTCAAGTAACCGGTAGGGTGACGATTCCCAGTGCATTTTCATTTGAATCTATGTTTTCCCGCGTTTGAAGCATGTTTTGCGGTGCTTTTTGGGGTGAAAACGCTAAGTACATGTATGAGAAATTGGGTATTCTAATGAGTAGTTAGGTTCTCCTCCTTCCCCTTTATGTTTTGTGCCATTTTCTATGCGTTTTGGGGGAGAAATCCCACCTCGAGGATTGGGGGAAGCGAAGGGGAGAACCTGTCTGTCGGGGCTAAATGGCGTCGAGGTGAAGCGACGCCTTTTAGAAAGGCGGCGCCCACCCACGACGCGATTTAACCCAATAACAGACCCTGTCCCGAACTGATAAGCGTCCAGGGACAGCGACGCCTTTTCAATAGGCGATTGGCGTCGACGACGCGTTTTAGTGAAAATCATCTCATGGCCTGTCCCTGTTTTCGGTCGCTAAAAGGCGACTAGGGACAGCGATGCCTTTCAAAAGGCGGCTACTTGTGGCGACATGTTTTACGCCAGGTTCTGTGGCCGAGTTTCTGTGAACCAGTTTAGGAGACTTGACTGGCGTCGGCCTTGGGCGACGTGATTCAAGATAGAATCACACTAATTCATGCCATTAAAACAGGTTACACTGTTAGGCAGTTGTTTAGTTGGTTAAATGCATGCTTTAAGTTATACTCGATGGTGATGGATTCCTTGTAACCGGATCGTACACATGGTGTTGCGTGCGAACGTGAACTTCTTACTGTGTTGTGTTTTGAGCTAATGTGGACGTAGGTGACAGTTGTAGCGCTTTATCACCCTGTGCTGGTGTGGGTGGAGCACAGCGCCGGTGTGGGTGTGGCGGGGTGACGCCTAGTGAGAGAGGGTCACCTGGTGGACCCCGGGGTTAGCTAGTACCGGTGTGGGTGTGGTACCTTTGGAGTGTCACTCGTGCTGAGGGAAGGAGTAACCACCTGAGCCAGTTGGGCCGGAGTAGCTAGAGTGCTATCCGAGGGGTTACTGTTTAGTCTCAGCGGGTCGGTGTTTTCCCCACCTTTGTTTGTGTGGTTGGCGTGTTCTACCGAGACGTTGGTTGTGGGTTCCCTGGTAGACTGGTTTTAGAAATATGCATGTTAAATATATTTCGAATGCATGTGATTCATATCGAGATTTAGGAGTAATAATTACTGCTTTAATTGTTTACTGTACCTTCAGTTGTGTTTTACCCTTGTGGGTGTGTGAGTGGGCAGTGGGGATCGAAGGATCCCTACTGAGTCTTTTCGTTGAGACTCACCCCTACAGTTTTCAGGTGAGGGTTCTAGACGGACTTAGCGAGGTGTGTACTGCTGTGAGTTGCGCGCCGTCAGTTGTTGTTCCGGAGTATGCCCCGACGTAGTTGTTATCTTTATTTCTGGCCTGTATGCTTAATCATTTCTTTTCTGTTGGAGTATGTAATTATTTGCTGTATCAAGTCGCATTGTAATAACTTTTAATTCCTGTATTTTCCTTCCAATTTAATGCGATGTAAATGTTTAGCTTAGTTTATTGTTTATTTCCCAGACTTACTTAGATCCTAGTTTGGTTCCAAATTAATGATTCGGTACCCATTTAGTAATCGGATCTCCGATTACAGGGTGGCGGGTCGTTACATCCACATTAACCTACCAACTCCCCAATCCAAAACAACGAAAAAACCAAAAAAATTACACCCAAACAAGCTCAACTTTGATGGTATCCACACTCAGACTCTCCCCTCCCCCCCTCAACTTAACCCTGAAATCCAATTGGTCTTCGCGGCTGACCAAAAAGAGCCGCAAAGTCAAAAATGAACCTACTGTCCTAGAACTACCGAGGCATTTGTGGATCATCGGTAGTTCTATACATATCTCAATTGATCCACGCAGTTAGACCTGACATCACCTTCCTCTCATAGACGAAAGCTTCTACTAAATCTACCTTGGAATTTTTCAACAGGAGAAACATTACAAACTATCACTTTGTCCAACTAATTGGTCGTGCGGGTGGTTTGTGGCTCTGGTGGCAGAAAGATATCCCCTTAACTATAATTCACTCCTCTCCTAATTGGATTGTTGGAGACATTGCAGATGCAAGATTGCCTTGGACCCTTATCTGCATTTATGCCCCCACCCACCCTAAAGATAGAAAAGAGATGTGGAAAGACATCACAGTTTTCATAAAAATAAATCAAAGACCTATCCTTCTAATGGGAGACATGAATTCGATGTTGACTCAGTATGAGAAACAAGGAGGTCAGCCCCTAAAATATGCTCACATTGCTTATTTCAGAGAATTTTTATATCAATCTGCCCTACTTGATTTGGACTTTGAAGGCCCTACTTATACCTGGTCAAATCACAGATCTTCAAAGTTCCATGTTCGAGAAAGGTTAGACAGGGCATTATGTAATGCTAATTGGAGGACTAGTTATCCCAGAGCCTCAGTCTTTCCCCTTCCTTGTGTTGCTAGTGACCACAATCCCATCCTGATCAGACTTCAAGGTTCTAGTAAGAGGAGGAAACCTCATTTCAAGTTCGAATCTATGTGGCTGTCTAAACCTGAAATCCACAATACTGTAAACCTCTCTTGGAATGCTGGGCCACATCTTCTGACAAACTACAGCAGGAAAATTGAGAAGCTTCACAGGGACATCACTCAATGGAGAAGAAAATCCTTTCCAAATCCAAAGAAGCAGATGGAGATTGTGGTTGATGAACTACTGCACCTCAATTAGGCCCCTCCTACTGATGAGAACATTCAGAGAGAAAAACTTCTTACTTCTCAGTATGAGACTTTACTTGCCCAAAACAAGGAATACTGGAAGCAGAGAGCAAAAAAGCACTAGTTTCTGCAGGGGGACAGAAACACTAGATTCCATCATATTAGTGTGCTGAACAGGAGGAGAATAAATAGGATTGAGTGGGTTAAGCTTGCTGATGGCAGTTGGACGGGGGACTCTCATTACATCAAAACCATTTTTCTAAACTACTTTACCAATCTCTTCACCTCTCATAAGACTAATCCCCTCCCACCTAATATCCTCCAATCCAAAGCCAAAATCCTTGATGAGATTAACAACTCCATCTCAGCCATTCCCACCCCTGAGGAAATTGAGTACCTTATCAAGTCCATGGCACCTAGAAAAGCACCTGGTCCTGATGGGCTCCCTCCCATCTTCCTCCAAAGCTTTTGGCCTACCATCAAAAATCAAACTATTGAGCTTATCCAATCCTTTTTCAAAACTGGTACTCTCCCCTTGGGCCTAAACCACACTATTATCTCCTTAATTCCCAAGAAGCTTCCTTCCTCCTCCCCTTAGGACTACTGTCCAATCAGCCCGGCCAACACCATCTATAGAATTATTGCCTAGATTATTGCTGGGAGAATTAAACCCCTCCTCCCCTCCTTAGTCTCGGACACTCACGGGGCTTTTGTCCCTGGGAGGCAGGCCACTAGCCCATTATTATGGTCAAAGAACTCATGCATTCCATGCACTGCAAGCATGGTAGATCAAGCTTCTTTGGGCTCAAGGTATGTAACGACCCGCCACCCTATAATCGGGGATCCGATTACTAAATAGATACCGAATCATTAATTTGGGACCAAACCAGGATCTAGTAAGTCTGGGAAATAAATAATAAACTAAGCTAAACATTCACATCGCATTGACTTGAAATAAAAGTGCAGGAATTAAAATTATTACAATGCGACTCGATACAGCAAATAATTACATTCTCCAATAGAAGGAAATAATTAAACATACAGGCCAAAGACAAATAACAACTACATCGGGGCATACCCCGGAACAACCGCTGAAGGCACACCACACCCGGCCGCACACGCCGCTCTAACTCTGCTGGGAGTCCTCACCTGAAAACCGCAGGGGTGAGTCTCAAGACAAGACTCAGTAGGGATCCTTCGATCCCCACTGCCCACGCACACACCCACAAATGTAAAGTACAGCTAACAGTAAAGTAACAAGTGTAGTGGCAGGTATGATATCTAATTCTCTACGTGAGAACACATGCAGTCGAAATATAATAATCATGCACATTCTAAGCCAACCGTTAGAAAACCCACAACTGCCGTCTCGATAGAACTCGCCGACCGTACAAACAACGGTGAGGAAAACCTCGACCCGCTGAGACCAAGGAGCAGCCCCTCGGATAGCACGCTCGCTACTCCGGCCCAACTGGCTCAGGTGACTACCCCTTCCCTCAGCATGAGTGACTCTCCGAATGTACCACTCCGACACCGGTACTAGCTGACCCCGGGGTTCACCAGGTGACCCTCTCTCGCTAGGCGTCACCCCGCCCACGCCCCCACCGGCGCTGTGCTCACGCCCCCACCAGCACAGGGTGATAAAGTGCTACAATATCACTCCAGGTCCACAGTAACTGAAAACCCAACACAGTGCGATCCGGTCACGTGAAAAACCCGCGATCGCATAACACCCATAGAACCATCCGATCACGAGGAATCCATCTTTACCGGGTGCACTAAAACATGTGCTAACCAACTATCTAGCAGTATGAACACATTTTACTGGCATGCATTAGTGAGATTCTGTCTTGAATCGCGTCGACCGAGGTCGACGCCATTCAAGCCCCATGTACAGGTTCACATAAATCAATTTTCAGAATCTGGCCTTAAAAGGCGTCGACACCCGTAGTCCCCTTTTAAAAGGCGTCGACATCCCCAGACGCCATTCAACACAGAAACCCGGAATTCCAAGACCTTTACTCAGGGGATTTTCTGCCTTAAAAGGCGTCGTGGGTGCCTGACGCCATTCAAAAATGCGTCGTTCACCCATGACGTCTTTTAAGCTTTGAATTCCCGACCTGGCAGACTGTCTGTCAGACGATTCCTGTATAAAAGGCGTCGTGATGGCCCGACGCCCTTCAAAAAGGCGTCGTCCATGCACGACGTCTTTCAAGCCCAGGAACTAGGATCGCCCTAAGCCCGAGGGCTCCCTTTCCAACCCCAAACAAACCCAAAACGGAGGGAAGAAGAGAAACAATACTATCCATAAGCAATACATTCGTGGAAATCCCCCTTATCGTCAAATGAACTCCTAAACATGCTCATTCTAACCCCCAAATCAAAGATCTACCATATGCATAAACAAGGAAAAACATGATTTTAAGCACGATATTATGGGGAACGTCACCCTACCGGACACTCGAACGCCTCCGAGCTTCAAGCCGTCCGCCTGTCTCGCCCCACGCCGCCGCCGGTACCGCCGAGGTCGTCCTAGCCCCACCGTGACGTCGGCCGCCGTCCGGAGAGTAGAACGCCGCAGTGGAAGTGGAGGTGGTAGGGGTAGGAGCCAGGTAGAGGATGGAGTGGAGAGAGAGGCGAAATGGTGTGAGGAAAAGAGGGAGGAGGAGGGGGTCGCCGCCGGTCGCCGGAGGAGAAGGAGAGTAGGAGAAAATGAGGGAAAGAAGGAGGGCTCGCGGGGTTAGCCAGAAACTGGCTAAAACGCGTCGACATGCACGGACGCCTATCAGGTGACATGACGGCCGCTCTGACAAGATTCTGAAACGTGTCGTCCTACACAGACGCCATTCAAACAACTTGTCAGGGCCGTACTCTGACACACCCAGAGTCGCAGTCTGAAAGGCGTCGACCCACACGGACGCCGTTCAGACGACCTGACAGTGCCGGACTCTCGCGGCCCGAGGTCAGCCCACGTGGCACCCACGTGGCAGATCCTGAAACGCGTCTGCCACGGTGGACGCCGTTTAAAACGCGTCTCGAGGTCCTGACGCGATTCGACTTAGAACCTCCGCCCCTCACAAGGGCTAGAACTACAGGGCCCGACCCGAAAACCGGATCCGTAAGTCTCGATCCTTACAAGGTAGATATACAAAAGGCCTATAATAGTATTGAATGGCCCTTCTGTTAGTCTTAGGTGGCCTACAAATTAATCTGACTATGTAAATCTCGTTTATTTATTAATACAATGGCATAATATTCATTGTGTGTAAATCGTATTAATTATCATCTCATAATGAAGTCCGTGAATATGTGCGATAGTGATCAGATTATGATGAGATCATACTAATGAGACTGATCACTTAAACACACATATTCTTAATCGTTCCTAGTCGGAGGATATCCGAGAAGGAGATCGGATATCCGGTTAGACTAGTACATATTACTCCTGCTCATATGATGAGGGTGACTGATCTCATAAGTCACTTGTGTGGAGACACTAAGGCGAATATATAGGTGCTCATTGGAGAATGAGTTCATTGAACTGATCCAACTGAATCGCTGGATGGTATTATACCTCACTGTCAACCAACTTGATTCTATTGTTGCAGTTGCGTAGATGGTCCTCGGACCTAAGACACCAAGGACACCTTTTCGGTGGACTTCTATGCTTTGACCTTGGTTTATGAATCTCTAACCACGGGATTCTAAATAGTCAAGGATCGGGTACAACGGAATACTGACGAAGGAAATTGTATGTCAATAAGGAATCATTCACTCTCGGTACTTAGAGAGAGAATGCTCTAGGAAGGATGCGCGAAAGTCCCTAGCCAGGGCGGACGATAATATCGGGAAAGGAGTTTTCCGATATTCATCAGCGGCATCCAATCTAAGTGAGTCAACCGGTTATGGTTTGACAGCACGCCATACCCTGAGTTGACTCGATAGCATTGTACGAATGAAGGATTATATCCACGCGGTAACTATCGGCGGAAAGGTTCCAAGAGTGGGTTGCTTAACCCCGATACCTTCCGGATTTACGCGGTGTTCCTTGGCACCCAACGTAATCGGAGGCCCGGTCGAATTCGATGTGCGACATCAATTCGATTGATTAATTAATTAATAAAGGGTTATTAATTGATTAATAAAGCCAGTGAGGAGTCATTGGGCTTATTGGGCTATTAACCGGACTGGTAATTAGGCCTAGAGGGTCACACGTAAATGATTCTCAAGGCGATAGATAAATAAGTGGGTTTTATACAAACTGGAGTTTTTTATGAAAAATTGTGCGGTTAGTATAAAATGTAGTAAACGGGCTGAGCAGGCCAAGCTGCTGCTAGCCCTAGCCATCCCCGCCTCTGTTTCTCTCTCTCTCTCTCTGGCGCCCCAGGCCAGATTCGGATCCCCGGATCTGCTCCGCTGCTTCTCCGACTCCCGTTCGACGGAAAATCGTCCGCGCGTTGCGGCGATTGTTGCGGCGACCTGCGGAGATTTTTTGGCTGCGAAGAACGAGGAACGTGAGGATATCCGTCGCGAGGAGGATCGCGTGGATCCGCTAGAGGCCGGGCGCTTGTGCGGCTTACAGTGTCGTACCGACGGAACCGAACGGTTGTGGATTCGAATCCGCAGACGATAAGAACTGATTATCCGATAATCTGGTCTTTAGATTTTTCGAAATGGGAACGGATCTCCGCTTTTATTTTTTATTTCTGCTGCGCAAGAGATCCGGAGAAACAAGAGAACTCAACACCTTCATCAACTCAGTGCTCCACAGGTATGGTTGCTCGGGAAAGGCCATCAATTTGATCATGCAATGCATTGTGACTGTCTCTTATACTATCTCCATTAATAGAGAACATGTGGGCTGTATTTATCCTACCAGAGGACTTAGACAGGGCTGCCCACTCTCCCCTTACCTTTATATCCTCTCAGCTGAAGTTCTTACAAATGTCCTAAACCAAAAACTGAAGGATGGAAGCACCAAAGGTATGAAAGTCAACAGCTGTGAGCCTACCATATTCCATATCATGTTTGCTGATGACATTTTCCTATTTGGGAAGGTTGAGGAAATAGAGTTGCATAATTTCCTCACTTACCTTGACACTTATGCCTCCTGGTCAGGTCAAGTGATAAATAAAAGGAAATCTGGCATTGTATTTAGTACTAACATCCCTAAGACAGTTCAGGAATCCCTCAGTGCTCACTTGGACATCCCCCTCCTTAAGAAAGATGATTTGTATCTGGGTGTCCCCATCTGGCCGGGCAGAGGCAGAATCAATCTTTATAAATTCCTGGAGGAAAAAATTAGAGGCAGACTGAACTCTTGGGAGGCCAATACCCTTTCCCTTGCAGGGTGCACTGTCCTTATAAATTCAACCTTGGCTGCCATCCCTTCTCATGTTATGGCCATTACACGCCTGCCCAAAACCACCTTGAAGAGAATTACTCAGATTCAAAATGCTTTATGGTGGAAAGCTACTCAGGATCATAAAAGTATTAGATTTTGTAAATGGTAGAAAATTACCGAACATAAGATGCAGGGTGGTCTAGGAATCAAAGACATGAATATTGCAAATGAAGCCGCAATCATTAAATTGTGTTGGAATTTCCTTCAGGATCAATCTTCTCTATGGACTATTCTTCTGAGGGCAAAATATTTACAACAGAGGTCGTTTTGTGAAGACACTAGGAAATGCAACTGCTCTGACACTTGGGAAGCTATCTTATCTGTCAAGGAGAAGCTTAGAAGGGGATCCCACATCTCCATTGAAGATGGATTCAACACCAGCATTTGGCATGATCCCTAGATCCCAAACTGCAATATGAAGATTTTCCCCAACTGTGAATTCCCTGGAAACTTGCCAAACAAGGTTGCTGACCTGATCTGTAATAAAGTTTGGAACATTCATAAAATCCAGAGCCTCTTCAATCAAGACCTTGTGAACATCAAATTCCCCTTCCCCAAGCCCCAATTCCTAATGGGGACAGATTGATGATGTTCACAAGGTCTTGATTGAAGAGGCTTGGGGCTTGGGGATACTCACAAAGATTTTTGGGTGTGACCTCCGCCCTTCTCTACCTCGCCGTCGCCGAACTGCCCCTCCTCCCCTACCCTCTGCGTCTCCTCACGTGGCCCTTCTACTGGGCGTCGCAGGGCTGCGTCTTGATGGCCCTCTGGGCCATTGGCCAGGGCGGTCACCACGCCTTCTCCGAGTATGCCCTCCTCGACGACTCCGTTGGCATGCTGGTGCACTCAGCCCTCCTCGTGCCCTACTTCTCCTTTACGTACAGCCACCGGCGCCACCACTCCAACACGAACAACCTCGACCGCGACGAGGCGTTGGTGCCCAAGCCCAAGGCGAAGCTGCCCTGGTTCTCCAGGTACTTAAACAACATGCCAGGGCGGTTCCTTACGCTATTCGTTGCCCTCACCCTCGGCTGGCCGCTCTACCTCGCCTTCAACGTCTCCGGCCGCCACTACAGCACCTTCGCCAGCCACTACGACCCCTACGGTCCCATCTAGCTACTCCGACCACGAACGGCTCCATATCTACATCTCCGACGCCGGCGTCCTCGCCGCGGCCTGCGCACTCTACCGCCTGGCGCGCACGTACTCGCTGGGGTGGGTGGTGTGCGTCTATGGAGTGCCGCTGCTGGTGGTGAACGGGCTCCTGGTCCTGATCACGACCCTGCAGCACACACACCCGGCGCTTCCCCACTACGACTCGACCGTGTGGAACTGGCTAAGGGGGGTGCCGGCCACCGTGGACAGGGACTACGGCGTGCTCAACGGGGTGTTCCACCATACCACCGACGCCCACGTCGTCCATCATCTCTTCTCCACCATCCTGCACTACCACGCCATGGAGGCCACAAGGGCCCTGAAGCCCATCCTGGGGGAGTACTGCCACTTCGACGGGACGCCCTTCCACAGAGCCTTGTGGAGGGAGGCCACGGAGTGCGTCTACGTGGAGCCCGACGCGGGGGCCAGAAGCCGCGCGGCTTCTTCTGGTACGGGAACGAGTTATAGGGGAAATGTTTTTTTATACCCTCTAGGGTTGTTATTTTAATTTACTCTTAATTTCTCAACCATTTAAATGAATTTATTATGGTGAACAAATATGATTAAATCATTAAAATATATTCAATTGATAGTGATGTCGTAGGAAATACCTTAAGGAGTATATTAAGGATGTAAGAATAACATCACCTATTTTAGAATACTTTTTTAAGGCAAGGGTGTTGCTCTTACATTTTTAATGTAGTCCTTTAAGATACTCCTACCGTTACTATCAATTAAATGCACTTTGATCATCATAACAAAAAGTTCATTATAATAAATTCAATTGGATGGTTGAGAGGTTAAAAAAAATAAAAGCCTCTATGTCTCCTCCCTATATACTATTGTACGGCTCAAGATGCATGGAAGAGGAGGTGATGGGATACGGTTCCATCATATCAAGATCAAATGACTTATTCATCTTTCTGCATGTGTCTTACGGCACATGGAAGAGACATAAAGAATCATGTTTCTATTAAGAGTACATTAAGGGAGTAATTCAAAGGAGTATAGAAAGCATTTCCCTTGTTAACAAGACCTAGGTTGGTTGGAAGCCTATCTTATCCTACTAGTCCAAGCTATAAGTTAATCATATAAGTTGCAGCAAAAGGAAACAAGAATCATTCAAAGGGGTACTTCCCAACGCATGCATCTCTAGGATACATGAAGACAAAAAGGAAACATTTATTTTTTGAACTTAAAAAGTAGAGTTGAATTAATTTCTTCTCTTACTCTTTTTTGTCAAAAATATTTATAGATTCTCCATAATGGAGAGAGTATAGAGTTTGGCCTTTTAAATTTTCTTTTAAGTACCAAATTTTCTGCACCAGCATGATCGTTCTACTTTATTCGAGTTATCATTATGAGCTTAGAGATCCCGCAGAGAGAAATATTCTCCCTATGAGAGATTATTTTTATCACCATGATTGTTCCACCTTCTTTAGGTGATCAATTCAAGCTCGGATATCCTACCACAAGGAGGAATATTCTCTTTATAGACCCCAACACTTGGAAAGAACACTCTTTATAATCTCGAGGGATAAATTCTTCCTCCTGCACAACTAGTAGAGGTGGAATTTGAATAAAAGATCTCCTTTTTTTAGAAACAAAGTTCAATATTGCCACTCAGTTATAAATTTGATGTAGACTGGATCTATCACGACCGGATTCCGAGGCTGGAACCCGGAGAAGTGGATCCGAATCCGGTTCGGATCGGTGCTACCAAGGCCCGACGGGGATCCGGAAGGCCGAAGAGGCGGAGGCGAAGACGAGGGTCCGAAGGCCGAAGGGCGCTTCGATCGGAGCGGGCTCGTCTCCGGGAAGTCGGGGCCGAGGCCCCTTCGGGCTGTACTGTCGACAGGCGATGAAGCCGAAGCCGACGGTCTGAGGCCGGAAGGGTCTCGGACTCGGCTTGCTCTTGGATAGTGAGTCCAAAAACCCTTTTGCCGGACGAGGGGACAGCGCGGGGCCGAGTCTCCCGTCGCGGGGCAGCCGTCGCACGGCGTCGAGACCAGAGAGAGGAGTCCGAGGTCGGCGGCCGAGACCTACTCGGGAAGGTCGGCGATGATTCGAACCGAGCTCCTGCAGGAGGGAAAGAAGAAGAAAGACCGGTCAGCAGGAGTCCTGGGCTCTGGCCCTTAGGAACCCCCTCCGACGGTCAAGTTAGCTTCTGAAGATGATTCGATTCAGAAGGCAAGAAGTAGCTTTAATGCTATTTGGACCGTAGTCCTTAAGGGTCTCGGAGGCAAAGAGTTGCATACCTTTGGCAATAAATAGCGGTGTATTTATAGCAGAGGATAGAGGTTGGTTAACGGTGGTAGCCGATATAGGACTATGTTTGGGCTTACTGGTAAACCGTCATAGTGCCTGATCCGCCACCGGAGTGGGCCGGACTCGGCTATCGGGCCGAAGGGGGTTGGGCCGCCGATGGGCCGAAACCTGCTGGGCCTAGGGCTGCCGCGCTGTTCCCGGGCCGTAGGCTGATGGGCCGCTGACGGGCCGAAGCCTGTTGGGCCGGGAGCAACGGTGCCGCTTATGGGGCCGAGGGCTGCTGGGCCGCTGATGGGCTGGAGGCTCCCGGAGGGCCTGATACTGCTGCTGTTGGGCTGAACGGGGTTTGGGCCAGCTCTAATGGGCCGAATCGGATTCTGCCTCATTACATAGCCCCCCACTCTCGTCTTCTTCAGTTCTGAGATGGCGAGAGTAAAATCCGAAGCTTTCTCGAAGAAGTAATACGGTATATGCTTCGTTTGAAGAACCAAGCCGCTCCCCGATCGGGTATACGTGGCCGAAGCCACCCTCAGATCAGGTTACCTGCGGGTTTAGAAGAACTGTGCCGCTTCCCGATCGGTACGGGTTATTTGCGGACTTAGAAATATACCGTGCCGCTTCCCGAACCGGTACACATGGCCGAAGCCACTCTCGGTTCAGGTTACCTGCGGGCTTAGAAATATACCGTGCCGCTTCCCGAACCGGTACACATGGCCGAAGCCACTCTCGGTTCAGGTTACCTGCGGGCTTAGAAATATACCATGCCGCTTCCCGAACCGGTACACATGGCCGAAGCCACTCTCGGTTCAGGTTACCTGCGGGCTTAGAAATATACCGTGCCGCTTCCCGAACCGGTACACGTGGCCGAAGCCACTCTCGGCACGGTTTACACGGACTTAGAGAATATCATGCCGCGTCCTGATCCGGATTACATGGCCGAGAGCCATTCGTCGGATCGAAGGACTCGCGGACTTTGAGAGAATACCATGCCGCTCCCGATACGGTTTGCATGGCCGAAGCCACTCCCGGTACGGTTTACACGGACTTTAGAAAGAATACCATGCCGCTCCCGATACGGTTTGCATGGCCGAAGCCACTCCCGGTACGGTTTACACGGACTTAGAGAATATCATGCCGCGTCCTGATCCGGATTACATGGCCGAGAGCCATTCGTCGGATCGAAGGACTCGCGGACTTTGAGAGAATACCATGCCGCTCCCGATACGGTTTGCATGGCCGAAGCCACTCCCGGTACGGTTTACACGGACTTAGAAAGAATACCATGCCGCTCCCGATACGGTTTGCATGGCCGAAGCCACTCCCGGTACGGTTTATACAGACTTTAGAAAGAATACCATGCCGCTCCCGATACGGTTTGCATGGCCGAAGCCACTCCCAGTACGGTTTACACGGACTTAGAGAATATCATGCCGCGTCCTGATCCGGATTACATGGCCGAGAGCCATTCGTCGGATCGAAGGACTCGCGGACTTTGAGAGAATACCATGCCGCTCCCGATACGGTTTGCATGGCCGAAGCCACTCCCGGTACGGTTTACACGGACTTAGAAAGAATACCATGCCGCTCCCGATACGGTTTGCATGGCCGAAGCCACTCCCGGTACGGTTTACACGGACTTTAGAAAGAATACCATGCCGCTCCCGATACGGTTTGCATGGCCGAAGCCACTCCCGGTATGGTTTACACGGACTTAGAGAATATCATGCCGCGTCCTGATCCGGATTACATGGCCGAGAGCCATTCGTCGGATCGAAGGACTCGCGGACTTTGAGAGAATACCATGCCGCTCCCGATACGGTTTGCATGGCCGAAGCCACTCCCGGTACGGTTTACACGGACCTAGAAAGAATACCATGCCGCTCCCGATACGGTTTGCATGGCCGAAGCCACTCCTGGTACGGTTTACACGGACTTAGAAAGAATACCATGCCGCTCCCGATACGGTTTGCATGGCTGAAGCCACTCCCGGTACGGTTTACACGGACTTAGAGAATATCATGCCGCGTCCTGATCCGGATTACATGGCCGAGAGCCATTCGTCGGATCGAAGGACTTGCGGACTTTGAGAGAATACCATGCCGCTCCCGAGACGGTTTGCATGGCCGAAGCCACTCCCGGTACGGTTTACACGGACTTAGAAAGAATACCATGCCGCTCCCGATACGGTTTGCATGGCCGAAGCCACTCCCGGTACGGTTTACACGGACTTTAGAAAGAATACCATGCCGCTCCCGATACGGTTTGCATGGCCGAAGCCACTCCCGGTACGGTTTACACGGACTTAGAGAATATCATGCCGCGTCCTGATCCGGATTACATGGCCGAGAGCCATTCGTCGGATCGAAGGACTCGCGGACTTTGAGAGAATACCATGCAGCTCCCGATACGGTTTGCATGGCCGAAGCCACTCCCGGTACGGTTTACACAGACTTAGAGAATATCATACCGCTCCCGATACGGTTTGCATGGCCGAAGCCACTCCCGGTACGGGTTGACGCTGCCCTTGAATAACGTCGCTCTGGTTGGTGGATCAAGTCCTTCATCTCCATGAGCATTTGGGAAGGGGAAGCAGGCAAGGGCAGATGCCACTGTTGCGGGTCCCGTCGCCTCTCTCAGTCCCATTCCTCCCTGCGATACCGCTTTCGGGAGGAATGCTGGTCTTCGGGCCGAGGGTGGACCACTTGGGGGACAGGTGCCAAAGTTGCGTCGGCTACGCCTTTACCTTTAGATATCATCAGGGCCTCCCGGTTGACATACTTGTGTGCCCGGGCTACGAGGTCCTGGAAGGTAGGGGGATGGCGTTTCCCGATGGAGCCGAGGAGCCCTTCGTCCCGACATCCTCTGATCACGGCCGAGACTGCGATTGAGCTATCAAGGTTTGGGATTTGGGCGGCCTCGGTCCGAAACCTGGTAAAATACTCCTGGAGAGTTTCGGTGGAGCCTTGCCGGATGGCCAGCAAGCTGGCGGAAGTTTTACACTGCCGGGTGGCATCATAAAACTGGTCGATGAACAGCTGGCCCAACTGAACTAGGGAGTGGATGGAGTTGGGGGCCAGTGCTTCGAACCAGGTCAGAGCAGTCTTCTCGAGAGTGAGGGGGAAGAGTCGGCAGCGGACTGCTTCGGTGATCCCTCGGACCGAGAGGTAGGTGTTGAACCTCTGGAAATGACAGACTGGATCTGTCATTCCGTCGTAGAGGGGGCCTTTCGGCAGCTTGAAATTGGGAGGCACCTTGGTGGCCAGGAGCTCCGCCGTGAACGGGGTCCGCTCCAGGATGTTACTGGCCAGAGGTGCCCCGTACGGCCGAGACACCATCTTCTGCATTTCCTTCTTCATCGCCGCTAGCCGCCGGTCCAGGTCCGGGGCGGTTGAGGTGGCGACTGACTGTCCACCGGTTCTGACCGGGCGGAATTCGGACGAAGCAAAGCCTTGTTTTGTCAGGCGGTTGAAGCGAGGGGCTCGGGCAAGTAACGCCGAGGGCTTGCTGCGTGCTGAGGCGGTTCTGCCAAGGAAAACCGGTGCAGGTGCTGGCCGGAGCCTCGCATCTTGAACCGGATAAAGTGGAGGGAGCAGTGCTTGCTGAGGAAGCTGTCCTATCAGTCCCATGCGCTGGGCGATGGCAGACACCATCTCCTGAAGAGGCGCTAGGGATTTGACGGCAGTTGCCAGCGTTGCTATCTGCTGCTGGAGTACTCCCACCCGGTTGTCTTCCGCGACAAGGGATTCTGGTAAGACTGGCAGAGTCGCACTTGTCGGAGTACAAGGGGCGCCTTCGGACGGCAGTAGCTGTGCCGAGACTTCCCGTGCCTCTGCTTCGCTCTATCCGGATCGTCGGGTGACAGGTCGTTGAGACATGACTTGTTTTGTTGGTTTCCCACAGACGGCGCCACGTGATGTAGACTAGATCTATCACGACCGGATTCCGAGGCTGGAACCCGGAGAAGTGGATCCGAATCCGGTTCGGATCGGTGCTACCGAGGCCCGACGGGGATCTGGAAGGCCGAAGAGGCGGAGGCGAAGACGAGGGTCCGAAGGCCGAAGGGCGCTTCGATCGGAGCGGGCTCGTCTCCGGGAAGTCGGGGCCGAGGCCCCTTCGGGCTGTACTGTCGACAGGAGATGAAGCCGAAGCCGACGGTCTGAGGCCGGAAGGGTCTCGGACTCGGCTTGCTCTTGGATAGTGAGTCCAAAAGCCCTTTTGCCGGACGAGGGGACAGCGCGGGGCCGAGTCTCCCGTCGCGGGGCAGCCGTCGCACGGCGTCGAGACCAGAGAGAGGAGTCCGAGGTCGGCGGCCGAGACCGACTCAGGAAGGTCGGCGATGATTCGAACCGAGCTCCTGCAGGAGGGAAAGAAGAAGAAAGACCGGTTAGCAGGAGTCCCGGGCTCTGGCCCTTAGGAACCTCCTCCGACGGTCAAGTTAGCTTCTGAAGATGATTCGATTCAGAAGGCAAGAAGTAGCTTTAATGCTATTTGGACCGTAGTCTTTAAGGGTCTCGGAGGCAAAGAGTTGCATACCTTTGGCAATAAATAGCGGTGTATTTATAGCAGAGGATAGAGGTTGGTTAACGGTGGTAGCCGATATAGGACTATGTTTGGGCTTACTGGTAAACCGTCATAGTGCCTGATTCGCCACCGGAGTGGGCCAGACTCGGCTATCGGGCCGAAGGGGGTTGGGCCGCCGATGGGCCGAAGCCTGCTGGGCCTAGGGCTGCCGTGCTGTTCCCGGGCCGTAGGCTGATGGGCCGCTGACGGGCCGAAGCCTGTTGGGCCGGGAGCAACGGTGCCGCTTATGGGGCCGAGGGCTGCAGGGCCGCTGATGGGCTGGAGGCTCCCGGAGGGCTTGATACTGCTGCTGTTGGGCTGAACGGGGTTTGGGCCTGCTCTAATGGGCCGAATCGGATTCTGCCTCATCAAAACTCTTTGGTTAATTACTTCTTTTACTTGTCAAAGCGATGAGAATGGCCTCCTTATCTAGGGCATGTACAAGAGTAACTCTTAGGGCTTTACCTACCTGATATCGTATGTTTACATATGGTGGCGGAGCCAAGAGGTTTTGGAAGGGGCAAAGTAGAATTAACTTAATAACCTTAATTTGGATGCTAAAAAATAGATTTATCATAAACTTTCTATAATTTATTATGAATTTAAAGCCTTCCCATAAATGCAATTTTTTTGGCAAGTATAAAGATTCTTCTCAAGTTCACGATAAACTTAGTTATATTTATAAAAAATAATTAAACACAAGTTTATAAAATATGCATTTATCCAAAAATGATTTGTGATAACTCCATCTATATTTTTCTTAAGTTGCATCCAAAAAAGGACTATGGGTTAAAAAATGATATTTGCATCTTACAATCGAAAACAACAAGAATCAAGATTTAAATTGTCTTAAAGAGAGGAGTATTATACAATGATATGAATACTTCTCTGACATTACCAAAATAGGTCAAATAAAATACTTTGACCACATCATGTATATTATCTTTCTTAGTCTCCATCATGCATCAAAAGATCAAATTTTGAAGGAAATTGAGAATAATTTAACTACATTGTTTAGCACTTGTGATGTCAATGTCTTGAAATAAAAAATGACAAGAACTAAATTTAAAGTATCTAAAAGATGAAATTAAAAATTACAAGAATAAAGTGCTATGATGGATAGAAATTTAGTGACAAATTGATTATACTAAAGGGTCACTCGGTTTGACCTAAAATATCTTAATGGCTAGCCTACTTTCACCTAGTTCATCTACCCTATACTTGTGATTGCTCAATAGTGGTGGTTATTGAAATTAAGAAATGAAGATGTTGTGAAGAAAACAGCAAAAGTTTGATCGTTAGAGAATGAAGTTCTCAATGAAACAAAGAAGTGATTGCATATATGTATCTTAGACTGCGGGAGTGGATGTGGATTCTAAATTTCTCTTTCTTCGGCCGATTGAAAACGAAGAGCCTTTATTTTTAAAACTTTCAGTCTCTTTGATGCTTTTTTGGTAGATCGTCCAAGCTTTAGTTCTTTGCTTCTTTTCTCGATGTACCTTGCAAAAAAGACGCCAAAAACAAATCAAAAGGAAGATGATTAGAGCTATGAAAAGTGTAGTATATATTCTAATGAAGATATAAACATATAACTAAACTAAGAGAACTCATTTTTTCGGGGTTTGATTTTTAAACTCCTATATGAGATATAAGAAGGGGAATATGATGTAATGCAAGTGCATTGTGTGATTATGGTGGTGAAATGATGAATGTATGGAATCTAGAAATGAAGAGGAAAAAAAGGAAAAGTTGACTCCTTTAAAGCCACCCAAACTTCCAAAACCCTTCAGTGGAGGATGAAAGCCTCTTGGAAGAGGAAGATGAAGGCCCAAGAATGTTGACACATTCAAAGAGGGAGGGCTCTCTTTTCACATAGATGGATCTCTCAAAACACGTCCTAGCGAACCTCTTGATGCTTCAATGATAATAAACATATATAGAACATTAGATTTTTACAATAACCCTTTCAAAAATAAATATCTTGGGCTTTAAGGCTCTTCTAAAAGGGAAAACCTGCTCAAATTCTCCCTAAAGTCGAACCTATCTATGAGAGAAACTTTTCAATCATAAAGAGCACCTTTTGGATAGAAATGGAATGATTTTAGCTCGGAATTGAGCTTTATAGACTACAAAACTGACTTGCGTCTACTCGAAAGAACACCTTTTAAAAACGCGTCAGTTCACCGATATGTCTTTTAGAGGGACCAATTGAAGAAAGATAATCTCGAAAAAATTCGAAGATTAATATGTGATGTAGACTGGATCTATCACGACCGGATTCCGAGGCTGGAACCCGGAGAAGTGGACCCGAATCTGGTTCGGATCGGTGCTACCGAGGCCCGACGGGGATCCGGAAGGCCGAAGAGGCGGAGGCGAAGACGAGGGTCCGAAGGCCGAAGGGCGCTTCGATCGGAGCGGGTTCGTCTCCGGGAAGTCGGGGCCGAGGCTCCTTCGGGCTGTACTGTCGACAGGCGATGAAGCCGAAGCCGACGGTCTGAGGCCGGAAGGGTCTCGGACTCGGCTTGCTCTTAGATAGTGAGCCCAAAAGCTCTTTTGCCGGACGAGGGGACAGCGCGGGGCCGAATCTCCTGTCGCAGGGCAGCCGTCGTATGGCGTCGAGACCAGGGAGAGGAGTCCGAGGTCGGCGGTCGAGACCGACTCGGGAAGGTCGGCGATGATTCGAACCGAGCCCCTGTAGGAGGGAAAGAAGAAGAAAGACCTGTCAGCAGGAGTCCCGGGCTCTGGCCCTTAGGAACCCCCTCCGACGGTCAAGTTAGCTTCTGAGATGATTCGATTCAGAAGGCGAGAAGTAGCTTTAATGCTATTTGGACCGTAGTCCTTAAGGGTCTCGGAGGCAAAGAGTTGCATACCTTTGACAATAAATAGCGGTGTATTTATAGCAGAGGATAGATGTTGGTTAGCGGTGGTAGCCGATATAGGACTATGTTTGGGCTTACTGGTAAACCGCCATAGTGCCTGATCCGCCACCGGAGTGGTCCGGACTTGGCTATCGGGCCGAAGGGGGTTGGGCCGCTGATGGGCCGGAGGCTCCCGGAGGGCCTGATACTGCTGCTGTTGGGCTAAACGGGGTTTGGGCCTGCTCTAATGGGCCGAATCGGATTCTGCCTCATCACATAGCCCCCCACTCTCGTCTTCCTCAGTTCTGAGATGGCGAGAGTAAAATCCGAAGCTTTCTCGAAGAAGTAATACGGTATATGCTTCGTTTGAAGAACCAAGCCGCTCCACGATCGGGTATACGTGGCCGAAGCCACCCTCAGATCAGGTTACCTGCGGGTTTAGAAGAACCGTGCCGCTTCCCGATCGGTACGGGTTATTTGCGGACTTAGAAATATACCGTGCCGCTTCCCGAACCGGTACACATGGCCGAAGCCACTCTCGGTTCAGGTTACCTGCGGGCTTAGAAATATACCGTGCCGCTTCCCGAACCGGTACACATGGCCGAAGCCACTCCCGGTTCAGGTTACCTGCGGGCTTAGAAATATACCGTGCCGCTCCCGATACGGTTTGCATGGCCGAAGCCACTCCCGGTACGGTTTACACGGACTTAGAAAGAATACCATGCCGCTCCCGATACGGTTTGCATGGCCGAAGCCACTCCCGGTACGGTTTACACGGACTTAGAAAGAATAACATGCCGCTCCCGATACGGTTTGCATGGCCGAGCGCCATTCGTCGGATCAAAAAGGACCCGCGGACTTGAAGAACCGTGCCGCGTCCTGATCCGGATTACATGGCCGGGCGCCATTCGTCGGATCAACAAGGATCCGCGGACTTGAACCGTGCCGCGTCCTGATCCGGATTACATGGCCGGGTGCCATTCGTCAGATCAAAAAGGACCCGCGGACTTGAACCGTGCCGCGTCCTGATCCGGATTACATGGCCGGGTGCCATTCGTCGGATCAAAAAGGACCCGCGGACTTGAACCGTGCCGCGTCCTGATCCGGATTACATGGCCGGGCGCCATTCGTCGGATCAACAAGGACCCGCGGATTTTAACCGTGCCGCGTCCTGATCCGGATTACATGGCCGGGTGCCATTCGTCGGATCAACAAGGACCCGCGGACTTGAGCCGTGCCGCGTCCTGATCCGGATTACATGGCCGGGCGCCATTCGTCGGATCAAAAAGGACCCGCGGACTTGAACCGTGCCGCGTCCTGATCCGGATTACATGGCCGGGTGCCATTTGTCGGATCAAAAAGGACCCGCGGACTTGAACCGTGCCGCGTCCTGATCCGGATTACATGGCCGGGCGCCATTCGTCGGATCAACAAGGACCCGCGGACTTGAACCGTGCCGCGTCCTGATCCGGATTACATGGCCGGGTGCCATTCGTCGGATCAAAAAGGACCCGCGGACTTGAAGAACCGTGCCGCGTCCTGATCCGGATTACATAGCCGGGTGCCATTCGTCGGATCAAAAAGGACCCGCGGACTTGAAGAACTGTGCCGCGTCCTGATCCGGACTACATGGCCGGGCGCCATTCGTCGGATCAGCAAGGACCCGCGGACTTGAACCGTGCCGCGTCCTGATCCGGATTACATGGCCGGGCGCCATTCGTCGGATCAACAAGGACCCGCGGACTTGAACCGTGCCGCGTCCTGATCCGGATTACATGGCCGGGTGCCATTCGTCGGATCAACAAGGACCCGCGGACTTTAACCGTGCCGCGTCCTGATCCGGATTACATGGCCGGGTGCCATTCGTCGGATCAACAAGGACCCGCGGACTTGAGCCGTGCCGCGTCCTGATCCGGATTACATGGCCGGGCGCCATTCGTCGGATCAAAAAGGACCCGCGGACTTGAACCGTGCCGCGTCCTGATCCGGATTACATGGCCGGGTGCCATTCGTCGGATCAAAAAGGACCCACGGACTTGAACCGTGCCGCGTCCTGATCCGGATTACATGGCCGGGCGCCATTCGTCGGATCAACAAGGACCCGCGGACTTGAACCGTGCCGCGTCCTGATCCGGATTACATGGCCGGGTGCCATTCGTCGGATCAAAAAGGACCCGCGGACTTGAAGAACCGTGCCGCGTCCTGATCCGGATTACATGGCCGGGAGCCATTCGTCGGATCAAAGGACCGGACTTTAGAAAGAGCCTTGCCGCGTCCTGATCCGAAAAACATGGCCGAATGCCATTCGTCGGATCAAAGGACCCGCGGACTTTCTCGAGAAGGCCGTGCCGCTCTGATTCGGTACGCATGGCCAGGGCCACTCCGAATCAGGTTGCTGCGGACTTTTGCTGAGAAATCCGTGCCGCTCTGATTCGGTACGCATGACCGGAGCCACTCCGAATCAGGTTGCCGCGGACTTTTGCTGAGAAATCCGTGCCGCTCTGATTCGGTACGCATGACTGGAGCCACTCCGAATCAGGTTGCCGCGGACTTTTGCTGAGACATCCGTGCCGCTCTGATTCGGTACGCATAAAAAGCCACTCCGAATCAGGTTGCCGCGGACTTTTAAAGAATATCAATAGATTCTCCGAGAAAGAAACCTTTATTCATTCCTCCTGCCTAATAGTCCGGGGGGTGTAATTTACAAGAAGCGCCGAAGGTACTTCGCTTTTTAAATACAACGGAGGATGCGTGTCGGAAGGGGTCCCGACTCTGTGAGCCCCCCGGTCGCTTTTGTTTACAAACACTTCAGCTGTTTCAGAGGCATAGCCTTGGGGAAGAGGATCTCCTTGGATGTTGCCTCACCTCTCTGAGGTCATCGAGTTGCGCCTCTGTCGAGGCCATTCCTACTGGTATTGTGGCAGTTGGCCTTCTCTGACGAGGCGATCTATCTCCTCCCGAAGTTGCCGGCATTCGTCAGTCGTATGGCCGAACTCGCAGTGATATTCGCAGTACTTGCCGGAATCCCTTCGGCGAAGATCAGTCTTCATACGCTGTGGCGGCCGGAGCATTGATTTTATCTCCGTAAGCATTCGGGCAGGGGGAGAAATCAGCGGTAGGTGTCGTGGCTGCAGACCCTGTCGCTTGCCTCGGCCCCGTTCCTTTCGATACCGCCCATGTGAAGGTTCTTGATTTGCAGGTTGAGGATGAGCCGCTGGAGGGGCTAGTGGTGCTGAGGGCTCGTTTGCCGAAACGGCCTCGTCGGCAAAGACTTGCGGAGGCGCTGGCCGAGGCTCCTCGTTCTGTATAGGGCAAAAGGGAGGTGCTTGACCAGGGAGTTGGCTCAGTATCCCAAGATACCGGGCCATGGCGGATACCATGTCCGCCAAAGATGCGACCGTGGCAGTCAGTTCGATCATTTGCTGCTGAAGTTCCTTTATCCGGTTGTCTTCAGCTGTGGACCCTGGCGCAACTAGCCGAACCGCACTCGAAGGGACGGACGGGGTGCCTTCGGAGGGTGGTAGCCGCGCTGAGACTTCCCGTGCCTCTGTTTTGCTTTGTCCGGATCGCCGGGTGACAGGTTGTCGAGACATGACTTGTTTTGTTGGTTTCCCACAGACGGCGCCACGTGATGTAGACTGGATCTATCACGACCGGATTCCGAGGCTGGAACCCGGAGAAGTGGACCCGAATCCGGTTCGGATCGGTGCTACCGAGGCCCGACGGGGATCCGGAAGGCCGAAGAGGCGGAGGCGAAGACGAGGGTCCGAAGGCCGAAGGGCGCTTCGATCGGAGCGGGTTCGTCTCCGGGAAGTCGGGGCCGAGGCTCCTTCGGGCTGTACTGTCGACAGGCGATGAAGCCGAAGCCGACGGTCTGAGGCCGGAAGGGTCTCGGACTCGGCTTGCTCTTGGATAGTAAGCCCAAAAGCTCTTTTGCCGGACGAGGGGACAGCGCGGGGCCGAGTCTCCTGTCGCAGGGCAGCCGTCGTATGGCGTCGAGACCAGGGAGAGGAGTCCGAGGTCGGCGGTCGAGACCGACTCGGGAAGGTCGGCGATGATTCGAACCGAGCCCCTGCAGGAGGGAAAGAAGAAGAAAGACCGGTCAGCAGGAGTCCCGGGCTCTGGCCCTTAGGAACCCCCTCCGACGGTCAAGTTAGCTTCTGAAGATGATTCGATTCCGAAGGCGAGAAGTAGCTTTAATGCTATTTGGACCGTAGTCCTTAAGGGTCTCGGAGGCAAAGAGTTGCATACCTTTGACAATAAATAGTGGTGTATTTATAGCAGAGGATAGAGGTTGGTTAACGGTGGTAGCCGATATAGGACTATGTTTGGGCTTACTGGTAAACCGCCATAGTGCCTGATCCGCCACCGGAGTGGGCCGGACTTGGCTATCGGGCCGAAGGGGGTTGGGCCGCTGATGGGCCGGAGGCTCCCGGAGGGCCTGATACTGCTGCTGTTGGGCTAAACGGGGTTTGGGCCTGCTCTAATGGGCCGAATCGGATTCTGCCTCATCAATATGAAAGCGGTAAATGACGTCTACTATGGCGGATGTGATTTAGACAAATAGTAATCTATTTAAATAATCGATCAATAATTAGAAACATGATTCGCATCTACTACGGGTGATGTATTTCAGCTTAAATTAATCGATTAAAAATATGATTTGAAATTAATTAAGATTAAAAGTCTAAAAGACATCTACCAGGGGGGATGCGATTTGGAAAATGGATGAATTCCAACAAATGTGAATAAAAATCAATCAAATGATCAAATCAAAGACGATCTTAGGACATCACATGGTGATATGAGATTTACTCAACCTGAAGGTACTTTAACATCTTCTTTGAAAATGAATGAAGCAAAATATAATGGAGTGGCAGTGAAATGGAATGAAGTGAATGGACTAAAAAGTAGATATCAAGGTGTGATGGGACACGCGTTCAGTATCACATGATAGGAATTTTTTCAAAACAATCAATGAAGTTACTTAGCGAAATCTTCATAAATCAATCATGCTCGGATGGAGTGAATAGATTAGATAGAAGTATGTTCTTGGGCATGAAGGTAAGAGAGACAAATCAACTTTTACATGGGAAAGTACCTTTGGTCATAAACCTGTAAGTTTTACCACTGGAGAGTAGTTATCAGTCATTATGGATGTACTACAACCAACATGGATCTTAAGGAATAAAGATGAAATGTCTAGCGATAGGGAAAGATGTAAACAAGAAAATATTTCAAAGAATACTCAAAGAAACAGTAGAGAAAACTGAGTACTCAATTCAGAGTGAGATATCTCACATCATGTTAAGACTGAATGATCTTTAAAATGAATAATCAAACTTATTTTACCACAATGATTTTAAAATCCTACATGAATGTATGATGGGCTAAAAAGAATATTATATATATCTATATATAATCAAGGATAATATTATTAAGTTATTGCAAATGAGTCAACATACCAATTTTGCAAACCAATGCTAAACCGAAGCTCGTTTATCTACGTACCAGCTTATAAAATGAAACCATCATCTCCATCAAATCAACAACTTAATAACTTATCGATATGACTGAGACTCCTCTGGATGTATCATTATTTTTGTTAAAAGGAAACTCAAACTCCAAGTTTATCAAAGCTACAAGGTCCTTGACATAATCTAATAACTAATACCTTATAATAATGCAAATGAATTACATGAAAATGAATATATAATCATGGTTGGGAGTGAGAGACATAAATTAGTGGACAAATAAAACAATGATCGTAGTGGGACTACAAGGGATAATAGCACAATGGGATCAAGCACATCATAGTGGGACAAAATGCATCAACATCTTCTTTTCTTCCATTTTCCTATACTAATGTCAGTAATTATCAAAATAAATAATAAACAATGAATTTTCACCATTTTCATTGAATACCAGTGAGTTGTGTAGACATCTTTCAGATTTTCTAAAACGTGTCAAGTTGAGAAGACGTGATTTAGGTTATCGAATAGAGTGCTCCAAATTCATCTCTTGTGCAGCTTTCCACCCTTTGATGGCACCCCTCCTCCTCAAGAAAGGACATAGAACATGGTTGCATACCTTCATGCTTTATAAGTACCCTTTTAAGTTCCCTTTTGCCCAAGAAAAGATCCAAGCTTCAAGAGAAAGGGGAAAGACTCAAAGAAGAACTCAATCATTCAAGAAGAAGAGGGAGTTCAAACTTCAAGGCAATGGAGGGTTCTTCTAAGAAGATGAGCCGAATGAGAATATGATGATCAAAAGGATGTCAGAGATCGAGGGACACTTGAGCGGAAGGGATCCTAATCATCAGGTATGTACCACCTCTTTTCTCTTCGTCTTCAATTCAATTTCTTAAATTTGTACTCTCTATCACATGGTAAGACTATCAACTCATCTCATGCTTCTCTTCACATAATCAGTCAATCTTTCATGCTTCATTCAACCTCTCTCATCTTCATCACAGTGGGACTTCATCGAAATTGGCATCTCCCTTTTCCTTTCTTTCTCAAGGACTATCCTTTCCCAGGTCCAAGGCGGTTCTCTAAGCTTCTATGGATTTCTAAGCTCATGGAAAACATCTCCATCGGCATGAGAGAGATAATCACAAGGTGGAACATGCAAGTATTGAACATAATCTTTTAGCCTCGTTAGGCTTTCATGGAGAGATTTCATAGAAAGTATTATATCATGACTCGGTCACACTTGGCCATCAATGGGAGAGATTCTTGTATAGGACATATAGATTCTCGAGCTCAGGGAATAAGATATCATAGCTCAGCCACACTTGGCCATCAATAGGATAGATTCTCATATCTTGTTATCATGCTCAGTCTATCATCTTAAGTGATGACCATTAGTAGGAGAAAGCAAACCTCAAGTCATATTAAACTTGCCCTCAAACCTCAATAGACATCAATAGGAAATGGTTTGAAGTTTGCATATCACACTTGGTCAAAACTCTGCTTTTAACGATCACTAAGAGCACATACAAACTCACATTTAACTTCGAGTATCTTCCCCTTCTTGGGATGTACCATCAATGTGGAGTATCACAGTAACGTGGCCAGAATTACTAGATAGGTGTTATTTATATATACCAGATCTCATGCATGCTACTAATTAAGGGTTGTTACTAATCGTAGACACCTGTTAGAACATATCTTACAATAAAATTTCAGAATTAAAGCATATTAAAAAAATTAATGGCCTATTTGGATTTTATTTCAACGTGCAAAATAATTTAGAGGTCAAAGTACAAGAAAATAAATTCTAATGACCTGATGAGGCAGAATCCGATTCAGCCCATTAAAACAAGCCCAAACCCAGTTCAGCCCCGCAGCACCGATAGAAGGCCCTCAGCAGGCTTCGGCCCATCAGCGGCCCAATAGCCCTCGGCCCGTAAGCGGCACAGTAGCCCTCGGCCCAGCAGGCTTCGGCCCAACAGCCCTCGGCCCGTAAGCGGCACAGTAGCCCTCGGCCCAGCAGGCTTCGGCCCATCAGCGGCCCAACCCCCTTCGGCCCAACAGCCGTGTTCGGCCCACTCCGGTGGAGGACTAGGCACTATGGCGGTTTACCAGTAAGCCCGGAACATAGTCCTATATCGGCTGTCACCGTTAACCATCCTCTATCCTTCGCTATAAATACACCGCTATTTATTGCCAAAGGTATGTCTCCGTGACCCTCAAGGACTATAGTCCAAAAAGCATTAAAGCTACTCTTTGCCTTCTAAATCGAATCATCTTCAGAAGCTAACTTAACCGTCGGAGGGGGTTCCTAAGGGCCGAAGCCCGGGACTCCTACTGACCGGTTTCTTCTTCTTTCCCTCCTGCAGGGGCTCAGTTCGAATCATCGCCGACCTCCCCGAGTCGGTCTCGGCCGCCGACCTCGGACTCCTCCCTCCGGTCTCGACGCCGTGCGCCGGCTACCCCTCGACCGAAGGAGACTCGGTTCCGCGCTGCCCGCCCGTCAGTCGGAGGAACCTCGGCCCCACCTTCCGGAGACAAGCCAACCTCAGACCGAGCGACTCTCGGCCGCGGATCCTCAACCGCGTCTCTGCGTCCGTCACCTTCCGGATCCCTGTCGGGCCTCTTACAGCGATCCGACCCAGCTCCGGATCCAAAACTTCGGATTCCAGCTTCGGAATCAGGTCGTGATAGCTTCGGCTACATCACGTGGCGCCGTCTGTGGGAAACAAACAAACAAGTCATGTCTCAACGACCTGTAACCCGACGATCCGGACAGAATGAAGCAGAGACACGGGAAGCCTCGGCACAGCTGCTGCCCTCCGAAGGCGCCCCTTCTGCTCCACCGAGCGTGGCTCTGCCCGTCATACCAGAGTTCCTCGCTGCAGAAGACCGGGTGGGAGTGCTCCAGCAACAAATGGCAACGCTAGCCGCTGCCGTCACATCCCTCGCGCCTCTTCAGGAGATGGTATCCGCCATCGCCCAGCGC
This sequence comes from Zantedeschia hybrid cultivar, assembly GCA_030544215.1. Taxonomy (NCBI): domain Eukaryota; kingdom Viridiplantae; phylum Streptophyta; class Magnoliopsida; order Alismatales; family Araceae; genus Zantedeschia; species Zantedeschia hybrid cultivar. The sequence continues at coordinate 31,055,491 of JARZZO010000013.1, forward strand.
ATGGGATTGCTGGGACAGCTTCCTCAGCAAGCACAGCTCCCCCCACTCTACCCGGTTCAAGATGCAAGGTTCCGGCCAGCGCCCACACCGGTTTCCCCCGACGAAACCGCTACGGCGCGCAGCGAGCCCTCGGCGCTACCTGCCCGAGCTCCTCGCGCCGACCGCATAACGGAGCAAGGCTATGCTTCGTCAGAATTCTGCCCAGCCAAAACCGGAGGACATTCGGTCGCCACCTCGACCGCCCCGAACCTGGACCGGCGGCTGACAGCGATGCAGAAGGAAATGCAGCAGATGGTGTCTCGGCCTTACGGGGCACCCCTTGCTAGCAACATCTTGGAGCAATCTCCGTTCACGCCAGAGCTCCTGGCTACCGAGGTACCTCCCAATTTCAAACTGCCGAAGGGCCCTGTCTACGACGGGATGACAGATCCGGTCTGTCATTTCCAGAGATTCAACACATACCTCTCGGTCCGAGGGGTCGCCGAGGCAGTCCGCTGCCGACTTTTCCCCCTCACCCTTGAGAAGACTGCCCTAACTTGGTTCGAGACACTGGCCCCCAACTCCATCCACTCTCTAGTCCAGTTGGGCCAGCTATTTATCGACCAATTTTATGACGCCACCCGACAGTGTAAAACTTTTGCCAGCCTGCTAGCCATTCGGCAAGGCCCCACCGAGACTCTCTAGGAGTATTTTACCAAGTTTCGGACCGAGGCCGCCCAAATCCCAAACCTTGATAGCTCGATTGCGGTCTCGGCCGTGATCAGCGGGTGTCGGGACGAAGGGCTCCTCGGCTCCATCAGGAAGCGCCATCCCCCTACCTTCCAGGACCTCGTAGCCCGGGCCCACAAGTATATCAACCGGGAGGCCCTGATGATGTCCAAAGGTAAAGGCGCAGCCGAAGCAGCCTCGGCACCTGCCCCCCAGGTGGTCCGCCCTCGGCCCGAAGATCAAGAGCCCTCCCGAAAGCGATATCGCAGGGAGGAGTGGGACTGAGAGAGGCGACGGGATCCGCAACCGCGGTACCTGCCGCTACCCGCTCCCCCTTCCCGAATGCTCATGGAGGTGAAGGGCATGATCCGGCGGCCGGAGCGCATCAAGACCGATCTTTGCCGAAGGGATCCCGGCAAATACTGCGAGTATCACCGGGAGATCGGCCATACGACGGATGAGTGCCAACACCTTCGGGAAGAAATCGACCGCCTCATCCGGGAAGGTAGACTGCCGCAGCTTCGGCGAGAGCAGCCCCCGCCGCAGCGAAACCGGGACGTCTCCGAGACGGCCAGGCCACAGCAGCCCCCGGAAAAAGGAGCTGCTCCTCCGCCAAAGATCACCTCGGCCCCGGTGGAAGCATCCCATCAAAGACCCAGCTCTGGGTCCATTATGATGATATCCGGAGGACCGGGAGAAGGATCAAGGCGCCGGCAGTGCAGCTCTGCCACTATAGCAACGGTCGATGTCGAGCCGAAGCGGCCTCGCCAAGAAGATATTACCTTCGGCTCAGAGGACTTGACTGATATTCAAGTCCCTCACGACGACGCCCTCGTCATTAACGCTGTAATAAACAGTTACGATGTACATCGTATTTTTGTCGATAATGGAAGCGCCCCGAACATCTTATTGTACGATTGCTTTGTAAAAATGGGATTGAGTGAGGCTAATATGAAGCCTCACCGGGGCCCCCTCTTCGGTTTTAACGGTTCGCCCTGCCGAGTAGAGGGCATTGTCCGACTCCCTGTAACCATAGGCTCCGCCCCCCAGCAACTAATCGTTGAAACGGATTTTGCCGTTGTGAAAATCGATTCAGCCTACAACGCCTGTAGACACGCTAATTTTGACATCATTTTGAGTAAATTTCATATCATATAATAATGCCTCAGAATGGTCTAATATTTAATCATTAATTAATTTTTATTAATATTTTTGAGTGTCGGGTTTAACAAACATGTTTAAGTTAATCAATTAAATTGATTTTAACTTAAATTTTAGTTAAAATATGCAGAATACTAAAAGACGTCGACCCATGTGGACGCTATTTAGAGTTTATTCCTATTTTAACGTTTAAATTTGAATTTTAATCAATTGATTAATTAGCTAAAAGGCGTCTGTGAGAGCTGACGCGTTTTAGGTTTCCTAAGCTATTTTAACTTCTCTTCCGGAGTTTATCCTTATCTTAATTAGTGTAAAAGACGTCTACACATGTGGACGCGTTTTACCTAATAAAGATAAATATAAGTTTTTCCGGATATTTATCCTTATCTTAATTAATCTGAAAGGCGTCATCCAATATGGACGCGTTTTATATAATTATAGATAAAGATGAATTAATCAGTATTTATCTGTCGGTTAAGATGGATAAATCCGAAGTTTTTCAATGTTAATCACGAACGTAGAAAAAGTCTATAAATACCTTACATGTTGAAGAGTAAAAAAGTTAAGCGTAATTTGAAGTTAAGCGTGATCTTGAGAGAAGCATAATCTTTAGCGAGTTGAAGATCGAAGCATCGAAACGTCGGAACGCCGAAGCGCTGCTCTTTCCAGAAGTCGGCGTCCATTCTTCATCCAATTCAAAGCTTCATCCAATTGGACATAAGTGTTTCATTCCTGCATCTTTATTTTCATTTCATTAATTTCTCATTCTTCATCATCATTCTATGCAAACACACACAACACTGCATTCTTTCAAAACCTACTTGATTAAGGGGTTTCAAAAGCCATCCCAAAAAGTAAGTTTGATGTTTAATTACATGTCTAGGACCATGATTAGAATAGATACTGCTTTTACTTAAAGTTCTCATAATTGTTTTCTTTATCTCTTTTTCTTTCTATACTTTATGCTGCACTCAACTCAAACAAGAGAATCAAAAGGAGCAAATCAAGCACAAGTCAAAAGGGATTTTTGGACGATCCTCAACCTCAACCTCAACCTCAACCTCAAATTTCAAATTCAACGGCAAGAACAAAAAGCAAAGAAGGGCTCTATTTCTTCAGCCGGCTGAGGAAGGGGAACCAAGGACTCCATATCTTCCGCGTTTAAACAGGTAGGCGATCATACTTCTTTTGGAACTTTTTAGTTAAAAGTTTCTGGCGATCACTGCACTTAGTTGCTGTTTTTAATAGGTTAATTTTACACTAAATAACCTAGATTTTTCATGATAATCACACGGTCATTCTAAACACTCACAGCTTTTTTGGCGATCACGGTGGGACTTGGTCTCGCCATCTTTTAAGTTTCTTTGTTCTTGCTATCATCAACCGGGCACCCACGGTGCACCACTTGTGTCTTTCGACACGTCCTTACCAATTGGTGAGTGTTTTAGTTTAATTAATTTCCCTCGTACACCACGTGCACACCCCAGTGGCAAGATCTTGCCCTCCCCTTGATTAGTTTAAAAAGCTGTTTTTGTGATGAAAATGATGTGTGATTGATTGATTTTCTAGTTATTTAGTTGGTAAATTATCCTGTTAAAAATTGGGAACTAAAAAAAATCTACATGAGCTGATTATTTCCTGCTTTTAACCTGTTTGAGGAGGATTCAACCAAGAAAATCCTCCTACAAAACTGTTTCTGCGAACTGAAAAACGTCCAGGAGCACTGACGCGTTTCAAACCGCGTCAATACACCCAGACGCCTTTCAGTCTTCATATCTTCTTCGTTGTCTGCATCTGTTTCTGCGAAAAATTAAGTTCTGTTTTGAATAGCGTCGACTACACTCGACGCGATTCAGACAGTTTCTTAGTTATTTTTCAGTTTTCAGATTTTTGTGGCTTGAGTGCTAGTTACCCTTTATTATTAAGCATTAGAGGCCATCCAGGCCGTAGGACATACGCATTGAGGCGAATACCCTCCTTTTCTTAGGAACACATTACTTGACGTCAGCAACTCTCTCTGATTGGGTTGGTCCCTTGATCAGACTAGAGAAGTTGACGTTGAGACCTCCATAAGTCCCCAAAATCAAGGTATTCCTCCTTGATCATCGGGCTGGTTGTACCAATTGAAGTCCCGGTTAGATTCTGAAAGCGTTGTGAGAGAAAGCCCTAGAGAATAACGGTGGAAACTGAACTGAAACTAGGATCCTTCCCCTGAGTGAATTTGTGGTTTAATCCAATTCAAATAACTCAAAAAGGAATCTTAAAATCACGTTAAGCATCCACTTGATTGATTAATCTGTGTGCAACTTGTTTGTCAAATCTTTAAAAAAAATCTAACATCATGCTGTTACGATCAGGCAGGGATTTGAGTATGGCTCAAGACGCCATCATCAACTACGAGGGAGATGCTAATGCCCCTCAGGATTCTGACTACAACTATGAGAACGGGAGAGATGCTGATGCCTCCCGTAATTCTGCCCCCATTCCATATCGACATGATGGGAACGCCCGGACCCCTCTCTTTCATCCGCATGATCGATATCCTGATCCTCCCCCACATGAATATGCGATTCCTAATCCCGATCCTGAGGGAGACATGAATCAGAATGATCCCTCATCCTCTGATCCTGTGGATCTCGTCAACGCTTTGGGAGTTCTTGCCTCCCGACTGGACCCTCAGCAGTTCGAGGCGATCCAATCGATTCTGAAGGGAAAGGCACCCATGCAGCCTGCCGAGCCGAACCCTGTGGCTCCCCCTACTATTCCTCAGCAACCTTATTTTCCTCCTCCTTATATCCATCAGGCCGTGGAGGGCCTTCATATTACTTCTCGGCCAGCTGGGCCGCAGCTTTCATCCTCTAGACAACCGGCTAGACCGCAAACGCCTGCTTATCAAAATGCCCTCGGGCATGGCTGAAGCTCTGCCGGACCTCCCCTTTATTGTCCCCCCTGTCCAACGTACTTTAGGCAGCAGGCCTATCAAGTACCTCCACCTCCTCCTCCTCCCCAGGCAGATCTGACCACACAAGCATTGCTTGCCAAAATGGAGCGTATGAATGAGCAATTTAACAACCTCCAGAAGATGATGGGGGTCAAAGCTGTACCAGAAATCAACTTACCGAGCCTGCCGGTATTCCACCTACCACCCTCTGAAATGCCAGTGTACCGGAAGTACAACGGTACTGGTAACCCCTTCACATATCTGAAGGAGTTTATGTACGAATCCTCTTTCTGGCAGAACGACAAGAGGTCGTTGGCCTTTTTGTTCAGGAGATCTCTAGAGGGACCAGCCCTCGAGTGGTTCTTTTCTTTAGAACCCTCCGAAGTAGAGGATTACGGTATCGTTTCACGCAAATTTATCCAACGATACTAGGACAGAGTTGCACCCTCCTTGTCCATCACTGACCTTATTGCCGAAAAGATGAAACCTGATGAGGAGTTTGTCAGTTTTGCTGACAGGTGGCGGGGCCTGGCTGAAAAGGTGAAAGACCACTTGTCCGAATCCGAACAAGTGAAAATGTTGATTTCTAACGCCACGCCCCAATTCAAGTTAGTCCTCTCCTTGAACAATCTGACCAACATGGCAGAGCTCTATGAAAGAGCACGGTAATGCCAGAATGCTTTTAAGGACGCTACATTCTCTAGCGTCTTTGATCCTCACAGACCTAGCAGGCCTCCACCTCGGAAGCCTGCAGTGCCAAATTCTCCCAGCACAGGTCCGACTACTGAGGGCACGCTCTCTCATGAGCAAGTCAGTAGCATGAACAATAACTCGCCCCAGTTCGTGAGGAGTCAGCAGCAGTACCAGAGGCCACAGCAGCCGAACCAGCAAGGGTACAGGCAGTAGCAGAACCCCCATTATCAGCAACAGTATCAACGACCCCAGCAGCCGAATCAGAACCAGAACCAGCATTAGCCACAGTAGCCGCCACAAAGGCAATTGCAGTACCAGCAGCCCCAGCACCAGCAATATCCCCAACAACAACAGTATCAGCCGCGCGCACCGCCGGCGTACCATAATGTCCCTCCTCCTGGTGATTATAACCAGCCGAGAAGACCTCCAGGCCCGAAAAGGGCGGAATACCCTACCCTCCCAGAATCCTTGGCCGATATCTTCAGTGCTCTAATGGCAGCTAATGCCTTAGTCTTGCCAAGGGAAAAGGCCGTCTGGCCTCAAAATGCCGACACGTCCAGGTATTGCTATTTCCATAGGCAACCTGGGCATACCATTGACACCTGCTTCCAGTTCAGAGATTATATCTATGATCTCAATGAGCAGGGCGGCATAGACTGGGAGGAGATGAAAAAGTATATATTAGCCCTGAAGGCGAGAAGACCGCAACAACAGCAGCAAGTAAGACCACCAGCACAGGCAGCACCGCCACCAAATATGGGCATAGTGCAGAACCCGCTCCCGGAGCACCGGAACCAAAACCAAGTTGCCCCCATTCTGACGAATAGCCAGTCTGAGGCTAGTCGTGGGCAACAGTGGAGGATAGAAGACTCTTCTTCTCTTTGTTCAACGGGTCACGTTCAGAGTACCGCAGAACAACCACCACGCCGCACCATCCGCATACCTAGGCCACAACCCATTACCATCACCCCTCTACAGACACCCACATATCACTCGCCCGCACCCAATAACCCATTACCGCCACCCGCTTTCCTTAAGCCCATCATGCCCCATACCACTACGCCTCCACCATATAATCCACCGCAAACCAACTACGCACCCCTTTTACCATCTAGGCCATTACTCCGCGTACCATTCCCTACTTCGCCCATTACCACCACCACCTACCCAGATATACCCTTACCATCCAGACCGCTATTACGCGTCCCATTCCCCACTTCACCAACCACTTACCCATCCACCATCCAATCATCTAGGCCTTTAATCCGCACCATGCCACCCTACCCCGTCACCTACATATCAACCCTCCGCACCGCTTACGCCACCCGACTCTGCGGTACTCAAGGTGTCACCCGGATCCTCCACGGTTGAGGAACATGCGCTCCGAAGTGGAAGGATTTTCAACAAAGTCTTCCCTCAGTCCACAGTCAGAGACGGCCCATCACGGCTGACCGAGGAAGCCCATAATGAAGAGAGTGCACCAGGCACTCAATATGACTTGTTGAAACATCTGGATAGAACACCGGCACGGATCACCGTACTTGAATTGATCAAAAGGTCCAAGATTCACCAAGAAGCCTTAATGGAATACCTACAGAAGGTGATGGTCAATGAAGACGTGCCGGTAAAGAAAATTGCAGCACTACTAGTTCCTCAGGGGGATCAGCCCTCTATTACATTCCACACATCGGAACTAGCACCGCCAGCCGCCAGAAGCATGGCTCTAAGCATCACAGTCAATATCTGCAAGAAGGCCGTGGACGCGTGCCTGGTTGACACGGGGGCTTCAATCAATGTTCTACCCCCGAAGACCCTAGAGCTGTGCGGTGTACCCAAGGAGAAGTGGCTGCCTAGCCCCATTTCAGTTACAGCATATGACAACTCTACCCGTTCCCCTCTGGGAATGGTTTATTTAAAAGTGGAGCTAGGTCCCGTAAGTCATGCAGTGGTTGAATTTCACATTCTCGAAATTGACCCTTCTATAAATGCCATTCTAGGACGTCCTTACATTAAAACTTTTGAGGCGATTCCTTCTACGAATCACCAATGCCTCAAATTCCCTTTCAAAGGACGAATTATTAAAGTGACGAGTATGCCGATCCTTGCTGCTGCTCATACATTGAATACTAAATCTGCAGTTTTACCTGGCCGACAACCTTTTCTGTCGGTATTACAGGTCTACCGTCCAGTGGCTGATCCTTTGAAAGCCGCCACCATTTCTCCTTACCCATTAAATGCTATCAAAAGGGGGAAGTGCATGAGTACCCCAGGATGGAGAATCATGATGAAGAATGGCTATCAGCCTGGAAGAGGTCTGGGCACACAATTGCAAGGCAGGACTACTCCTGTCAAAGATCACCGAGCAGCACCTGGAAGTGGTCTGGGCTACAGGCCAAGAAGACTGAAGCAAGATCTGGTTCAGCAAGAAGAAATTGAAGAAGGTCGAAAAATTTGGGAGACAATGTCTACACCACCCAAAGAAGGCCGAGATCCCCTAACATGGACCTTGTATACACACTTTGTGAAAGGGCCCATACTTAGCCACGACAACACGGTGGTCATTACTTCATGTTTTGACCTCCATGACATATATGGGAGAGACTTGGCCAGACATTGTTCTGAACTACTTACGTACCAATCCTTGGAGGCTCTGCGGCCTATGAAAAGGAGAAAATTCCATGACCCCGAATGTGAATGGTACAGGTGGTTCGATCTGAGGGACCTCTATATAGCACTGAACAGATTATTCCTAGATCCTGCAGAACCCAAGTGGCCGCCGCAGATCGACGAGCTGATTGAAGGTCCTGGTGCCATCTTTGATAAGCGGATACTGCTATCAGAAGAAACCGATGAAGGGGAGCCAGATGACCCCTATGAAGCTGGTTATACAACAGATCTGCTCTGGAGGGGGACATACCATTCCCATATCTTTATGCTCCATACTCTATTCCGCACACTGCTCTTGACCCCGACTTGGTCGCGGGTCATCACTGAAGATATTCCACGGGCTCCGCCCGTTATGATCACTCTGTCCCCTCGGGACCTCATTCCATCCCCTCCTCTCGACCTAGAGAGGATGTATGAGCTGATCTGGGACATATTGCTATATGATCCCCCTAATCCTTTGGCCTTGGTGCCGCTTCCTCCGTCTGATCTTCCTTCCATTTGCATCCATTCTTGCTTTATGTTTAACTCCTCGATGATCCAAAAAAAAATGCCAATTTGGCAACAAATTCTTCCCAAATCCACATCGAGGAAACATCTTACTTGTCCGATTGCCCCCTACCGCGCGGGTCCGTCGGTCAAGATTCTCTCTTAGATCTACTCTGTCCCTCCCTACGGGAGGATTCCCCTGTATTTCCACATATATCCCAGGATTTTCATCCTGCTTCATCTTCATTAGGTTATGATAGGCAGTTTAGTGAAGTTAGGCAGTCTAGTTTCAGGCAGGTTAGTCAGGTTATGAAGCCTAAGGGTAAGCAAATTCCAGATAGATACCTCCGGGACTTAGCTGATAAGTGTTCTTCTTGCTCTTTAATCCCTCAGTTTTTAGAAGATCCAATTCAGATGCCAGAAGATTGTACGGACGATGAGTCAGTTAATGATGGGTATGGGGTATATGAGTTAGTGCATGGAAAAGACCCCATTATTGAAGATGAGGAAGATGATGAGGACGCGGCTGAGGCGTATGCCAGTGGAGTGAAGAGATTTGATGAACCCTCAGCTGCCGTAGAAGAGCCCACCAAAGAAATAAACTTAGGGACTAAAGACGAACCTAAGGTTGTCATCGTCAGCAAAAATCTTTCTACAGAGGATGAGAAGGCAATGGTACAAGTACTTAAGGACTATAAGGACACTTTCGCCTGGAGTTATGAAGATATGCCGGGGTTAGACTCATCTTTAGTTGAATACAGGTTAACATTAAAAGATGGAGCTAGTCCGGTCAAGCAGAAATTAAGGCGATTCCACCCACAAATGACTCTAAAGATGAAGGAAGAGGTCGATAAATTGCACAAAGCCAAATTTATTAGAGTTGTCCTTTATCCACAATGGGTGGCCAATATAGTCCCGGTTATGAAAAAGGATGGGAAGGTCAGGATTTGCATTGACTTCCGCGATTTGAACCGGGCATGTCCTAAAGACGATTTTCCATTGCCTCATATTGATGTACTCATCGATAACACTGCTGGCTATGAAACGTTATCGTTTATGGATGGATTTTCAGGATACAACCAGATTAAGCTGGCAGAAGAGGATCAAGAAAAGACCTCATTCACTACACCTTGGGGAACATACTGTTATGTTGTCATGCCATTTGGATTGAAGAATGCTGGAGCCACCTATCAGAGGGCTATGATGGCAATATTTCATGACATGATGCATATAGATCTAGAAGTGTATGTGGATGATTTATTGGTTAAATCTAAAACAAAGGCTGAGCACGCCAAAGTTTTGGCAAGGGTATTAGAGAGATCGAGAGAATATCAGTTAAAGATGAACCCCAAGAAATGTGTATTCGGGGTATTTTCAGGAAAATTGCTTGGATTCATTGTCAGCAAACGGGGAATTGAGATTGATCCCAATAAGGCGAAGGCTATCAGAGAAATGCCACCTCCCAAAAATTTGAAAGAATTGAGAGGATTAATTGGGAGGTTGCAATTTATTCGCCGTTTTGTCTCCCAGCACTCACAGAGGTGTAAGCCGTTTTACGAGCTTACCAAGCCAGGAGTCAAATTCAATTGGGACGATAAGTGTCAGGAGGCATTCGATGGATTAAAGGACTATTTGGCAAGTCCTCCTGTTTTGAGACCACCATCTCCAGACAAACTATTGATACTTTATATTTCAGTCCTGGATGACGCAGTGGGGGCTGTCCTAGCACAAGAGGATGAAGAAGGAAAGGAGAGGGCAGCCTACTATCTCTCTAAACTTCTCAACCCCGCTGAACAGAGATACACGGCGATGGAGAAAACATGTGCAGCATTGGTTTGGGTTGTTCAGAAAATGAAGCATTATTTTCTGGCCCATGAAGTCCACCTCATCGCTAGGATGAATCCGATCAAATTCCTTCTGGAGCAATCTGTTCTTACTGATAGGTTAGCGCGATGGCAAAGCTTTCTATCTCAATTCGATATCATTTACATTCAGCAGAAAGCGATCAAAGGCTATGCCATAGCAGAACATCTCGCTCATCATCCCCTTCCTCGATTTGATCCAGTGCGATCAGAGTTTTCGGATGAGGAACTGATGTCTGTAAATCAAATCAGAGATGATATGTGGACTCTGCATTTTGACGGAGCTCTGAATTCTCATGGAAAGGGTATTGGAATCGTTCTGTTATCACCTGAAGGTGTCACCATTCCACAAGCCTTTCAGCTTGATTTTCCAGTCACCAACAACATAGCTGAATACGAAGCACTTCTTGCTGGCCTCGAGGCTGCTCATTTTCATGGTGCCACTAAACTCAGGATTGTGGGTGACAGTCAACTAATTCTTCGCCAAGTGCTGACCAAGTATCGAACTCTTGATCCTAAGCTCAAGCCTTATCAAGAACTTACTTCTGCATACTCAAAGCTTTTCACAAAATTGATCTTTGTCCATGTCCCTAGAAATCAAAACATCATAGCTGACGCTCTAGCTTCACTCGCATCTTCCCTTGATTTTTCGATCAGCAAGCAATCCGAATCAATCATAGTTCATAAGCGTCTTTCACCTGCCGTGAAAGACCCTTCATTTCTTAGAACTAAGGAGAAATTGCTGAAGAAATTCAGAGATGGGAGTATTGTGGAGAAAAGAGAAATCATGTTGATGGAGCTGTTAGAAGAGATGGATGAGGAACAGAAGCCATGGTATTATGAAATTGCAAAATATTGTGAAGATCAATCGTATCTTGAGGAAGCTACAACTGAGGAGAAGAGAGCTATCAGGAGAGTTGCTCAACGATACACCTTAGTTGGAGGAGCATTGTACAAAAGAGGTTTTGATGGAGTTCTTCTGAGATGTTTAGACGAAAATGAGCTTTGGAAGGTTATGGAAGGAGCTCATAGTGGAGTTTGTGGTGGCCATATTAATGGACAGATGCTAGCAAAGAAAATCCTTAAACAAGGATTTTATTGGCCAACCATGGAAGAAGATTGTGTAGGATATGTCCGTAGGTGTGCCAAGTGTCAACTTCACGCCGACAAAATTCATTCTCCTGCATCTTCACTCCATCCTGTTTCTTCCCCATGGCCTTTCTCCATGTGGGCTTTCGACATTATTGGACCCCTTGGTAACCCAGATTCCGGCATTAAGCAAAAATCTTTCATTCTCACGGCAACGGAATACTTCACCAAGTGGGCAGAAGCTGAAGCGTACACGGAAGTCAAAGCATCAACCGTCTGCAAGTTCATCCTGAAGAACATCATCACAAGATTCGGAATTCCAAGCACCATCGTCACTGACAACGGACCGCAGTTCGTGTCACAAGAATTGAAGGATCTCTGCAACAGGTATAGAATTGCATTGCACCATTCATCTCCTTATTATCCGCAAGGCAATGGCCAAGCAGAGGCAACAAATAAGACTTTGATAAAAATCATCAAAAAGACGTGTAAGTCTAACAAATTCGCAGATTGGCCAGAAAAATTGGTTGAGGCTCTGTGGGCCTACCGAACTTCAATCTGCACGCCTACCGGGTAAACTCCTTATTCCTTAACATTTGGAATGGAGGCGGTAGTTCCATACGAGATCCTTATACCGTCGCTAAGAGTACAATTGAACAAGGAATTTTCCATTGATGAACATCGTTCAGCACTTCTTGCTCAATTGGAACTTTTAGACGAGAAAAGGTGGTCAGCTGCTAATCATGCAAAAGTTTATCAAAACAGACTAGCACGTTTTTATCAAAAGAAAGTCATTGAACGTAAGTTCAAAGTCGGTGAAATGGTCGTTAAAAGGATTTTTGTAAAACCTGGTGGTCCGCGTTCTAAGCTCCAACCCAACTGGGAAGGACCTTATGTTGTATCGCACGCTTTTCCTGGTAATGCTTATCGTCCAGTTAATGCAGAAGGAGAAGAGCTAAATCATCCCTGGAATGGTTTACATCTTAAGAAATACTACCCTTAGGTTAAAGAGTCGATCAGTATGGTACAAAGACCAGTGGAATCAGAAAGTTTATAAACTCAAATTTCCCAGTTAGTCTGGATAACTTAATTTCAAACCCATTACTACACACACTGACACGTTTGGTTCGTGAGTAACAAGAGATGCCAAGTCCTGAAGAATATCAAAAGCTTGACTAAAAGTGTAAAGTACAAATAATTCATGTTAAAAACAAAATTCTATTTTACACTCGGCCCATGATGTCGGAACGATGCTTAGAATAGACTACCAAGAATACCCGCCATCTTAGTAGGAGGCCGTCATAAAAAAAAGGGGGAGATCCGTTCCAAAAAAAAAAAAAAAAAAAAAAAAACATAGAAAAGCAAAAACAAAAGGCAAATGTCAAATCAAAAAGGCCATTACATTACAAACGTTACATCAAGGCCATGAAATGAAGCGAAAAGGAACGCAAGGTCGATAAATACCCCGGAAAGAAATGACCGAACCCCAACAGATATTAGGGTTGGAAAAGAACATCTTTTTAAGTCTCCGGAACCTTCTCATGGGCTTTCTAAACTTATTCTTCCTTTCTTTCTAAAAGGGTGTACTCCAAGCTTAAGGAATGGCTTAGATTGACTAAGGGTCAAATCATCAAATGGGATCACGAATGGAAACACAAGTTCAAACACGATGGGTTTAAGTTAAATTGTCAAAGAACAATTTGGAAATTAAGTTAATAAATGAATATGATCTTTTGATCTAAGTACCATGCTGATCTTTTAGTTAAAAATTCAAAAAAATTACATATGCCAAAAATTTCAAAAATAAAATAAAAATACATATGTCCAAAATTCAAAAAAAATACATATGTCAAAAATTCAAAAAAAATATATATATGTCAAAATTCAAAAAAAGCATATATTTCAAAACCGAAACAAAAATGAATATTTCAAAACATCAAAAAAAATATTTCAATTAGCATTTGCTTGTGGCATTTAGTGTGTTTCATTCCTTTTATTTTCAGTGAGCATCTGTTTGCTTGTATGTTGCATTTTTGCTTAAGTTTGATTATTCTCATTACCTTTGTTAATAAAGGCTATGCCTCTTGACCATTTATTGAAGGAAAAGATTAATTGACCATTTATTTGGTCAGGCAAGGGGCTAAGCCTAAATAGATACTTAACATGTTTGTTAAGTGATGTACAGAATACAAGACAAGTACAGGAACACAAGATTGAAGCCCAAAAGTTTCATGTATTTCATTAGAAGGTGTTTTGTACATGATACAATATAAAAAAAAGAAAGGTACAAAAGCCCTCAAGGCTGGCTCTCTCCTGCCCCCTCATCCATCTGACTCTGGGCCTCATCCTGGGCATCTGGCGGCGGAGCTCTAGGAGGTGGAGGCGGTCCCATCGCACTTGGCCCTGCCTGGCCAGATGATATGGCTACGCTGGCGGTAAAGGCACTCACTTGACCTCGGTCGATAGCCCGCTGGAGGGCTCGCTGGTATCTCTCCTCCACCGTACGGCGCTCATGCTCTGCAACCGAAAGACGGCCCTGGAGGCTCTCCATCCGAAGACGGTCGCGGTCCCTCTCCTCCGTCAGGATCTCCAGGCGAACCTGGAGTCGTGCCAGATCTCCAGTGGAGAGGCGCGCCACCTGAGCCTCCAACTCGGCAATGCAAGCAGCCGAAGTCCGTGCTTCTGCCAGCTCTGCATCCCTCTGTCGAAGGGCCTCCTGAAGCTCAGCAACCTGCAGAAGACGATTTTATTAGTCTAAGGCAATTAAGCAATGAGAATCAAATTTGGAAAAGAAAGCCAAAGGGAAGGAACTTACTCGAGTGGCCCGATCCTCCTCCGCAAGGGAAGCTCGGTGGATGGTAGAGGCAAGCTGACTCTGGAGGTCAGCCAGAGCAACGTCGTAGGCGGAGGAAGAGGATGATGACGCTCCGTGGGTAAGGGGAGCCGCCTAGGTGTAGACGGCTCGCTGCACCGGAAGACAACTGTCAGTGATTAATCGCCAAAACAATTAATTAATTAAAACATGCACTCATATTCATGCATACATACCAGGTCGAACAACTCTTGCTGGACTTGTGCTAGCTGGGCCTCCGCATCATGTAGGCGGGCCCGGAGGTCGATGATGACCGCGTCACGTGCATCTTGCATATCACGCATACATACATTCATTCACCAAATATAAATCAAGATAATAATAAAATTAAAGACGCATGAATGCATACTTACATCGAGTGGTCGGAGGAGCCGAAGCTGATCGGCGTAGTGAGCCCGGTACTGCTGGAGGTAGGCCTCGCTACTCTCCGCCCGTAACTCCACTCTGACACCCCGGCGGTGCCAGTCCTCGTATTGCTCCGGGAATTTCGCACGCCAATCTGTGAGGGCTTGCTTGCCCCTCATGCTCCTCCCCACGCCCTCCGGGACCTCCTCATCGATCCACTCCTGGTGGAGGCCCAGCGTCCTCATCACGAGCTGGAGGCAGAGAGGCTCGATTTCGTTGAGGCAATGCACCCACATTTGCCTCCCGAACCTCCTCCTGCCAGCCGTCACCCACGGCTGACCCTCCTCGCCCATACCAAGGTACGGGCGTCAGATCACCTGCATACAGGTTAGATGCATTCATAAATAAATTACACTTAATGAATAAAAAAATTGCATTTAATAAAATTAAACAAGTTAAAAATTTACCAGTAGCTCTGGGTAGTCCAAGAACTGACGGCGGAGGGCCGTCAGCTGGTGGTGCTGCGGAGCCGTATCCACGATAGGCTGCCAACGGCAGGCCAATGGGACGGCATTGGGACTCGCAATCCGCGCTCTGCCGAGCGAGAAATAGTAGTAACTCCACACCTGCATTCAGGAACATATAGGTTAGAAGAAACATCATATCATATTGCACTGCATATATAAACAAATAATTAAACAAGTTAATACCTGAAGAAACGGCGAGAAGCCGCTGACAGTGGTCTCACGGTCCGGCGTGACCGCGGACAGATCGGCGAAGAGGTGAGCCAGAAGGGCCGCACCCCAGGCATACTCTCCTAAGCTATCTAAGTCATCTAACAAACAAAGAAACCTACAGTGGATGTGGTCGCCCTTCGTACCGAAGAGCAACCGACCAAAAAAGAAAACTAAGAAGACCCTAAGCTGCCTATCTACCTCCTCCCCCTGACTAGGGTCACTACAATAGGCGGAGGAAGATGACTCGGCTAGCCTATCCCTAAACTCCTCCCGGGTCTCGTCAGACCGACGCCGGAGCTCGTCTAATCCTAAAGCTGCCTCTACCTCTACCCTGGGAACCATCCTAGACTCTCTGCCTAGGCTGGACACCTCTATCCCTAGAAGAGCCTCTGCCAGTCCCTGATAGTTGGGGTAAGTAACCCCACTAACTAGTCGGCCCTCTACCCTGAGGCCAGTGATCCTGGCCACATCCTCTAGGGTGGGGACCATATGCCCCCACGGCATTAGGAAAGCACGGCTTTCCGCATGCCACCTCTCCCGCAGCACCTGCAGGAGGACCAGATCGAGCCAGAATGGCTCGATGTCTAGTACCTCGCCGAATCCCATCCGGCGCAGGCGCGCCTTCTGGAAATCCGGGAGACCCCTATAGGCACCTATCACTAGGTCCCATAAGATCCTGGCCCTCATCACTCCCTGCAAATAAAAAAAACATAAAAACAAAGGTCAATAATGAATAAAAACAGGAAAATCAGTTCTATTTTGAAAGGCGTCAGCCCATATGGACGTCTTTTAAAACACGTCAACCTTTCTTGACGCAATTCTAAATATTTATTCCTAATTAAAAAAATTCGGAATTTATCTTGAAAGACGTCAGCCCATGGTGACGCCTTTTGAATGGCGTCACCTGGTCTGGACGCCTTTCAAGCCCAGATTCCGGGTTCTTTGAAGAACCTCGTTTTTCCCCTCTTCTCTTCATCTATTCACACCATAGGGATCTTACCGTGTGGAGGTCGCCCTCCTCTTCTTCTTCCACCGCCATGGGTGCCGGTGGAGGGAGTTCTTCCTCCAAGAAAGCCTCGGCTTCGGTTAACATCGCCGGAACCTCCTCGGGAGCTTCTTCTTCGTGCTTCCGCCTTCTCTTGGCCAAGGCCTTCTTTTTCCTAGATCCTTCACCACGTTCCATAGCTCGAGTAGAGGGAGTTTTGAGGGAGAGAAAGCGAGATCGCCGGTCGCCGGAGAGAGAGGAGAAAGAGAAGATTTTTGTGAAAGTGAGGAAGAAAGGGGGCCTTCGCGGGTCTGTAACGAAAAGGTTGAAAGGCGTCGACTCAGACAGACGCGTTTTTGAGCGCAAAAGTTGAGGCGGCAAGGACAGCTGTTTGAAATTGATTGAAAGACGTCCACCCATGTTGACGTGTTTCAGATTACCGCAAATCCTGGTCAGAGCCGTACAGAGAAAAATGATTAAAGGTGTCTGTGTGTCTTGACGCGTTTAAGGGAATTAATCATGGAATTAATGACAGAATCCTGGAGGAAGTAGGAGAGAGAGTTGAAAGGCGTCAACTATAGAAGACGCTATTTAAGCTTTAATCAGGTTTTGAGGATTAAATTGAATATATGAAAAAGGAATTATGGTTGAAAGACGTCTTTCTGAGTGGACGCTTTTTACATTTAACAGAACCCGAACTGTTGAATTTACAAGAAAAATCCAATTTTGACTAAAGGAAAAATCATGTACACATCACAGGAAGTTGAGGAAAGGTTTCAAGGCATGAAAAATCATTCTTTATTCAATGAAATCCTTTATTACATCATAAAGAAATAAAAAGAGAAAGAGGACATTTAAGGAAGAATTTCATGAAGACTTTTAAGGTAAGGAAATTTCAATCCTCTATCTCTATCTTTAGAGGATTTTACACGATAACTGAAGCCAAGGTTCCATAGAGTGGTGATGATTTGTACGGCTTCATAATCTTCGTCGGATTCCAAGTCACGCTTCTTGATTGGGAGTGTGGGAGAGAACTCAGGGAATTCACGACGGCCCAAGCTAAGTTGAGTAAGGCACCGATGTGGATTGTATAACACGAACTCGGTGGCTCCAATCAACTTAAGATCTGCTCCTGCTGCACGGCGCACCCAAACTGGCTTTCCAACAAGAGCAAGTGGAGATGAGTCGAATATGTCGGACGTCATGAGCTTCAAATACTCTCTCCAATCGGCTCGGGTCTTGAGCTTTGGAACCTTGTTAACCATGTGCTCATTGAACTTTACAATATTAGCAATGCAATGAATTGGACTATTCAAGAAGATCTGAGATGGATTCAGAGGCCTTTTCTTGCTATGCTCAAACTTGAAGTGAAGTTCAACCCACAAGGCAAAGAGTAGCATGCACCCATACGGAGGACGGCCCACGGACGCCGCAGAAAGCCCACTATAAAGATATGCCAAGAGTGCAGTGCTAATGGATTTACCTTCAAAGATTGCGCATACGGCACTGACTTGATCATCTTCTAAGATGTTATCATGCGCAGGGAAGAACAAGGCACCGGCAAGGCAGGTAACTAAAGCTTTCGTCACGTCTTCCGCTTCATCCTCCCTTAGATCATCAATTTCATATAGAGTCCACCCGGCTAGCTTTATAAGATTGATTCCCTTTTTGGTGAGGCATCCTTTAGCTTCTGAAGGATCCTTCATAATCGATGTCAACAATTGTTGACCGGTGATTCTCTCTTTTGTCAAGGCTATCTTATCTTTGTTCTCTTTGGTCTTTGGGAGACCTAAAAGAAGTTCCGCTTCTTCTAGAAGGATTGTGCACTCGAAGTCTTGGAAGAAGAACGTATGAGTTTGGGGATGCCACCACTCGATCAAGGCACCCATAGCCGCCCAATCTACATTCGCGCTCTTGTAATTCTTGGCAAGCACTACAAGTCCTTGAAGATTCCACTTGGATATGAACACTTGCATGGAAAGCTTAACACTTTTTGCAAGTTTACGAATCTAAGGGAGAGACGTGAATTTTCTTGGTCTAGGAAACATGGGATAATTCTGAAAATAAAAAGAGAGATTGATGAAGAACATGAAGAACATAAAGAAAAATTGAAGAGGAAGTTGATTGAGCTTACTTGAAGATTGGGATTTCTTCCATTAAGGTGATTCTCTATGTCGGCAAACTTCTCTAGAGACATCTTCATCTTCTTGTTTGAAGAATCCATCCCTCTTTTTCGGAGTTCCCCCTTCTTGAAGTTTGGGAAGCTTGGAAACCTTGAAGAAACCTTGAAAGTTTGGAAGAAAACTCAACTTTGGATCTTTGGATTATGGTAGGATTGCTTGGGAACAACCTAGGGGTGTTTATATAGAAGGAATTGCGATCCTAGGTAGACCTTTTCCGGATTGAAAAAGGGATGTGCATTGGTAGAGTTGGAATTCGAGTAGAGAACAACCAGAAACCTGTTTCTGTGAGTAAAAGGCGTCGAGGAACACTGACGCGTTTCAATGTTGAATGGCGTCTGCGCGACATGACGCGTTTTAGTAATTCTGCTATTTTCCCGAAATCCTGTAGTTTTTGGTGTTTAAATTGAATATTTATTTGGAATTACTAATAATTTTGATTGCAGAAAATTCTGAGCAAAGTTGGAAATATAAAGAAGATCTCATTGAGGGAGCCAAGAAGTCCCGACCATGGCTAAAAAGACGGTTATTTCTATCCTTGTACTCCGGTCATGTAATTATTTTGCATTCGCATTACTATATATTAAATATTTATTAGAACATATCAAGGACCTTGTGGTTTTGATGAAACTGGAATTTGAGTTCCCCTACACCAAAAACAGTGATAATTCCAGAGAATTCTCAATCGCACAGATAGGCCGTTGGATTGTTGATTAGTGAGGACGATGGTTCCACTTTTGTAAAACGGGGCGTGGATAAACGAGCTTCGGCTTAGCACTGAATTACAAGAATTGGTGTCTTGACTCATTAATGACAATTTAATAATATTATCCTTGATTAATTTATATTTTATTTGACTTTATATTTTTCTTTTAGCCCAGCATGCATCATGTAGGACTTTGAAATCATTGTGATAAAAATTAATTATTGATTAAGTTTCAGACCATTAATCAAATCACTTCAACATGATATGAAATATTCCATTCTGAATTGAGTATCTTGATTATCTTTGAGGTTCGCTTGAAGATATCCTTGGAATTCTATCCTTGCTTGGATTCTTTATCCAATATTTCTTATTTTTTTTTAAGATCCATCATGGCTGCAGCACGTCCACATTGGCTAGCAAACGCTTCCCATGATGAAACCTACAGTGTCTACGACCTGGGGTACTTCCCTGTAAGGACTGAGGCTTTCGGATTCGGTTTTCAGGGTCGGACCCTGTAGTTCTGGCCCTAGTGGGGTCTGGAACTCTGTGTTGTTTCGCGTCGAGCCCGCGAGACGCGGTTTAAACGGCGTCCACCGTGGCAGACGCGTTTCAGGTTCTGCCACGTGGACTGACTTTGGACCGCGAGAGTACGGCCCTGTCAGGTCGTCTGAACGGCGTCTGTGTGGGTCGACGCCTTTTAGACTGAGACTCTGGGTGTGTCAGAGTACGGCCCTGACAAGTTGTCTGAATGGCGTCTGTGAAGGACGACGCGTTTCAGAATCTTGTCAGAGCGGCCGTCATGTCACCTGATAGGCGTCCGTGCAGGTCGACGCGTTTTATCCAGTTTCTGGTTAACCCCGCGAGCCCTCCTTCTTTCCCACATTTTCTCCTACTCACCTTCTCTCCTTCTCCTCCGGCGACGGCGGCGACCCCCCTCCTCCTCCCTCTTTTCCTCACACCATTTCGCCTCTCCCTCCACTCCATCCTCTACCTGGCTCCTACCCCTACCACCTCCACTTCCACTGCGGCGTTCTACTCTCCGGACGGCGGCCGACGTCACGGTGGGGCTAGGACGACCTCGGCGGTACCGGCAGCGGCGTGGGGCGAGACAGGCGGACGGTTTGAAGCTCGGAGGCGTTCGAGTGTCCGGTAGGGTGACGGTTCCCACGGCTTTGTGTTTAAACCATGTTTTCCCCCGTTTATGCATGTTGTGGATCCTTGGTTTTGGGGGGTAGAATGAGCATGTTTAGGAGTTCTTTGATGATATGGGGGATTTGCTATGATTGAGATTTCCTATGGATTGTGTGCCCCTCTTTCTCCTCCATTTTTGGGTATTTTGGGGTTGTTTGGGTTGAAAAGGGGAGCCCTCGGGCTCATGGCAACTCTGGTTCCTGGGGTTGAAAGACGTCGTGCATGGACGACGCCTTTTCAAAGGGCGTCGGGCCATCACGACGCCTTTTAGACAGGAATCGCTTGACTGAGAGTTTGCCAGTTTGGGATTCTGGGACTAAAAGACGTCATGGGTGGTCGACGCGTTTTGAATAGCGTCGGGTAGCCATGACGCCTTTTAAGGCAGAAATCCCCTGTTTAAAGATTTCGGAAAATCCTGGTTTTCTGTGCTGAATGGCGTCTGAGGATGTCGACGCTTTTTGAAACGGCGACCACTGGTGTCGACGCGTTTTAAAGGGCCTGATTCTGAGGACTGATTTATATGAACCTGTACACGGAGCTTGAATGGCGTCGGCCTTGGGCGACGCGATTCAAGACAGAACCCCACTAATTCATGCCAGTAAAATGTGTTCATACTGTTAGACGATGGTTAGTGCATGTTTTAGTGTGCCCGGTGGAGATGGATTCTTCATGACTGGATGGTGTCACATGTGTGTTATACGATCGCGGACTTTTCACGTGACCGGATCGTACAGTGCTGAGTTTTGGTGGTTTTGTGTTACTGTGGACCTGGAGTGACATTGTAGCGATTTATCACCCTGTGCTGGTGGGGGCGTGAGCACAGCGCCGGTGGGGGCGTGGGCGGGGTGACGCCTAGTGAGAGAGGGTCACCTGGTGAACCCCGGGGTCAGCTAGTACTGGTGTCGGAGTGGTACATTCGGAGAGTCACTCATGCTGAGGGAAGGGGTAGTCACCTGAGCCAGTTGGGCCGGAGTAGCGAGCGTGCTATCCGAGGGGCTGCTCCTTGGTCTCAGCGGGTCGAGGTTTTTCTCACCGTTGTTTGTACGGTCGGCGAGTTCTATCGAGACGGCAGTTGTGGGTTTTCTAACGGTTGTCTTAGAATGTGCATGATTATTATATTTCGACTGCACGTGTTCTCACGTAGAGAATTAGATATCGTACCTGCCACTACACTTGTTACTTTACTGTTAGCTGTACTTTACACTTGTGGGTGTGTGCGTGGGCAGTGGGGATCGAAGGATCCCTACTGAGTCTTGTCTTGAGACTCACCCCTGCGGTTTTCAGGTGAGGACTCCCAGCAGACTTAGAGCGGCGTGTGCGGCCGGGTGGTGTGCCTTCAGCGGTTGTTCCGGGGTATGCCCCGATGTAGTTGTTATTTATCTTTGGCTTGTATGTTTAATTATTTGCTTCTGTTGGAGAATGTAATTATTTGCTGTATCGAGTCGCATTGTAATAATTTTAATTCCTGCACTTTTATTTCAAGTCAATGCGATGTGAATGTTTAGCTTAGTTTATTATTTATTTCCCAGACTTACTAGATCCTGGTTTGGTCCCAAATTAATGATTCGGTACCCATTTAGTAATCGGATCCCCGATTATAGGGTGGCGGGTCGTTACATTCCCACTCCGTGGAGGTTGATCGACCTTATTTCCTTGTTTACCTCATCCAGACAGGATTGATTCCATTGATTTCCTTGAGCTGTCTTCATTGATGATTTTGAGAAAAATTCTAATCATGTGATG
The DNA here is from genome assembly GCA_030544215.1 of Zantedeschia hybrid cultivar. Lineage (NCBI taxonomy): Eukaryota > Viridiplantae > Streptophyta > Magnoliopsida > Alismatales > Araceae > Zantedeschia > Zantedeschia hybrid cultivar. The sequence goes on from JARZZO010000013.1 coordinate 31,077,857, forward strand.
TTAAGAGCGTGTCTCATCACACCTTGACATCACCTTTTCAGTACATTCCATTTCATTTCACTCCCTTGCAAAGGCGATGCCAAGGTGAGGCAGCTGTAGACACGCTAATTTTGACATCATTTTGAGTAAATTTCATATCATATAATAATGCCTCAGAATGGTCTAATATTTAATCATTAATTAATTTTTATTAATATTTTTGAGTGTCGGGTTTAACAGACATATTTAAATTAATCAATTAAATTGATTTTAACTTAAATTTCAGTTAAAATATGCAGAATACTAAAAGACGTCGACCCATGTGGACGCTATTTAGAGTTTATTCTTATTTTAACGTTTAAATTTGAATTTTAATCAATTGATTAATTAGCTAAAAGGCGTCTGTGAGAGCTGACGCGTTTTAGGTTTCCTAAGCTATTTTAACTTCTCTTCCGGATGTTTATCCTTATCTTAATTAGTGTAAAAGACGTCTACATATGTGGACGCGTTTTACCTAATAAAGATAAAGATAAGTTTTCCCGGATATTCATCCTTATCTTAATTAATCTGAAAGGCGTCATCTAATGTGGACGCGTTTTATATAATTACAGATAAAGATGAATTAATCAGTATTTATCTGTCGGTTAAGATGGATAAATCCGAAGTTTTTCAATGTTAATCACGAACGCAGAAAAAGTCTATAAATACCTTACATGTTGAAGAGTAAAAAAGTTAAGCGTAATTTAAAGTTAAGCGTGATCTTGAGAGAAGCATAATCTTTAGCGAGTTGAAGATCGAAGCATCGAAACGTCGGAACGCCGAAGCGCTGCTGTTTCCAGAAGTCGGCGTCCATTCTTCATCCAATTCAAAGCTTCATCCAATTGGGCATAAGTGTTTCATTCATGCATCTTTATTTTCATTTTATTAATTTCTCATTCTTCATCATCATTCTATGCAAACACACACAACACTGCATTCTTTCAAAACCTACTTGATTAAGGGGTTTCAAAAGCCATCCCAAAAAGTAAGTTTGATGTTTAATTGCATGCCTAGCACCACGATTAGAATAGATACTGCTTTTACTTAAAGTTCTCATAATTGTTTTCTTTATCTCTTTTTCTTTCTATACTTTCTGCTGCACTCAACTCAAACAAGAGAATCAAAAGGAGCAAATCAAGCACAAGTCAAAAGGGATTTTTGGACGATCCTCAACCTCAACCTCAACCTCAACCTCAAATTTCAAATTCAACGGCAAGAACAAAAAGCAAAGAAGGACTCTCTTTCTTCAGCCGGCTGAGGAAGGGGAACCAAGGACTCCATATCTTCCGCATTTAAACAGGTAGGCGATCATACTTCTTTTAGAACTTTTTAGTTAAAAGTTTCTGGCGATCACTGCACTTAGTTGCTGTTTTTAATAGGTTAATTTTACACTAAATAACCTAGATTTTTCATGATAATCACACGGTCATTCTAAGCACTCACAACGCCATCTTTGGCCGAAAGCTAATCGGCGGGGTCGGAGCTGTGCCTTCGTCTTTCCGTCAAAAGCTAAAGTTTCATACTAGCCATGGAATAGGCGAGGCCAAGGGAAATCAAGAAGCAGCCCGGCAATGCTATATGATTTCGGTCAAAGGGAAAGCTGCAGCCGAGTCCCTGGCGATCGAATCATCAGCCGAGGCGTCCCCGGGAGAAGAACTCGTCGCCATTCCGGTTCCGGGAGGCGAAGGACGAACCCTAATGATAGGCTCCGGCCTGGAGAAAACCGAAGCGGAGAAGCTCATCGAATTCTTGAAAAAGAATCTCGACATCTTCGCCTGGTCTCCGACAGACATGCCCGGGGTCGACCCGGAGGTAGCGGAGCACCGGCTACACACCGATCCTAACCAACCCCCGATTAAGCAAAAGCGGCATACCTTCAATCAGGAAAGGAGAGCCGCCATCCAAGCCGAAGTGCAGAAGGGGCTGGACGCCGGGCACCTCCGAGAGGTGCATCACCCGGACTGGATCGCCAACGTAGTGATGGTGCCAAAGAAGGATGGCAAGTGGTGAATATGCGTGGACTTCACCAACCTTAACAAAGCCTGTCCGATGGATAGCTTCCTGCTACCTCGGATAGATCAGGTGGTGGATGCAACCTCCGGCCACGAACTCCTGAGCTTCCTCGACGCCTATTCAGGCTATCACTAGATCCGAATGCATCCGGATGATGAGAGCAAAACCAGCTTCACGACCGATCTAGGTCTATATTGCTATACCCGAATGCCCTTCGGCCTGAAGAATGCCGGCGCGACATATCAACGCCTCGTCAATAAAGTGTTCGCCCCGCAGCTCGGCCGCAACATGGAAGTCTATATAGACGATATGCTGGTCAAGAGCCGCATCGCTGCAGAACATTTGACCGACTTAGCCGAGACGTTCTCCGCCCTGCGGCAATACAAAATGAAGCTAAACCCGACCAAGTGCGCCTTCGGGGTAGCCTCCGGGAAGTTCCTCGGCTACATGGTCACCCACCGGGGGGTAGAAGCTAACCCCGAGAAGGTTTCGGCCATCTTACAGATGCGCCCTCCGGCAAACCTCCGAGAGGTACAGAGGCTAAACGGAAGGATCGCAGCCCTAAGCCGTTTCATGTCGAGGGCGGCGGATTACTGCTTCCCCTTCTTCAAGCTGTTGAAGAAGGCCAATAGCTTCGATTGGACGGATGAGTGCCAGGCAGCCTTCGACCAACTGAAGGCCTACCTCTCCAAAGTCCCCATTCTGTCCAAGCCAGTCCCCGGGGAGCCTCTGAGCCTTTACCTCGCGGTATCCGAGACAGCTATCAGCGCCGTCCTCGTCTGAGATCAAGACGGCATTCAGAAGCCAGTCTACTATACCAGTCGAGCCCTTCAAGGAGCAGAACTCTGGTATCTCGCTCTAGAAAAATTGGCTTTGGCCCTCGTATCGTCCGCGAGGAGGCTCCGGCCCTATTTTCTTGCTCATTCGGTGAAGGTCCTCACCGATCAGCCTCTAAGGCAAGTTCTCTCCCGGCCAGAGGTATTCGGCAGACTGGCAAAATGGGCGATTGAGCTAGGAGAGTTCGACATCTCCTACGCACCTCGGGTAGCGATAAAAGCCCAGGCATTAGCCGACTTTATCGCCGAACTCACCCCCGAAGCTTCCTCGGCACCTCAGCCGGAAGCCGACATATCCGAAGCCAAGGAAACTTCGGCTCGCACACCGGTGGACGAGTGGCAACTCTATGTAGACAGCTCCGCGTGCTCCACGGGCAACGGCGCCGGATGGATCCTGGCATCGCCCAAAGGGGTCGTCACGGAGTACGCATTACGCTTCTCCTTTCCAGCCACCAATAACGCCGCCGAGTACGAAGCCCTCATTTCCGGCCTCCGGGCCGCAAGTAAGCTTGGCGTCCGGAACCTAAAGGCCTTTAGCGACTCTCAGCTGATCGCCGGTCATATTTCCGGGGAATACGAAGCTCGGGATGCGATAATGGCATCTTATCTCCAGGTGACTCGTAAGATCCTTGCTCAATTCGATTCCTATGAAATCGTACGGATCCCGAGAGCCGAGAATGCCCGAGCCGATGCCCTTTCCCGGCTGGCGTCAACCCAAGACGGGGGAGGAGGCCGAATGATCCTAGTAGAGGAACTCGCCGAACCAAGCCTCGGCGAGCCTGAGGTCATGCAAGTAACCGAGGCCGAAGCCGAGACCTGGATGACTCCCCTCGTCACTTTTCTCCTCCGAGGAGAAGTCCCGCCCGATTCAAGGGAAGCGAAGCATGTTCGGCAACGCTCATCTCACTTCCTCCTTCTGGACGGGCTGCTGTATAAGAAGTCTTTCGGCCGACCGTTGTTACGGTGCCTCGGCCCGACCGAAGCCGACTACGCCATGAGAGAGGTACACGAAGGGGTATGCGGAGCACATGCGGGAGGAAGGGCCCTGGCTCATAAGCTTCTAAGGCAAGGATACTGGTGGCCGACACTCCGAGAGGACGCTTTAGCCCTCGTACGGCGCTGTGATCAGTGCCAAAGGTTCAGCTCCCTCATCCACCAGTCAGCCACCCTTCTGACCCCCTTATCCGACCCCTGGCCTTTTGCTCAATGGGGAATCGACCTCCTGGGGCCTTTTCCCATCGCCACCGGCCAAAGGAAATTCCTCATCGTGGCAGTAGACTATTTTACCAAGTGGGTAGAAGCCGAACCTCTCGCGTCAATAACCAATGGCAATGCTTGGAACTTCGTATGGAAGTCCATCATCTGTCGGTTCGGCATCCCCCGGGCCATCATTTCGGACAACGGCAAGCAGTTCGATAGCCGTCGGTTCAGCGATAACTGCGCCAGCTTCGGCATCCTTCATAAGTTCACTTCGGTAGCACACCCTCGGGCAAACGGCCAGGTCGAGGTCACCAACCGAAGCCTATTGCAGGGACTAAAAACCCGCCTCGGCGAAGCCAAAGGCCGGTGGGTAGAGGAGCTACCAAGTGTTCTTTGGGCATATCGGACTACGAGCCGAACCCCTACCGGCGAAACTCCATTTCGCATGGCTTATGGGATAGAAGCCGTTATTCCTGTGGAAATCGGCCTTCCCTCTCCAAGAGTCATTACTTGCGATCCGAAGGCCAACGAAGAGGTCTTGAAGGATCATCTCGACCTCATAGAAGAAACCCGAGATAAGGCTCGCGTTCAGCTGGCGGCTTATCAGCAGCGCATGGCCAGGTACCACAACACTCGAGTGAAGCCCCGAAGCTTTGAAATCGGGAGCCTCGTGTTAAGGAATGCTCATGCATCTAAGCCAGCCGAAGCCACAGGAAAGCTTGCCCCCAACTGGGAGGGGCCGTATCGGGTAAAAGAGGTAATCAGACGAGGGGCTTATCGGTTGGAGACCCTTTCGGGCCAACCTCTCCCTCGCACCTGGAATGTGGAACGCCTTCGACGTTATTTCATGTAAACCACTTCTCCCGGAATTTAGCCGGAGGGAATGAATAAAGAAGGTCTCTTTTTCAGAAAACCAAGGTATATCTCTAAGTCCGTGTAAACCGTACCGGGAGTGGCTTCGGCCATGCAAACCGTATCGGGAGCGGCATGATTTTCTATTCTAAGCCCGCAGGTAACCTGATCCGAGGGTGGCTTCGGCCATGTATACCGGATTGGGAAGCGGCAAGGTATACCTCTAAGTCCGTGTAAACCGTACCGGGAGTGGCTTCGGCCATGCAAACCGTATCGGGAGCGGTATGATTTTCTATTCTAAGCCCGCAGGTAACCTGATCCGAGGGTGGCTTCGGCCATGTATACCGGATCGGGAAGCGGCAAGGTATATCTCTAAGTCCGTATAAACCGTACCGGGAGTGGCTTCGGCCATGCAAACCGTATCGGGAGCAGCATGATTTTCTATTCTAAGCCCGCAGGTAACCTGATCCGAGGGTGGCTTCGGTCATGTATACCGGATCGGGAAGCGGCAAGGTATATCTCTAAGTCCGTGTAAACCGTACCGGGAGTGGCTTCGGCCATGCAAACCGTATCGGGAGCGGCATGATTTTCTATTCTAAGCCTGCAGGTAACCTGATCCGAGGGTGGCTTCGGCCATGCATACCGGATCGGGAAGCGGCAAGTTATATCTCTAAGTCCGTGTAAACCGTACCGGGAGTGGCTTCGACCATGCAAACCGTATCGGGAGCAGCATGATTTTCTATTCTAAGCCCGCAGGTAACCTGATCCGAGGGTGGCTTCAGCCATGAATACCGGATCGGGAAGCGGCAAGGTATATCTCTAAGTCCGTGTAAATCGAACCGGGAGTGGCTTCGGCCACGCAAACTGCGTCGGGAACGGCAGGATATCTCCTCGGATCGTATGAACCACGATTAGTAAAGGCCCCGGCCGCGTATACTATCGGTGGCGATACTTTATCGACTTCGTACCCGAACCTACATCGGGTCTCGGCCTTGCGAACTGCAACTAAAACGACGACAAGGTCTCGGATTCATGAAGAACCAGATTCGGTCGTTCATTCGTAACATAAAGGTAAAGCCAAAAACACTTTCTATATTTACAGCAGAGGAAGTACAAAATCGGCCATCCATCTGGCCGCAGGCTTACAAAGAAGAGAGAACAGAAAGCCTCGGGTAAAACACCTATTACGTTATTTCTCAAAAAGGCTTCGGGCTATACTCTCGCCATCTCAGAACTGAGGAAGACAAGAGTGGGGGGCTATGTGATGAGGCAGAATCCGATTCGGCCCATTAAAACAAGCCCAAACCCAATTCAGCCCAGCAGCACCGATAGAAGGCCCTCAGTAGGCTTCGGCCCATCAGCGGCCCAACAGCCCTCGGCCCGTAAGCGGCACAGTAGCCCTCGGCCTAGCAGGCTTCGGCCCATCAGCGGCCCAACAGCCCTCGACCCGTAAGCGGCACAGTAGCCCTCGGCCCAGCAGGCTTCGGCCCATCAGCGGCCCAACCCCCTTCGGCCCAACAGCCGTGTTCGGCCCACTCCGGTGGAGGACTAGGCACTATGGCGGTTTTCCAGTAAGCCCGGAACATAGTCCTATATCGGTTGTCACCGTTAACCATCCTCTATCCTTCGCTATAAATACACCGCTATTTATTGCCAAAGGTATGTCTCCGTGACCCTCAAGGACTATAGTCCAAAAAGCATTAAAGCTACTCTTTGCCTTCTGAATCGAATCATCTTCAGAAGCTAACTTAACCGTCGGAGGGGGTTCTTAAGGGCCGAAGCCCGGGACTCCTACTGACCGGTTTCTTCTTCTTTCCCTCCTGCAGGGGCTCGGTTCGAATCATCGCCGACCTCTCTGAGTCGGTCTCGGCCGCCGACCTCGGACTCCTCCCTCCGGTCTCGACGCCGTGCGCCGGCTGCCCCTCGACCGAAGGAGACTCGGTTCCGCGCTGTCCGCCCGTCAGTCGGAGGAACCTCGGCCCCACCTTCCGGAGACAAGCCAACCTCAAACCGAGCGACTCTCGGCCGTGGATCCTCAACCGCGTCTCTGCGTTCGTCGCCTTCCGGATCCCTGTCGGGCCTCTTACACCGATCCGATCCAGCTCCGGATCCAAAACTTCGGATTCTAGCTTCAGAATCCGGTCGTGATAGCTTCGGCTACATCACGACCTATATAAATTTGCCACAAAGTATAGATTTAGATTCCAAAGGTATAAAGATAGATTTCTCATATTTTGCAAGTTAATTCCAATTTCATACTTTTCTTAACAATTTTTAATAAGATATATCTAGATTTAATATTCCTAGCAACATTTTCAAATATTAAGATATAATTAAATTTTAAATCCTGAAAATATAACATATTTACAAAAAAAACTCATGTAATACAACTATTTACGAATAAATCCCCACAAACCCCTATGCATTGATACAAGATCCTGAAGTGTCACAAAAACTGTTGCTAAAGGGTGTGGAAATGTGTCACAAAAAATGATTATAAGGGCTTCTTTTGTAGGAGACTTAAGATTGCAGAGACTTTTTTGTAAATAGTCAAATTAGAGAGAGTTATCTATAATATCAAAAATTTTAAAAGACTGATAATCAAAAAGCCAAAAAAAAATAGCCAATGAAGAGAGTTAAAAACGAATCAAATGCACGTACACTCATCTAAACCGTTCGGTAGCCTCAAAAGCAATGTTGCTGGAGTTAGTTGACCAAGCAGCAATCAAACAATTATTTCTAGTCAGTATTTCAAAATGTGAGCACTGATATATTAAGAGGTTTCAGTTTAACAATCTCTACTTTTACCATAAGGTATTTGTGCATTTCTACTGCAATATTTACAACTATAGATGATTTTATATGGATCCAATAACTGCTAAAGGCATATTTAGATTTGAGCTTTTCTTAAAATGTGAATTTGTGTATATTTTCTCTGAGCATTAGTAGTGCTATCATACAGCTAGTATCTGTATCTGCCACTCGACTCCGTGTAAACCTGACCAATCATCATTGGCTGATATCTAAGCTGGTAAATGATACCTTTGTCCATACTAAAAATAACTTATGTAGAATACTCGTTTAAATTGGAATATGTAAAGCTATCATTTTAGACTCTTTTTTAATAACCTTAACTTCTTTTAAGAGTATTCCTAACCCTCTCTTCTTCTTTTTAACGTAACCTAGCCATACTTACAAGAGGTATACCGGATATTCATATTTAAAAGGTCATGTAAGCATATTTTTGGGAAAAATATTCACGTGAACTATTTCTAAGACTTTGCCGGGAGCAATACTTGCTGTAATGCCATGCATTGTAATCTAACGTGGATTGCAATGCATGGCTCAGCAGTAGTGCGATCGGATCCGATCGGACGGTTGCTGTGCAGTCTGTCTAAAATTTAGGAGACGGTTTAGGGGTATTTTTTAATTCTTTTTGTTTTCTTGTCGGATTTTTTAAATTTTTTTGAAACGTCCAATTAAAAATTCGAAGATACATCCGGATTGTTCGGGTCGGCTCCGATCCGAATGTATATTTTTTAAAAAAAAAACATGTTGCACGTAAATCGAAATTTGTGTTTAAAGTTTTTTAAAAATATATATATATACATTCGGATCGGAGCCGTTCCAAACAATCCGGATGTACCTATACATTTTTAACCGGACGCTCCAAAAAAATTTAAAAAATCCGACAAAAAAATAAAAAACGTCGACGGGTTGTGTAGCAACCCTCCTTTGTTGCGCCGATCGAATCATTGCTATGCCATGCGTTGCAATATGCACTGTGAATTCAATGCATGACATTGCAGCAATTATTAGTCAGTATAGGTACACCCTGCCTAGTCTTTTTTATTACCCATCTCATTATTGCCAGCACACGCTAACTAACTCGTGTTTATAAACTTTTTGGAGGGAAATGCTTAGATAACTGGAATTCTTTTTTACTTTTCTTTCTCATCTTATGTGGTTGAATGGGATTGATTTTTTTTTTAGTTTTACATTAATTACTGCTTGTGAATTTGTAAAAAACTCTTTGACTTAAACCCTTCCTTCGTTCGGGATAAAAAAAATGGGAAAAAAATCAGGTCATCTTAGCATTGCTCTTTTTTGGCGGCATAAAGAGATGACGAAAGAACGTTATATATGATGACACAGAATAGGGGTTATAATGATTGATGGCGCCTATGTATGAACTCCATGCTTCCTTCTCCGTGATTCTCTGATCACGAATGCTTTCCCTTCCTCCATGACTCTTCCCCGTCATTTTCTCCTTTTCTGTTACTAAGAAGCGAAGAATAATGCACACCAATAGTGGCGGATGCAGTCATATTCAGTGGGGGTTTCGGGATCTCACTAGATTTTATTAAGTTTATTGTCTTAATATAAAGTAGTCTATCTAAGATCTCACTAGTTCAACTTAGGATCACACTAATCTAATCAAATACCCCATATAATCTAGTCTAAAATTTTATTGACCTAACTTTATTTACGACTTAATATTTCAGTAACTCTACTGGACAAAATTTCTATGTCCGCTACTGCACACCGAAAACTGCCCCCCTCGTGAGGGGAGGACTAGTGTTGCGTTCCTTCCACACAAAGGGCAAGCATCTGCCCATTAAATGGTAATACAAGGTGTAAACTCTCATCGTGTAGAATTTGGAGGTCGATGAGTAGACCATGTAAAATCAAGATTTTTCCTTTTTCCTTTTTTTAGGTAAAGCAACAGATGACTCGAACCCTCGGCCTCTCCAGATAGGACTGTCAAAACCGGTTCGGACTCGTTATCAGACCCATTTAGACACATTAAGTTTGGATCTAGATATACTCGTTTACACATAAGAACCATGTTGCTATATGTGGTGCCGAATTATCATCAGATTTCTATGATTTTGAGCCTAAAATTAAGTCCATTTCAGTGATGCAGCATTGTTTAAGATAAATGAACTCTTTCTAGAGCCACTTATGGTTACATCAGACCTGGCCATTTATCCATTTACCCATTAATGTTATTGAGGCTACAATGCGGTCACTTGATTCAGATACCACTGACCTCAAAGCCACGCACACGCCTTTCTTTCCCTAATAAGAAAAGTTCCATCCATGGCAGGTTATATAATCTGGTGTAGTTTGAACTAATAGCTTTACCAAATGCATTAGCTGTGTGAAAATTCTTCAAAAGTAACTTTAATTTGAATCTTCTCAATTTAATGATCAGACAACTTTGAATGAATATAACAGAAAACGTGGTTTGTTATCTTTAATCTCTCAAATGTTAATTTTTATAGGGCAAGATGGAAGTGGAAACAAGATGATGAGTGATTTCTTTCAGAGAAAAAGATCATCCAAAACTAAGGCTTGTGCCAACCAGTCGATCAATGATGTGAAGCTCCTCTCACCTCTTAGCTTGAGTTTTAGTATGCTTCATTCTTATGCTCCGAGAATAAATGGGTCATTTAATAGGATAAGGTAATACGAGTCTAGATGTGCTTAATTATAGTCTTGGTCTAGCAAGATCCATGTCACTACTTGGAACCTTATCTTATCCTATTAGTTTTCAACCCAAATTCATAAGAATCCGTTATGATCTTTAAGAAAAACTACTAAAAAGGGTAATAAAACTTTTAAAATTTCCAATAGGGTCAAGTTCAAAATAAACAGAAAAAGATGATCCTCCTGAATTTTACATCCAAAAAGGACAAAAGGCACATTTTCTTGGCATACTATCGAAAACAAATTTAAATATTTTTCAAAAATACGATTTCACCCTAATCAAATGTGATGTGACTTTATATACTTCGTTATAGAATATTTAAAATAGATCATAAAATTTTTAATGTCTCAAAATACATATAATGGAAGGTCACTCCCATAAAATTTAATATCTAGTCCAGTGTAAGGTTACTGGTATATGTGATTAGGGAAACAAAGATACTTGATGTAGACTGGATCTATCACGACCGGATTCCGAGGCTGGAACCCGAAGAAGTGGATCCGAAGCCGGTTCGGATCGGTGTCACTGAGGCCCGATGGGGATCCGGAAGGCCGAAGAGGCGGAGGCGAAGACGAGGGTCCGAAGGCCGAAGGGGGCTTCGGTCGGTGCAGGCTCGCCTCCGGGAAGTCGGGGCCGAAGCTCCTTCGGCGGGCGAAGGGGCGGCGCGGGTGATGCTCCTTCTGGCTGTACTGTCGACGGGCGATGAAGCCGAAGCCGACGGTCTGAGGCCGGAAGGGTCTCGGACTCGGCTTGCTCTTGGATAGTGAGCCCAAAAGCTCTTTTCCGAACGCGGGGCCGAGTCTCCTGTCGCAGGGCAGCCGTCGCACGGCGTCGAGACCAAGGAGAGGAATCCGAGGTCGGCGGCCGAGACCGACTCGGGAAGGTCGGCGATGATTCGAACCGAGCTCCTGCAGGAGGGAAAGAAGAAGAAAGACCGGTCAGCAGGAGTCCCGGGCTCTGGCCCTTAGGAACCCCCTCCGACGGTCAAGTTAGCTTCTGAAGATGATTCGATTCAGAAGGCAAGAAGTAGCGTTAATGCTATTTGGACCGTAGTCCTTAAGGGTCTCGGAGGCAAAGAGTTGCATCCCTTTGACAATAAATAGCGGTGTATTTATAGCAGAGGATAGAGGTTGGTTAACGGTGGTAGCCGATATAGGACTATGTTTGGGCTTACTGGTAAACCGCCATAGTGCCTGATCCGCCACCGGAGTGGGCCAGACTCGGCTATCGGGCCGAAGGGGGTTGGGCCGCTGATAGGCCGAAGCCTGCTGGGCCTTGGGCTGCCGTGCTGTTCCCGGACCTTAGGCTGATGGGCTGCTGACGGGCCGAAGCCTGTTGGGCCGGGAGCGACGGTGCCGCTTATGGGGCCGAGGGCTGCTGGGCCGCTAATGGGCTGGAGGCTCCCGGAGGGCCTGATACTGCTGCTGTTGGGCTAAACGGGGTTTGGGCCTGCTCTAATGGGCCGAATCGGATTCTGCCTCATCACATAGCCCCCCACTCTTGTCTTCCTCAGCTCTGAGATGGCGAGAGTATAGCCCGAAGCTGCCAAAAGAATATCATAACAGGTGTCTCACCCGAAGCTCTGTTCTCTTTTTACTGGGAAGAGGGTGCCCTCGGTCGGCCGAGGGCTACGCGGTTGCTTCGTCCCCGCTCGGAGTGGCGACGACGGCTTAGAGCTAAGAAGCCGAAGGGCCGAGCCCTCTGACTCGTGTCAGGCTCCATTAAATGGACGGGATGGCGCGTCGCCTCGCGAGGAAGCACGGGACACGCGTCGCGCATCCGGCCGCTCCGTCGAAAACACAAAAGGATCCTGACCGCTCACGGGTCGTGGATCGCCTCGGCTCTCTGCCCGAGGCTTCACTCGGATTGCCGCCTCTCTCATCTTCAGCGCGCGGATCGGGACACGTGGCGCGTATCCGGGCGGTCAGCCGAAGGGTCGGAGCGCCCTCGGCCGTTGATTGCTTCGCTGCAAGTCCCGGAGCCGGCCCGTCATCATTGCCGAAGGACGGTGCACGTGGCGGCCATCTGCGAGGAGCGAGGGGACGAGCGGGACGATCTCGGCCGTTGGTTTCGGCGGGAGGCGCTCCGAGTGGGCTCTATAAATACAAGCCCTCAGCAGGGCACTGTTCTTCTTCCTGCTGCTGCGCTTGCGTTTCCTCTGCGATCATCCAAGCTTTTCTTCCTTCTCCAGCGGAAAGCTAGCTTCCTGAAGGCTTCGTCCGAGCTTGCCGGCCATCGTGGGAAGGTCTCCATTCCTCGGAGTGCATCGCTGGTGGAGCTGGGAGGTTTGAGAAGCCGCACTCGGTTCAGGAGAGATTTCCTCCCCCTTCCTGCGAGTAAGCCCTAGCTTTCCCCCTTCCCTTCGTGGCCTTATGGTCCGGGGTTCTTCCAGTGAGATTACTCCTTCGGACGAGGAGTATACTCCTTCCCACTCTCCGAGATCTCTTCTGTCAGATCCCCTCACCTCAGATTCCCGTGCCTCCGCGATGTCTGAAGGGTCCGAGGTCTCCGGGACTGAGGGGTCCGAGGTTTCCGGAGCCGAGGTTTCTGGGGCCAAGACCTCCGGGGCCGAGGCTTCCGGGGCTGAGTACGCCGAAGAGGTCCGGAACCCAGGCCAGGCTTCCACTTCGGGACGCCGTCGTCCTGACATGGCTTCGGAAGCATCCTGCGCCCTTTCGGACGCAGAGGTTATGCGCCTTGTTTCTTACTTCCAGCTCCCTTCCTGGATGACGGTCCTTCCGCCTGACTCCGCCACCCGGGCTAACACTTTCCGCCCGGGTTCCTTCTCTATTTATGTTGATAGCTTCGAGGCGGGTTTCCGTCTTCCACTCCCCACCTTCGTCATCAACCTTCTCAGCTTCTACGGGCTGGCCCCGTCTCAGCTTTTTCCCAACTCCTGGCGCACCGTATACGGCTTCTTGAGCGTCTTTGCTCATGTAAAGATCCGCCCTTCCATCAATGTCTTCCGTTATCTCTTCAAAATCCAAAGGCAGGGGAAGTCCGAGTGGTACTGTTTCATCCCTCGGGTCGGCCGAAGCGTATTCTCCGGGAAGCCTTCGTCTATCCATGGCTGGAAGAGGAAGTTCGTCTTCGTCTTCCTGCCGGAGAAAGAGGAGAGCGTGTGGCCCTTCCCTACTGAAAGGGCGCCGCGGGCCGCAGGCCTCTCGGATCCTCCTGTCCTCACCCCAGTCCAGAGCACCCTCGTGGGTCGCATCCAGATGAGGGCCCCGTACAATGTCTGGGGGCTTCTCAGCGCGTCGGAGCGTCTGGTGAACGCCGGGGTATGGCCGGATCCTCGGTCCGATCCGGTGCGGGCCTTCCCCTACCTTCCTCCCGGGGAGACTCCGCGGGGCCGCGGAGGAAGGGCTGCCGCTCCTCTGGCCGAAGCTCTTCCGGCTGAGGATGCTGATGAAGTTTCGGCCGAGGGTAAGTCGGCTTTAAGTTTGTACTTGCTCATTGTTCTGTTTCTGACATGCTCTTCTTGCTTGCAGCAATGGCCGATCTCGACGCCCTCCTCGATCGGATATCTGACCAGCGCGGTCCGGGCCGGGCGCCGGCCCCGCAGGCGGCAGGCAGGTCCGGCCGAGGCGCTGGGGCTCCGAGGACCCGAGGCGGGGTTCCAAGGACTGCGGCCTCTACTGAGGGCCGTGCCGCTGCCGCCGCTCTCGAGAGGGAGCAAAAGTCCAAATTCGCCGCTCGAAGGGGCGGCCGAGTGTCGAAGCGCCCCCGGTTGGAAGGGGCCGTGGACGCGGAGGAGGCTCCGCTGGTCAGGAGGAGTGCCGAGGCCCGAAGGGCCGCGAGGCTGGCGTCTCCTGAGGCGCCGAGGGGCGATTCCCCTTCGGCTGTGGCGGCCGGGGTCGGTGACGAAGGCGCCTGGTCGCAGGCGCCCCGGGCGCAGCGCAAGTGGTGGCGCCCCGAACCGGGGATTTATGAGGACGAGAGTATGGAAGACTCGCAGACGTGCCTCCGTCTGCTCCGCAGTCTTACTCTCCCTTCGGCCTTCGAAGGGCTGAAGCGTCATTCGGTCATCGACCTGGCGGCGATGAGCGCTCGGTTGTCGGTCCAGGTAATGAGCTTGAAGGTGCTTCAATCGAGCTTTCCTTAGCTTTCTCTTGATTTTTCTTTTTTCTGATCATTGTTTGCTTTCGGCCCGCAGGCTGCGGTGACGGGCAGCGTCCTGATGCACCATCAGGAGCAGCTCCGACTCCAGCTCCTGGAGGTCGAGAGGGAGTCAGACGGCTCGGGCGAGGGTACTTCGGTGGTGCCCGACATCGAGCCCTTAGTTGATGGGCTCGTAACCGCGAGTGCCCGGGCGCGGGCGCAGTTGGAGGAGAGGGCAGCTGAGGCCCGCGCTTCCGCCAAGGCCAAGGCAAAGGCCGAGGGGGAGCTCGCCGCGGCTCAGTCCGAGATCCGGGCCCTCAAGGTCCAGATTCAGGAGAAGGACTCCCGGCGGGCCTCGGAGAAGCGGCGACACACCGAGGAGGTATCGGCGCTGAAGCAGGAGCTGGAGGAGGTGGCGGACATGGCCGTAGCTGATTACAAGGCCGGCCCGGACTTCACCGAAGAGATCATCCAGGCTCAACTGCTGGCTTCTTCCTCCGTCTTCGACCTCGGGTTGGCTGTCGCTCAGAGGGCCTGCCCGAGCGTCGATCTGACTGGGGTCGCCCTACCGAGGGGTGAGGAAGCCAAGGAGCTCCTGTCTTGGTGGCAGGGACTTATGGCCGAGAGGACCTCGACTCCTGCGCCGGATGATGAAGCTGCGCCCGCCGAGGGGGCCCCTGAGGAGGCTGTCCCTGAGGAGGCCGCCGCTGAGGAGGCTGCCGCCCCTGAAGCAGTGCAGATCGTCGACTCTCCCTCTCCCTCTCCCTCTCCGGGACAAGCCGCGGCCGAGGCGGAGGAGGCCGAAGCCGAAGAATGACGCGGGGATCTGCCCCGGTTTCCGCTTCTTCTTCTGTTGTAAGCCCTCGGCTAAGGGTATGGCTGGTTTACGCTTCTTCTTCTATCGTAAACCTCTGGCCAAGTATACGGCCGGCTTTCACTTCTTCTTCTGTTGTAAGCCCTCGGCTAAGGGTATGGCCGGTTTTTGTACTTTCTTTTCTGTAAATATAAGGAATGTTTTCGGCTTTTACCTTGGTGTTTGTGTATGATCGACCGAATGTGGCCCTTCAGAAGCCTGAGATCCTGTCATCGTTCGCTATAGCTTGTAAGGCCGAGACCCGATGTAGGTTCGGATAGAATGTCGCCATAGTACTCGGCTGGGGCCTTTACTAACGTGGTCCACATGATCCGAAGGGACATCTTGCCGCTTCCGATGTATTTCGGGTGGCCGAAGCCACTCATGCTTCTGCTTGCGCGAACTTAGATATGCCCTGCCGCTTCCCGAACCGGTATACGTGGCCGGAACCACCTTCGGATCAAGGTATCGGCGGGCTTAGGAAGAATGCCATGTCGCTCCTGATACGGTTTGCATGGACTTAGAAAGAATACCATGCCGCTCCCGATATGGTTTGCATGGCCGAAGCCACTCCCGGTACGGTTTACACGGACTTAGAAAGAATACCATGCCGCTCCCGATACGGTTTGCATGGCCGAAGCCACTCCCGGTACGGTTTACACGGACTTAGAAAGAATACCATGCCGCTCCCGATACGGTTTGCATGGCCGAAGCCACTCCCGGTACGGTTTACACGGACTTGGAAAGAATACCATGCCGCTCCCGATACGGTTTGCATGGCCGAAGCCACTCCCGGTACGGTTTACACGGACTTAGAAAGAATATCATGCCGCTCCTGATACGGTTTGTATGGCCGAAGCCACTCCCGGTACGGTTTACACGGACTTAAAAAGAATATCATGCCGCTCCCGATACGGTTTGCATGGCCGAAGCCACTCCCGGTACGGTTTACACGGACTTAGAAAGAATATCATGTTTCTTGATAAAAGAAGTCTTTATTCATACTCTTCGGCTGTAAGCCCGGGGAAAAAGTGACTGACACATAATAACGCCGAAGGCGCTCAACATTCCAGGTGCGAGGGAGAGGCTGGCCCGAAAGGGTCTCCAACCGATAAGCTCCACGCCTGATGACCTCCCTGACCCGATAGGGCCCCTCCCAGTTGGGGGCAAGTTTTCCTGAGGCTTCGGTTGGTTTGGAAGTATGAGCGTTCCTCAACACGAGGCTCCCTACTTCAAAGCATCGGGGCTTTACTCGAGTGTTGTGGTACTTCGCCATGCGCTGTTGATAAGCGGCCAGCCGGATACGAGCCTTGTCTCGGGTCTCTTCAATGAGGTCCAGGTGGTCTTTCAGTCCTTCTTCGTTGGCCTTCGGATCGTAAGCAACGACCCTGGGAGAGGGAAGGCCGACCTCCACCGGAATAACGGCCTCTATGCCATAGGCCATGCGAAAGGGAGTTTCGCCGGTGGGGGTTCGGCTTGTCGTCCGATAAGCCCATAGAACACTTGGTAGCTCCTCTACCCATCGGCCCTTAGCTTTGCCGAGGCGGGTTTTCAATCCCTGTAGGAGGCTTCGGTTAACGACTTCGACTTGGCCGTTTGCTCGAGGATGCGCCACCGAAGTGAATTTGTGGAGTATGCCGAAGCTGGCGCAGTTGTCGCTGAACCGCCGGCTGTCGAACTGCTTCCCATTGTCAGAAATGATGGCCCGAGGGATGCCGAACCGGCAAATGATGGACTTCCAGACGAAGTTCCAAGCATTGTTATCGGTTATTGCCGCGAGGGGTTCGACTTCGACCCACTTAGTGAAATAATCTACCGCCACGATGAGGAATTTTCTCTGGCCGGTGGCGACGGGAAAAGGCCCCAGGAGGTCGATCCCCCACTGAGCGAAAGGCCAGGGGTCGGATAAGGGGGTAAGAAGGGCGGCTGCCTGGTGGATGAGGGAGCTATACCTCTGGCACTGGTCACAGCGCTGTACGAGGGCTAAAGCGTCCTCTCGGAGTGATGGCCACCAGTAGCCTTGCCTTAGAAGCTTGTGAGCCAGGGCCCTTCCTCCTGCATGCGCTCCGCATACCCCTTCATGGACTTCTTTTGTGGCGTAGTCGGCTTCAGCTAGGCCGAGGCACCGCAGTAGTGGTCGGCCGAAGGATTTCTTGTACAGGACCCCGTCCAGAAGAAGAAAGTGGGATGAGCGCTATCGAATGTGCTTCGCCTCCTTCGGATCTGGCGGGACTTCTCCTTGGAGAAGGAAAGCGACGAGGGGGGTCATCCATGTCTCGGCCTCGGCCTTGGCCTCAGCGACTTGCATGGCTTTGATTTCGCCGAGGCTTGGTTCGGCGAGCTCCTCGACGAGGATCATTCGCCCCCCCCCCCCCGTCTTGAGTGGACGCCAGCCGGGAAAGTGCATCGGCTCGGGCATTCTCGGTTCTCGGAATCCTCACGACTTCATAAGAGTCGAATTGGGCGAGGATTTTGCGAGTCACCTGGAGATAAGAAGCCATCATTGCGTCCCCAGCCTCGTACTCCCCGGAGATGTGGCTGGCGATCAGCTGGGAATCGCTGAAGGCCTTCAGGTTCCGGGCGCCGAGCTTCTTTGCGGCCCGGAGGCCGGAGATGAGAGCTTCATACTCGGCGGCATTGTTGGTTGCTGGGAAGGAGAAGCGCAGGGCGTACTCCGTGACGACCCCTTCGGGCGATGCCAGGATCCATCCGGCGCCGCTGCCCGTGGAGCATGCGGAGCCGTCTACGAAGAGTCGCCATTCGTCGGCTGGCGCGGGAGCCGAAGTAGCCTCGGCTTCGGGCGCGTTGGATACTGGCTGAGGCGCCCCGGAGGAGCCAGGGGTAAGTTCGGCGATGAAGTCTGCCAACGCCTGGGCTTTTATTGCTACCCGAGGAGCGTAGGAGATATCGAACTCTCCTAGCTCGATTGCCCATTTGGCCAGCCTACCGGACACCTCTGGCCGGGAGAGGACTTGCCTCAGGGGCTGGTCGGTGAGGACCTTCACGGAATGGGCCAGAAAATAGGGCCGGAGCCTCCTTGCGGACGAGACAAGGGCCAGAGCCAACTTCTCCAGGGCAAGGTACCGGAGTTCTGCCCCTTGAAGGGCTCGGCTGGTATAATAAACCGGCTTCTGCATGCTTTCTTGCTCTCGGATGAGGACGGCACTGAGAGCCGTCTCGGAGACCGCAAGGTATAAGCTCAGGGGTTCCCCGGGAACTGGCTTGGACAAGATGGGGACTTTGGAGAGGTAGGTCTTCAGCTGGTCGAAGGCTGCTTGGCACTCTTCCGTCCACTCGAAGTTGTTGGCCTTCTTCAGTAGCTTGAAGAAGGGGAAACAATAGTCAGCCGCCCTTGACATGAAGCGACTGAGGGCAGCGATCCTCCCGTTCAGCTTCTGTACTTCTCGGATGTTCGCCGGGGGGCGCATCTGCAGGATGGCCAAAATCTTCTCGGGGTTGGCTTCCACCCCACGGTGGGTGACCATGTAACCGAGGAACTTGCCGGAGGCTACCTCGAAGGCGCACTTGGCCGGATTCAGCTTTATCTTGTACCGCCTAAGGGCGGAGAAAGTCTCGGCTAGGTCGGCCAAATGCTCTGCAGCGATGCGGCTCTTGACCAACATGTCTTCTATGTAGACCTCCATGTTTCGGCCCAGCTGTGGAGCGAACACTTTGTTGACCAGGCGCTGGTATGTCGCGCCGGCGTTCTTCAGACCGAAGGGCATTCGGGTGTAGCAGTACAGGCCTAAATCGGTCGTGAAGCTGGTCTTACTCTCGTCATCCGGATGCATCCGGATCTGGTGGTAGCCCGAATAGGCGTCGAGGAAGCTTAAGAGCTCGTGGCCGGAAGTCGCGTCCACCACCTGGTCTATCCGAAGCAGCGGAAAGCTGTCCATCGGACAGGCTTTGTTGAGGTTGGTGAAGTCCACGCACATACGCCACTTGCCCTCTTTCTTTGGCACTATGACCACGTTGGCGATCCACTCCGGATGATGCACCTCTCGGAGGTGTCCGGCATCCAGCCCCTTCTGCACTTCGGCTTGGATGGCGGTTCTCCTTTCTTGATTGAAGGTGCGCCGCTTCTGCTTTACTGGGGGCTGGTTGGGATCGGTGTGGAGACGGTGCTCGGCTATCTCCGGGTCAACCCCGGGCATGTCCGACGGAGACCAGGCGAAGACGTCGAGATTCTCTTTCAAAAACTCGGTAAGCTTCTCTGCTTCAATTTTTTCCAGGCCGGAGCCTATCATCAGGACTCGTCCCTCGCCTCCCGGAACAGGGACGGCGAGGAGTGCTTCTCCCGGAGATGCCTCGGCTGATGACTCGATCGTCAGGGTTTCGGCTGCGGTCTTCCCCTTGACCGAAATCATGTAGCACTGCCGGGCTGCTTCTTGGTTCCCTTTGGCCTCGCCTATTCCGTGGCTGGTATGAAACTTCAGCTTCTGATGGAAGGATGATGGCACGGCTCCGACCCCGCCAATGAGCCTTCGGCCGAATATGGCGTTGTAGGCTGACTCGATCTTTACAACGGCAAAGTCCGTTTCAACGGTTAATTACCGGGGGGCGGAGCCTAAGGTTACAGGAAGCCGGACAATACCCTCTACTCGGCAGGGCGAGCCGTTAAAACCGAAAAGGGGGCCCCGGTGAGGCTTCATATTAGCCTCACTCAATCCCATCTTCTCAAAACAGTCGTAAAACAAGATATTTGGGGCACTTCCATTATCCACAAAGATCCTATGTACATCATAGCTATTTATTACAGCATTGACGACGAGGGCGTCATCATGAGGGACCTGAACATCAGTCAGGTCCTCGGCGCCGAAGGTGATGTCTTCCAGACGAGGCCGCTTCGGCTCGCCGTCAACCGCCGCTATGGTGTTGCGCTGCCGCGACCTTGATCCCTCCCCGGGCCCTCCGGATATCATCATAATAGACCCAGAGCTGGGTCTTTGATGGGATGATTCAACCGGGGCCGAGGGGGCTTTTGGCGGAGGAGCGGCTTCTATTGCCGGGGGTGGTTGTTGCCTGGGCGCTGCAGGGACGTCCCGGTTCTGCTGCGGCGGCTGCTCCCGCCGATACTGCGGCAATCTCCCCTCCCGGATGATGCGGTCGATTTCTTCCCGGAGCTGTCGGCACTCGTCCGTCGTGTGGCCGATCTCTCGGTGATATTCGCAGTATCTGCCGGGGTCCCTTCGGCGAGGATCGGTCTTAATGCGATCAGGCCGCCGGAGCATGCCCTTCACCTCCATGAGCATCCGGGAAGGGGGAGCAGGTAAGGGTAGGTACCGCGGCTGCGGGTCCCGTCGCCTCTCCTTGTCCCAATCCTCCCGGCGATAGCGCTTTCGGGAGGGCTCTTGGTCCTCGAACCGAGGTCGGACCACCGGGGGAGCAGGTGCCGAGGTGGCTTCGGTTGCGCCTTTGCCCTTGGACAGCATCAGGGCCTCTCGGTTGATGTACTTATGGGCCCGGGCCACGAGGTCCTGGAAGGTAGGGGGATGGCGCTTTCCGATGGAGCCGAGGAGCCCCTCGTCCCGGCACTCGCTGATTACGGCCGAGACCGCGATCGAGCTGTCGAGGTTTGGGATCTGGGCGGCTTCGGTCCGGAACTTGGTGAAGTATTCCTGGAGAGTTTCGGTGGGGCCTTGCCGGATGGCCAGCAAGCTGGCGGAAGTTTTGGACTGCCGGGTGGCATCATAGAACTGGTCGATGAACAATTAGCCCAACTGGACCAGGGAGTGGATGGAGTTGGGGGCCAGAGTCTCGAACCAGGTGAGGGCGATTTTTTCAAGGGTGAGGGGGAAAAGACGGCAGCGGACTGCCTCGGAGATCCCTCGGACCCGAAGATAAGTGTTAAATCTCTGGAAATGACAGACCGGATCTGTCATTCCGTCGTAGAGAGGGCCCTTCGGCAGCTTGAAGTTGGAGGGTACCTCGGTGGCTAGGAGCTCCGCCGTGAATGGGGTCTGCTCCAGGATGCTGCTGGCGAGGGGCGCTCCGTGAGGCCGAGACACCATCTGCTGCATCTCTTTGCGTATCGCCGTCAGCCGCCGGTCCAGGTCCGGGGCGGTCGAGGTGGCGACGGATTGCCCTCCGGTTCGGGCCGGACGGTACTCCGACGAAGCATAATCCTGCTCCGTCAGGCGATCAGCGCGAGGAGCTCGGACAGGTAGTGTCGAGGGCTCGCTGCGCGTCTCCGTGGTCTCGTTGGGAGGAACCGGCGCAGGCGCCGGCCGGAACCGGGCATCTTGTACTGGGCAGAGCGGGGGGAGCGGCGCCTGCTGAGGAAGCTGTCCCATCAGCCCCATGCGCTGGGCGATGGCGGATACCATCTCCTGGAGAGGCGCTAGGGACGTGACGGCAGCGGCCAGCGTTGCCACTTGCTGCTGGAGCACCCCCACTCGGTCTTCCGAGCCGAGAGGCTCCGGTATGGTTGGCAGAGGGAGGCTCGGCGGGGCAGAAGGTGCGCCTTCGGAAGGCAGCATCTGCGCCGAGGCCTCCCGCGCTTCTGCTTCGCCTTGCCCGGATCGTCGGGTCACAGGTCGCTGAGACATGACTTGTTTTGTTGGTTTCCCACAGACGGCGCCACGTGATGTAGACTGGATCTATCACGACCGGATTCCGAGGCTGGAACCCGAAGAAGTGGATCCGAAGCCGGTTCGGATCGGTGTCACTGAGGCCCGATGGGGATCCGGAAGGCCGAAGAGGCGGAGGCGAAGACGAGGGTCCGAAGGCCGAAGGGGGCTTCGGTCGATGCAGGCTCGCCTCCGGGAAGTCGGGGCCGAAGCTCCTTCGGCGGGCGAAGGGGCGGCGCGGGTGATGCTCCTTCTGGCTGTACTGTCGACGGGCGATGAAGCCGAAGCCGACGGTCTGAGGCCGGAAGGGTCTCGGACTCGGCTTGCTCTTGGATAGTGAGCCCAAAAGCTCTTTTCCGAACGCAGGGCCGAGTCTCCTGTCGCAGGGCAGCCGTCGCACGGCGTCGAGACCAAGGAGAGGAATCCGAGGTCGGCGGCCGAGACCGACTCGGGAAGGTCGGCGATGATTCGAACCGAGCTCCTGCAGGAGAGAAAGAAGAAGAAAGACCGGTCAGCAGGAGTCCCGGGCTCTGGCCCTTAGGAACCCCCTCCGACGGTCAAGTTAGCTTCTGAAGATGATTCGATTCAGAAGGCAAGAAGTAGCGTTAATGCTATTTGGACCGTAGTCCTTAAGGGTCTCGGAGGCAAAGAGTTGCATCCCTTTGACAATAAATAGCGGTGTATTTATAGCAGAGGATAGAGGTTGGTTAACGGTGGTAGCCGATATAGGACTATGTTTGGGCTTACTGGTAAACCGCCATAGTGCCTGATCCGCCACCGGAGTGGGCCGGACTCGGCTATCGGGCCGAAGGGGGTTGGGCCGCTGATGGGCCGAAGCCTGCTGGGCCTTGGGCTGCCGTGCTGTTCCCGGACCTTAGGCTGATGGGCTGCTGACAGGCCGAAGCCTGTTGGGCCGGGAGCGACGGTGCCGCTTATGGGGCCGAGGGCTGCTGGGCCGCTGATGGGCTGGAGGCTCCCGGAAGGCCTGATACTGCTGCTGTTGGGCTAAACGGGGTTTGGGTCTGCTCTAATGGGCCGAATCGGATTCTGCCTCATCAATACTCAAATCCAAATTTATCGGATCTAAACAAGTCGGCATTGCGTACGGTCCCACTTCAACAACCTTACTCCTAAATATGAGGCATCTGAATTTAAACAAGTAGCCCGCTCACACACCACAAAATAAATAGAAGAGATCCTCTCAGTATACATTTAGATCGGAGTCCAACAGTACTGAGAGGAAGAAGGCCTAGATATTTGCTAAATTTAAAAATTATATAAGAAATGTTTTTGTAATATTTGACCCTTTCCTCCTCTCAATACTACTGGACTTCTCTCCAAATGTGTAATGAGAGGATCTCCTCTCTAAAATAAATGTCACCGCCGTTCGGGAACATCATGTAGCACAAATTTCGTAAAAAAGTTTGCCATATCTCGTAACAAATGTACACTTGCCTTCTGATTAGTGAAAAAAAAAAAAGAGAGGAAGGGAGAGAGAACAGTAAAACAGATGAGGAGAAAATAATTTTAAAAAAGAGAGCTAAAAGGAAAATAAACCAAGGAAAGGGGAAGGCCCATCTCAGCCGTCTATTCATAATCTAACAGCCCTCCAGCAGCTTACCGAACCGGCCGGACTGCCCGAACCGGTACGCAAAGGACCCGCTCCGCCAGTACTCCTCCTCCTCCCTCCACTTCCCGTCGTCGAAGTTCTGCGAGTAGCTGACCGAGTCGTAGCCCGCCGCCGCGTGGCGCCCCGCCCCGCCGCTCGCCGCCGCCGGCAGCAGCCCCATGGCCCGCCGCACCTTGCCCCACAAAGCCGCCCACCGGACCCTCCTCATGTGCCTCGCCACCCATCTCCGCCGCCAGGAGTAAAACAGCACCGTCCGCTTAACGAAGGCCCATGCATGCGGGGTTGAACCGCCTCCCTCCCGCGGTGGTCGCGCCCCTGCCAACCGGCGGTAGTACGCCCCCCTACTGCCGCAGCTCGGCCCGGAACCCCCGCTCCTGGCGTTAACGCAGCTCATCTCTCTCTCTCTCCTCGTTTGGTGCCTGTGATCTCTTCTTCCTCTCTCTCTCTCTCTCTCTACACTTGTTTGGTTCTTCTTGCTCTTCTTCTAACGCCTCTCTCTCTCTATCAGCTGGGCGTAGTCATGGGAGTTGGCATTTCGCAGCTGAAGAATTTATAAGGCCCAGTATTAACAGTTGTCTACGAAGGGACGAAACTACCCTTCCAACAGATCAGCATAACGAGGGCAACGTCGTCTTCTCAAATAGCCGCCGAGCTGTTGGACCGGGTTCGCTGGGCCACGTCTTGGATCCGTTCCGCGTGACGGCGCTCTCTTTGGTTGGTGGCCTCGCGGCTTCCAACTCCACCGTGGGCCACCATTTATCTCCCCGTGAGAATAGGGTAGGTGTGCAAACGTGGAAGAACCTTGGTCTTCTGATCGTGATCACACGGTTTTAAGTTTGGGGCCTCCCACCGCGGGGCCCGCGGCGCAGACGGCGGTGGGGCTTGGACCCGGGGACCGGCTGGGCCGCACGATCTAATGATTAGGCCTTCTTTCTGGGTTGAAAGCTGTCATTGGAGAAGCCTCCGGAGCAGCTTTGTTTTGTGGAAGACCCCACAGGCAATCATCTCTCTGTTAATTATTGTATTGATACCAACAAATCTTAAGGAAATGAAAAGGGTTTTTTGCATATATATCCCTCAAAAATATCTTATTTGCATGTATAGCCACAATTCGCACATATCATCATCAATATCTCTGTAATCTTCAAAATATTGCATTTATGTTCTCCCGTCAAATTTAGGTTAATTTCAACGAAATATGTCAAAAATATTACATAAATCATGACATCATTGGAGGCGTCGGGGTTACAAAATGTAAGATGTTAGGATATTGAGGGGTATATATGCCAAATATTGTGAATTTAAGGGTATTTGTGTCAGACCATTATATTGAGAGGTATAAAATGTAACATTTTGAAGATTGTAAGAGTATTGATGATAATATGTGAGAATTGGGACTATATAAGCAAATAGGATATTTTTGAGGGGTATATATGTAAAAAACCCAAAAGAAAATATGGGAGAATTAATCTGTCATTTAAAGGAAGATGGACGTTGGAAGGAATTTGAAAACAATGTAAAAAAACAAGCTTCCATTTGAGTTTCTATTATCAAGTTGGTAGGCTGATGTTATGGATCAGGAAATGAAAGCGTGGTGTGTTTCTGTTAGGTTGCGACGATTCGTTTCTTGTTAGATCCAGGCTTTACTGAGAATGGGATAAGTTAGTGTCTAGGCCTGACTAAGATTAATGTTTGTGATTATGCTCTATAATTTATACTATAATATTAAAACAGAGTTCCGATGATCCCGTCAAACTTAAAATCATGACATACGAACAGCAGGAGAATCTTTCTCTATCTTTATCTTTTTACGAAGAATTAGAATGCTGTGGAATTAAGATCCTTTTTTTATTTTTTAAATATTTAAAAATTCTCTCCCTCTATCTCTCTTTACGAAAAATTAAGATGTGTGTGTGTGACTAATTAAGGCCTCTATCTAGCACACCTAACAGCCTGTTCCCTTATTTTGATTTATAAAAATGGGCCACCCTAAATCAGAAATATAGTATTTATGTATTTTCTTATTTTATTTTTTTTGTCTTTTGTAACTTATAGGCATCTAAGCAAAATGCTTTCTTATTTCAAAATCGTGAAAATTTATTAATATTTTGTTATTTCTAATAGATCTTTCTTTTGGAATTGATGTATTAATTTTTTGAATAATTATACAAAATTAATTCGACTTATACTAATTAAAAAAATTATTTATTCAAATATGATATTTTCCTATGCATCGCATGGTATAGAACTAGTTAATCGTTAAATTAGTTTTCCCACCAAAACTAAAACTAAGACACATGGTAGCACGAGAACTCTCACTCTCTCTATCTCTCTTTATGAAGAATTACTAAAGCAAAGTTCTTGTTTTCCCACTAAAACTAAAAACTTATTTATTAAAATTTGATATTTTACCATGCATTGCATGGGTATAGAGCTACTTATATCTTGTTTGTGTGGATCTGAGCACATAGAGAAGAAAAAGAGAATTATCTAAGATTCTTATACCAACTGTCTACGATCAAAGGTGTTGCACATTAAATTTAGGTTAAAAATGAACGAAGGTGTTAAATCTTCTTGTCTTTTTGTGAGTAAGCTTGTACAAATTTTCTCGTCCATGATAGTATTGGTTTGAAAAATATTCCATGAGTATTTGTTGTGCCTATACACTTAATATAGGGTTTTTTGATATTGATCCTTATAAAGATAGTAATTTTAAATGAATCCCTATATCTTCTATATTTTGATATTAATCTCTATAAAGTTAATATAATTTAACGAGAAATCCTTCCAATTAAGAATCATTAAAAAAACAAATATTTACAGAATATTATTCAAATCAATATTAAAATAGATGAAAATACTTGAAATGGCTATGAAAGATAAAAACTAACCCCAATAAATACTAAAAATGATGTAAACAAGTTGAGCCTAATAATAATTTATTATTTGTTTTAAATTATCCAATCAGAAATCAAGTTATGTGGACTAGTTGGGCGTGTTTGGGTGACTTAAAAAAATTAACTTTTTTTTTAATTTTAACTTTACAAACAACCAATGCAACACTGGATGTTGGTACAACAAGTAAAACTCAAAATTTAAACAAATATATAAGTGACTT
This sequence comes from Zantedeschia hybrid cultivar, assembly GCA_030544215.1. Lineage (NCBI taxonomy): Eukaryota > Viridiplantae > Streptophyta > Magnoliopsida > Alismatales > Araceae > Zantedeschia > Zantedeschia hybrid cultivar. Next base: position 31,104,541 of record JARZZO010000013.1, read on the forward strand.
TTTTTAGATTCGATGAAACTTAAACTCATATTTAATTATGGTAGAGTTAAGAGAAACTAACATAATCAAACAACAAAGATTAAAAACTAAAAAATTCGAATATATATAGTCTATTATCAAATTATGCAAGTTATAGGGACTTATTTCAAATTTACTATATTTATAAGCATCGATATCAAGAGAAAAACACATTAATATATGATGGTTTTCCACATTAGTTGTCAGCAATGATGGTTGTATGCTTATCAACCATATTCATTTCTCTTTCTTGTCAAGGGCCATTCTTTTTAGTAAAAGAACAAAATTGCTCCTTCACTGTAGGGAAAATAATTTCCTAAATAAATTGTCATGCACCAAGAACATGCCATGACATATCATTTATGGGAGTCTTAGCTGAAAATGCCTGGCTTCTCAGAGACTATGTAAGGGTAAAAGAATATTGGGAGCTCTAGATAGCCCCACATATAAAGAGGGTACCACGATCTTCCCACTTAGTCCCTTTCAATGAAAAGAAAAAAACAACATTTTAAGGCTCACAAGTTCAAGTGGATAATACATCTACTCCAGACCCTTGCAATTCTTTCTCATAGCATTGACGTCGTCTCTGAGAACTTGTCCTAAAGATTACACCCACTTTAAATTAAAGAGGGCTGCACCATAGTTAAATTTTAGTCTCATGTTGTTTGTCTGCAATGATGGTCATATACTTCTCATGCGAGTCTATTTCCTTTTTTTTTTGTCGATTTTGTTTTCTCTTATGAAAGGACAAAATTAGACCTCTACTTTGGGGTCAATACTTTAGCAGGAGGCCACTCGCCAAAAAAACAAAGGTTGCAACAAATTTTACTCACCAACTTCGATCCTGTCTTTTATATATTTCATCCTATATTTTAATATCAAATAATAAAAGAGTAATATTTACTACACCCAATGTCGGTGCGTACAAATCCATATCCATCCCCATTATGTCCCACATGTTCTACAATCTAGTTTTCATTTTGGAACATAAATGAAAAAATAAAAAATGAAGTCCCACTAAATAGTAAAAAGTGTCATTAATGAGTTTCACTATCAATCAAGCCTAATAAATTGGGGCACGGTTTTTTAAAAAAATATTTTTGATTGTCCGATCGAATATCACACTATATGGACAACATGTGGGACATGGTGGGTTGAACTTTAAAAAAAAAAAAAAAGGATTTGTGTGCATGATGTGCAGCAAATATTACACATAATAAAATGAGACGTGGAATAACATACTTCTAATCTAATGAGTTCTTCTCTTTAACAAAATAAGGGATAATTTAATATTAATCATTTTTGTACACTAAATTTACAAAATGCTATGCTTGTATATTATTCTACATATCTTTAAAAAATACCATATTTATCAAATATGTCATCTCATATTTGAAAGGTTTATACATTATCAAAAGATTATCAATTAATACGCCATCAAAGTGGCAATTCTGAAACATCATGTATATTAACAGAGTATATAGGATAACATTTGCAATTTAACATGTAAGAGTGGTTAATATGTCAAAGAATAACAAATAAAATTATTAGTAGCAACAGTTTAGAAGAATCTTGGCATAGCCGGTAGGCCCGGTACACATGACAAAGGGTATATAGGAGGGATGGAGTATTCTTTTCTCCTTCCTACGATGTCCTCTTTGTGTGCATACATATTTAACTTCAATCCCTCGTCACCTAAAGAATTGAGAAAATAATAATTAAAGGTATTGTTCAGAAATCGTAATCAGTGTCGTTAGGTTATTTATATTGTTCGTCGGACAACTAATTGATAACCCCCATCTGACATAGGTTTAGGGAGCATGTGGATTAAATAAGCAAGGTTCTCTAGGGGGACATGCCCTGGTTGCTACCAACTTTTGACTTTGACCAATGGAAGGTTAGGTCATTAGGGCAATGATCACCCTGCTTGTTGATTTCGATCTTAACATAATGCATTTTAATTATTAGAATCTCTGACATTTGTGTGGTTTCTAAATGAAACAAGCCTATCTATCTTGGCAACATCCAAAATCTACTTACCAAGAAAATGAATAAAAAAGGAAAATTAGTTGATTTTTCTTGAAAATAAATCAGTTTACTAAAAATCCTTCTATTAACACCAAATTTGATAAAAGAACAAGCCACATAACCATCAGAAATGTTTGGTTGGCTTTACAAAAAGAATAGAGCGTACGTTGTTTCATTAATTATTATTTTCTATGTTAAATTTGGTGCCAAAGAAAGATGTTAATAAATCATTTTTCTTGTCACAAATGATCCTTGTGTTGATCGCAGATTGCAGGAGGAAAAGTTGCTCTTTATAAGGGGAAAAAGTTATAATATTTCCATTACCAAACTTAATTAATCTAAATTGTCCATTACTCTCTCCTCTAGTACAAAAAAGAAAGAATTTACTGTAAACTTAATTCAAAACGCCCTTCATATATTAAAAATATAGATTTTCTTTAAGGTTATACAGAACCAAATTATATTTTCAGCTATCATTTCAATGTCTTTCTAAAGTATGTGAAAATCGATTATTAAAATAAAAATATCAAAGGAAAACTAGAGGACATTATGAATGTGGCATCTTCCTAATTCCTGTGATTTAGGTGCACCACACAGATGATTCAGGTCTGGTGGACTCGGATTTTAATGAATTTCTTAAACATTTTAACGTTGACTGGTTGCTTCATTAATTAGACAGTTGGAGGGAGGGCATTAAGGCAGGATTGAGAGTTCAAAACAACTGTCTCATGTAGGAGAAGTAGTTAATTGGGAGTCCTTAATCTGTAGGTGCTGAAGTTATTTGGATCAATGTTCTTAGGAGTAAACTATTTCTGTCTTAGGCCTCGTATGGGAACTTGTATAAGAGAAAGGAGATTTTGGTGAAGAGCTTTGTCCCTGTACAAGCTAATCATGCAACAGTTGAGAAAAAGAACTACAAGAAGAAGATAGAACTTTGGAAAAAAGAAAAATGAGATGGAAAAAAAAATATTTTCATGTTCCTTTCTCTCAGCATTTAAAACACATAAACTTTGAAAATTTTTCTACTCTCCTTTCTATTAAGAGAATTATTTGTTGCACTGTCAGGCAGCTCTGCACTGTCTAGCAGTATTTTTATTTAATTGTTATTCATTTTTTTTAGGTAGGCCCCAACCCAACCTACGTACCCATATAATCTGATCTCATATTGGATGACAAAAAATATAGAAAATAAGAAGGTACAATGTTTATTTTTTTACTGATCACGTTCGAGATAGTCCCACATCGGATATTCTATGGAATCACCCATGCATACAATGATATGGCTCTTTCAACTCAATGCCTAGATTTTGGATCGAATATTGAGTTGGGTTCAACTCAACATCTTTGTGATCCACGTGACAGAGTCTAAAATCGGCGTACATGTGAGGAGACGTGTTAGGATAATTCCACATTGAAAAAGTAACAAAAGAAATAATACTTAATATAAATACTGTCTACTTTACTCAATGCTTTAAGATTTTAAGTTCTAGATGGTCCAATAACTTCAAAATGACATCAGAGCCCATAATTATGAATTGGGTCATGCCGCCGCATGCTCTGTCTTTGTGATCCACGTGACAGAGCCTAAAATCGACATACACGTAAGGGAGCGTGTTAGAATAGTCCCACATTGAAAAATAGATAAAAGAAATAATACTTAATATAAATATTGTCTACTCCACTCAATGCCTTAAGGTTTTGAGTTGGATGGCCCAGTAACTTCAATGGATCATTAGAACTTGACGTTTTTATTTTTAAGATTTTTTAGGTCATCCGATCGTAGATTAGATTGTAAGGGCATGTAGGTCGGATTTGAGCCCACCTAAAAATGTTTTAATTTTTAAAAAATAAAAACATCACTAGTCAATGTAGAACTGTCTAACGGCGCAAAATGATTTTCCCTTCTATTAAATAGTTCATCTTCCTTTTCTCCTCTATATTTATTACCCAATAATTAAAATTCAAATGCAACCTTTATTCCCAAACGCCACTTTAGTTGGGCATCAAATACACTTCCTTGCGTAATTCTATAATAAGTGGTTCCGTCTCGTCCATGCGAAGGCTTACGTCATTCAAGGAAGAATTGGGATCCCTCATTGACGGGTCTCCTCAGTCGAGAGAGGGGTTTTTTTCAAAGAAAACTCTTCATGTGGGGCTTTTTTTAATTCCACATGATGATCTTCTTTTTTTTTTTTTTTTTTTTTCGAAAAATCTCTCTCCCCTCTCTCAGTTGACTGAACTCAGCAGTGAGCACACGTAAAGGAAATGAACTCTTCGCGAAAACATGCATGGAAACAGCCAGTTCTCACACTGAGGGCGATGTGCACCTAATCTTTTGTGGAAGACTGATATTATGCTGCACTGTATATGGTGTAGCAGGCATGTGCTGCAGTTTAAAATAATATAATTTTTTATTTTAATTTTTTTATGGTTGATCCCATCACTCGATTTCGATTGGATAATTGAAATTTTTAAAAAATCATAAACTGAGTCCTAATGAGTAGTTAAGACATACTTAATGGGCCATGCCCAATAAAATAGATCTTCGGTTTTGATTTTTTTAAAAAAATTAAGTTGTCAAATCCGAAATCTGATTATGTCAGGCATAATGAGACTCACCTTTAAAATTTTTTAATTTTTTTTACTTTTTTTAAAATTGTATCCCATAGGATGTAGCAAAGTATGCCTCCTCAAGGGCAATGAGATCCTCTGCAAGGTGGTGCAGTGCTCCTGTTCAATTAACAGAGGGAATCTTCAGTAGGTCTTCAGTCAAGGGAATGAGATTGTCTGGACCGTTTTATCTGGATTTTAGTACACCTTCAGACTCAACAAAGGGAAGACAACTAAGTCATTTGCATTTGAAGTGATAGGACCGACCAAGTATATGATCTTTTGTTGAGTTTGAGGACACACCGAAATTCGGAGAAAATGATCTAGATCATCTTATTCCTTAGTCAATTGTAAGGGACACTGACATGTCTCCATTAGCCGGCTGTCCTGCAGCATGGCACAGAAGTTTTGGTTCCTTTGAGGGGCAGGTGAGACCAACAAATCAAAGAGGGAACCACGCAACCCAAAGGTTGATGCAACTAATCATTTCCAGCATGAACAAAATCTTCTGTTAATAAGTACTTCACGGGCAACACCAACAGCATTTAATATCACAGTAGACAGCATTTTTAAAAGCATGGTTGGTTTGAAAGACATTGATATTTAAACATGTAAACAAATACACAATACGTAGGAGTTGAGGGTATAAATATAAATATATTATATAGTCAGCATTTTGGAGCACTTGACGTCGGTGTTGTCCAACTTTGACCTAGTCGGGGCATCGGGCATTGAACACATTAAGAATTCCTTTCGCTTTTATTCTGTAGGACTTGGATCTTTTATTAATTGTCGCATTAGATGTAGAAAAGTATAAATTGAATACGCACATCTCTAATATGAATGTATACTAGGTTTACATATGAATAAAACATACTGCACGGTAGGTTTGTTATACTGTACAGTAGTGAACATAAACTTAAACCAATTTTTTTTTTTTTTTAAATGTTGGCCTCACTATGCTCCACATATCCGTATAACTTGTTCTTTGATTGGATGATTAAAAAAATATTAAAAATAAAAATTAAACCCCAATAAACATTAAAAGGAAACCCTTAAAAAGTTGACCCAAGAATAGTTTTTTTTATTTTGGGCTCGATTTTTTATTTTTTAAATTTTTTAGATTGTCCAATCAAAGATTATGTTATCTAGACATGTGAAACATGGTTAACTTAACCTTAATTTTTTTTAATATATACATTTATATTATTTTCATTTTTAAGTTTTGCCTTCTGATCTTGTACCAGAATCAATCTCAACTTCTCTTGTAATTATTAAGGTTGATGAGTTCAACAGTCTAAAACTCAACAAGATATCAAAATATCTTTGTAAAACTCCACTTAAATATAACTAATTTGAAAAAATAATACTTTCTTTATGCGTACATAGCTCAACTTATTCTTATATATACTTGCTATACACCAAACTACTTGTATGGATCTTTTTTTCATGATCATACATGGTTTATGATTTAGTTTTTAACATAAACATGATATAAATCACAAATAATCAGTATTAAATAATATAAGTATAAATATTGATTTATTTGTCACTAGCTCCTACACAATGAGTACGTTCTACTTTCTCAAACTTAATTTTAAGCTTATAACTTTCTTTCATAACATAACCTAAAACTTTAGGCTCACTCGTCGTAGGAATGACCAAGTGCTCCAACATCTTTTTACTTGATTAAAATGCACAAGTAATCATAGAAGGGAACCTAACTAGAAATGAAACTGTAGCATATCTATCATGCTTACTTATCATGTTCTTACTTAAGTTAAATTTGACAACTCAAACCATTCCTTAAGAGCAAATTTTTCTTAGCTTAACCACCACCATCTGTTATGCCCTGCAACCTTAGAGCCCAATAATTTAATCTAACTAACCCATTGGTAAAAGCCCATTAGCCCAGTCAAGCAAATGAAAACAGTCTATTAACTTAATATAGTTTTGAGATTCGTAATTATAGAACAACAGACCGATAAAATTAGGATAACTTTCTATAGTAATCTCGAATAAACACGTGGTTGATATTGTTGGAAAGAGGTCGAAAAACTCTACAACTTTATAGCAGATCATTGTTTCTAATTCTAACATTTAAAGGGTGTAAAAATTCGATCTTAAGTTATGAAAACTGGGGATTGCGCGAATGGAGTCCAAATTTCACTTGGATTCTTGTTGATTCATAGAAGGGAAAGTCAATCCATACTAACTTCGATCCAAAGAAAGATGTGAGAAGTTGTTTAGGGTTAGAATTCGGAGTAGAAGTTATTTATATGGGTGGAGATTCATGCTTCAACCCTTGTTGCCGCTGGAGTTCTTCAAGGTGAGTTTTGGGGGGTTGTTCTTGAGAGAAAAAGAGAGAGCAAGGGGTTTTAATTCATGGGAGGATGATTTCTAATCTTATGATCTTCTTCTTAGTAACTTAGGAGATATGGGGGAAAGCTAAGAAGGCCTCAAATTGTAATCTTTTTTCTTTAGTTGATGATAGTCAGCCTTTAAATGTCCTGATTGTTTGCACTCATAGTAGGTAGGTTATTACTTTTTGTCCTTGTTGTGTCCCTTCTTGATGTATTTGCTATGGGACCTTCCTTGGAGCTTTTTCTTCCTCAAGATTTATTGCAAACTTCGGGACAAAAAAACTTCTATATCACTGTCATCTTCATTTTATTCTCCTAAGGTGGCTTCATCTGAGCTGGGAATGTTTGTCTTGAGAACTATAGAGACTTTCTTCTTAGAGGTGCTCTCCCCTAGTCTTTCCATGTTTATCTTATGAGCCATAAGAGACCCAATGTGTTTCTCAAGGCTGAGACAATTGAGGTTATTTGCTTCCTTAATTGTTGTCACCTTTGGAGTCAATTGGCTTGGGAGAGACCTTAGGACTTTCCTTACTAAGTCTCCACTGTTGTATTCTTTTCCGAAAACCATCAGCCTATTTGTAATGTCTGTGAATCTACTGCACATCTGAGTGATGGTTTTGGAAGGCTCCATCTTAAACTTCTCATATTGTGTAACTAGGATGTCTATCCTAGTTTTCTTCACTTTGTCAGTTCATTCATATGTGAGCTCCAGCTTCTTCCACATGTCTTCAACTGATTTGCATACTGAGATCCAGTTGAACTCCCTCTTTCCAAATGCACAACATACTTTTAGCCATGTTATTCAAAGAAATGAAACACTCGTCATTATCTGACCACTTTTCTCTAGGAACAGTAATGATATAGTCACCATCTTCAAATACACTTCAAAGATCTAAGTCAAGACCCTTAAGGAAGTACTATATTATGCACTTCCAATAAGAGTAATCTTCACCATCGAATAGTAGAGGGCAGTTGATAGACTGTCCTTCACCATAATTTCTAGACAGAGCTATCTCATATCGTTACATCTTTTCAATGAGACAAATCTGTTCTGATACCACTTGTATTCTAGCTATGTATAACCCAGAGGGGGCTGAAGGTTTTCTAAAAAATTAATTAAACTAAATTGCGACATTATATACCTAACTAGACAGAAAAGGAAAGACGTAAGGAACAAACACACAATGAACATAGAGATTTATACTGGTTTAGTCTATCCAGACCTACGTCCAGTCTCCAAACAACCTGTTAGCAGTTTCACTACACAAGATACAAACCCGTTGCAGGTTATACAACAACCACAAGGTATTGACCCCTTACTAGTCTAACAAAATTCCCAGCAACTGTTAGTCCTCTCTTCAACACACTAAAGAGGAAACATCTCTTGTATGCAATAGACCCTCTCTTCTAACTACTAGGAAGAGGAAACAACAAAGAAATATAAAAACAAGTTTACAGAGATGTCTTAGAGAAGATAGGTGTTTACAAATGAACACAACTAAGATCAAGAAATCAAAACAGAAAGAAGCAATATAAGCAAATCTTAATCTTCAAACAGTCTCCTAAAGCTTTAGTGTGCATTAGTTGATTTTGAGCTTTGGAAGACTTCTTTCTTTCGAATGATCTTTCAAGTCTGAAGAAGGTTTTGTGATTAACTTGAATGTCTTATTTTTATCAATAGAGCTCCCAATTTTTCTAACTATGGGTTCTTCTCTAATTAGTTCAGGTGCTTTCTGTTCTTAAGTTCGAACTGTAGGTTATATAACATGTCTTCAAAATCTGCTCGTTATACTATAAGATGAGATCCATTGTAGACGAACTTCTCTTTGTATGTAACATTTGAATTTCTTCAGAGAGACATAAAGATCTTCTGCTATCCAGAAGGCTTCACATTAACCCCCGTGCCTGCAGTCTAATGCACTCAAGTACAACTTTAGACTGGTTAATGAAAACTTTCTATCAAAAACATAAAATAAAAAGTTACACGAAAAAGGTAACTAGGCTTTTTCTATCTTGTGCATCAATGCAACATAAATCCAGTAGCAATATAATAGTTGAGTGTAAGGACTGAGGTTTTCGGATTCGGTTTTCGGGGTCGGACCCTGTAGTCCTGGCCCTAGTGGGGTCTGGAACTCTGTGTTGTTTCGCGTCGAGCCCGCGAGACGCGGTTTAAACGGCGTCCACCATGGCAGACGCGTTTCAGGTTCTGCCACGTGGGTGCCACGTGGACTGACTTTGGACCGCGAGCGTACGGGCCTGTCAGGTCGTCTGAACGGCGTCCGTGTGGGTCGACGCCTTTTAGACTGAGACTCTGGGTGTGTCAGAGTACGGCCCTGACAAGTTGTCTGAATGGCGTCTGTGAAGGTCGACGCGTTTCAGAATCTTGTCAGAGCAGCCGTCATGTCACCTGATAGGCGTCCGTGCATGTCGACGCGTTTTAGCCAGTTTCTGGTTAACACCGCGAGCCCTCCTTCTTCCCCTCATTTTCTCCTTCTCCCTTTCTCTCTTTCCCTCCGGCGAACTCGGCTGCGATCCTCCTCCTCCCTCTTTTCCTCACACCATTTCGCCTCTCCCTCCACTCCATCCTCTACCTGGCTCCTACCCCTACCACCTCCACTTCCACTGCGGCGTTCTACTCTCCGGACGGCGGCCGACGTCACGGTGGGGCTAGGACGACCTCGGCGGTACCGGCGGCGGCGTGGGGCGAGACAGGCGGACGGCTTGAAGCTCGGAGGCGTTCGAGGGTCCGGTAGGGTGACGTCCCCCGTGGCACTGTGTTTAAAATCACGTTTTCCTCATTATGCATGTGGTAGATCTTCGGTTTTGGGGGTTAGAATGAGCATGTTTAGGAATTCTATGGGGGTGTTTGCCTATGAATTGTCTTGCTCTTCGTTTTCCTCCAGTCTGAATGATTTTCGGGGTTATTTGGAAGTGGGAAGGGAGCCCTTGGGTTTAGGGCGTTCCTGGTTCCTGCGCTTAAAAGACGTCGTGCATGGACGACGCCTTTTTGAAGGGCGTCGGGCCATCACGACGCCTTTTAGACAGGATTTGACTGACAGACAGTCTGCCCGGTTGGAATTTCTGTGGCTGAAAGACGTCATGAGTAAACGACGCGTTTTTGAACGGCGTCGGGCATCCATGACGCGTTTTAACCGCAGAAATACCCTGGTTAAGGCCTTGGGAATTCCGGATTTTCGTGTTGAAAGGCGTCTGGGGATGTCGACGCCTTCTGAAAGGCGACCATAAGGGTCGACGCCTTTTAAGGCCAGATTCTGAAGACTGATGTATGTGAACCTGTATATGGAGCTTGAATGGCGTCGACCTCGGTCGACGCGATTCAAGACAGAATCTCACTAATGCATGCCAGTAAAACGTGTTCACATTGCTGGATAGATAGTTTGCACATGTTTTAGTGCACCCGATAGAGACAGATTCCTCACGATCGGATGGTTCTTTATGTGTTGAGCGATCGCGGGATTTTCACGTGACCGGATCGCACTGTGTTGGGTTTTTCAGTTACTGTGGACCTGGAGTGACATTGTAGCACTTTATCACCCTGTGCTGGTGGGGGCGTGAGCACAACGCCGGTGGGGGCGTGGGCGGGGTGACGCCTAGTGAGAGAGGGTCACCTGGTGAACCCCGGGGTCAGCTAGTACCGGTGTGGGAGTGGTACATTCGGAGAGTCACTCATGCTGAGGGAAGGGGTAGTCACCTGAGCCGGTTGGGCCGGAGTAGCGAGCGTGCTATCCGAGGGGCTACTCCTTGGTCTCAGCGGGTCGAGGTTTTTCCCACCATTGTTTGTACGGTCGGCGAGTTCTATCGGGACGGCTGTTGTGGGTTTTCTAACGATTGGCTTAGAATGTGCATGATTGTTATATTTCGACCGCATGTGTTCTCACGTAAAGAATTAGATATCATAACTGCCACTACACTTGTTACTTTACTGTTAGCTGTACTTTACACTTGTGGGTGTGTGCGTGGGCAGTGGGGATCGAAGGATCCCTACTGAGTCTTGTCTTGAGACTCACCCCTGCGGTTTTCAGGTGAGGACTCCCAGCAGACTTAGAGCGGCGCGTGCGGCCGGGTGTAGTGTGTCTTCAGCGGTTGTTCCGAGGTATGCCCCGATGTAGTTGTTAATTATCTTTGGCCTGTATGTTTAATTATTTCCTTCTGTTGGAGAATGTAATTATTTGCTGTATCGAGTCGCATTGTAATAATTTTAATTCCTGCACTTTTATTTCAACTCAATGCGATGTGAATGTTTAGCTTAGTTTATTATTTATTTCCCAGACTTACTAGATCCTGGTTTGGTCCCAAAAATTAATGATTCGGTGCCCATTTAGTAATCGGATCCCCGATTATAGGGTGGCGGGTCGTTACATTGAGAGTCCTAAGAAATCTAAACATGTCTAAAAGATGTCAACTAGAGCTATAGACAGTTTCATGAGTGACAATATAATACAAAAAGAAAGTAAGCAGAGTGACCAACAAAAGCTCTCCCACATATATGGTAAGACAAATCACAAGTTTCAATAAAGTAAAAGTTCATTGTGTAAACACTTAGATTTGATCAGTAATCGTTGAAGAAATAAGACTAATAATCGATTTAGAGACACACTTAATCCAAGTCAAAGTCGCTTGCTCGAAGATACAATTAATCGAAGTGAAAAAAACTTGTTAATCGAAGCCAGATAGATATAAGGGTTAATCGATTTGAGAAGACAAAGATAATTGAAGTTTAGATTAAGTCTCAAAATCGATTCATTCTAACGTAGTAATCAATTAGACACAAGACGGTAATTAAAATTGTAAGCGCTAAGAGTAATCGATTAACTATACAACGGTAATCGAACTTGTAAGCACTGAGAGTAATCGATTGATCATACAATGGTAATCGAAGTGAAAGACTTATAGCGTAATCGATTTGAACTTAAAACAATAAGTGATTAGTCGTGAAACAGTAATTGACATAACAATTGATAAGGGTTAATGATTTGATTGATATCGGTAATCAAAGTGTAAACACAGTAATCAATTGTACATTCATTAAGACTAATCGATTAGATAGATATTAATAATCGAAGTGAAGACTCAACAACCGATTTGAGTTTTAATCTTAGTTGAAGTCGAAATTAAAATACTTAATTGATTTCAAACATATCGATAATACAAGTGAGACGGTTAATCAATTAGAACTACAACGTTAATCGATCATGTCATCGAATTAAAGATATAGTCAATTAACTGAATATAACTCACAAATAAAATGTTAATCGATTAGTAATAGAAACTTAATCGATTTAGTAGTTAAGTATATAATCGATATAGCCATCGATCTTATCAATTGAGTCCAGAACTTAACATGTAACAATAAAATTGATTGTACAAAAAATAGATTAGATTAAGATATTAAAGGAAATATAAATAATATTTATTGCTGACATTTTCATGATCTGTTATCACTAAAATATGGGAGTAGAATAAAAATACAAATTACTCAACAGAAACATGGATCCCTGAGACGAAGAAGTGCACACATACGAGAGAGAGAGAGAGAGAGAGAGAGAGAGAGAGAGAGAGAGAGAGAGAGAGAGAGAGAGAGAGAGAGAGAGAGAGAGAGAGAGAGAGAGAGAGAGAGAGAGAGAGAGAGAGAGAGAGAGAGAGAGAGAGGAAAACCGATCTCCTTTATTAAGAAAAGGAGATATACACCTTTCTCCCTGTGCAGAGTTGATATATCATTTCTTGATTGCATGGTGGACTGGATTTGCCCTGTGATTTTTTCTCGACTTAGAAGACATTTCATGTAAATCATGCGTGTACCTTACACTTATATCTAGAATATAAAAAAAAGATGTACCTAGTGCCCGAGGCTCTCATCATTTGTAGGGTCTAAAAAAAAGTCAATGTACACCTTTCTCCCTATGTAGAGTTGATATATCATTTCTTGATTGCATAGTGGATTGGATTTGCCCTACGATTTTTCCTCGACTTAGAAGACTTTTCATGTAAATCGTGTGTGTACCTTACACTTATATCTATAACATAAAAAAAAGGTTAACCGTTGCTCTAACCCCGCCCTTATCTAGAATAAGAATAGTATTATTACAAGTCCAATATGCCAGGTCCATTGCCACTTCACTCGTAGCCTGTTCTTTCCAGGCAAATTCCATGGCCTAGAACAAAGTTTCAAAGTGAGCAATAGAATATCTTGCGAACTTTGAGCTCTCACCTGAAAGCATGAGTACTGTCAGCAGGACTCATAAGCGATTCTCCACCACACGCCAGACATACTTGAGCCTAAAGCCTCCATCATGAACCCAGCTGCTTCAAGCCTCAGACATGTTCCCCCGCATTCGTCCGCTATACCTTTGCTTTGAAGCAACAACAAACGGAAACCTGCATATAAACCCATTTGCCTCAACCCCATCCCTTGCATAGATCATCCCCCACCACCACAACAGCAACTAAGCCATGGCGTCCAGTACCCTTAAGCTCTTCCTCCTCTTCCTCCCCTTGTGCATGCAGGTGATTGCCTGCTCGGTCCTCTCCCGGGACTTCTCCATCGTGGGCTACTCGGAGGAGGACCTTATCTCCCATGACAGGCTTATCGACCTCTTCGAGTCGTGGATGGAGCAGCACAGCAAGGCCTATGCAAGCGTGGAGGAGAAGCTGCGGCGATTCGAGGTCTTTAAGGACAACCTGCTGCACATCGACCAGGCCAACAAGAAGAGGACGAGCTACTGGCTTGGCCTCAACGGGTTCGCCGACTTGAGCCATGAGGAGTTCAAGGCCGCCTACCTCGGGCTGAAGCGGCCTGTCCCGGCGAAGAGGGGCGATGCCTCCCACCGGACCTTCCGGTATGCCGGCGTCGAGGACCTGCCCAAGTCGGTGGACTGGAGAAAGAAGGGAGCCGTCACCCCTGTGAAGAACCAAGGAAACTGTGGTAATTATAGTACTCAGGGATCCATATTAAATGTGAAGCTGGAGTAGTTACGCATTTGAGAAGGATTCAGGTCTTATGTGTAATAATTCAACAATCACGTAGCTAGAAGTCTTCTCTATCTATGAACAATGTGGTTTTCAGGAAGCTGCTGGGCGTTCTCCACTGTGGCCGCGGTGGAGGGCATCAACCAGATCGTCACCGGCAACCTGACCTCCTTGTCGGAGCAGGAGCTGATCGACTGCGACAGGGCATTCAACAACGGCTGCAACGGCGGGCTGATGGACTATGCCTTCTCCTTCATCATCTCCAGTGAGGGCCTCCACACCGAGGACGACTACCCCTACCTCATGGAGGAAGGCACCTGCGACGACAAGAGGGTGAGCTAACAGCAGCAAAGATCCAGAGCACCACCTGGTCACTTCTTACTAGAAATTTAAACGCTAGCTCCTGACAATGCAACTTACGTTTTACGTGGCTCCAGGGAGAACTGGACGTAGTAACCATTACAGGCTACGAAGATGTGCCTCGCAACAGTGAGGCGAACCTACTGAAGGCGCTCGCCCACCAGCCCGTGAGCGTCGCCATTGAGGCTTCCCACAGAGACTTCCAGTTCTACAGTGGGGTACGTTTCCTTGCTTCCCACTCACGAACCTCTAGCTCCTTTTTCTTCTCCATTTTGGTAAGTTTGCATGTTCTTATGGAAGAGCTGCCATGGACTGTAGGGTGTGTTTGATGGACCCTGTGGGACGGATCTCGACCACGGAGTGACGGCGGTTGGATACGGGTCGTCCAAGGGCCAGGACTACATCATCGTGAAGAACTCGTGGGGAGCCAAATGGGGGGAGAAGGGCTACATAAGGATGAAGAGGAACACGGGGAAGCTTGCGGGACTCTGTGGGATAAACAAAATGGCCTCCTATCCCACTAAGTAATTAAAAAAGTCTTACGTGCTTTCTGATTCCTACCATGTTCACCAGTGCAACTGCAAGCACGGATAGGTCTCTTTCTTATTATTACTTCTGTTAATAAAGTGCACATCAGCTTTCTTTAACTGTGTTCCTTCTTTGCAGGCTGTAGTTTGCGTGAATATTTTCTTTCAACCATTAAAAAAGGAGTTCGGACCACCTCAGTAGGAGGTTGGTCCGAACTCCCTCAGTACCTACTGGGGGAGGGGGGCTGCATTTAATGCAGTGGGGCCCAGATGAAGTATTTTTCGAATTTTAAATTCGGATCCTCCCAGTGAGTACTGATTGAGTTCGGACCAACCTCTTACTGAGGTGATCCGAACTCTTAAAAAAGAGACTGATCCCCTCGATACGTGGGTTGATCGTGTTCAGTCAATACACTGAAGGGGGAAAGGTGGAGTCCGTCGAGTTTTTCAGTTCAATAAAAAAAAATTAAAAACCGGACCTCCTTTCAGTGTATTGATTTTGGTCACCGTACTGAGCCGCTCATTAAAAAAGGAAAACCATCTATCTGCCCTTTTGACGTAAAATACTACGCCAAACAATAAAAAATGTCAAATTTAACATGGCTCTTAATTGTAACTACGAAGCTCGGCTTATCTGGTACTCATAAGTAGGATAAGGAGTGCTATCAAAAGAAATAATCGGACAGTAGTCACACTCAACCCTGTCGGAACAAGTTTAGACCCCATTAGCAGACCTATTTGTTCTCGGTATTTTTTGTTCATATATATATGACCCAAAATCTGTCTCAACTGGCTTTTGGGGCTCAGGCCGAGGGCACAGTGCCTCTGCTTCACGCTTTGCACTGAGCTCCAAGCTGAGGGACAAATGATCTTAAATTTAAGTAAACTATCAGGTTGTTATATATAAATATTTCAACTCTATAATTAAATATATTTATAAAGTAATATTAGAATTTAGGATTAATATGTTGATCCTTCTTAACTGCATTCAAAGTTCAATGGTTAGAAATAAGCATCAGACCTTAACTTGACCTTTTTATCCATTTATGTAACAATTTTATGAAAAGTGATAGAATGTTCTGTCCTTTTGCCACTCACAAAAAATACGTGCCATGTGACATGGCAAAGGATTGTTGCATGCTAGCATCCCCCTAATTTTATTGCATTCATATAGTCTTCATAAATTCCCAAATAGGACTAGATGTATTAAGACCTGAATCATTTACCACACTAATCCAAATATATTTTCATCAATATGCTAAATCTTGTCCGAAAAATCTTAATAGATCAAAGTTTTTCAGAATTGTGAAGCATTCGATCAATGAGTAGTTATTCTTACGCTTAACGGCGACTGAAGTGGTGAGCACAATATTAGATCTCTAGTTGAGCCCAAAACTATTTAATCAGTCTAATAAAATGATGGAATGGCCCATGTCTGACACATGTACATCTCTGATAAGATTTTCTATGATAAGACAGGATTAAGTTGATCAACAGTATAATACATCACTCGTATGTGGTCAAGTCCACCGGATCGAACATATTTGCCCTTTCATTCACTTCAGAGGTCTTGTTATAGAACATGGGGAAAAGTGGGGTTGCAATAACTAGAAATTCCTTTGATAACGCTAATTTCACTTTGATACACGGATTTAGTTTTATTCGTCAGACTTAAGAATTGTGTATTCTGCCTCTTCCGTCGGTGCGTTCCACACTATTATTGTAGCGGTCAAAAATTAGTCGGACAGTGACCACCGTCCAATCAGAGATCTCGACTACTCGATGATATTTGTCCTACTCAATGATATTTTTTTGGTAGTGAAAACATCCAGGGTGAAGCCTACAAGAAGGGGAACAGAAGCGTCAGGGGTCCCGATCTAGTGGGGGGCAAAATCCTCCAATGCTTGAGTTAGGTTCTAGAAGATGAGCCTTAGCTAGAGGTTTGACGTACTCAAGAAAGTATACCTTACTCTAGAGAGGGTCCAGAGGTTATATGGGTTCCCCCTCGAGGTGTCCTAAGGATGGTTTTCTTCGGAGGAGTCATTCACTCATGATCGGATTCCCCTTATTTGGAGAGATCATGAGATATTGGACAAGTCAGAACTTTTCCATAGTTGGGTGGAGCGGATCAACAGGCCTACCATAAGTGGGCGGTTAATCCCATAGGACTCACATGAATGCGAGGATTGTAACGGAGTGTCCCTAGGAGGGTCTTACCGAGGTCCTAGGGAACCTCGAAAGTGAAGACTGGACTTTAGACTGAGAGATTCAAGGGTGCGGGTCCAGTGGGCCCAGGATTCATGTCCTATAGTGCAGGCCAGGACTCTAAATGTTGCGTGATCTTTTGCGTTGTTCCTTAAAGACCGTGAGCTTTTAGGCCCTTGTACTTAATGAGTTAATTGGGCTGAGTCTAATTTTCTCTCGTCAATTATCAAAGTGAAATTCCTGGTATAAGCAATCTGATATAGATATTTTAGATAATCCACTCTGCTGTCAAAGTGAAGGGATCTAAGTCTTAACTCTTCATTATCAACACGTACGGAGTTACTGAACAGACACAGAAGGCAGAGGGAAGCAAACTATATTAGCACTGAAAGTGCTCAGCATTAATATTTAAGAAGGCAAACTGATATATCCTTTTTAAGACTATGTTTTCTTGCACTTTAAGTCTTAACTTCTACCTTGTCAATTATGAGAGAAGTTAAAAAAGCAAGTTCAGACAAATAAAAGGTCACATGAGGAATTCTGATTCTCTCATAAGTTTTTTTTATAATGGTTTTAATTATCTCATCAAAGATCAAACAATGCAAATGATTAACTCTATTAGGTTGCCTCCACTACTTGAAGTTTTAAGAAATAAAATGTTTACCTGCTGTAACAGCCATTAGATTCAACACGAACGGATGGCTGCCTGCTTACGCTTCAGCAAGTAGTACTCTTTTTTAACATAATTACTAGATTGAGTAACTACTTAGCATACAAACGGTGCAACAAGTAATATATTCTTTTTTAACCTCATGACTAGATTCTTAGCAGATTCTTGTTTTCTCTGCTATCACGGACAAATTGATCTTTCTCTTTAACGCCACGACCAGGTTCTTAAAATCTTTAACTTTTTACCCCTGCTACAAACTGATCTTTCAGTTTATTTAAATAATTAAATGCCATAGTTGCCACTTGTAAAATGTATTCTAATTGTCATCATGCCACCGGTCGAATTAGAACAACTTGTACAGAACTGTAACAGTAAAACACCCCCCCCCCCCTCCCAAAAGAAAAATTAGCACATTTTCTAATTAGTGATAAGCACAATTTTTTATTTTTTTATGATGAGTGTCATCATGTCTGACGTACTATATAAGACAATCTCAAAATGGATGTTATACCAAAACATTTTAAAAAATAAAAGATCGAGCCCATGAATAAATCAGACGATTTAAATAGATCGAACAACACTTGCGGTGCGACCTACCGCACCATAAGCGGTGCAACAAGTGGCACTCGTTCCTAACATCTGGCTTGGAAAAAGGACGGTGGTCGTGTTCTCTTTTTTTTCCTCCCCTCACTACAAGAAAGTTCAGATATACTTACAACAAAAGTAGTAGGTATATGCCGCTAAATGGTAGGTAAAACGTTATACCTATTACCTTTCCTACGGTCGAGTGTAGTCGGTAAAAGTCGCGTCAATAAAGAGTTACATACCCTTTCCGGGTCGTAGGTGTTTCCACATTTTTACCTACTGTTTTTACTAACGTAGCAAAATTCAGACGTAGGTATTGCCCAATAAGTAAGACAACAAATAGACATCACCATCATTTTTTATCGTAGAAAAAATACTTATTTCGGTTGGTATATGCCACGTTAATAGAGGAGGATGGTAAGTACCATCATTTTTTGACCGTAGGTATAATTTGGTTGTGTCGTAGGTACAAGTCTAATTATAGTCGTAGGAAAAAACCTTGTCAACCTAATTGTAGTAGGAAACTATTGAACTACCACAAAATATATAATTGGTCTCCTTCTTCCACTTGTGTACATATACAATCACAATATTTCATACCATATAGTTCACCTGTGTACACATATATACAATCCATAATTCCCATATAATATATATATTGCGAATCTATAATTCCACCAAATAATTATTCTATTAAATTGAGACGTGCACAATAATTCGAACAACCCATAACTTCCACCAACCTATGATCATCAAACCATAGCATATGTAAAGCATCCGTTAAGTCCATAACAGCACAAAAGTATGATCAAACCTATATTCACAACAAAATAAATATACATAAAACATCTATTGAGTCCACCATCCTATGATCATCAAACGATCAAAAATATGTTCTTCCATTCACAACAAAATTTGAAGCACAAAATAAATGTCCTATATATCCATAGACACATCACTTGATCATCCAAATGTACACCATATATAGAGGAAAATAGTTTTCATTGTTTTACAAATTCAAAACGGAGATGTGTTGCAAATCACTACCGTTCAACAACTTTGATGTGCCTGGATGAGTCTAGACGTACCTACAAAATAAAAAAAGCATAGCACAAAATAAGTTATACTAACAAAGTTGCAAGACAATTTAAAGTTGCACAAAATTAGTAAACATGATACTACTAAATGATACCACAATTAGAAGGCTTTTTTCACTTACCTCCTTCCGTAAAAAATGAGAAGAGTAAAGTGAAAATAATCTTCTCACTGTGATACGGTCGAGCCCATTAAATTCAGCCCACTGAAATAGGATGAAGCGCATCTATCCCCAGAAACCAAAACAGAAACTTGGAAGTTAAAAATTGAAACCAAAAAATAAAAAACAGTGAATGTGTACAGAGGACTAAATATCAAGGACTTCGAAACTATGCATGTAATAAGATCGTATTTGGAGATTATGAAAATACTATGCAAAGTTTGATCATGCTTTCAAGAGCAAAGAAAATATTTTCGAGAACATTTTAGTAAGAAAACTCTTTTTTTTTTTTTCCAATTCAGCCTCCTATGTACTTTGTCCAGATACTTCATATTTTATTGCAGGACAGTGGATCAGCAAGTAAAATTCTATATATAAACATATACATTCGGTCATCTAAAAAAAATCAGATAACTAACTCAAAAATAAATGACTTGCAGAATTTACTAGCAGAAAGAATAGATCGTATACACCATCTCACTGTTGTCATATGTGCTAATCACGCATGAGCGGGACATGAATATTGCCCCTTCCTTCAATTTTCACTTTGATTCCAAAAATTAAGCATCTTAAATCTGCTACTAATTTTCGTCCAACAAATATTTGTAATTTCAATTTTAAGATAATTTCACGTATTCCTAATGATAGGCTAGCCAATGCCTAGATGACAATCAAAATAGCAAACTCTCCTAGAATAATGCTTAGATGACAAAAGCCTGGACAATTCGATGCTGCAACCAGAACAGAATAGGGGGATGGATGGATGGATTCTGCCCAGCAGAACCAGAAGCTATCGAACGAAAAGAAGTAGGCACAACAAAAAGAACATTGGATAATTTCAAGCAATTGAAGCAAGCACAACAAAAAGAACTAGGACAAGCGAAAAAATTACTCGGGTCGAAATAACATTAGGAAACTGAATATTGGATAGGCAAATTACTCAGGTCACAGAAGTAAAAAATGATCATAACTTACATATTCTATCAGCCAAAGAATGTGGGTTCCTAATGCGTCCTTCATTTTCTTCCTAATGATGTCCCCCACAAGATAGATGGAGTTGGGTCAGTTCCTACACCCCGAACATGGCCTGATTTATCTTCACCAATAACCTGTGCATAAAAGTCATCCTTTGAGGTAAATGGGTGGAAGGTCCCTTCATCAGAAGGCTGAGATCTTTTGAGCTCTTGAAGTTTTTCCTATTAAGAAAATATATTTCCATTGTTAGCTAGCCGATAACATGATTAGAACAATGGGACAAGAAAAAAAGTTACTTATAATCACACAAGCACATTCATCATTGACAGGTTTGCCATCCTTACGAGTGTGAGTAATAATAAAGACATTTGTACAATCCAAAACTAATCCACTCCTCTCTTCCTATCACAACATGAAACAATTGAATACGTATTATCAACATGAAATAATTAAATACTAACTAAGAAAGAGAGAGAATAAAAGTTAATTATATATTTACAGTTAATGTATAAAAATAAAGAATGTTATGTACAAAAAATTAACTTGAAAACTAACCTCTAACTTACATATATCAGCCACTGTCTGAGTGCCACTACAGTGATACCATTTTTGCTTACCCTTATTTTCTTTGTTAACAGAACTTCTTTTCTGCAAACTACAACCAACATAAAACCTCAAGATATTAGCTTAATACTGATTGGCAGAAGAACACATAGCCTCTGATTCTTATCACTCCCAATTGTGGGTTTTACAGGTAATTTTAAAGCTATATACATGCCCAATGAGTATGGACATGCAACATACCACATTACATGTGCCAACACATAGCCATGGGCACACCACATATACACACTAATTTACACATGCAGAGAAGCACCATGAAATCATCTGGAGAGAGTACTTTGTTCACAAATAAAACAACTTGGAAACGGAAACACAAACGTTTCAATATAATGCAGTCAATGGATACTAATCTAGCTATATAAACATGGTCTAATTAGCTACAACTTTAAGATAAACTTGATTCACCCAATAATTATTATGACAAGGAATCTCATCTCCAGGTGGAAGAAGGCTTCCATTATTATGGCCAAGGCATGACGTCTCAGATTCAATAGCATGCTCTAATAAAATAGCACATAATTGTCACCACTTCTAGGAAGAGACATACTGATAGAAGATATACACATGGCATAAGCTCAACCATGTACCTGATGCTTGTAAAACTTGGACAAAAAAAAAGGTTATCCTTTTTAAGTACATCATCCATTTCAGAAGAATGCAAACATAGACAACTGAATCAAAGTTAAAGTTCACTACAAGAAAGTTCAGATATACCTACAACAAAAATAGTAAGTAAATAAAGAATAGATCTTAAAAGAAGCAATAGGTACACTAACATCCTTTCCATCTCAACTAACACATTGTATGTAGCGGTAGTCTCAACAGAGGTTTTAACATCAACATGTCAACAATGATAGACAAGCACATTCCCTTTTCCTTTAGTTAATGGATCACAATATTCCCTCATATGCCATTTTCTACTATCCACTAGCCTACCATTCAAAAGAAGTAATACTTGGCTACAAACCTAAAATTAGTATTTTGTTACTAGATTTCTGGTTAAAAAAATTTCTAGGGAGCAAAAGATATCTATCTAGGTTCTGAAAAGGAAAAGCATATACATAAGCCGCACACATCTTTACTGAGCTTTAGAAATAGAACATATAAGTAAGTTTGTGAAACAGAAGAATAAATAGAATGTAGTAGAGCTTAGCCAATAGAAGAAAGGATTGAATCCAAATGGAAATAGAAGTGACAAATCACATTGATTCATAAAAAAAGATTAAACAAAACTATTAAGATCAACATCAAATCAAAATAGACCGTGCAATTAAAACCTCCCCAACTTAGTTATTATCTCCTTCAACTTAGCAAACTACTCAAACAGTTGTCTATTCGTAGCCCTTCCTTGACTTCTATCCAATTTCTAACTAGTCAAAATAAGAGATAACGAATGTTAATCATGGGCCAGCAGCTATCCAGAAGCTGCAGCCCCTCCCTCACTTCTTTTCTTTTCCCACAGCTCATAAAAACAGAGCAGAATGCAAAAATGAAGCCAACAATCACAACCAAAAATTGATGCTAAACATCATACTTGCAGCAGCTAATCAATCCAATTTCATTATTCATTGTGGTTGAGAACTCATCTATTGGGTCAAAGGATGAGAAGATAAGACCCATGCACACAACCATCCTACTATTATTCAAGAGATCAGTGCACTATTGTTTGATTTCTAGGCAAATGTTACTTGTGTTCTAACAAAAAAAATCAACCTGCAAATTTCTTGGTCATGCATGTCATGATCTTTCCTATGACATTTGGCTTCGATGGTAGGATTTGACTATGGAAGCAAGGGGACTTATGCTCGGTTAGATGACAGTGGGAACTCGTTTGCGGGGAATGAAAAAAAAAGAACAAAACCATTGGAAACGAGAAAATGAACTGTCATACCTTAGCTTTAGAGATGATCTTGACTACGACAAGCTTTAGGCAAACTGGAAAATTTGATAAAACAATTTAATCAAGTCCCATTAGAATAAAATGTAGAAGTCATGCAAGGGATCAACAAATGTAGTGTCATACATTCTCAGGATGTATGCCAAATCCAGATATCTTGGATTTTGCAACAACACACCTTCCACTATCTGATAAACACATTCTACAAAATTATAGTGGAAGAAGGAAGGAACAAACAGAAACACATGCCAAAACTTTGGCACTACCAAAATCACAAACCTTCACTTGGCAAGTAAGAAGATCAACTTGCAAACAACCAATCTACGTAAGTGACAGATAAAAATGCATCAGTGAAGAATAAATAAAAAATTAGCTGACCACCACAGAAGAAGCAGAAGCACTGGATCCACAGGCCACAGCAGCAGCTAGTAGGGGCAGCAATCAGTAGTGGCAGCAACAACAAAAAGTATGTAAAATACTCATATGATCATTTTTTCTGAAAGAGGGTGTCTCATCAGATATCCTAACACAAAGAATACTAGAAGAACTCTCCTGAAGGAGAATAGAACACAAGACAAAAAATGAAATAAAATGTTTACTTCATAATTGGGGAATATACTCAAGCATGTTGTGGGCAACACTAAAATGGGCACTACACTACCACCGTCAAAGATGGATCTGGTGGCTCCGCCTCTCATGCATCTTTTTGCTCCCTCCTTGAAGGCCAGGGCTTCCGAGACAGCCAGGTTGCTGGAGGTGGTTCATGGCAAGACAAGACCTTCCCTGTCCAATCTCTGCACACAGAAATCCAACGCAACACTAGGACAATGAACTACTTATATATAAGTACTACGTGACGAGTCCCTACTGCAGCTGGCCGAAGAGGGGAGTTGTCGCCGCTGGCAGCGCTGGAGATGGTGGGCGTAGCCGGCAACCCCACCGTGGATCACGCAGGCGCAGAGCTGGTGCTTGTGGCCGTGGTGGTGATGCTGACTGCAGCACACGGGAGTAGGTAGCCTCCAAAAAAGCGGCCGCCGAGGGGGAGAACTGCTGGTGGCTGAGGAAGTGGCGGGGAGCAGCCGCAGCGGTCAGCAACACACAGAAGGAAGGGGCTCTCCCCTCCGGCGGCGCGACAGCGACATAGAGGGCACCCTTGTCGGGTATGGGGGCGTCGGGTGATGCTGCTGGGAGAGCAAGGCTCAAACCTTGAGTGGGAGTCCTGGCCGCGGCTGGGGATGTCGTACTCCTCCAGGATGTTGGCGAGGTCCTCATCGGCGGTGATGGAGACGAGGTATTGAGGTCCTCTGTGGGGATTTGGCACCGCAGGCTCACCGCCACTCCTCATCCGCATAGCCCACTAGCTCTACTCCAACACAATCCGCACAGATCAAAACCCAAAAAATCAAACAAAACAAGAAAAAGAACAGGAGGACCATCGTGCGCACAGGATTTTGGGGGCCGGGGGGTGGGGGGAGGGAAGAAGATGCCACTGCACAACGTCACAATAATAGCGGTTCTGTTGCCCGGAAGTTTGGGGGTGGGAATATGAAGATTTAGGGGAAGGAGATATGTTTGGAAAAGGCCCGCTAATGTTTTCGTCATTTGCCGCCTTCGGAAAAGGAATTTAGGACTTCTCCTACGTTTTGGGTTTTAAAAGATTATATTATTACCTACTACTTTTTATATAGTATGCATAAACGTGATATTACCTACGAGTTTATTTTTGTTATAAATAAAATATTATTTCTTCTAAAAAATGTAGGTAAATACTTATCTACACCGACAACTAATGTAAGCGTAGGTATGAGTCGTAGGTATACGTTGACTTTGTTGTAGTGCCTATTACAAGCAAACAATTAGATTATACAACGACAACATGCAATTCTCACAGAAAAAACTGTCAAGATTAACCATATGGCCCATATCTTAATCCATAAATGAAGGAATGTATGTATCCCAAAATAAAATAGCCTGAACAAACATCCACACTTTCCAAACCTGAAGTACTTAGCCCAAAATAAAAGGGTACATATTCCTAAATATTACATATCCCAAAACGGAAGAAAATAACCGTAACAAGCATGCTCATTATGCCTCAGCTTGAGCTTTTTGATGGCCTTTGATAGACCAAAATCTCATCCACCACGATCAAGACTTTCAAACTCCAATCAGAGGGATGTTGCGGAGTAGTCTCTGCAAAATAGCATATTGTTAGACAGGCCCCCGGGAGTGACCAAATAGTTCCCTCTGATGCCTAAGTCAGAAGGCTAGGGAAGCTAAAGGAAAAGCTACAGAAGCTTGGGCGCCAGAGAAAATACATGTGCCCGCAGGGGTATAGGGCCTTTTATAGCAGTTAGGTAGAGAGTTCTTCTGAAGGGCGGTTCCCAGTCCGATCGGGGAGAGTATCTCGGAGATTTCAGTAGTCATACATGTTGGGTTCTCGTGTTTCTCAAGATCGCAAACGCAATGAAAAAATGATAATTAAATCGACTGCGATCCCTGTCCGTTTCCATAAACTAAAATCAATCAAAACGGGTAATCGGATATTACTACGCGCGGATTCAAATATGTGTCCGAATAGTTCTGTCAGTGTGACAGCCACGCAAATGCATGGCCTTTAGCAAAGTCCACACGATCTTCCTCGCGGTGTTCTTCCTCACATTCCTCGTTCTTCGCAGCCCACGAACCCTTCGCCGTTCACCGCAACGATCGCCGCAATGCACGGTCGATTTCCCGTCAAACAGGAGCCAGAGAGATGGCGGAGCTATCTCTAAAGAGGGAAGAGAGCTAGGGCGCCAGAGAGAGAGAGGGAGAGAGGAGGGGGCGGCTAGGGTTGAGTAGCAGTTTTGTATGCTCAGCTCGTTCGCTACATCTTATATTAACCGTACGATTTTTTATAAAAACCCTCGGTTTAATATAAAATCTACTTTTAATCCATCACTTTGAGAATCTTTTGCGTGTGACTCTCTGGGCCCAATTACTACTTCGGTTAATGGCCCAATAAATCTAATGACTCCTCACTTACTTAATTAATTAATTAATAACTTATATCAATTAATTAATCAATCAAATCAATGTCGCACATTAAATTCGGTCGGGCCTCCGATCACGTTGGGTGCCAAGCAATGCACGTGAACTCGAAAAGTATTGGGGTTAAACAACCCACTCTTGGAACCTTTCTGCCGACAGTTACTGTATGGATAAATCATTCATTCGTACAATACTCTCGAGTCAACTCAGGGTATGGTGTACCGTCAAACCCTAGCCGGTCAACTCACTTGGATCGGATGTTGTTGTTAATATCGAAAAATTCATTTTTCGATATTATTGTCTGGCCTAGCCAGGACTCCTACGCATCCTTCCTAGAGCATTCTTTCTCTAAGTACCGAGAGCGAATGATTCCTTATTGACACTCAATTCCTTTCGACGGTATTTCGCTGCACCCGATCCTTTCCTGGTTATAATCCCGTGAATAGAGATTCGTAGACCAAGGTCAAAGTGCAGAAGTCCACTGACAAGGTGTCCTTGGTGTCTCAGATCCAAGAACCATCCATGCAACTGCGATAATAAAATCAAGCTAGTTGACAGTAAGGTATTATACCATCCAACGATTCAATCGGATCAGTTCAGTGATCTCATTCTCTAATAACCACCTACAGATTCGTCTTAGTGTCTTCACACAAGTGACTATAAGATCAGTCACCCTCATCATATAAGCAGGAGTAATCTGTATTAGTCTAACCGGATATCCAATGTCATTCTCGAATATCCTTTGACTAGAAACTATTGAGAATATGTGTGTTGAAGTGATCAGTCTCATTAGTATGATTTCATCATAGTCTGATCACCATCGCACATATTTACGGACTTCATTATGAAACGGTAAAAGAACGAATTACACATAATGAAATAATGTCATTTTTATTTAATAAATGAACGAAATTTACATAGTCATATTAGCTTATAGGCCACTAAGACTAATAGTACCTTTTATGAAAGGATAACTCTTTAGTCAGGAAAGTCTTACTCAAGGTGTATTCATAGATTTGATTCCGTTCCGGAACTCAATGTGATTAGGAACCTTAGGTTCCTAGTTGGAACAGGGGGTCATGCGCGATCGGAGGAATCCTGATGATGATCCGATTTCCACTTCTGCACAGAAGTTTTTGCCTTCAAACTGTCCTTTGTAGGCCGCGAGGTTTGGTGGATCCATAGGCTTTGGCTTCGTGGGTCGGCCTAACTGTGCTTTTAGACTGGGTGAATTTTCTCTCCTTTAATTGCCTCCCTCGCTCTTTGTCATATTCAAATGGCAAGGAGCGAAGAGACGTTTAGAAAGATGCTTCCTGGCTTACTGTCCTTCGGCGGTTGTCCTTCCTCTTCTTCGAGTAGTGGCTCCGAGAAATTATGCAACAGTTGCCTATGCCTTGATGACAAGCAACATTCGTCTTCCTCGTGGGGCCTTAAAACCCTCAGAAGATACGAACCAGAAGACCCACCTTTGGAGACGGCACCATGGAGTATGCCGGGAAGATGGCAGAGGACCGCAACGCCATGGGCCCTTCGCACATGACAATCAACCTTTTGGCTGAGCTCCGGGAGATCTACTACGTCCAGGGAGAGTATCACCTTGTGCTGTCGTCGCCTGAAGATTGCCTCTTCTTGGAGAGGCCAAAGGTGTTCATGGTGTACTCCGGCATGTTTGAGGCTAGCTTTTGGCTGCCAGTGCCGACTTTCGTCGCCTAGTTGCCGCAGTTCTTCAGGATCGCTCTAGCTCAGGTGATGCTGAACTCCTAGCGAGTGACTTTGGGGTTTGCCATGCTGATCCGGGACTTGCGCCATCTGGGTGCACCGGTCAACATGTTTCACTACGTCTTTCAAGACCGACACTTCTCTTCTGGGTGCACTTGGCTTTGTTCAATTCGAAGTTCGGGACATCATGCCACTGGCTCTCAGCCTTGGACCCTCCTGCCAATGGAAGGACTTCTTCATTTAGGTCGAAGGGGTCCCGTAGGGGGAATGTTGAACTTCATGAACTACCTTTCAAGCATGTTGAATCTCAAGGCTTTAGGTACTTTTGTAATGTTTCTCAACCTAGATATCTTGTTCCTTCAATAATTACAATTTCACGTGATTGTTACGTTTTGTTTGTGAAAGAGAAGTTGAAATTGAAATTTTTTTTGTCCAATAATTGTAGAAGAGTTTGCCTTACTACATATGCATGGATTTCTTTGTAAAGAATCAATTACATGTGTTTAACTGCTCATTTTATTGACAATGATTGGAGGTTGAACAAAAGGATACTAAAATTTTCTCCAATCTCTAGTCATAAAGATGAGGCAATTCAAAAGGCAATTGAAAAATGCTTAAATAGTTGGGGTGTTGAGAAAGTTATGACAATTACTGTTGATAATGCATCTTCTAATGATGTTATTATTGGATATTTGAAGAGGAGAATTAATAATTGGGATGATTGTGTCTTGAAAGGTGAATATTTTCATGTAAGATGTGTGGCACATATCATGAACTTGGTTGTCAATGATGGCTTGAAATTAGCAAATGACTCAGTTGCTCGTGTACGCAATGCTGTAAGATGTGTAAGGCAATCTCCCTCTCGTTTATAGCAATTCAAAGCTTGTGTTGAAGAGGAAAAAATACAAAGTAAGGATTTGTTATGTCTGGATGTTTCTACTAGATGGAATTTCACTTATCTCATGCTAGATATTACTCAAAATTTTTAAAGAGCCTTTGAGAGATTTGAAGAACATGATCTTTTCTTTGCAAGTGAACTTTCCAAAGGAGATGGTTTAGGAAAATCAAGAGATGGAGATTGGAAAAAAGTAAGGGTTTTGACTCAATTGTTAGAGAGTTTTTATGACCTTAGTTTGAGGCTTTCAGGAACATTATATGTCACTTCTAATACATATTTTCATGAGATTAGCAATGTTGATTGCCTTTAAAAAGAGTGGTGTACAAGTGATAATCATAAGTTTAGTGACATGGCTTTTAAAATGAAACAAAAGTGTGACAAATATTGAAGAAATCCGGAGAAGCTCAACATTATAATATTTCTTGCTATGGTGCTTGATCTTCGATATAAAATTGAATATGTGGAATTTGTAATTTCTCAAATGTATGAAGGTGACAAGGCTAAAGTGATAAAGAAAAAGATAAAAATAACAATTTGCTCTTTGTTTGATGAGTATAAGAATTTTAACACACCTTCAAGTGGTCAACAAAGATCAAGTGAGAAAGTTTAAGGTGGAACTTCAAGTTCAAGTTCACGTGTGCAAGATTCAGAATAATCAATGCAAAAAATGAGATCAATCTTGATATCTCGTTTCAAACAACATGAAACAAAAAAAGGTAGTGGAGATGCAAAATCAGAGTTGGATAAGTACTTGGATGAAGATACAGAAGAGGATGTAAATTCATTTAATAGTTTGAGTTGGTGGAAAATTAACAGTGGACAGTTTCCTATTCTCTCACAAGTGGCACGTGATGTGTTGGCTATCCCTATCTCTATTGTGGCATCTGAATCTGTGTTTAATACTGGAGGACGTGTTCTTGATCCATTTAGGAGTTCTCTATCTCTTAAGATAGTAGAAGCACTCATTTGTTCTCAAGATTAGCTACGAACATCATCAACTCCACTAGATGTTGAAGAGAAGTTAGATGAAATTGAGCAATTAAACAAAGATAACATCTTTCAATTTTTATTGCCTATCAAGTATCATGTCATTTTTTATTGATTGTTAACTTATGTTTTTTTTTTTTTTTCTAGATCTTTCAACTATTGTATTGTCTCCTAATGTGATTGATGTTTAATGATTTGTTATGATGCTCTTTTTGAGTAAGTTGGATCAATGTATTGATTTGGTAATTATTTTCAACATACTGGACTTGTATGGTAAGTTGGATTAATATATTGACTTAATTTTTTATATTTTTTGTGAGCAGGTTTGAACATGTTGGGAAGGAGAGAGATTTGTGATGATGACTTGTTGATCTTCCTTAAAGATATAGATTTCAAATCTACTTATTGAATTTTGGATGGATTGCACTTGCGATCATGTCAATCTTGTTTTTATGAATATGCAATTTTATTTTAAGTGATGGATGGATAAAACATTTACTTATTACATGTTGTGTATGGATTTGATAATCTTTTATAATATGTTACTTTTTATAATTTGAATTATATATTTTTCTTTCAGCATGCAGCGTGTTTCAATTATTGAGATTCCGATCCGATTCTCATCCCCACTGAAGTCCCTAACCCCCGTTCCCCCCAATACCCGAGCCTCTGTTGCGTCCTCCTCCTCTGCCTTCTCTTCCCTGATGCCCAAAACCCCAACCTTGTACCGCCGCTACTCCTTGAAGAGATCTGCCCCCGGCAACCGGCGGCTGCGACACTCCAACGCCTCTTCCTCCATTCTCCGATCACCACTAGCATGGGCGTGGGGCTTCGGGCGGTTCAACACCTCTTCCTCCTTCCTCCGATCGCCACCATCAAGGATTCGGGCGCTCCAAGCCTTCAACGCCTCTTCCTCCACAACTTGAAACGGGTTCTCTCTGCTCGCTCTCTTCCTCTTGTGTTGATCTTTCTCTTGCTCCGGCGTTGGAGGAGACCCTCGTTTTCTCTTTGTGTGTGTTTTTTCCCAATGAGCAGATCAAGGGCTTTGTGACATTCTTTGTTATTCATTTACTGGAAATATCCGATCTTGCAGCCATGTCGCCGTTCCAAGGTTGACGTCCTGCCGCCGGAGTAGATCTGCCGAACCCCCATCCCAAGACTCGCAACCAGGTTTGTTTCTTAACCTCTCCTCTCCAAACTCCCAAACGCTGCAAGGACCTTCACCTCATCACAACCCTCGTCCTCTCTAATTTCCCAGAGGCTGCAGCTTGTCGATCTCCCCTCCTGGAGAGCAAAGAAAGGGGTAGCAGCATACGGAGACTTTCCCAAAGTCCATTGTCTGCTTTACAAAGGCACAGCTGAGAGGCACCAGATTTTTTACAGGTATGCATCTTCGTGGTTATATTTGTTAGTATTAGATGGTCTCAAAGCCAATCCGATACTGTGTACATATTCAGATTATTAATAAATGGCAATAATTCATTGTGTGTAATTAATTCGATCTGTGTTTATCGTATCACGATGAAGTCCATGAACATGTGCAATAGTGTTCGGATTATGATGAGATCATAATTACGGGACCGAAGACTTATAAACGCATGTTCTTAATTGTTCCTAGTCATAGGATGTTTGAGATAGGACATCGAACATCCGGATAGACTAGTATAGGTTACTTCAGCTCATATGATGAGGGTGACTGATCCCATAAGTCACTTGTGTGGAGACACTATGCTGAACCTATAGGTGCTCATTGGTGAATGAGTTCACTTAACTGATCCGACTATGAATCGCTGGATGGTAATCACCTCACTGTTAACCAGCTCGATTCAATTGTCACAGTTGCGTGGATGATCCTTGGAC
This sequence comes from Zantedeschia hybrid cultivar, assembly GCA_030544215.1. Taxonomy (NCBI): domain Eukaryota; kingdom Viridiplantae; phylum Streptophyta; class Magnoliopsida; order Alismatales; family Araceae; genus Zantedeschia; species Zantedeschia hybrid cultivar. Next base: position 31,136,139 of record JARZZO010000013.1, read on the forward strand.
CTGAGACTCCAAGGATACCTTGTTGGTAGGTTTATGAGCTTTGACCTTGACGAACGAATCCCTAACCATGGGATATCAATAAGTCAAGCGATCGGGTTCAGGGAAATGCCTTCGAAGGTAATTGTGTGTTCAATACGGGATCATCCGCTCTCGGTTGTTTGAGAGAGAATGTTCCGAGAATGATGCGCTTAAAGTCCCTGGCCAGGGCGGACTCTGTAATCGATAAGGAGTTATTGGATTCAGATTAGCGACATCTGATTCAAGTGAATCGACCAAATAGGGTTTAACAGTAAACCATGCCCTAGGTCGATTCGGGAACATTGTACGGATGAAGGATTATATCCGCGCGCTAACCGATGACAGAAAGGTTCCAATAGAGGGTTGCGATAACCCCAGTGCCATCCAGGATCACGCGATGTTGCTTGGCATCCAACGTGATCGGCAGTCCGTCCGAATTTATTGTGGGACATTAAATTCGACTGATTAATTGAATATAAAGATATTAATTAATTCAGTGGGTCAGTAAAGGGTTACTGGACTTAATGGGCTATTAACTGGACTGGTATTTGGGCCTAGAGGGTCACACGCAAATGGTTTTCAAGTCGATAGATAATCCGACAGGATTTCGGATAAGTCTGGGTTTTTGTGAAAAACCGCAAACTGACTTCTTATAAAAGAACGGATTCTACGTCCGGGGCCAGCAACCCTGACCTAGCCGTCATTCGTTCTTCCCCACTTTCTCTCTCCTCTGGGCGTGCCGTTCCCAACTGCTCCACTTCCCGTTCGACGGGGATTCTGGATCCGCATGTCGCGGCGGATCACGCGCAGTCAGACGGGATCTTCGAGCGCCGCAGCGAGCGAGGAAGCGAGGACGATCCATCGCGAGGAGAACCGCGTGGATACCGCTAGAGGTCGGGCATCTGCGCGACTTGCGGCATCGCTCCGACGGAACCGGAAAACAGACGCGGATTCGAATCTGCGCAAGGTAAATTCGATTTACACCGGTTTATTTTTAATGACCGAAACGGGACAGATCCGATCCCGAACTCCTTTATTCCGCTGCGTTTTAGGATCGGATCCCGACACAGCGATCCCAACAGTGGTATCAGAGCCAGGTTCCACTGTGTTTTCGCCGTTTCGGTCTCTAAAATTTATGGTTTTCGAATTTATTCCATGCTTAGATTTATGTTTTTGAAAGATTTATAATCATTAGATGATTACTGCGATGAGATCGTGATTTAAATCTGAAGAAAAATTTATTTTTTGGGGTTTTTCGTCGTGTTCTTCGTTGGACGAAGAACGGGGCGTTTTTGACGTGGTCGGATCCATAGAGATGGATTTTAAGGGGTTCTAATCGCTATAGATCATGCCCAATGACCCTAGTTGAGTTGTTGGTGGCATGGGAAGCCGTGAAAGAGCGGCCATGGACCTTCTTCTTCCTCCCCACGGGTTTGAGAAACCTGTAAAACCAGATTTTTTGGAGGAAAAGGGGGGGCGAATAAACCCCTTTCCGGGGCACCTCCGTGGCCACCGCCGGTCACCGGACATCGCCGGAACATAGGGGGTCGCCGGCGGCGTGGAGCGGTGCCCGGCCGCCGCCTGGCCGGCGCCGGAGAAGACCCCAAAGCTGGGGCGGCACCGTCGGGTTCCCTGCGTTGCAGGGAACCTCGGGCGGTTCGGCCGGGCGGCTAGGGTTTCCCTAGCCGCCGACCGAACCGGCCCGGCTGGGCCCTGGCTCGTGCCAGGCGGCCCGAGCCAGGGCCAACAGGGTTCGGACCTGGGTCCGAGCCCTGGCTGCGCCTTGGCTCGGCCCTGGCCCGAGCCAGGGGCTCAGCAGGGCTGATCCCATTTAAAGGGGGCCCAGTTTGTTTAATTTTTGTTTTTTAAAAATTTTAAATTATAAAATTGGTTTAATGATTATCTGTAAAATATGATTTTACTGTTTTTTATTAAATTCAATTTTTATTGGGCCCTTACTAAGGTTTATTATGTTAATTAATTAACAAAAGGTTGTTAATTGAATTAATTCTAAATGTTAGATTAAACCTTATGCAATCTAATTGTTAGATTAACCCCATAAATATTTGAATTGTTCAAATTGAGCATGGAATATTTCTGAAGCCATTAATTTTAGATTTTAATGCATATTTGATGTGTTATTGATTTGCTTGTTTAAATTGGATTTAAATTAGCATGCTTGAAATAAATACTAAAGTTTTCGAAAATCCTAAATCCAAATTTTGTTTGGTCCCTGGTTTTATGAAACCAAAATTATTATTATTTTCGAAAAATTTTAATTTAGCCATTTGATGCGCTATTCATGTGTGGTTTGTTTAATAAAACACATGGTGGTCATGGACGAGCATTAATTGTGGATGTGGAATGTGATTGTGTGGTTTATTGTGTATTAATAAATAGAGGTCTGCGAACCTCTCCCTCTCATATTCCATTGTACTTCTATCTTCCACCTCAATGTAATCGACATAAGGCTCCCTCTTTTGAATTATCATGTAATTGGGAATTACGATGTAATTTGATCGAGGCGGATGCGCGCGAAGCGAGGATGATCCACAACTGCTGACCAGATGAAAATGAAGGAGTTCATTGCATTCATGGGTTTGCAGACTCATGATATAAGTTGTTATATTGTGTGAATGTGTGCATTTGACTATCTGGCTCAAGTCAAACCGCAGTGCCGTCCATGACCACACTAATGACATGTATGTGATGCGTGTGCTTTATATTTGCTAGGTTATTAGTATTAATAAATATATTCGATATATTTAATACTATCACCTAGGATGAGACCAAATTAAATAAGCAAAACTTTCGTTACAAACTCTAAGCCGTAGCGCGAGTCATTGAGAATGTACCGCGTGGCTCTCCATCAATATGATTGATAGAACTTAATTCGGTGGTGGCAGATACTATGTGTTTACCCGAGGTCTGCCATTAACTGATAAGAGGACTATTGATCATGGCATAAGATGCCTTTGGATAAGAGTAGAGGAACGATATAGTCATCCACGTGTTTACCCGAGAACTATGTTTCTACTTTACTCTGTCACGTATTGATGGTAAAGCTTAGACCGGAGATAATGGTCTACTGTGTTTACCCGGGACCATTAAACTTGGGAGCCGAAGTATGATCGGATATTGCAAGGAGTTGCAATTATCATGAGAAGATTGCTCTGAGATAGCAGTATGATACTATGTGTTTACCCGAAGTCATACTGTGATGCTTGGAGATTCTGATCCCCACTAGGAGACAGTCGGCGTCTCCCGTTCTGTATATCTGAAGGTTATACAGTTCGTCGAAAATTAGTGGGAGTAAAACTAGATAATAAAAGACCATATCTTGTTTTACATAATCTGAATATCTGCTAATTATCAATTAATTATCTCCTGTAGGCGAGAATGTCGCACCATAACCCGTTGCGAGGCATACTTGATGCCAACTGTTTGACAGGCACCAATTACTCAGACTGGCTCAGAAACCTGAAGATAGTCCTCAGGTCTGAGCAGATTGCCTACGTCTTGGATACTGAACCTCCTGCTGAACCAGCATTGGATGCTCCAGAGGAGGAAATGATAGCGTATGAGAAATGGAAGGAGGATTCCACCATGGCCCAATGCTACATGTTAGCCTCTATGAGCAATGAGTTGCAGAGGCAACATGAAGAGATGGATGCTAGATCCATCATGCTCCATTTGAAGGAGCTCTTTGGTGAGCAGAACAGAATCGAACGATATGAGATATCAAAGAATCTGTTCAAAGCTCAGATGGCAGAGGGAACTTCAGTACAGAATCATGTGCTGAAGATGATTGAGTGGGTGGAGAGGCTGGATGCTCTTGGGGTTACACTTCCCAAGGAGATGCACACAGACCTTGTGTTGTCTTCACTTCCACCTTCATATGCTCAGTTCATTGTCAATTTCAACATGAACAAGATCCAGGCCACCTTAGCTGAACTGCTGAACATGTTAAAGACTGCTGAGGGGAACCTTGTGAAGGATAAACCCCAAGTCCTAATGGTTGGTAAGACCAACAGGAAAAGACTTGCAGTCCAAGTTTTTCGAAAGAATAAGAACAAGGTTCAGAAAAAGGCAAAGGTTGTCAATAAAGACAAGGGTAAAAGTGCTGAGAAAGGTGATTGCTTCTACTGTCACCAGAAAGGGCATTGGAAGAGGAATTGCAAGGAATACCTCAAGGACAAGGCTCAAGGAACTGTGAAGCAGCAGGACGCTTCATGTATCTATATGATAGATATAAACTTGTCAATAAGAGATTGTACATCATGGGTATTAGATACTGGATGTGTATCTCATATCTGCAATTCTGTGCAGGCACTGACAAGAAGGCGTAAGCTGAGGACCGGCGAGGTGGAGCTGAGACTAGGTAACGACGCAAGAGTTGCGGCGATCGCTGTGGGGACAGTGGAGCTCAAGCTACTATCCGGAGACACGTTTTTATTAGATGAATGTTATTATGTACCTAGCATAATAAGGAACATCATTTCTATTTCATGTTTAGATAGAATTGGATACAATTTAAATTTTGGGAACAATAGTTGTTCAATTTATTTCAGAAATAAATTAATAGCTTCTGCTATTATGTCCAATGGATTGTATCTATTGAATGTGTCTCATGATAATTTACATATCGGTTCTTCGATTAAGAGAAGTAAATATGAAATGAATAAAGCCTACTTGTGGCATTGTAGGCTAGGACACATTGGTGAAAACAGACTCCAAAGGTTGCATAAAGATGGATATTTGGATCCATTTGATTATGAATCATATGCAACCTGTGAGTCATGTTTAATGGGTAAAATGGCTAAGTCTCCATTTAGTGGAACTGGAGAACGAGCCAAAGGCATATTAGAACTCATACATTCAGATGTATGTGGTCCTATGTCAACCCAAGCCATTGGTGGTTTCTCATACTTCATTACATTCACTGATGATTACTCAAGATTTGGATATGTATACTTATTGAAGTATAAATCTGAAGCCTTTGAGAAATTCAGAGAATTTAAGAATGAAGTGGAAAAACAAACAGGAAAGAGCATAAAAACCATCCGATCTGATCGGGGTGGTGAATACTTGAGTACTGAGTTCATTAAATACTTAAAGGATAATGGTATCCTTTCTCAGCTTACACCTCCTTATACACCTCAGATGAATGGTGTATCAGAAAGGAGAAATCGCACATTAATGGAAATGCTGCGATCCATGATGAGCATGTCCAAATTACCAGTGTCCTTATGGGGATATGCTCTTAGCTCGGCTATGTATATCCTGAATAAGGTACCCAGCAAATCTGTTGAGACCACTCCATATGAGATATGGAATGGAAGGAAACCAGACCTTAAACATGTTAAAGTCTGGGGATGTCCTGCTCATGTTAAAAGACATGACGCAGATAAGCTGGAATCCAGAACTGACAAATGCAGATTTGTAGGATATCCAAAGGAAACTTATGGATATTACTTTTATCATCCTGGCGAACAAAAGGTGTTTGTGGCCAGGAGAGCTGTCTTTCTGGAAGAAGATTATATTCTCCAGAAGGACAGTGGGAGTAAAGTAATTCTGGAAGAAGTTCCAGACCCACAAACTGGCAATGGTTCATCAGATGAACCGTCAGTTTCTGAACATGTTCATAATGATACACAGGAACCTCGTAGGTCTGAAAGAGTACCTAAACCACCAGAAAGATATGTGGGACATATTAATTTGGATGGTTCAAGGATATTCTATAATGAGGATGATGATCCCAAGACTTACCAGGAGGCCATTGAAAGTTCAGAGGCCGGGAAATGGCGGGAAGCCATGAATTCTGAAATACAGTCTATGTACATCAACCAAGTTTGGAACTTGGTAGATTTACTCGATGGTATAGTACCTATCGGCTGCAAATGGATCTTTAAAAGAAAGATCGGTGCAGATGGATGTATTGAGACTTATAAGGCAAGATTAGTGGCAAAAGGCTATCGTCAAAGACAAGGTGTTGACTATGACGAAACCTTTTCACCCGTTGCTATGATTAAGTCCATCAGAATTCTTCTTGCCATTGCTGCCCACCATGATTATGAAATCTGGCAGATGGATGTGAAGACTGCCTTCCTCAATGGAAACCTTGAGGAGGAGGTGTATATGATACAACCAGAAGGATTCACATCCAAAGAATCTCCAGACATGGTATGCAAGTTGCAGAGGTCCATTTATGGACTAAAGCAAGCTTCCCGGAGCTGGAACATAAGATTTGATGAGGCGATCAAATCTTATGGCTTCATTAAGAATGAAGATGAGCCCTGTGTATACAAGAAAAACAGTGGGAGCGCAATCACATTTCTGGTTCTTTACGTTGACGACATCCTACTCATTGGGAATGATGTAGGAATGATGTCATCAGTAAAGATATGGCTGTCAAAGAACTTCTCCATGAAGGATTTGGGAGAAGCATCTTACGTATTGGGAATACGGATCTATAGAGATAGATCAAAGAAGATGCTGGTTTTAACCCAATCCATGTACATAGAAACCATTGTCAAAAGGTTTGGCATGGAAAATTCCAAGAGAGGTCTCATACCGATGAGACATGGAATTTCACTCTCTAAAGGTCAGTCTCCCAAGACACCTGAAGAGAGGGCAATGATGGATAGAGTCCCCTATGCTTCTGCCATAGGGTCCATCATATATGCCATGCTGTGTACCAGACCTGATGTAGCATATGCTCTAAGTGTTACGAGCAGACATCAGGCAGATCCAGGTGATGAATACTGGAAGGCTGTGAAATGCATCCTTAAGTACTTGAGAAGGACTAAGGATCTATTTCTAGTCTATGGAGGAGGAGACTTAAAGCTGCAAGGATACACTGACTCGAGTTTTCAGTCTGATCCTGATGACAGCAAGTCAACATCAGGTTTTATTTTCACACTCAACGGGGGAGCAGTGAGCTGGAAAAGTTCCAAGCAGGAAACCACTGCTGATTCGACAACAGAAGCCGAGTATATTGCTGCTGCTGAAGCCGCCAAGGAAGCTGTATGGATGAAGAAATTCATCGGCGATCTTGGTGTGGTGGAAAGCATATCTGGTCCCGTCCCACTGCTGTGTGACAACAATGGGGCGATTGCTCAAGCGAAAGAGCCGAGGTCTCATCAGAAGTCGAAGCACATTCTGCGGCGCTTTCATCTGATCAGAGAGATTATAGTTCGAGGAGATGTCGTGGTGGAAAGAGTTCCCTCAGCCGACAACATAGCAGATCCACTTACAAAGCCTTTGTCTCAAAATATTTTTGAGCGTCACTTAGAGAATATGGGTATTCTGTATAAAAGTGATTGGCTTTAGCCCAAGTGGGAGATTGTTAGTATTAGATGGTCTCAAAGCCAATCCGATACTGTGTACATATTCAGATTATTAATAAATGGCAATAATTCATTGTGTGTAATTAATTCGATCTGTGTTTATCGTATCACGATGAAGTCCATGAACATGTGCAATAGTGTTCGGATTATGATGAGATCATAATTACGGGACCGAAGACTTATAAACGCATGTTCTTAATTGTTCCTAGTCATAGGATGTTTGAGATAGGACATCGAACATCCGGATAGACTAGTATAGGTTACTTCAGCTCATATGATGAGGGTGACTGATCCCATAAGTCACTTGTGTGGAGACACTATACTGAACCTATAGGTGCTCATTGGTGAATGAGTTCACTTAACTGATCCGACTATGAATCGCTGGATGGTAATCACCTCACTGTTAACCAGCTCGATTCAATTGTCACGGTTGCGTGGATGATCCTTGGACCTGAGACTCCAAGGATACCTTGTTGGTAGGTTTCTGAGCTTTGACCTTGACGAACGAATCCCTAACCATGGGATATCAATAAGTCAAGCGATCGGGTTCAGGGAAATGCCCTCGAAGGTAATTGTGTGTTCAATACGGGATCATCCGCTCTCGGTTGTTTGAGAGAGAATGTTCCGAGAATGATGCGCTTAAAGTCCCTGGCCAGGGCGAACTCTGTAATCGATAAGGAGTTATCGGATTCAGATTAGCGACATCTGATTCAAGTGAATCGACCAAATAGGGTTTAACAGTAAACCATGCCCTAGGTCGATTCGGGAACATTGTACGGATGAAGGATTATATCCGCGCGCTAACCGATGACAGAAAGGTTCCAATAGAGGGTTGCGATAACCCCAGTGCCATCCAGGATCACGCGATGTTGCTTGGCATCCAACGTGATCGGCAGTCCGTCCGAATTTATTGTGGGACATTAAATTCGACTGATTAATTGAATAAAAAGATATTAATTAATTCAGTGGGTCAGTAAAGGGTTACTGGACTTAATGGGCTATTAACTTGACTAGTATTTGGGCCTAGAGGGTCACACGCAAATGGTTTTCAAGTTGATGGATAATCCGACAGGATTTCGGATAAGTCTGGGTTTTTGTGAAAAATCGCAAACTGACTTCTTATAAAAGAACAGATTCTACGTCCGGGGCCAGCAACCCTGACCTAGCCGTCATTCGTTCTTCCCCACTTTCTCTCTCCTCTGGGCGTGCCGTTCCCAACTGCTCCACTTCCCGTTCGACGGGGATTCTGGATCCGCATGTCGCGGCGGATCACGCGCAGTCAGACGGGATCTTCGAGCGCCGCAGCGAGCGAGGAAGCGAGGACGATCCATCGTGAGGAGAACCGCGTGGATACCACTAGAGGTCGGGCATCTGCGCGACTTGCGGCATCGCTCTGACGGAACCGGAAAACGGACGCGGATTCGAATCCGCGCAAGGTAAATTCAATTTACACCGGTTTATTTTTAACGACCGAAACGGGACAGATCCGATCCCGAACTCCTTTATTCCGCTGCGTTTTAGGATCGGATCCCGACACAGCGATCCCAACAATATTTTCTTCTTCTAATCAAATGTATCATTACCAATCGTCCTCCACCACGCCGGCCCTGATCGTGTTCCACCAACGCCAGCCCGATCGTCCTCCACCGCGCTCGATCTTCTTCCCCCGTTTTGTTTCGCCGACCTGTTTCTCCCTCCTCATGATTCCCTCCGCCTGCTCACTTTCGCCGTTCGCTGTCGGCCTTCGCTCGCCCGCCTGCCACCCTCTGCAGCTGCCCGCCGGTGGCATCAGCACAGTAACAACAAGCCCGCAGTAGATCGCGGCAGATACAAATCGGCGGCCCGCAGTGCCCTACGACGCAGGTGCCCAACTTTCGATCAAGTTGGGTGCCCACCAACACCGTATGATCCTAGAAGGTAATGGAGTTCAGCAACCCACTCATGGAACATGTCCGTCTACAGTTACCACATGGCTATAATCCTCCGTTCGCACAATGCTCTAGAGTTAACCTAGGGTATGGTCAACTGTCAAACTCTAGATGGTCAACTCACTTGAATCAGACTCCATTGTGTAGACACGCTAATTTTGACGTCATTTTGAGTAAATTTCATATCATATAATAATGCCTCAGAATGGTTTGATATTTAATCATTGATTAATTTTTATTGATCTTTTTAAGTGTCGGGTTTAACAGACATGTTTAAGTTAATCAATTGAATTGATTTTAGCTCAAATTTTAGTTAAAATATGAAGAAGTCTAAAAGACGTCTACCCATGTGGACGCGATTTAGAGTTTATTCCTATTTTAACGTTTAAATTTGAATTTTAATCAGTTAATTAATTAGATAAAAGACGTCTGTGAGAACTGACGCGTTTTAAGTTTCCTAAGCTATTTTAACTTCTCTTCCGGATGTTTATCCGTATCTTAATTAGTGTAAAAGACGTCTACACATGTAGACGCGTTTTAGCTAATAAAGATAAAGATAAGTTTTCCCGGATATTTATCCTTATCTTAATTAATCTGAAAGGCGTCAGCCATGGTAGACGCGTTTTAAATAATTACAGATAAAGATGAATTAATCAGTATTTATCTGTCGGTTAAGATGGATAAATCTTAGATTTTTCTATGTTAATCCGCGAACGCAGAATAAGTCTATAAATACCTTACATGTTGAAGAGTAAAAAGTTAAGCGTAATCTTGAGTTGATTGAGCAATAGCGAGTTGAAGATCAAAGCAACAACGTCGGAACGCTGAAGCGCTGCCATTTCCAGAAGCCGGCGTCCTTTCAAGATTCTTCATCCAATTCGGCATAAGTTTTTTCATTTCTGCATCTTCATTTTCATTTCATTAATCTCTTATTCATCATTCACTTCATGCAACACACACCACAACATCATTCTTTCCAAAAACTTATTTGATTAAGGGGTTTCGAAAGCCATTAAACAAGTAAGTTTGCTGTTTAGTTTCATGTTCAATACCATGATTAGAATAGATACTGTTTTTACTTAAGTTCTCATCATTTCTTTATTTCTCTTTCTATACTTTCTGCTGCACTCAACAACAAGAGAATCAAGGAAGTCAAGTACTCAACACAAGAACTCTGGACGATCTTCAAATCCTCAACTTCAACTTCAAATTCAATAGCAAGAACAAAGAACAAGAAAGGGCTCACTTTCTTCAGCCGGCTGAAGGAGGGGAATCAAGAGCTCAATATCTTCCGCGTTTAAACAGGTAGGCGATCATACTCTCTTTTGGAACTTTTTAGTTAAAAGTTTCTGGCGATCACTTCACGTAGTTGCTGTTTTTAATAGGTTTATTTCGCACTTAAACAACATAGGATTTTTCATGTTAATCACACTAGCATTCTAAGCACCTATAGCTTTTTTGGCGATCACGGTGGGACTTGGTCTCGCCATCTTTTAGTTTTTTGTTCTTGCTATCATCAATCGGGCACCCACGGTGCACCATTTGTGTCTCTCGACACGTCCTCACCAATTGGTGAGTGTTTTAGTTTAGTTAATTTCCCTCATGCACCACGTGCACACCCCAGTGGCAAGATCTTGCCCTCCCCTTGATTAGTTTAAAAAGCTGTTTTTGTGATGAAAATGATGTGTGATTGATTGATTTTCTAGTTGTTTAGTTAGTAAATCATCCTGTTAAAATCTGGAACTAAAAAAAATCTGCATGAGTTGATTATTTACTGCTTTTACCCTGTTTGAGGAGGATTCAACCCAGAAAATCCTCCTGCAAAACTGTTTCTGCGAACTGAAAAGCGTCTAGGAGCACTGACGCGTTTCAAACCGCGTCAATACACCCAGACGCCTTTCAGTCTTCATATCTTCTCTGCTGTCTGCATCTGTTTCTGCGAAAAATTAACGTTCTGTTTTGAATAGCGTCGACTACCATCGACGGGATTCAGACAGTTTCTTAGTTATTTTTCAGTTCTCAAATTTTTGTGGCTTGAGTGCTAGCTACCCATTATTATTAAGCATTAGAGGCCATCCAGGCCGTAGGACATACGCATTGAGGCGAATACCCTCCTTTTCTTAGGAACACACTACTTGACGTCAACAACTCTCTCTGATTGGGTTGGTCCCTTGATCAGACTAGAGAAGTTGACGTTAAGGCCTCCATAAGTCCCCAAAATCAAGGTATTCCTCCTTGATCATCGGGCTGGTTGTACCAATTGAAGTCCCAGCTAGATTCCAAAAGCGTTGTGAGAGAAAGCCCTAGAGAATAACGGTGGAAATTGAACTGAAACTAGGATCCTTTCCCTGAGCGAATTTGTGGTTTAATCCAATTCAAATAACTCAACAAGGAACCTTAAAATCACGTTAAGCATCCACTTGATTGATTAATCTCTGTGCAACTTGTTTGTCAAATCTTTGAAAAAAGAATCTAACATCATGCTGCTGCGATCAGGCAGGGACTTGAGTGTGGCTCCAGACGCCATGGTTAATTACGAGGGAGATGCTAATGCCCCTCGCGATTCGGACTACAACTATGAGAACGGGAGAGATGCTGATGCCTCCCGTAATTCTGCCCCCATTCCATATCGACAAGATGGGAATGTCCGGACACCTCTCTTTCATCCCCATGATCGATATCCTGATCTTCCCCCGCATGAATATGCGATTCCTAATCCCAATCTTGAGGGGGACGTGAATCAGAATGATCCCTCATCCTCTGATCCTGTGGATCTCGTCAACGCTTTGGGAGTTCTTGCCTCCCGTCTGGACCCTCAGCAGTTCGAGGCGATCCAGTCGATTCTGAAGGGGAAGGCACCCGTGCAGCTTGCTGAGCCGAACCCTGTGGCTCCCCCTGTTGTTACTCAACAACCTCCTCTTCACCCTCCTTACATCCATCAGGCCATGGAAGGCCTTCATATCACTTCTCGGCCAGCTGGGCCGCACCTTTCATCCTCTAGGCAACCGGCTAGACCGCAAACGCCTGTTTATCAAAATGCCCTCGGGCATGGCGGAAGCTCTGCCAGACCTCCCCTTTATTTTCCCCCCTGTCCAACGTACTCTAGGCAGCAGGCCTATCAAGTACCTCCACCTCCTCCTCCTCCCCAGGCAGATCTGACCACGCAAGCATTGCTGGCCAAGATGGAGCGCATGGATGAGCAGTTTAACAACCTCCAGAAGATGATGGGGGTTAAAGCTGCGCCAGAGATCAATTTGCCGAGCCTGCCGGTATTCCACCTACCACCCTCTGAGATGCCAGTGTACCAGAAGTACAACGGTACTGGTAACCCCTTCACACATCTAAAGGAGTTTATGTACGAATCGTCTTTCTGGCAGAACGACAAGAGGTCGTTGGCCTTTTTTTTCAGGAGATCTCTAGAGGGACCAGCCCTTAAGTGGTTCTTTTCTCTAGAACCCTCCGAAGTAGAGGATTACGGTATCGTTTCACGCAAATTTATCCAACGATACCAGGACAGAGTTGCACCCTCCTTGTCCATCACTGACCTCATTGCAGAAAAAATGAAACCTGATGAAGAGTTTGTCAGTTTTGCCGACAGGTGGCGGGGCCTGGCTGGAAAGGTGAAAGATCACTTGTCCGAGTCCGAGCAAGTGAAGATGTTAATTTCCAACGTCACGCCCCAAATCAAGTTAGTCATCTCCCTGAACAATCTGACCAACATGGCAGAGCTCTATGAAAGAGCACGGTACTGCCAAAATGCCTTCAAGGACACTACGTTCTCTAGTGTCTTTGATCCTCACAGACCTAGCAGGCCTCCACCTCGGAAGCCTGCAGTGCCAAACTCTCCCAGCACAGGTCCGACTACTGAGGGCACGCTCTCTCACGAGCAAGTCAGTAGCATGAATAATAATTCACCCCAGTTCGTGAGGAACCAGCAGCAGTACCAGAGGCCACCGCAGCCAAACCAACAGGGGTACAGGCAGCAGCAGAACCCCCATTATCAGCAACAGTATCAGCGGCCCCAGCAGCCGAACCAGAACCAACAACAGCAACCGCTACAACAGCCGCCGCAACGGCAACAGCAGTACCAGCCCCAACAGCAGCAATATCAGCAACAACAACAGCTACAGTATCAGCCGCGCGCACCGCCGGCATACCATAATGTCCCTCCTCCCGCTGACTATAATCAGCAAAGAAGACCTCCAGGCCCTAAAAGGGCAGAATACCCGGCCCTCCCAGAATCCTTGGCAGATATCTTCAGTGCTCTAATGGCAGCTAATGCCTTAGTTTTGCCAAGGGAAAAGGTCGTCTGGCCTCAAAATCCCGACACGTCCAGGTATTGCTACTTCCATAGGCAACCTGGGCATACCATCGACGCCTGCTTCTAGTTCAGAGATTATATTCATGATCTCAACGAGCAGGGCGGCATAGACTGGGAGGAGATGAAAAAGTATATATCAGCCCTGAAGGCGAGAAGACCACAGCAGCAGCAGCAGCAGCAGCAGCAGCAAGCAAGACCACCAGCACAAGCAGTGCCACCACCTAATATGGGCATAGTGCAGAATCCACTCCCGGAGCATCAGAACCAAAACCAAGTTGCTCCCATTCTGACGAACAGTCAGTCTGAGGCTGATCGTGGGCAACAATGGAGAATAGAGGACTCTTCCTCTCTTTATTCAACGGGTCACTTTCAGAGTACCGCAGAACGACCACCACACCGCACCATCCACATACCTAGGCCACAACCCGTTACCATCACCCCTCTACCGACACCCACATATCACTCGCCCACACCCAATAACCCATTACCACTACCCGCCTTCCTCAAGCCCATTACGCCCCACACCACTACACCGCTACCATATAATCCCCCGCAAACCAATCACGCGCCCCTTCTACCATCCAGGCCGCTATTACGCGTACCATTTCCTACTTCGCCTGCTACCACTACCACCTACCCAGATACGCTTTTACCATCCAGACCGCTATTACGCGTGCCATTCCCCACTTCACCGACCACTTACCCATCCACCATCCAACCCTCTAGGCCTTTAATCCGCACCTCGCCATCGCCATCTAGCCCTACGCCATCACCTACATACCAGCCCTCTACATCATCCGCACCATCCAACCCTGCGGTACTTAAGGTGTCACCCGGATCCTCCACGGTTGAGGAACATGCGCTCTGAAGTGGAAGGATTTTCAACAAAATTTTCCCTCTGTCCACAGTTAGAGACGGCCCATCACAGCTGACTGAGGAAGCCCATAATAAAGAGAGTGCACCAGGCACTCAATATGATTTGTTGAAACATCTGGACAGGACACCGGCACGGATCACTGTACTTGAATTGATCAAAAGGTCCAAGATTCACCAAGAAGCCTTAATGAAATATCTATAGAAGGTGATGGTCAATGAGGACGTGCCGGTAGAAAAAATTGCAGCACTACTAGTTCCTCAGGGAGATTAGCCCTCCATTACATTTCACACATCGGAACTAGCACCGCCAGCAGCCAGAAGCATGACTCTGAGCATCACGGTCAACATCTGTAAGAAGGCCGTAGATGCATGCCTGGTAGATACAGGGGCTTCGATCAATGTTTTACCTCCGAAGACCCTGGAGCTGTGCGGTGTGCCCAAAGAAAAATGGCTACCTAGCCCCATCTCTGTGACAGCATATGACAATTCTACCCGTTCCCTTCTGGGAATGGTTTATTCGAAGGTGGAGCTAGGCCCTGTAAGTCATGCAGAGGTCGAATTTCACATCCTAGAAATCGACCCTTCTATAAATGCCATTTTGGGTCGTCCTTATATCAAAACTCTTGAGGCGATTCCCTCGACGAATCACCAATGCCTCAAATTCCCTTTCAAAGGACGAATTATTAAAGTGACGAGCATGCCGATCCTTGCTGCTGCTCATACCTTGAATGTTAAATCTGCTGTTTTACCTGGCCGACAACCTTTTTTGTCGGTATTACAAGTCTACTATCCAGTGGCTGATCCTTTGAAAGCCGCCACTATTTCTCCATACCCGTTAGATGCCATTAAAAGGGGGAAGTGCATGAATACCCCAGGATGGAGAATTATGATGAAGAGTGGCTATGAGCCTGGGAGAGGTCTGGGCACACAGTTGCAAGGCAGGACCACTCCTGTTAAAGATCATCGAACAGCACCTGGAAGTGGTCTGAGCTATAGGCCAAGAAGACTGAAGCAAGATCTGGTTCAGCAAGCAGAGATTGAAGAAGGTCGAAAAATCTGGGAGACAATGTCTACACCACTCAAGGAAGGCCGAGATCCCCTAACATGGACCTTGTATACACACTTTGTAAAAGGGCCCATACTTAGCCACGACAACACGGTGGTCATTACTTCGTGTTTTGACTTCCATGGCATATATGGGAGGGACTTGGCTAGGCATTGCTCAGAACTACTTACGTACCAATCCTTGGAGGCTCTGCGGCCTATGAAAAGGAGAAAATTTCATGATCCTGAATGCGAATGGTACAGGTGGTTCGATCTGAGAGACCTTTACATTGCACTGAACAGATTATTCCTAGATCCTGCAGAACCCAAGTGGCCGCCGCAGATTGATAAGCTGATTGAAAGCCCTGGTGCCATCTTTGATAAGCGGATATTGCTGTCTGAAGAGACCGACGAAGGGGAGCCAGATGACCCCTATGAAGCTGGTTACACTACAGATCTGCTCTGGAGGGGGACATATCCTTCACATGTCTTCATGCTCCATACTCTATTTCGCACACTGCTCTTGACCCCGACTTGGTCGCGGGTCATTATTGAAGATATTCCACGGGCTCCGCCCGTTATGATTACTCTGTCCCCTCGGGACCTTATTCCACAACCTCCTCTCGATCTAGAGAGGATGTATGACTTGATCTGGGACATATTGCTATATGATCCCCCCAACCCTCTGGCCTTGGTGCCAGTCCCTCCATCTGATTCTCCTTCTATCTGTATTCATTCCTGTTTCATGTTTAATTCCTCTAATATCCAAAAAAAAAACGCCAATTTTACAACAAACTCTTCTCAGATCCTTACTCTCTTAAATCTACTATGTCCCTCCCCTCGGGAGGATTCTCTTGTATTTCCACTTGTATCCCAGGATTTCTATCCTGCTTCATCTTCATTAAGTTATAATAGGGAGTTTAGTGAAGTTAGGCAGTCTAGTTTTAGTCAGGTTAGGAAGTCTAGGAAGCCTAAGGGTAGGCGAATTCCAAATAGATACCTCCAGGACTTAGCTGATAAATGCTTTTCTTATTATTTAATCCCTCAGTTTTTAGAAAATCCAATTCAGATGCCAGAAGACTGTATGAATGATGAGTCAGTCAATGATGGGTACGGGGTATATGAGTTAGTGCATGAAAGGACCCCATTGTTGAGAATGAGGAAGATGACGAGGACGCAGCTGAGGCATATGCCAGTAGAGTGAAGAGATTCGATGAACCCTCAGCTGCCGTAGAAGAGCCCACCAAAGAAATCAATTTAGGGACTGAAGACGAACCTAAGGTTGTCCTCGTCAGCAAAAATCTTTCTACAGAGGATGAGAAGGCAATGGTACAAGTACTCAAGGACTATAAGGACACTTTCGCCTGGAGTTATGAAGATATGCCAGGGTTATACTCATCTTTAGTTGAACACAGGTTGACATTAAAGGATGGAGCTAGCCCGGTCAAGCAGAAATTAAGGCGATTCCACCCGCAAATGGCTCTAAAGATGAAGGAAGAGGTCGACAAATTACATAAAGCCAAATTTATTAGAGTTGTCCTTTATCCACAATGGGTGGCCAACATAGTCCCGGTTATGAAGAAGGACGGGAAGGTCAGAATTTGCATTGACTTCCGCGATTTGAACCGGGCGTGTCCTAAAGATGATTTTCCATTGCCTCATATTGATGTACTCATTGATAATACCGCTGGCTATGAAACTTTATCGTTTATGGACGGATTTTCAGGGTACAATCAAATTAAGCTGGCGGAAGAAGATCAAGAGAAAACGTCATTCACTACACCTTGGGGAACATACTGTTATGTCGTCATGCCATTTGGATTGAAGAATGCTGGAGCCACTTATCAGAGGGCCATGATGGCAATATTTCATGACATGATGCACATAGATTTGGAAGTGTATGTGGATGATTTATTGGTTAAATCTAAGACAAAGGCTGAGCACGCCAAAGTTTTGGCAAGGATATTAGAGAGACCGAGAGAATATCAGTTAAAGATGAACCCCAAGAAATGTGTATTCGGGGTATCTTCAGGAAAATTGCTTGGATTTATCGTCAGCAAATGGGGAATTGAGATCGATCCCAACAAGGCGA
This sequence comes from Zantedeschia hybrid cultivar, assembly GCA_030544215.1. Taxonomy (NCBI): domain Eukaryota; kingdom Viridiplantae; phylum Streptophyta; class Magnoliopsida; order Alismatales; family Araceae; genus Zantedeschia; species Zantedeschia hybrid cultivar. The sequence goes on from JARZZO010000013.1 coordinate 31,153,767, forward strand.
AGGCTATTAGAGAAATGCCACCTCCTAAAAACTTGAAGGAATTAAGAGGATTAATCGGGAGGTTACAATTTATTCGCCGCTTTGTCTCCCAGCACTCACAAAGGTGTAAACCGTTTTACGAGCTTACCAAGCCGGGAGTCAAATTCGATTGGGACGATAAGTGTCAGGAGGCATTTGATGGATTAAAGAACTATCTAGCAAGTCCTCCTGTTTTGAGACCACCATCTCCAGGTAAACCATTGATACTTTACATTTCAGTCCTGGATGATGCAGTGGGGGTTGTCCTAGCACAAGAGGATGAAGAAGGAAAAGAGAGGGCAGCCTATTATCTCTCCAAACTTCTCAACCCCGCTGAACAGAGATACACGGCGATGGAGAAAACATGTGCAGCATTAGTTTGGGTTGTGCAGAAGTTGAAGCATTATTTTCTGGCCCATGAAGTCCATCTCATCGCTAGGATGAATCCGATCAAATTCCTTCTAGAGAAATCTGTTCTTACTGATAGGTTAGCGCGATGGCAAAGCTTTCTATCTCAATTTGATATCATTTATATTCAGCAGAAAGTGATCAAGGGCTATGCCATAGCAAAACATCTCGCTCATCATCCTCTTCCTCGATTTGATCCAGTGCGTTCAGAGTTTCCGGATGAAGAACTGATGTCCGAGATGATATGTGGACTCTGCATTTTGACGGAGCTCTGAATTCTCATGGAAAGGGGATCGGTATCGTTCTGTTATCACCTGAAGGTGTCACCATTCCACAAGCCTTTCAGCTTGATTTTCCAGTCACCAACAATATAGCTGAGTACGAGGCACTTCTTGCTGGCCTCGAGGCTGCTCATTTCCATGGTGCCACCAAACTCAGGATTGTGGGTGATAGCCAACTGATTCTTCGCCAAGTGCTGACCAAGTATCGAACTCTTGATCCTAAGCTCAAGCCTTATCAAGAACTTACTTCTATTTACTCAAAGCTTTTCACGAAATTGATCTTTGTCCATGTCCCTAGGAATCAAAACATCTTAGCTGACGCTCTAGCTTCACTTGCATCTTCTCTTGATTTTCCAATCAGTAAGCAATCCGAATCAATCATAGTTCATAGGCGTCTTTCACCCGCCGTGAAAAACCCTTCATTCCTTAGAATTAAGGAGAAGTTGCTGAAGAAAGTCAGATACGGAAACATTGTAGAAAAGAGAGAAATCATGTTAATGGAGCTGTTAGAAGAGATGGATGATGAACAGAAGGCATGGTATTATGAAATTGCAAAATATTGTGAAGATCAATCATATCCTGAGGAAGCTACAACTGAGGAGAAGAGGGCTATCAGGAGAGTTGCTCAACGATACACCCTAGTTGGAGGAGCATTATACAAGAGAGGTTTTGATGGAGTTCTCCTGAGGTGTCTAGACGAAGATGAGCTTTGGAAGGTTATGGAAGGAGCTCATAGTGGAGTTTGTGGTGGACATGTCAATGGACAGATGCTAGCAAAGAAGATCCTTAGACAAGGATTTTATTGGCCAACCATGGAAGAAGACTGCGTAGGATATGTCCGTAGGTGTGCTAAGTGTCAACTTTCACGCCGACAAAATTCATTTTCCTGCATCTTCACTCCATCCTGTTTCTTCCCCATGGCCTTTCTCCATGTGGGCTTTCGACATTATTGGACCCCTTGGTAATCCAGATTCCGGCATCAAGCAAAAATCTTTCATTCTCACGGCAACGGAATACTTCACCAAGTGGACAGAAGCTGAAGCGTACGTGGAGATCAAAGCATCAATCGTCTGCAAATTCATCATGAAGAACATCATCACCCGATTTGAAATTCCAAGCACCATCGTCACCGACAACGGACCGCAGTTCGTGTCACAAGAATTAAAGGACCTCTGCAACAGGTATAGAATTGCATTGCATCATTCGTCTCCTTACTATCCGCAAGGCAATGGCCAAGCAGAGGCGACAAATAAGACTTTGCTAAAAATCATCAAAAAGACGTGCAAATCTAACAAGTTCGCAGACTGGCCAGAAAAATTGGTTGAGGCTTTATGGGCCTACCGAACTTCAATCCGCACGCCCACTGGGCAAACTCCTTATTCCTTAACATTTGGAATGGAGGCGGTAGTTCCATATGAGATCCTCATGCCGTCATTAAGAGTACAATTGAATAAGGAATTTTCCATTGAACATCGTTCAGCACTCCTTGCTCAATTGGAACTTTTAGACGAGAAAAGATGGTCAGCTGCTAATCATGCAAAAGTTTATCAAAACAGACTAGCACGTTTTTATCAAAAGAAAGTCATTGAACGAAAGTTCGAAGTCGGTGAAATAGTCGTAAAAAGGATTTTTGTAAAACCTGGTGGTCCGCATTCTAAGCTCCAACCTAACTGGAAAGGACCTTATGTTGTATCGCACACTTTTCCTGGTAATACTTATCGTCTTGTTAATGCAGAAGGAGAAGAGCTAAATCATCCTTGGAATGACTTACATCTCAAGAAATACTACCCTTAGGTTAAAGAGTCGATCGGTATGGTACGAAGACTAGTGGAATCAGAAAGTTTATAAACTCGAATTTCTTTGTTAGTCTAGATAACTTAACTTCAAATACATTACTACACACACTGACACGTTTGATTCGTGAGTAACAAGAGATGCTAAGTCCTAAAGAATATCAAAAGCTTGACCAAAAGTGTAAAGTACAAATCATTCGTTTTAAAGCAAAAATTTTGTTTTACACTCGGCCCATGATGTCGGAACGAGGCTTAGAATAGACTACCAAGAATACCCACCATCTTAGTAGGAGGCCGTCATAAAAAAATGGGAGAGATCCGTCCCGAAAAAGAGAAAAAGAATAGCAAAAGCAAAAGCAAAAAGGCAAAATCCAAATGTCAAATCAAAAGGCCATTACATTACAAACGTTACATCAAGGCCATGAAATGAAATGAAAGGGAACGCAAGGTCAATAAATACTCCGGAATGAAATGACCGAACCCCAACGGATATTGGGGTAGGAAATGAACATCTTTTTAAGTCTCCGAAACCTTCTCATGGGCTTTCTAAACTTATTCTTCTTTCCTTCTAAAGAGATGTACTCCAAACATAAGGAATGGCTTAGATTGACTAAGGGTCAAATCATCAAATGGGATCACGAATGGAAACACAAATTCAAACACGATGGGCTTAAGTTAAGTTGTTAAAGAACAATTTGGAAATTAAGTTAATAAATGAATATGATCTTTTGATCTAAGTACCATGCTGATCTTTTAGTCAAAAAAAAAAAAAAAAACAATACATATGTCAAAAATCCAAAAAAAGCAAAAAAAAAAAAAATATGTCAAAAAAAACCAAAAAAATACATATGCCAAAATCCAAAAAAATATGCATATGTCACAAATTCAAAAAAAAAAAAATGTCCAAAATTTAAAAAAAAACATATATTTCAAAACCCCAAACAAACATGAATATTTCAAAACAACAAAATATCTGAATTAGCATTTGCTTGTTGCATTCCTTTTATTTTCAGTGAGCATTTGTCTGCTTGCATGTTGCATTTTGCTTATGTTTGATTATTCTTATTACCTTTGTTAATAAAGGCTATGCCCCTTGACCCTTCTACCAAGGATAGGATCAAGTAGTCGGTTACTTAACCAGGCAAGGGGCTAAGCCTAAACAGATACTTAACATATTTGTTCAAGTTGTATACAGGACACAAGGCATTGGTAGAGTTGGAATCCGAGTAGAGAACAGCCAGAAACCTGTTTCTGAAATTCAAGAAAACCTGAGTAAAGCTAGAGAATATCAAGAAGATCTTATTGCGGGAATTCAAGAAGTCTCAACCATGGCTAAAAAGACGGTTATTTCTACCCTTGTACTATTTCATGTAATTATTTTGCATTCGCATTACTATATGTTAAGTATTTATTAGAGTATATCAAGGACCTTGTGGTTTTGATGAAACTGGAATTTGAGTTCCCCTACAACAAAAACAGTGATAATTCCAGAGGATTCTTAATTGCACGGATAGGCCGTTGGATTATTAATTAGTGAGGACGATGGTTCCACTTTTGTGAAACGGTGCGTGGATAAACGAGCTTCGGCTTAGCACTGGATTACAAGAATTGGTGTCTTGACTCATTAATGACAATTTAACAATATTATCCTTGATTAATTTATATTTTATTTGACTTTATATTTTTCTTTTAGCCCAGCATGCATCATGTAGGACTTTGAAATCATGGTGATAAGGATTAAGTACTGATTAAGTTTCAGACCATTAAATCAAATAACTCAAACATGATATGAAATATTCCATTCTGAATTGAGTATCTTAATTATCTTTGAGGTTCGCTTGAAGATATCATTAGAATTCGATCCTTTCTTAGATTCTTTATCCAATATTCTTGTTTTCTTTTAAGATCCATCGTGGCTGCAGCACGTCCACATTGGCTGGCAAACGCTCCCCATGATGAAACCTACAGTGTCTATGACCTGTGGTACTTCTCACTCCGAGGAGGTTGATCGACTTTATTTTATTTTCTTGTCTACCTCATCCAGACATGATTAATTCCTTTGATCTCTTTGAACTATCTTCATTGATAATTTCGAGAAAAATTCCAATCATGTGATGTTAAGAGCATGTCTCATCACACCTTGGCATCACTTTTTCAGTACATTCCATTCCATTTCACTTCCTTGCAAAGACGATGCCAAGGTGAGGCAGCTGTAGACACGCTAATTTTGACGTCATTTTGAGTAAATTTCATATCATATAATAATGCCTCAGAATGGTCTGATATTTAATCATTGATTAATTTTTATTGATCGTTTTAAGTGTCGGATTTAACAGACATGTTTAAGTTAATCAATTGAATTGATTTTAGCTCAAATTTTAGTTAAAATATGAAGAAGTCTAAAAGACGTCTACCCATGTGGACGCGATTTAGAGTTTATTCCTATTTTAACGTTTAAATTTGAATTTTAATCAGTTGATTAATTAGATAAAAGGCGTCTGTGAGAGCTGACGCGTTTTAGGTTTCCTAAGCTATTTCTACTTCTCTTCCGGATGTTTATCCTTATCTTAATTAGTGTAAAAGACGTCTACACATGTAGACGCGTTTTAGCTAATAAAGATAAAGATAAGTTTTCCCGGATATTTATCCTTATCTTAATTAATCTGAAAGGCGTCAGCCATGGTAGACGCGTTTTAGATAATTACAGATAAAGATGAATTAATCAGTATTTATCTGTCGGTTAAGATGGATAAATCTTAGATTTTTCTATGTTAATCCGCGAACGCAGAATAAGTCTATAAATACCTTACATGTTGAAGAGTAAAAAGTTAAACGTAATCTTGAGTTGATTGAGCAATAGCGAGTTGAAGATCAAAGCAACAACGTCGGAACGCTGAAGCGCTGCCATTTCCAGAAGCCGGCGTCCTTTCAAGATTCTTCATCCAATTCGGCATAAGTTTTTTCATTTCTGCATCTTCATTTTCATTTCATTAATCTCTTATTCATCATTCACTTCATGCGACACACACCACAACATCATTCTTTCCAAAACTTATTTGATTAAGGGGTTTCGAAAGCCATTAAACAAGTAAGTTTGCTGTTTAGTTTCATGTTCAATACCATGATTAGAATAGATATTGTTTTTGCTTAAGTTCTCATCATTTCTTTATTTCTCTTTCTATACTTTCTGCTGCACTCAACAACAAGAGAATCAAGGAAGTCAAGTACTCAACACAAGAACTCTGGACGATCCTCAAATCCTCAACTTCAACTTCAAATTCAACAGCAAGAACAAAGAACAAGAAAGGGCTCTCTTTCTTCAGCCGGCTGAAGGAGGGGAATCAAGAGCTCAATATCTTCCGCGTTTAAACAGGTAGGCGATCATGGAACTTTTTAGTTAAAAGTTTCTGGCGATCACTTCACGTAGTTACTGTTTTTAATAGATTTATTTCGCACTTAAACAACATAGGATTTTTCATGTTAATCACACTAGCATTCTAAGCACCTACACGTTGTATAATATTCGAAAACACCTTTTCTGATATTGTGTCTGCTCTGGCTAGAGACTCCTGCGGATCTATTCTAGAGCATTCTCTCTCCAATTACCTGAGAATGAACGATCTTTTATTAAACACACAATCATCTTTGAAGGTCTTCTGCTGGACCCGATCTTTGACTATTGGAGATCCCGTAAATAGAGATTTGTCGGTCAAAGTCAAATCTAGAAGTCCACCGACAAGGTGTCTTTGGCGTCTCAAGTCCAAGGATCAACCACGCAACTGTAACGATGAATCAAGTCGGTTGACAGTCAGATAAATTATCATTTGGCGATTCATGTTGGATAAGTTCAGTGAACTCATTCCCCAATGAGCACCTACAGGTTTACCATTGTGTCTCCACACAAGTAACTAACGAGATCAGTCACCCTCATCATATGAGCTAGAATAATATGTATTAGTCTTACTGAATGTTTGATGTCCTTCTCAAACATCCTACGACTAGGAACAATTAAGAATATGTGTTTATAAGTCATCAGTCTCATAATTATGATCTCATCATAATCCGATAACTATTGCACACATTCATAGACTTCATTATGCGCAAATTACAAATATGCCAATCTACATAATGAATTTAATGTCATTTATTAGTAAACCAGATTGAAATAGGTGCCTTATGATTGGTTTAAAGGACACCTATATCCATCAATCTCCTATTTGGACTCAAGCCAATCACCTTTACATTTGATCTTCATCAAATCTAGGTGATGCTCACATAAAGTATGTTATAGACATGCTAATTTTGATCTCATATTAAGTAAATTTCATGTCACATTTATATTGTCCCATAATGGTCTGATATTTAATCATTAATTAATTTTTATTATTTTTTGTCGAAATTCGTTGATTAACGTTGACCATGGCCGACGCTATTTAGATTTTTAACAGAAATCAATTCGAAATTAAAATTGCTAAAATCGAATAGATTTAGCTTAATGACGTCGCCCATGGACGACGCCTTTTAGGTCCTAATTTGTCTGGATTTTCGATTTTTAAATTCCAATTAGTTTCCTAATTATCTAAATCACAACTCCCATGGTCGACGCGTTTCAAGCACTTTCTTGATAAGCTTGATTTGGCCGAGCTAATCTGTTTGCAGAGGTTGGAAAGGTTGCTAACTCTTGAATAAACATCTAAGGCAAGTCCGAAGCCGCGGGAGAGCCCTTTTGAAGGTCAAAACACCTTAAAATCACTTCTTATAAATACAAATGTACATTGACCTTTGAAAGAGGTTGGCCATTGGTATTTTGGAGTTCAAATCAAGGTGAAAAGGAGTCTTCTACTACAGAAAACGTGGGAGGAATTTGAAGGCTTCTAATCAACCAATCAATCATGCAACTAAACAAAAGAAAGACTCACTTGAAGGCTTCTATCCCATGTAGGTATGAAGAGATATGTAGTGAGTGTGTAAAATATAGAGTGATGTGATGAATAACTATTAGAAAAACAGCGTTGTAAACTATTTGAAATCAATGAAAAACTACAAGAAAGAAGACAGTTGGATGGCCCCTTCAAAGCCTTAGTCTTCAATGGCTTCAATGGTGTAAGAAAATGAGGAAGAAGAAGCATTCAAATTCCTCTCACGTTTTCTGCAGTAGAAGGCTCATTTTCACCTTGATTTGAACTCCAAAACACCAATGGCCAACTTCTTTCAAAGGTCAATGTACATATGTATTTATAAGAAATGATTTTAGGTACTTTGGCCTTCAAAGGGCTCTTCCGCGGCTTCGGACTTGCCTTGGATGTTTATTCAAGAGTTAGCAACTTTTTCAACCTCTGCAAACGGATTAGCTCGGCCAAATCAATCTTATCAAGAAAGTACTTGAAATGCGTCGACCATGGGAGTTGTGATTTAGATAATCAGAAAACTAATTGGAATTTAAAAATCGGAAATCCACATGGATTAGGACCTAAAAGGCGTCGTCCATAGGCGACGTCGTTAAGCTAAATCTATTTGATTTTAGCAATTTTAATTCCGAATTGATTTCTGTAGAAATCTAAATAGCATCGGCCATGGTCGACGTTAATCAACAAATTTCGACAAAAATCAATAAAAATTAATTAATGATTAAATATCAGACTATTCTGGGACATTATAAATGTGACATGAAATTTATTCAATATAAGATCAAAATTAGTGTGTCTACAGCATCTCCGGGAGTCAAGTTCGATTGGGACGATAAGTGTTAGGAGGCATTTAATGGATTGAAGAATTATTTGGCAAGTCCTCCTGTCTTGAGACCAGCATCTCCGGACAAACATTTGATTCTATACATTTCCGTCCTTGATGATTCGGTGGGGGCTGTCTTAGCACAAGAAGATGAAGAAGGAAATGAGAGGGCAGCCTACTATCTCTCTAAACTTCTCAATCCCGCAGAACAGATATACACGGCGATGGAGAAGACATGTACAGCGCTTGTATGGGTAGTTCAGAAATTAAAACATTATTTTCTAACCCATGAAGTTCATCTCATCGCTAAGATGAATCCAATCAAATTCCTTCTCGAGAAATCTATTCTTACCGATAGGTTAGTGCGTTGGCAGACCTTTCTATCCCAATTTGACATCATCTACATTCAGCAAAGAGCAATCAAAAGCTATGCCATAGCAGAACACCTTGCTCATCACCCTTTACCCATATTTGATCCAGTCCGATCGGAGTTTTCGGATGAGGAACTGATGTCCATAGACAAAATCAAAGACGATATGTGGACTCTATATTTTGACGGAGCTCTGAACTCTCATGGTAAGGGTATCAACATTGTTCTTCTATCACTTGAAGATGTCACTATTCCCCAAGCCTTTCAGCTTGATATGAGGCTCTCCTTGGTGGCCTCGAGGCTGCTCATCTCCATGGTACCACCAAACTAAGGATTGTAGGTGATAGTCAGCTAATTCTTTGCCAAGCGCTACTAAATATCGCACCCTTGATCCCAAACTTAAGCCTTTTCAAGAACTTACATCAACTTATGCCAAACTCTTCACTATATTGATTTTTGTCCATGTTCCTCGAAATCAGAACACTCTAGCTGACGCTCTAGCCTCTCTCTCATCTTCTCTAAATTTCCAAATCATCAAACAATTTGAGTCAATCATTGTTCATAGGCATCTTTCTCCTGCCGTGAAAGACCCTTCCTTCCTTAAGGTTAAGGAGAAACTGCTGAAGAAAGTTAAAGATAGAGATATTGTGGAAAAGAGAGAAATTTTGTTACTAGATTGGCAAGAAGAAATGGAAGATGAGGAGAAATCATGGTACTATGAAATTTACAAGTACTGTGAAGATCAGTCATATCCTGAAGAAGCCACTACTAAGGAGAAAAGGGCTATCAAGAGAGTTGCTCAGAGATATACCCTAGTTGGAGAGACTTTATATAAACGTGGATTTGACAGTGTTCTTATAAGATGTTTGGATGAAGATGAGCTTTGGAAGATCATGGAAGGAGCCCATGCTAGAGTTTGTGGTAGCCATGTTAATGGACAAATGCTATTAAAGAAAATCCTTAGACAAGGATATTATTGGCCAACCATGAAAGAAGATTGTGTAGGATATGTCTGTAGGTGTGCTAAGTGTCAACTTCACGCTAATAAGATCCATTCTCCTACATCTTCACTCCATCATGTTTCATCCCCATAGCCTTTCTTCATGTGGGCATTCAACATCATTGGTCTGCTTGGTAATCTTGATTCCGCCACCAAGCAAAAATCCATCATCCTAACTGCGACGAAAATTTTTACCAAGTGGGCAGAAGCCAAAGCGTACACGGAGATCAAAGCGTCAACGGTCTGCAAGTTCATCATGAGGAATATCATCACCAGATTCGGGATTCTAAGTACTATCGTCACCGACAATGGACCACAGTTCATATCACAAGAGTTGAAGGATCTTTATAACAGGTATAAAATTGCATTGCATCATTCATCTCCATACTATCTGCAAGGCAATGGCCAAGAAGAGGCAACTAATAAAACTTTGATAAAAATCATCAAGAAAACGTGTGCAAGTAACTGATATACGGACTGGCCAGAAAAGTTAATTGAGGCTCTATGGGCATACAGAACTTCAATCCACATGCCCACTAGGCAGACTCCGTATTCCTTGACATTTGGAATGGAGGCGGTAGTTCCATACGAAGTCCTCATCCCGTCATTAAGAGTACAAATGAATAAGGAGTTTTCCATTGATGAGCATTGTTCGGCACTCCTCGCTCAATTGGAACTCTTAGACGAGAAAAGATGGTCAGCCGTTAATCATGCGCGAGTTTTCTAAAATAGAATAGCACGTTCTTACCAAAAAAAAGTCATTGAACGAAAGTTTAAAGTTGGTGAAATAGTTGTGAAAAGAATCTTCATAAAACCTAGTGGTCCGTATTCGAAGCTCCGACTCAACTGGGAAGGACCTTATGTTATCTCGCATGCTTTTCCTAGTAACGCCTATCGTTTAGTTAATATAGAAGGTCAAGAGTTAACTCATCTCTGGAATAGTCTCTATCTCAAGAAGTACTACCCTTAGGTTAATGAGTCGATCAGCATGGTACAAGGACCAATGGAGTCTGAGAATTTGAAAAACCAAATTCCCTTGTTAGTCTTTGTAATCTAACTCAAACTCATTATTGCATACATTAACACGCTTGGTTTGTGAGTAACAAAAGATGTGAAGTCCAAGGGACACCGAAAGCTTGACTAAGAGTGTAAAGCACAACTCATTCTTTTTAAACCAAATCTCTGTTTTTTCTCTCGGCCCACGATGTCGGAACGAGGCTTAGAATAGACTACTGAAAATACCCGCCATCTTAGTAGGAGGCCGTCATAAAAAAATAAAATAAATAAAAAAAAGGGCAGATCCGTCCCACACAAAAGAAAAAGCAAAAGGCAAAAAGCCAACAAAGTCAAAGGCCACTCAATATCACAAATGTTACATCAAATCAAGGCCATAAAGTCAAATGGAAAAGGGAGCGCAAGGTCTATAAATATCCCGTAAAGTGAAAATGACCAAACCCCAACGGATAATAGGGTAAAAGAGGAACATCTTTCTGAGCCTTCAGAACTCTCTTGTGGGCTTTTTTAGACCAATTCTTTCCTTCTCTCTAAGAAAGCGTGCTCCAAACTTAAGGAATGGCCTAAGTCTACTGAGGGTCAGACCATCAAATGGGATCAAGGACATAAGCACAATAAAAGCACGATGAACCATAACTAGGCTATTGAAGAATGATTAGGGAATTAAGATAATGAATAAGTAAGATTTTTTGATCCAAGTGCCATGCTGCCTTTAGAAAAAAAAAAAAAAAGGATATTTCAAAAGTAAAAAAAAAAAGGATATTTCAAAAGCAAAAAAAAAAGGATATTTCAAAAGTAAAAAAAAAATGGATATTTCAAAAGTAGAAAAAATAGATATTTCAAAAGCATAAAAAAATGCATATTTCAAAACGACAAAATTTTTTTGAATATTTCAAATTCCAAAAAAAATTGAACATTTCAAAACGATAAATAAAAAATTTTCCTTATGCTTTCAATTAGCATCCACTTGTCTGAATTCATATGTTACATATCTTTTATTTTCAGTAAGCATTGGCATGATTGTATGTTGCATAATTAATTTGATATTTCCCCTATCACCTTCATTAAATAAAGGCTTTGCCCCTTGACCCTTCTACTAAAGATAGAATCAAGTAGTCGGTTACTTAACCAGGTAAGCAGTTAAGCCAGAACAGATATTTAACTTGTTTGTTCAAGTTATATACAGGGCACAGGTACAGAAGAGAGGAAAGTTGAGTTCGGATTGGAGTCAGAAAGTGTAACAATTTCTGTAAGCTAAATAGCGTATGGACGGGACGACGTCATTTAAATGACGTCTGTGAACAGCGATGCCATTTGATGAATTTTCTGAATTTCTGATACTTTTTCAAAAATTTCATATTTACTGACATTTGGTGTTGATTATCTATTTGCTTGAAGTTACTGACAGATTTTGAGTGCAAGAAATATCAAGAAAAGAAAAATGAAGCTGAATTTCAATAAAGGTCCCACTGTGGGAATTTCACTGAGTCCCTACCGTGACTAAAAAGATGGTTATCTCTATTCCTTGTATTCCTTCATGTAATTGATTTGCATTAGCATTACTATATATTAAATACTTATTAGAGCGTATCAAAGACCTTGTGGTTTTCATGCAATTGGAATTTGAGTTTCCCTTCAACAAAAACAGTGATAATTCTAGAGAATTCTTAATCGTACGGATAGGTCGTTGGATTGTTAATTGATGGGAACGATGGTTCCACTTTTGAGAAACAGTGCGTGGATAAATGAGTTTCGGCTTAGTACTGAATTGCAGAATTTGTATCTTGACTCATCAATGACAATTTAACAATATTATCCATGATTAATTTATATTTTATTTTAATTTAATTTTTTTCCTTTTTTTTTAGCCCAACATGCATCATGTAGGACTTTGAAATAATTGTGATAAAAATTAGCTATTAATTAAATTTCAGACTATTGATCTAATAAATTACAACATGATATGAAATATTCCATTCTAAATTGATCTCTCAATTATCTTTGAGGTTTTCTTGAAGATATCTTTGGAATTCCTTCCTTGTTTGAATTCTTTATCTCATATTTTCTTATTCTCTTTTAAGATCTATCGTGGTTGTAGCACGTCTTCATTGCCTGGTACCTGCTCTCAATAATGAAACCTGAAGGGTTTATGACCTAAGGTACTTCCTAATTGTAGAAGTTGATCGACCTTATTTTATTTCCTTGTCTATTTCATCCAGACATGATTGATTCTATTGATCTCTTTGAGTTATCTTCATTGGTCATTTTAAGAAAAATTCTTATCATATAATATTGAGAGCGTGTCACATCACACATTGACATAATCTTTTCAGTACATTCCACTCCATTTCACTCCCTTGTAAAGTCAATGTCAAGGTGGAGCAGTTGTAGACACGCTAATTTTGATCTCATATTGAGTAAATTTCATGTCACATTTATAATATCCTAGAATGGTCTGATATATAATTATTAATTAATTTTTATTGATTTTTGTCGAAATTCATTGATTAATGTCGACCATGGCCGACGCTATTTAGATTTCTAGCAGAAATCAATTCAAAATTAAAATTGCTAAAATCGGATAGATTTAGCTTAACGACGTTGCCTATGGACGATGCCTTTTAGGTTATAATCCGTCTGGATTTTCGATTTTCAAATTTCAATTAGTTTCCTAATTATCTAAATCACGACTCTCATGGTCAACGCGTTTCAAGCACTTTCTTGAAAAGCTTGATTTGGCCGAGCTAATCCGTTTGCAAAAGTTGGAAAGGTTGTTAACTCTTGGATAAATATCCAAGGCAAGTCCGAAACCGCAGGAGAGCCATTTTGAAGGCCAAAACACCCTAAATCACTTCTTATAAATACATATGTATATTGACCTTTGAAATAGGTTGGCCATTGGTGTTTTGGAGTTCAAATCAAGGTGAAAAGGAGTCTTCTACTGCAGAAAACATGGGAGAAATTTGAAGGCTTCTTCCTCCTTTTCTTCCACCATTAAAGCCATTGAAAACCAAGGCTTTGAAGGGGCCATCCAATTGTCTTCTTCCTTCTAGTTTTTCATTGATTTCAAATAGTTTAGAACGTTATTTTTCTAATAGTTATTCATCACATCACTCCATATTTCACACACTCACTACATATCCCATCATACCTACATGAGATAGGGGTTTAAAGAATACCAATCAAGTGAGTCTTTCTTTTGTTTAGTTGCATGATTGGTTGGTTGATTAGAATAAATACTATACTTCCATAATTCGAATCCATATTTTCTTTCTTCTTTGTTTGTTTTAATCTTTCTTGCAAGGATTTGAAGAGAGACTAGAAGATTTGAAAGGAAGGATTTAAAACTTGAAGAAAGCTTAAAGAACAACCCAATAACAAGAGTAAAAGAAAAGAAAAGGCTCTTCTCTTTCAGCCGGCCGAAAGAGAGGAATAAAAGAACCCACCAATCTTCCGATTCACAAGGTTAATAAAGCGATTACTTTTCCATTGAAGCCCTCGGGTTCTAACGATCACAACTTTTCTTTTTAATTGATTTGTTAATCATAGTTGTAGGGATTAAGGATTCGGGTTCAGTTTTCGGGTCGGTTTCGGACTGGATCCCCTGGTTTGGGCCCTAATGGGTCTGGGGAGTACATTCTAAATGACGTCTAGGATGCACGACGCCTTTCGAACGGCGTCTTGCTGGGTGGACGCCATTTAGCTAGGTTGTTGTTGTGCTACGTAGGTGCCACGTGGGCGGGCTTCAGGCCACGAGAGTACGACCCATGTCGTGTCGTCTGAACGGCGTCCTTGTCGGACGACGCCATTCATAGTAGGACCCTGGATTGTCAGTGTACGGTGCCGGTCTTGTCGTCTGAACGGCGTCCTTGATGGGCGACGCGTTTCAAAGTCTCTAACAGTACGGCCCGTCCTGTCATCTGATAGGCGTCTGTCTCGCACGACGCGTTTTACCCTGTTTCAGATTGACCCCGCGAGCCTTCCCTCATTTCTCTCATTTTCTCCCTCTCACTCTCTCTCTTCCCTCTCTCCGCCCCCTCCGATCCCTCTTTTCTTTCCCTTCCTTTTCTTCCTCTTCCACCACTCCAATACCTCTCTACCTCTCACCACTACCACCACCACTTCCTTCGCGGCGCTTCATTCTCCGGGCGGCGGCCGACGTCCCGGCGGAGTGACGACGTCCTTGGAGGTACCGGCGACGGTCTGTGGTGCGGCAGTTCGGCGGCAGGGAGCCAGGAGGAGTTCAAGTAACCGGTAGGGGGACGAACCTTGCATGTAGTGTGGTTATTTCATCCGTGTTTTCCGTTGTGAAGCGTGATGCAAGTATGGGGTTTTTTGGTAGAATGAGCATGTTAAGGGGGTTTCTCGGTGGAAATGGTCGTTTTTATGAATGAGGATTTGTGGGTTTCACATGGTGGTTTGTGTAGGCACCCGGAACGTCCCCCGCCGTTGCTGGGCTTCGGGCAAGGACTTCTCCATTCGTCTTAGCACTGCGGCGATTTAGAAAGGTTAGGAATCATAGTGTGTGATCGCCAGGAGCATCACCTTACGGTCCCTGTGCTCCGCAAGATGGTAAGAGTGATCGCGTTCTGATAGAACGGGAGACGACGGATTCCTCTTCTCTTCCTCTGGCCGGCCAGAGGAGGAGAGCTCGGCAGTCTGCACGCAGAAATGCGGTAAGGGTCCCTGAAAGGAAAAGACAAGACAAAAGAAGAAGATAACCCGATTAGGACTGTGATATGTTGAATCTATTCATGCAAATATAGAAATAAACTAAAATTGAAAGGGGACGCACCGGATGGGTGTTTAGGGAGGGAAGGTGACCATATGTTATGGCCACCCACCTCCCGTTTTTTTGTTTGAAACCTCTGGAGGGTAAAAGGTGCTAGGTCATCCTAACATGCATGCATGCAGATGGGGGTGCTCGTATGTGATAATAGTGAAAAGTAAAGTGATGTGTTAAAAGAAAAAGAGTAAAAAGGAGGAGATGATGTTACGGAGTGGATGGAGAGTGGGAATGCAATGAAATGGAAAGGAGAAAAATAAGGAGAGAGTTAAGAGAACAAGCCCAATTGGAATGCGAAAGATCCCTCCAGTTTATCGACTGCCAAGGCTTTTTTCCGCTTGAAGTTCTTCCGGAAGCTTTCCAACTCCTTGCCAACTCAACCCCCCCTCTCTAACCTCTCTCTAACCTCTCTAACCTCTCTAGGGGACATAGAGGGTTTAAATAGGTGAAGGGAAAATGGGAGAAAATAGGGGTCTAAATCTCCGTAAAATCATCAAAGAACCAATGGGAAGTGGTCAAGAGTCGAAGGTTGTGCGCGCGGCAGTCGCCGGAGTGGGGAATGATCGGAGTAGTGGGGGTGAGGGTGGCGAATGGAGGAGATCGTGGGAAGACGAGGTGAAGATGGAAGTTAGGGGAGTGGACGGCCAACTATCTTGCCTTCCAGTCCCGTGGAAGGCCAGGTAGCTGGCCTTCGAAGGGTGGTGGATGGCGGCCCGGTTGGCCTTCGAAGGGTGGTGGAAGGCGGACAGGTTAGCCTTCGAAGGGTGGTGGAAGGCAATGGGTGGCCTTCTAAGGATGATGGAAGGCGGGCTGGCTGGCCTTCGAAGGATGGTGGAAGGCAAGCTGGTTGGCCTTCGAAGGATGGTGGAAGGCAAGCTGGTTGGCCTTCCACGAAAAGGTGGCTAAAGTCGAGATTTGTTAACGGGCCTAGTTATTAGTGGGCTGAAGGATGAGATGGCTAAGATGGGGGGTTTGGTGGTGATGGGCTAATGATGGATGGGGTTCATGACCAAAAGGGGGGTCCAAAATCGGTGTCTACAGTTTGGTTTCCCTCTTCGTTTTCCCCCCTCTTGGGTGTTTTTGGGGTGAATTTGGGGTTAAAGGGGACCCTCAGGTCGAGCTGCAGAAACCAGGTTTCTTGCGCTAAATGACGTCGCGCTAGGACGACGCCATTCAGAATGACGACGGGCCAGCACGACGCCATTTAGGCAGAAATTGTCCCGGTAGCGGTTTCTGTCAGAGTGGGCTTCTGTTGTGAATGGCGTCCAGGGACAGCGATGCCTTTCAAATGGCGGCTTCCCAAGACGACGCGTTTTAAGTGAATCAACCGTAGCTTGTCTCCGTTTCTGTCGCTAACAGGCGACTAGGGACAGCGACGCGTGTTAAAAGACGACGACTAGGCACGATGCCTTTTAGGCTATGTTCTGAGGCCAAGATTTCATGAACCAATTTAGGAGGCTTGAATGGCGTCGGCCTTGGGCGACGCGATTCAAGACAGAATCACATTAATTCATGCTATTAATATGTGTTTACACTGTTAGATAGTTCAGTCAAATGCATACTTTAAATCGTACTCAAGAATGAGGATTCTTACGTGACCGGATCGCACTGTGATGTGTCGTGCGACCGTGGACTTCTTACGTGACCAGATCGCACTGTGTTGTGTTTCGTGCGACCGTGGACCTAGAGTGACAGTTGTAGCGCTTGACACCCTGTGTCGGTGTGGGTGGGACACAGCGCCGATGGGAGGAGTAGTGGGGTGACGCCTAGAGAGAGGGTCACCTGGTGTACCCCGGGGTTAGCTAGTACCAGTGTAGGAGTGGTACCTGTGAAGTGTCACTCGTGCTGGGGGAAGTAGTAACCACCTAGAGCCAGTTGGGCCGGAGTAGCTAGCGTGCTATCCGAGGGGTTACTGTTTGGTCTCAGCGGGTCGGTGTTTCCCACGTTCGGCTGTGTGGTTGGCGTGTTTTGCCGAGACGCTGGTTGTAGGCTCCATGGTAGAGTGGTTTCAGAGTTGTGTGTGTTACATTTTGAATGCATGTGTTTTATACCGAAATCTAGGATTTATGTTATTGTTTTACTTAATTGCCTTCTTTCTGTATTATTATACTTGTAGGTGTGTGAGTAGGAGGCGGGGGATCGGATGATCCCTACTGAGCCCAATTCTGGTGTGACTCACTCCCTGCAGTTTCAGGTGTGGACTTCTTGGCGAGTGGCGGCGTGTGGTGTTCTCCTTGGTGTGCGGACCAGCAGCTATCTCAATTCCGGGGTATGCCCCGATGTTGTTGTACTTTGCTTCTGCTTGTACTTATTTAATTCTTTGGACCATGTAATTATTGTTGGACTGTGTACGGACATTGTTAATTTCCTTCCTGCGCACTTATAATTTCCTTGAAGTCCGTGTGATTGTTATATTTAGCCTTGTTTAACGCTTAATCCTCCAGACGTGTGTATGAGATCCAAGGGTGTGTAACCGTAGTTAATGATCCGATACCTATTTAGTAATCGGGTTTCCGATTATAGGGTGGCGGGTCATTACAATAGTAAACACATGAGATTATGATAATAGCACACATAATTTGAGCACCTACATCTGTGACTAAGGCTTGGTCAGGAATCTGTTAAATTATCTATAGATGGAATATTTTTCATTACGTTATTTCCTCTTAATCCTTTGTCTTAAAACTTGTGAAAGAGCGCCAAAATATTATACAACTTCTGATGAGACCATGGCTCCACCACAAAATTGATCGCTTCCACTGTTGTCTTACAACAACGAGACTTTATCAGAGACCTTTTAGAACTATATCTAGTTCAGAGATGAACTCTTTCATCCGTACTGTTCCATTAACAGTATCACTTGTTTATGTCGTCATCTTAATGTCGAGTTCTGGGTTGGAACCCTTCCAATCCATTCTTTTCTTATTAGAAGGTTAAACCCATGATTTGACTTGAAATTATAAATTTTTTGTCAAACCTTTTGACATACAGGTCAATATAACATCCTTTATCAATTTATCTTAATGGATTTGTATTTAC
Organism: Zantedeschia hybrid cultivar; assembly: GCA_030544215.1. Classification (NCBI taxonomy): domain Eukaryota; kingdom Viridiplantae; phylum Streptophyta; class Magnoliopsida; order Alismatales; family Araceae; genus Zantedeschia; species Zantedeschia hybrid cultivar. The sequence goes on from JARZZO010000013.1 coordinate 31,172,206, forward strand.
AATACATGGGATGTTATAATCATACCCATCATGGATAAGTACACAGATGGCAATACTTTTACTGATAGTAACATCCTGATGTCATTCCAAATGAGTTTGATGTTATTATTATAAAGCATTACTAATACGACTATACTCTCACTATCCTTTTTGAACACAGACAATCTGTGATCATTCTTAATGATCACGTAGTATTTGTCCATTAAGTCACAATTTTTATTACAACTTTGGGAAGCTTCAATTTGATTCAAAATGATCTTTGAAATCATAACTTGCTTCCCGGATATTCAAAAAGCTTTAAGGTGTATCATATATATCTTTTCCTCAATCACATTGCGGGAACGCTTTTAATATTTAACTGTCATCTCATCATCATGATAGGCAGTATTGACAAGTAGAATTCTAATAAACTTATTAATGGTAACCACTGAGAAGAACTTGTCTAAGTCAACATTTTGACGTTGACTATTTCCTTTAGTTTACCATGTAAGTTTTAAATAGTCTATTTGTACTTATCTTCATTCTAAAGATTTACTTGCTTTATGTATAATACTCTCTAGCAATACTATCAAGTTCTGAACTTATTAAATGTTATGGACTCTGGCTTAGAATTCTTAACTTCTTGCTAATTCAAAGTTATAATGACAGAGAGCATCATCATAGATTTTGGATCATAATTTATATCTTTAAGCTTCTCTCATTCTGCTAAATCTGATATGTCAAACATATCATTCTAATCATTGAGAGAATCTCAAAAAATCTATGAAGCTCTCTAATGTGTGTTATGACTGGTTCCATAAAACTAAAAATTATCTAATAATCTTGTGTTAATTTGTGGGTCTAGAACATCTTCTAGTGTTATTAGCTCCCACTGTCTTCTCTGATGACATATTCTTCTTCGCAGAAGACATCAGAACGATAATTATTTCATTATCGCCTAGCTAATAAATGTAATGTCCAAATTTTTTGGACATTTCACAAATTCACATTAGGGTATAACTTGACTTTAAAATCATGTTTGTTTATAATTCACATCTCATATGAATTATTTTATTTCCATATCTTATATGGACTCATACTGACTTATTTGGAACCATCTGTAAAGTATGGACATCTGATGTTCATACTCATATTCACAAAAATATAAAAATTAGGCAAATCCTATAATTTATTGCACCATATCTTAATAAGGTGCAATTTCTCATTCTATTATCTTACTATGATGTACAATGTAGATCAATCGAGTGAGGATATAATTATCCTTTTAATGATTTGTGTGAATTATGTACTTAAGTATTAATTTCTTTGATCAAATCAAAGAATTCTAATACTCTTTTCTATTTGTCACTTCATCTTGATCTTATACCTTAATCTCTCAGATGTATTCGATAAGTACTTTAGCAAGTACACACAGCCGAATCTTTCCAAGAGAAAACTATTCAGATAAGTCAATAGAAGTGATTATCTTTGACCTTAAGAAGATATTGAGCAATTTACATCAATATGTATTAGTACCAATAATTTCTTATTACACAACCTGGTGTACAACGCCATAGATAATTATGATTCACACAGTTCATTTTTTTAGGAGACTTGTGAATATTCATCACATGAAATGCCACATCAAGAATCTATAGTGTATTGACTGGTTTTCAAATCTTATCGAACAACTATTGTTCTTTCTCAGTCAATGTTATTCACTTTTATAATTCTTGATATCTTATGAAATTAAATAACAATTATTCAGTTTCATATTAGACTCCTATAGATATACAAAGATTTACTATCTGATAGTAACCTATCCATATCTTGAACAATTGTTGAGTCTAATTCAATACTTACATTTTCTCGATTTCTTTTTCACTTGTCTATGTCTACACGCTATCGCAGATCTGAGAATTATTTCCAATATCTCATATTGGAGATGTTAATTCTCTAATAGATATGAAAAAGGTTGATAATAAGAATATCTGAAACTTCTTTTAAGTTTCATATTCATTTTGCCTTTACCAATATCCTTATTGGTGGCAGTGGGAGAACTGCTACCTCTTTCTTCCAGTTGACTTGCCTTTATCCTTTTCAAGTGTGGGTTCGACCATTTGAGATCTTCCCTCTTGCCTTTCTCAAAGACACACCATGAATACTTCTTCTTCTTCGTCTATCCAAATAAGAGATTTCATGACAACCGTTGCCTTTCAAAAATGCATACCATGAGTATTTCTTCTCTTTGGTCTATCCAAATAAGAGGATTCATGATATCTGATTAGGATAGTGACTTTCACTCGGCCCTGAAGATATTCTTCAGAGTTTTCTAGTCAATCTGAATCTGAAAAGTATTGGCATCCAATATGCCAAAATCTTGAATTAATAGATGACATTTCAGTAAACGAAGGAAAAAACGTTATTTAAGCAGATAGTTCTTATAATTCAATTATGGTCTTTTAGTTTGAATTATTTTCCACTATTTTTCGACAAACTATATAACCTTCAGGTATACAGAACGAGAGACTCTGACGGTCCCCTAGTAAGGATCAAAATCTCCAAAAATCATAATATGACCTCGGGTAAACACATAGTATCATACCATTATCTTAGAGCAACTCTCTCATGGTAATTGCAACTCCTTGCAATATCTGATCTTATTTCGGCTCCCAGGTTTTTAATGGTCCGAGGTAAATACAGTAGACCATTATCCCTGGTCTAAGCTTTACCATCAATACATGACAGAGTAGAGTAAGAATGTAACTCCCGGGTAAACGCGAGGATAGCTACACCGTTCTTCTATTCCGATCTCAAGGCATCATAATACTATAGTTAATAGTCATTTCATCATATGGTGGCAAATCTCGGGTAAACACATAGAAATTGCCATCATTGAATTAAGTTCTAAAAACTATATTGATGGAGAGCCACACGGTGCATTCTCAATGACTCGCACTCCGACTTAGGCTTTATGTTGAAGGTTTGATTATTTTATGTTGGTCTCATCCTAGGTAATAGTTTATTAATATATTGTATATATTTAACTATACCCAGATATTAGAAATCGATTCATAATCAAAAACTAAAAAGTATGCATCAACCATACATATTCATTATGTGGTGATGGACAGCACGGTTATTAATTGGAGCCAAACAATTAATCACCACAACAATATAACAATTATATAAACACAACATGCAAACACACAGGCATTGGTGATCTCATCTCCCGTTGCCTTCCTGGTTGCACTTGTTGATCATTCTCGTATCTTCTCGACCAACACGATCAATTACAAACAATAATAAATTTTTGAAATATTTTTCAAATACATATTAATTGTAAGAGAAAGCCTTATGACTGAGTACAATAACAAAGGGAGATTGAATTACATCAGATGAGAGAGAGAGAGAGAGAGAGAGAGAGAGAGGGGCACGCATGCCTCATTAATTAATAATTAATTAACCCACTCAAATTCTAAAATGATCCATACAAACTACATACCATCACATGATAGGAAATAAACAAAGTGCATGTCCATGACCACTTCAAATTTTAATCATCTACTCATGATAAAGCACATCACACGAATGCTAAAATTTTAAAAAATAATAGTTTTGATTTTCTCAAAACTTAGGTACCAATCAAAATTAGATAAATTGATTTTTTGAAAATCTTATTTTCTAACATGCAATAAATCTAATTTAAAATAATAAATACATCAACATGTGCAAACAAAGTTAAAATTAAAATTCTAAAATATTCCATGCATAATTTAGAATAATTCTATATTAATTAATTTAACACTTAGATTAATTTTAAATCACATTAATAATAATTATTAATGCGAAACAATCTAACATTTAGATAGACTTAAAAATTCCTAAATAACACTTATAAAAGAATTTATAATTTCAATTTTAATTACTTAACAACTATTTGTTAAGTACCCCCTTTATTAAATAATATTTCTAAATAACAATCATTAAGAAACATTAATTAGAACACTTCTAATCAAAATTAGTCTAACAATTAGACTTAATTAAATCTCTAAATAACTTTTATTAAAAAATCAATTTTTAAGTAGATTAGATCTATAAAAATTCAATTAAGAGATCCTTGAGAAAATTAATTAATTATCTTAATAACTTTTATTAAGACTTAATTAATCCTTAATAACTTTTATTAAGGTTAATTCTCAAGAAAAAATCAACTCTTTCAATAACCATTATTAAGAGTTAATAAAACACTAAACAACCACTTATTAAATATCCCTTCATTAAATAATTAATTTCATAACAACAATTGCTAAGAAATCAAAATAATCTAATCACCTAATTAAGATTAATTAACAATATTTGTCAATTAATATTTAGGTCACAACTTAATAATTAATTAACAACACTTGTTAATGTAAATTTAACATCATATCTTAAACTTAAACCCGATAAATCACTTATTAAAAGTAATATATAATTAAGATCATATCTTAATTATAACCCCTCTATTTACTTAATTAAAAGCAAGTTAACAACACTTGTTAATCAAAATTAAGATCAAATCTTAAAAGACCCATTTAACTGAAAACAATAAATTTAAATTTAAAACATATTTTTAAAAAAATTTAATTATGTTTTCAATTTAAATGGGTGGGGATCATAATAATAAAAGGGTTATTGGGGTAATAAGGGGCCCACAAAGAGAGGAAACTGGCTTGGGCCAAAGCTGCTTGGGCCAGCCCAGCTACCTGGACCCGAGCTAGTCGGGCTGGCTCGGCTAGGACCCAGCCTGGCCCAGACCAGGGCTCGAGCTGGCCAAGCCAGCTCAAGCACGCCCGGGGTCCAACCCAAAGCCCGGTCGGACCAGCTCAAGGCCAGCCGGTCCAGCACCCCAGCGCCACACTCGCCCAGCCTGTAGGAGCGCCTTAGGGTTTTTGGTTATGGGGCGGCTCCGCCGCCGGCGCCAACGGCCATGGCGGCCGGAAACCTAAAGGGGGTTGGCCCCTTTCCTTCCCCGGTGCCGGCAGTCACTGGTCAGCGTGCCTACTGCCGCCGATGGCCCCCATAAATGCCGGTCCGATTGGTTCTAACCCGCAGCTTCCTCCCTTGTTCTTCCAACTGTTGGAAAATCAAAGAGGAAGGCACCACCTCCGGTTACCACCGCCCAACAGGGGGCCAATGGAGTCGTCGCCCACCACCGATCACACCAGAGATGACGAGGACTGCCGGCGGGATCCTAAAAACCCGCATATAATGCCCTTTGAGGCCGTTCTTCATCCATATGAAGAACAAAACAAAAAACCCCAATAAAATCAATTTTCTCCACAAAAATTATAACTAATTTTAACGTTCATCATATGAACAATTTCTCGGAGCATATCAAATCATTACATGGAAATTAATTTTAAAATGTTAATTTAATCGTTCTGAAGCGGATCTGAGCGGAAACTAGCTCTGATACCACTATTAGGATCCGGGCCGGACGCAAAGAATGCAGCGGAAACAATGAACATAAATATCCCGCCCGAAGCCCGCTGATCCGATTCGGAACAAAAAATATAAATCAAAAATTGGGATGTAATCTGATTACCGTGCGCGGATTTGAATCCGCTTCCGTCTCGGTTCCGTCAAGGCGATGCCGCGATGTAACGACCCGCCATCCTATGACCGGAGACCCGGTCACTAAATGGATGTCGGCCCATTAACTGTAGGTTCATACCAGGATCTTATTCGCACATCTGGAGGAGTAAGCGTTAAACAAGATTAAATATAACATTCATACGGACTACAAGGGGTACAGTGCGCAGGAAGTAAAGTAACAATGTCCGTACACAGTCCAACAATAATTACATGTCCAACAATTTAATTAAGTACAGGCAGAAATAAAGTACAACAACATCGGGGCATACCCCGGGAACTGAGATAGCTGCTGGTCCGCACACCAAGGAGAACGCCACGCGCCACCACACGCCACAAGGTCTACACCTGAAAACGCAGGGAGTGAGCCACACCAAAATTGGGCTCAGTAGGGATCATCCGATCCCCTGCCTCCCACACACACACCCACAAGTGCAGTAACAAAGATACAGGTAATAGGGCAAGTAAAGCTGTCACACACTACTCCTAAAACCTCGATATGAACCAAGTGCCTTCGGAATGTAACATGCATAATTCTAAAGTCATACTATCAGGGAGCCTACAACTCCCGTCTCGGCAAAACACGTCAACCACTCCTCCACAAGTGGGAAACACCAACCACACAGCCGTAAGTGGGAAAACACCGTCCACACAAGCACAAGTAGGAAACACCGACCCGCTGAGACCAAACAGTAACCCCTCGGATAGCACGCTAGCTACTCCGGCCAAACAGGCTCAGGTGGTTACTCCTTCCCTCAGCACGAGTGACTCTCCGAATGTACCACTCCGACACCGGTACTAGCTGACCCCGGGGTTCACCAGGTGACCCTCTCTCACTAGGCGTCACCCCGCCCACGCCCCCACCGGCGCTGTGCTCACGCCCCCACCAGCACAGGGTGATAAAGTGCTACAATGTCACTCCAGGTCCACAGTAACTCAAAACACCAAAACCCAGCACGGTACGATCCGGTCACGTGAAAAGCCCGCGATCGCACTACACACAATGCAGTGCCATCTGGTCACGAAGAATCCATGTATACTAAAGCATGCACTAACCAACTATCTAGCAGTATGAATACATTTTACTGGCATGAATTAGTGTTGTTCTGTCTTGAATCGCGTCGCCCAAGGCCGACGCCATTCAAGCTCCCTAAACTGGTTCATAAAACAGAGGCCACGGAAATCTGGCCTAAAAGGCGTCGACACCAGCGGTTGCCTTTTAAAAACGCGTCGACATCCTTCGACGCCATTCATCAGATAAATCCAGAATTTCGGGAAAACAGTACCCAGGGGATTTCTGCCTTAAAAGGCGTCATGGTCGCCCGACGCCATTCGAATCGCGTCGCCCGACCATGACGTCTTTTAGTCCCAGAATCCCGAGCTGACGAACCCTCAGTCGGGGTAATTTCCTGCCTAAATGGCGTCATGGTGGCTCGACGTCCTTCTAAAAGGCGTCGACCACCCATGACGTCATTTAGCGCCAGAACCCCTAGCCTGACAAACCTCGAACAGGGGAGGTTTCTGCGCTAAAACGCGTCGTACTGTCCCGACGTCCTTCTAAAAGGCGTCGACCAGGCACGACGCCGTTTAGCGCCAGAAACCTGGTTCTCTGGTTCGAACCGAGGGTTTCTCCCTTAACCCAAAATACCCCGAAAAAGCCCCAAAACGAAGGGGGAGGAAGAGAAGTAGATCCACCACAACATGCTACAAAACCACATTCACAAACGCGACCAAGCCCACAAGAATACCCTATAAACATGCTCAATCTAGCCCAAAACACATCAAACCACGCCTAGGAAAGCACGAGCAACACATACAAGGTTCGTCCCCCTACCGGATACTTGAACTCCTCCTGGCTCCGTGTCGCCCAACCGCCGCGCCGCAGACCGCCGCCGGTACCCCCGAGAACGTCGCCACTCCGCCGGAACGTCGGCCGCCGTCCGGAGAATGGAACGCCGCGAAGGAAGTGGTGGTGGCAGAGGTGAGAGGTAGGGAGGCGTTGGAGTGGTGGAAGAGGAAGAAGAGGAAGGGAAAGGGGAAGAGAGGGGGTCGGAGGAGGCGGAGAGGGAGGGGAGAGAGAGTGAGAGGTGAGAAATGAGGGAAAGAAAGGAGGGCTCGCGGGGGTCATCAGAAACTACCTAAAACGCGTCGAGCAAGACGGACGCCTATCAGATGACAGGACGTGCTGTACTGACAGCTGTCTGAAACGCGTCGACCACCATGGGCGCTGTTCAGCTGACATGTCAGGCACCGTACACTGACATCGCAGGGTGGCAGTCTGAATCGCGTCGTCCATCATGGACGCCGTTCAGACGACAAGACAGGGGCCGTACTCTCGCGGCCCGAAACCCCCCCACGTGGCACCCACGTGGCACAACAGAAATTCGCCTAAATGGCGTCCACCTATCCAGACGCCTTTTGAAAGGCGTCGTGATCCTCCGACGCCATTCAGAGGAAATTCTCCAGACCCCACAAGGTCCGACCCAGGGGATCCGGCCCGAAACCGAACCGAAAACCGAACCCGAAACCTCAGTCCTTACACGCGAGCTGCACAAGTGTCCGGCCTCTAGCAATATGCACACGATCCTTCGCGGTGGTTCGTCCACGCTCCCTCGTCCGTATCAGCTCGCTCACTGAAGATTCATTGCCGCAACGATGTCCGAAATCCCGCGGACGGGATTTCCCGACTTTCGAGAATCATGCGCGGCGAAGAAGGAGACCCTCGAACGGGGCGCCCAAAGGAAGAGGAGAGAGAGGGGGGATGGTCATTATGGGGAGACCCTGGAGCTTACCCCAGGGTTTTTCAACAGCGCATATATATATTAAGTCGGTGCGACTTTTCACAAAAGTCCCCGACTTAATATAAATACCACTTAAACACCATCAACTGAGAATCTATTTGTGTGTGACCCTCTAGGCCTACTAACCAGTCTGGTTCTCAACCGGTTAAGTCCAATAACTAGTTATTGACTTATTATAATAAATTAATATCTAAATATTAACTAATTACTTAACCGAATCAACATCTCATGTAAATTCGGTTGGACTTTCGATTAAGTTAGGTGCCAAGCAACACCGCATGATCCCAAAAGGTAATGGGGTTCAACAACCCACTCATGGAACCTGTTCGTCCACAGTTACCGCGTGGCTATAATCCTTCGTTCGCACAATGCTCTCGAGTTAACCTAGGGTATTGTCAACTGTCAAACCCTAGATGGTCAACTCACTTGAATCAGATTCCACTGTACAATATCCGAAAACACCTTTTCTGATATTGTGTCTGCTCTGGCCAGAGACTCATGCGGATCTATTCTAGAGCATTCTCTCTCCAGTTACCTGAGAGCGAACGATCCTTTATTGAACACACAATCATCTTCGAAGGTCTTCCGCAGGACCCGATCTTTGACTATTAGAGATCCCGTGGATAGGGATTCGTAGGTCAAAGTCAAATTCTAGAAGTCCACCGACAAGGTGTCTTTGGCGTCTCAAGTCCAAGGATCAACCATGCAACTGTGACGATGAATCAAGCCGGTTGACAGTCAGATAAATTATCATTCGGCGATTCATGTTGGATAAGTTCAGTGAACTCATTCCCCAATGAGCACCTACAGGTTTACCATTGTGTCTCCACACAAGTAACTAACGAGATTAGTCACCCTCATCATATGAGTTAGAATAATCTGTACTAGTCTTACCGAATGTTTGATATCCTTCTCAAACATCATACGGCTAGGAACAATTAAAAATATGTGTTTATAAGTCATCAGTCTCATAATTATGATCTCATCATAATCCGATGACTATTGGACACATTCATGAACTTCATTATGCGCAATTACAAATATGCTAATCTACATAATGAATTTAATGTCATTTATTAGTAAACCATATTGAAATAGGTGCCTTATGATTGGCTTAGAGGACACCTATATCCATCACCTATGGCAGAGGCAATAGGTAACCTATCCATGAATGTACTCTCCTTAGGAGTTTTTAGAGACTGCTCTTTGAGAGGTAAATTACATGTCTCATCAGTATGAAACCTCTAGGAATTTTTTATGTCAAACATTTTGATAATAGTATCCATGTATATTGATTGGGTCATCTCGAGTATCCTCTTTGATCTATCTTTATATATACTCATTCTCAATAGGTAGGATGCTTCTCCCAAATCCTCAATGGAAAAATTATTCGACAGCCAAACCTTTACCGATGACAACATAGCTGCATCATTCTAAATGAGTAGAATGTCATCCATATAAAGAACTAAGAAGTTGACTGCACTCCCACTAGTTTTCTTATATACATAGGGCTCATCTTCATTCTTAATGAAGTCATAAGACTTGACAATCTTGTCAAATCTTATGTTCTAGTTCCGAGAAGCCTACTTTAGTCCATAAATGGACCTATGAAGCTTGCACACTTTGTCTGAAAACTCTTTGGATGTAAAACCTTCTAATTGTATCATATACACCTCTTCCTCTAGGTTACCATTAAGGAAGGTAATCTTCACATCCATCTGTCAAATATCATAATAGCAGTGTGCTACTATAGCGAGAAGAACTCTGATCGACTTTATCATGGCAACTCGTGAGAAAGTCTTGTCATAGTCAATTTCTTATCTTTGACTATATCCCTTTGACACCAACCTTGCCTTATAAGTGTTGATCCGTACATCTGTACTAATCTTTTTATTAAAGATCTACTTGCATCCAATAGGTACGATACCCTCGGACAAGTCTTCCAAGTTTTAAACTTGGTTGGTGTACATGAACTGGATTTCAGAGTTCATGGCTTCTCACCATTTTCTGACTTCTGGGCCCTTAATGGCCTCCTAGTAAGATTTATGATCATCATCCTCATTGTATTCCACTTTAGACTCACCTTCAGTTATATGTCCTACACATCTTTCGGATTGTCTAGATACTCTACCAGATCTACGAGGCCCATCCGTATGTTCCTAAACAAGTTTAGGAATTGATAGCTCATCTAATAAGATTGCAGTTGTTTGGGGGAACCTCTTTTAGTACTACTTTACTCCCACTGTCTTCCTAGAGAAGATATTCTTCTTCCAAGAAGACAGCTTTCCTAACTATGAATACTTTTCATTTGCTAGGATGATAAGAATAATATCCAAATGTCTCATTTGGATATTCCATATGCCTACATCTATCAGTTCTAGATTATAGCTTGTCTGGATCATGTCTCTTTAGATAAGTAAGACAACACATGACTTTAACATATTTAAATTTTAGTTTCCTACCCTTCCGTATCTCATATAGAATAAAGGTCACATACTTGTTAGATACTCTGTACAGTAGGTATGCAACTGACTCTAGTGCATACCCCCAGAGGGACACTGGTAAACCTGAAAAGCTCATTATAGATCACACAATGTCCAATAAGGTGAGATTTCTCCTTTCTGATACACCATTCATCTGTGGTGTATACAGAGAGGTCAACTGAGAAAAGATACGATTATCCTTTAAGACCTGTATGAAATTAGTACTCAAGTATTCTCCTCTTTGATCTGACCGAAGAGCTTTAATACTCTTTCCTGTCTACTTCTCAATTTTATTCTTAAACTCCTTGAACTTCTCAAATGCTTTTGACTTGTACTTCATTACGTACACGTAGCTCAATCTCGATAAGTCGTCAGTGAACATGATGAAGTAAGAGAAGCCACATTTGGCTTGGGTGGATATAGGACCATATACATCCGAATGTATTGTAGGTGCTTAGAATGACAGTGTGATTAACATGAAAAATCTTATGTTGTTTAAGTGCAAAATAACCTATTAAAAACAGAAACTACGTGAAGTGATCGCCAGAAACTTTTGACTTAAAAGTTTCAAAAGAAGTATGATCGCCTACCTGTTTGAACGCGGAAGATTCTGAACTCTTGGTTCCCCTCCTTCAGCCGGCTGAAGAAAGAGAGCCATTTCTTGTTCTTTGTTCTTGCTGTTAAGGTTGAAGTTGAGGTTGAAGATTTGAGGATCGTCCAGAAATCCTTTGATTTGTACTTGATTTGCTCCCCTTTTGATTCTCCTTGCTCCGTGCAGCAGGATAGAAAGAGAAATAAAGAAATTATAAGAACTTAAGTACAAACAGTATATATTCTAATCATGGTTTTGAACATGCAACTAAACATGGGACTTACTTGTAAGGATGGTTTTTGAAACCCCTTTATCAGATAGGTTTTTGAAAAGAATGATGTTGTGGTGTGTGTTGCATGAAGTGAATGATGAAGAATGATTTAGAACTAATGAATGCAAAAATGAAAACGCAGAAATGAAACACTTATGCCCAGTGGTTGAATTCTGAATGGATGAAGATCTTGAAAGGACGCCGACTTCTGGAAATGGCAGCGCTTCGGCGTTCCGACGTCGTTGCTTCGGTCTTCAACTCGCTATCGCTTCGATCAACAATGCTCAACCTCTCTTCTTTTAAAATCACGCTTTACTTTTTTTACTCTTCAACATGTAAGGTATTTATAGACCTCTTCTGCGTCCGCGATTAACATAGAAAAATCTAGGATTTATCCATCTTAACCGACAGATAAATACAGATTAATTCATCTTTATCTGTAATTATCTAAAACGCGTCCACATTGGCTGACGCCTTTCAGATTAATTAAGATAAGGATAAATATCCGGGAAAACTTATCTTTATCTTTATGAGATAAAACGCGTCTACATGTGCAGACGTCTTTTACACTAATTAAGATAAGGATAAACATCCGGAAGAGAAGTAGAAATAGCTTAGGAAACCTAAATCGCGTCAGTACTCACAGACGCCTTTTAGCTAATTAATCAACTGATTAAAATTCAAATTTCAACGTTAAAACAGGAATAAACTCTAAATGGCGTCTACATGGGTCGACGTCTTTTCGAATTCTTCATATTTTTACTGAAATTTGAGCTAAAATCAATTCAATTGATTAACTTAAACATGTCTGTTAAACCCGACACTTAAAAATATCAATAAAAATTAATCAATGATTAAATATCAGACCATTCTGAGGCATTATTATATGATATGAAATTTACTCGAAATGACGTCAAAATTAGCGTGTCTACAGCTGCCTCACCTTGGCATCGTCTTTGCAAGGGAGTGAAATGGAATGGAATGTACTGAAAAGGTGATGCCAAGGTGTGATGAGACACGCTCTTAACATCACATGATTGGAATTTTTCTCGAAATCATCAAAGAAGATAGTTCAAGAAAATCAATGGAATTAATCCTGTCTGGATGAGGTAGACAAGGAAATAAAATAAAGTCGATCAACCTCCTCGGAGTGGGAAGTACCCCAGGTCGTAGACACTGTAGGTTTCATCATGGGGAGCGTTTGCCAGCCAATGTGGACGTGCTGCAGCCATGATAGATCTTAAAAAAAAATAAGAATATTGGATAAAGAATCTAAGAAAGGATAGAATTCCAAGGATATCTTCAAGCGAACCTCAAAGATAATCAAGATACTCAATTCAGAATGGAATATTTCATATCATGTTGGAGATTATTTGATTTAATGGTCTGAAACTTAATCAATAATTAATCATTATCACAATGATTTCAAAGTCCTACATGATGCATGCTGGGCTAAAAGAAAAATATAAAGTCAAATAAAATACAAATTAATCAAGGATAATATTGTTAAATTGTCATTAATGAGTCAAGACACCAATTCTTGTAATTCAGTGCTAAGCCGAAACTCGTTTATCCACGCACCGTTTCACAAAAGTGGAACTATCGTCCTCACTAATTAACAATCCAACGGCCTATCCGTGCGATTAAGAATCCTCTGGAATTATCACTGTTTTTTTTGTAGGGGAACTCAAATTCCAGTTTCATCAAAACCACAAGGTCCTTGATATAATCTAATAAATACTTATCATATAGTAATGCAAATTAACTACATGGAATAGTATAAGGGTAGAAATAACCGTCTTTTTAGCCACGGTCAGGACTTCTTGAATTCCCGCAGTGGGATCTTCTTGATATTCTCTAGCTTTACTCAGATTTTCTTGAATTTCCTGCAATCAAAATTATTAGTAATTCCAAATAAATATTCAATTTAACACCAAAAACCACAGAATTTCAGGCAAATGACAGAATTATTGAAACGCGTCGTGTCGCGCAGATGCCATTTAACATTGAAACGCGTCAGTGCTCCTCGACGCCTTTTACTCACAGAAACAGGTTTATGGCTGTTCTCTACTCGAATTCCAACTCTACCAATGCACATCCCTTTTCCGATCCGGAAAAGTCTTCCTAGGATCGCAATTCCTTCTATATAAACACCCTTAGGTTGTTCCCAAACAATCCTACCATAATCCAAAGATCCTAGATTGAATTTTCTTCCAAAGTTTTAAGGTTTTCCAAAGTTTCCAAGGTTTCCAAGCTTCAAGAAGGAGGAACTCCGAAAAAGGGGATGGATTCTTCAAACAAGAGGATGAAGATGTCTCTAGAGAAATTCTCCAACGTGGAAAATCACCTCAATGGAAGAGATCCTAATCTTCAAGTAAGTTCAATCAACTTCCTTTCAATTCTTCTTTCATGTTCTTCGTGTTCTTCGTGATGTTCTTCAATCCTTCCTTTTGCTTTCAGAATTATCCTATGTTTCCTGGCCCAAGGAAGTTTACCTCTCTCCCTTGGATTCGTAAACTTGCAAAAAGTGTTAAGCTTTCCATGCAAGTGTTCATATCCAAGTGGAATCTTCAAGGTCTTGTGGTGCTCGCCAAGAATTACAAAAGTTTGAACGTAGATTGGGCAGCTATGGGTGCCTTGATCGAGTGGTGGCATCCCCAAACTCATACGTTCTTCTTCCAAAACTTCGAGTGCACGATCCTTCTAGAAGAGGCGGAGCTTCTATTGGGTCTCCCAAAGACCAAAGACAACAAAGATAAAATAGCCTTGACAAAAGAAAGAATCACCAGTCAACAATTGTTGACATCGATCATGAAGGATCCTTCAGAAGCTAAAGGATACCTCACCAAAAAGGGGATCAATCTTGCAAAGCTAGCCGAGTAGACTCTATATGAAATTGATGATCTAAGGGAGGACGAAGCGGAGGATGTGACGAAAGCTTTAGTCACATGCCTTGCCGGTGCCTTGTTCTTCCCTGCGCAGGATAATATCCTAGAAGATGATCAAGTGAGTGTTATCTGCGCAATCTTCGAAGATAAATCCATTAGCATTGCACTCTTGGCATATCTTTACAGTGGACTTTCTTCGGCCTCTGTGGGTCGTCCCCCTTATGGGTGCATGCTACTCTTTGCCTTGTGGGTTGAACTTCACTTCAAGTTTGAATACAGCAAGAAAAGACCTCTGAATCCATCTCAGATCTTCTTGAATAGTCCAATTCATTGCATTGCTAATATTGTAAAGTTCAATGAGCACATGGTTAACAAGGTTCCAAAACTCAAGACCCGGGCCGACTGGAGAGAGTATTTAAAGCTCATGACATCCGACATATTCGACTCGTCTCCGCTCGCTCTTGTTGGAAAGCCTGTCTGGGTGCGCCGTGCAGCAGGAGCAGATCTCAAGTTGATTGGAGCCACCGAGTTCGTGCTATACAACCCACACCGGTGTCTTACTCAACTTAGCTTGGGCCGTCGTGAATTCCCTGAGTTCTCTCCCACACTCCCAATCAAGAAGCGCGACTTGGAATCCGATGAAGATAATGAAGCCATACAAATCATCACTACTCTGTGGAACCTTGGCTTTAGTTACCGTGTAAAATCCTCTAAAGATAGAGATAGATGATTGAAATTTCCATACCTTAAAAGTCTTCATGAAATTCTTCCTTAAATGTCCTCTTTCTCTTTTTCTTTATGATGTAATAAAGATTTCATTGAATAAAGAACAATTTTTCATACTTTGAAACTTTTCTTAACTTTCTGTGATGTGCACATGATTTTTCCTTTAGTAAAAACTTGATTTTTCCTAAAAATTCAACAGTTCGAGTTCTGTTAAATGTAAAACGCGTCCATTCAGAAAGACGCCTTTAAACCATTATTCTTTTTCCAGAAATTCAATTTAATCCTCAAAAACCTGATTAAAGCTTAAATTGCGTCTACAAAGGTTGACGCCTTTCAACTCTCTCTCCTACTTTTTTCAGGATTCTGCCATTAATTCCGTGATTAATTCTCTGAAACGCGTCATTACACAAAGACGCCTTTAATCATTTTCCTCTGTACGGCTCTGACCACATCATGAAACGCGTCAATACACGTGGACGTGTTTCATTCAAATTCAAACAGCTGTCCTTGCCGCCTCAACTTACGCGCCCTAAAACGCGTCTATCTGAGTCGACGCCTTTTAACCTTTTCCTTACAGACCCGCGAAAGCCCCCTTTCTTCCTCACCTTTCCCTTAGCTTTCTCTCTCCTCTCCTCTCCGGCGACCGATCTCCGGCGATCTTCCTCAAAACTCTCTTTCTCGAGCTATGGAACGTGGTGAGGGCTCCAAGAAGATGAAAGCCTTGGCTAGGAGGCGGCGAAGGCAAGAGGAGGAGGCCGTGGTAGAGGTTCCGGCGGCTCTCGCGGAAGCGGCGGCCTTTTTGGAGGAAGAGGAAGCTCCTCCGGCGTCCGTGGCCATGGAAGAAGAAGAGGAGGACGACCTCCACACGGTAAGCTTCCTATGGTTTGAGTGGATGAAGAAAAAGAGGGGAGAAAACGGGGTTCTTCAAGAACCCGGAATCGGTACTTGAAAGGCGTCTCGACCAGGTGACGCTATTCAAAAAGCGTCATACTGTGCTGACGTCTTTCAAGATTAATTCCGAATTTTTAATTAGGGAGAAAATGAACCTGAATTGCGTCAGGGCGTATGGACGTGTTTTGAAAAACGTCTGTGTGTGCTGACGCCTTTCAAAACAGAAGTATTTTTTCCTGTTTTTTTTTTATTACTGACCCTATTTTTATGTCTGTGCTTGCAGGGAGTGATGAGGGCTAGAATCTCGTGGGACCTAATAGTAGGGGCTTATAGAGGGCTCCCGGACTTCCAGAAGGCGCGCCTACGCCAGATGGGATTCGGCGAGGTATTAGACATCGAGCCATTTTGGCTTGATCTGGTCCTCCTGCAGGTGCTGCGGGAGAGGTGGCATGCGGAAAGCCGTGCTTTCCTAATGCCGTGGGGGCATATGGTCCCTACTCTAGAGGATGTGGCCAGGATCACTGGCCTCCGGGTAGAGGGCCGACCTGTGAGTGGGGTGACCTACCCCAACTATCAGGGATTGGCAGAGGCTCTGTTAGGGATAGAGGTATCCAGCCTAGGCAGGGAGTCTAGGATGGTTCCTAGAGTAGAGGTAGAGGCTGCTTTAGGTCTAGAGGAGCCCCGGCGTCGGTCGGACGAGACCCGGGAGGAGTTTAGGAGTAGGCTAGCAGAGTCATCTTCCTCCGTCTATTGTAGCGACCCAGCTCAGGGGGAAGAGGTAGATAGGCAGCTCAGGGTCTTCTTAGTTTTCTTCTTTGGTCGGTTGCTCTTCGGTACGAAGGGCGACCATATCCACTGTAGATTCCTTTATCTGTTAGATGATTTAGAGAGTCTAGGGGAGTACGCCTGGGGTGCGGCCCTTCTGGCCCATCTCTTTGCCGATTTGTCTGCGGTCACGCCGGACCGTGAGACCACTGTCAGCGGCTTCTCGCCGTTCCTCCAGATATTAAGTTATTTAATTATTTGTTTATGATATGCAATGCAATATGATATGATGCTTTTTCCTAACTTATATGTTCATGAATGCAGGTGTGGAGTTATTATTACTTCCCGCTCGGTAGAGCGCGGATTGTTCGACCAGGCGCCGTCTCATTGGCCTGCCGTTGGCAGCCGATCATGGACACAGCTCCTCAGCACCACCAGCTGACGGCCCTCCGCCGTCAGTTCCTGGATTACCCGGAGCTCCTGGTAAGTTTTTAACTTGTTCAATTTTCTTAAATGCAATCTTTTATTCCTTAAATGCAATTTATTTAATGAATGCATCTAATCTATATGTAGGTGATTTGGCGCCCGTACCTTGGTATGGGCGAGGAGGGTCAGCCGTGGGTGACGGCTGGCAGGAGGAGGTTCGGGAGGCAAATGTGGGTGCATTGCCTCAATGAAATCGAGCCCCTCCGCCTCCGGCTCGTGATGAGGACGCTGGGCCTCCATCAAGAGTGGATCGACGAGGAGGTACCGGAGGGCGTGGGAAGGAGCATGAGGGGTAAGCAAGCCCTCACCGACTGGCGTGCCAAGTTCCCGGAGCAGTACGAGGACTGGCACCGCCGCGGCATCAGAGTGGAGTCACGGGCGGAGAGTAGCGAGGCCTACCTCCAACAGTACCGGGCCCACTACGCCGATCAACTTCGGCTCCTCCGACCACTCGATGTAAGTATGCATTTATGCGTCTTTCATTTTATTATTATCTTAATTTATGCTTGGTGAATGAATGTATGAATGTGCAGGATGCGCGTGATGCAGTCATCATCGACCTCCGGGCCCGCCTACATGACGCCGAGGCCCAGCTCGAACAAGTCCAGAAGGAGCTGTATGATCTGGTATGTATGCATGAATATGAGTGCATGTTTTAATTAATTAATTGTTTTGGCAATTAATCACTGACAGTTGTCTTCCGGTGCAGCGAGCCGTCTACACCTAGGCGGCTCCCCCTACCCACGGAGCGTCATCATCTTCCTCATCTGCTGCTCACGAGGCTACTCTGGCTGACCTCCAGAGCCAGCTCGCCTCCGCCATCCATCGGGCTTCTCTTGCGGAGGAGGACCGTGCTGCTCGGGTAAATTCTTCAACTTTTGTATTCTGAACTTGATTTTGATTACTTGATTGCCTTGAACTAACAAAACCTTCCTCTGCAGGTTGTTGAGCTTCAGGAAGCCCTTCAGAGGGCTGAAGCGGATGCCCGTGCTGCAGCGACCCGTACCGAGGCTGACGCTGCGCGGATCCGGTCTCTGGAGGAGCAGGTGGCCCGACTTTCGACAGGAGATCTTGCGCGAGAGCTTGCACACCTCCAGTCTCGATTGGGATTCATCAACGAGGAGCGAGAGCGCGAGCGCCTTCGACTGGAGGGTCTTCTGGGTCGGTTGTCAGTTGCAGAGCATGAGCGCAAGATGGTGGAAGAGAGGTACCAGTGAGCTCGACAGCGTGCCCATGAGCGTGGTTTGACTAGTGCTTTCACGGCCAGTGCCGCTGTGTCTTCCGGCCAGGCAGGGCCGAGCGCGATGGGACCACCTCCACCTCCCAGCCGAGAACCAGCACCGGAAGCGCCTGATGAGGCCCAGAGCCAGCTCGATGAGGGCGGAGGGGAGAGCCAGCCTTGAGGGCTCATGTATCTTCTTTCTTCTTCATGTATCATGTACAAAAAAACACCTTTTGATGATATACATGAAACTTTTGGGCTCCAATCTTGTATTTCTGTGCTTGTCTTGTATCCTGTACATCACTTAACAAACAGGTTAAGTATCTATTTAGGCTTAGCCCCTTGCCTGACGAAATAAATGGTCAATCAATCTTTTCCTTGAATAAATGGTCAAGGGGCATGGCCTTTATCGAACTTAAGCAAACTGAAGCAAAATGCAACATGCAAGCAGACATATGCTCACTGAAAATAAAAGGAATGAAACACACTAAATGCAACAAGCAAATGCTAATTGAAATATTTTTGTTGTTTTGAAATATTCATTTTTGCTTGATTTTTTTGAAATATGTATTTTTTTAGTTTTGAAATATGTATATATTTTGTTTTGGTTTTGAAATATGTATTTTTTTTTATTTTGACATATGTATTTAGAGTTTTGAAATATGTAATTTTTTTGGAGTTTTGACTAAAAGACCAGCATGGTACTCAGATCAAAAGATCATATTCATTTATGAATTTAATTTCCAAATCATTCTTCAACAATTTAACTTAAACCCATCGTGTTTAAACTTGTGTTTCCATTCGTGATCCCATTTGATGATTTGACCTTCAGTCAATCTAAGCCATTCCTTAAGCTTGGAGTACGCCTCTTTAGAAAGAAAGGAAGAGTAAGTTTAGAAAGCCCATGAGAAGGTTCCGGAGACCTAAAAAGATGTTCCTTTCCTACCCTAGTATCCGTTGGGGTTCGGTCATTTCTTTCCGGGGTATTTATCGACCTTGCGTTCCCTTTTGTTTCATTTCATGGCCTTGATGTAACGTTTGCAGTATAATGGCCTTTTGATTTGACATTTGGATTTTGCCTTTTCCTTTTGCTTTTCTATTCTTTTCTTTTCGGGACGGATCTCCCTCTTTTTTTTTATGACGGCCTCCTACTAAGATGGTGGGTATTCTTGGTAGTCTATTCTAAGCCTCGTTCCGACATCATAGGCCGAGTATAAAACAGAATTTTTGCTTTAAAACGAATGATTTGTACTTTACACTTTCGGTCAAGCTTCTGATATTCTTTAGGACTTGGCATCTCTTGTTACTCACGAATCAAACATGTCAGTGTGTGTAGTAATGTATTTGAAGTTAAGTTATCTAGACTAACAAAGAAATTTGAGTTTATAAACTTTCTGATTCCACTGGTCTTTGTATCATGCTGATCGACTCTTTAACCTAAGGATAGTATTTCTTAAGATGTAAACCATTCTAGGGATGATTTAGCTCTTCTCCTTCTGCATTAACAAGACGATAAGCATTACCAGGAAAAGCGTGCGATACAACATAAGGTCCTTCCCAGTTGGGTTGGAGCTTAGAACACGGACCACCAGGTTTTACAAAAATTCTTTTAACAACCATTTCACCGACTTTGAACTTACGTTCAATGACTTTCTTTTGATAAAAACGTGCTAGTCTGTTTTGATAAACTTTTGTATGATTAGCAGCTGACCATCTTTTCTCGTCTAAAAGTTTCAATTGAGCAAGGAGTGCTTAACGATGTTCATTAATGGAAAATTCCTTATTCAATTGTACTCTTAATGATGGTATGAGGATCTCATATGGAACTACCGCCTCCATTCCAAATGTTAAGGAATAAGGAGTTTGCCCAGTAGGCGTGCGGATTGAAGTTCGGTAGGCCCATAAAGCCTCAACCAGTTTTTCTGGCCAGTCTGCGAATTTTTTAGATTTGCACGTCTTTTTGATGATTTTTATCAAAGTCTTATTTGTTGCCTCTGCTTGGCCATTGCCTTGCGGATAATAAGGAGACGAATGATGCAATGCAATTTTGTACCTGTTGCAGAGGTCCTTCAATTCTTGTGACACGAACTGCGGTCCGTTGGCGGTGACGATGGTGCTTGGAATTCCAAATCGGGTGATGATGCTCTTCATGATGAACTTGCAGACGGTTGATGCTTTGATCTCCACGTACGCTTCAGCTTCTGCCCACTTGGTGAAGTATTCTGTTGTCGTGAGAATGAATGATTTTTACTTGATGCCGGAATCTGGATTACCAAGGGGTCCAATAATGTCGAAAGCCCACATGGAGAAAGGCCATGGGAAAGAAACAGGATGGAGTGAAGATACACGAGAATGAATTTTGTCGGCGTGAAGTTGACACTTAGCACACCTACGAACATATCCTACACAGTCTTCTTCCATGGTTGGCCAATAAAATCCTTGTCTAAGGATCTTCTTTGCTAGCATTTGTCCATTGACATGGTCACCACAAACTCCACTATGAGCTCCTTCCATAATCTTCCAAAGCTCATCTTCGTCTAGACATCTCAGAAGAACTCCATCAAAACCTCTCTTGTACAATGCTCCTCCAACTAGGGTGTATCGTTGAGCAATTCTCCTGATAGCTCTCTTTTCCTCAGTTGTAGCTTCCTCAGGATACGATTGATCTTCACAATATTTGGCAATTTCATAATACCATGGCTTCTGTTCATCATCCATCTCTTCTAACAGCTCCATTAACATGATTTCTCTTTTTTCTACAATATTTCCATCCCTGACTTTCTTCAGCAACTTCTCCTTAGTTCTAAGAAATGAAGGGTCTTTCACGGCAGGTGAAAGACGCCTATGAACTATGATAGATTTGGATTGCTTGCTGATTGGAAAATTAAGAGAAGATGCAAGTGAAGCTAGAGCGTCAGCTAAGATGTTCTGATTCCTAGGGACATGGACAAAGATCAATTTCGTGAAAAGCTTTGAGTAAGCAGAAGTAAGTTCTTGATAAGGCTTGAGCTTAGGATCAAGAGTTCGATACTTGGTCAGCACTTGGCGAAGAATCAGTTGGCTATCACCCACAATCCTGAGTTTGGTGGCACCATGAAAATGAGCAGCCTCGAGGCCAGCAAGAAGTGCCTCGTATTCAGCTATATTGTTGGTGACTGGAAAATCAAGCTGAAAGGCTTGTGGAATGGTGACACCTTCAGGTGATAACAGAACGATACCAATCCCTTTTCCATGAGAATTCAGAGCTCCGTCAAAATGCAGAGTCCACATATCATCTCTGATTTGATTTACGGACATCAGTTCCTCATCCGGAAACTCTGATCGTACTGGATTAAATCGAGGAAGGGGATGATGAGCGAGATGTTCTGCTATGGCATAGTCCTTGATCGCTTTCTGCTGAATATAAATGATGTCGAATTGAGATAGAAAGTTTTGCCATCGTGCTAACCTATCAGTAAGAACAGATTTCTCTAGAAGGAATTTGATCGGATTCATCCTAGCGATGAGATGGACTTCATGGGCTAGAAAATAATGCTTTAATTTCTGCACAACCCAAACTAATGCTGCACATGTTTTCTCCATCGCTGTATATCTCTGTTCAGCGGGGTTGAGAAGTTTAGAGAGATAGTAGGCTGCCCTCTCTTTTCCTTCTTCATCTTCTTGTGCTAGAACAGCCCCCATTGCATCATCCAGGACTGAAATGTAAAGTATCAATGGTTTGGTTGGAGATGGTGGTCTCAAAACAGGAGGACTTGCTAAATAATTCTTTAATCCATCGAATGCCTCCTGACACTTATCGTTCCAATCGAATTTGACTCCCGGCTTGGTAAGCTCGTAAAACGGCTTACACCTTTGTGAATGCTGGGAGACAAAGCGGCGAATAAATTGTAACCTCCCGATTAATCCTCTTAACTCTTTCAAGTTTTTGGGAGGTGGCATTTCTCTGATAGCCTTCGCCTTATTGGGATCGATCTCAATTCCCCGTTTGCTGACGATAAATCCAAGCAATTTTCCTGAAGATACCCCGAATACACACTTCTTGGGGTTCATCTTTAACTGATATTCTCTCGATCTCTCTAATACCCTTGCCAAAACTTTGGCGTGCTCAGCCTTTGTCGTAGATTTAACCAATAAATCATCCGCATATACTTCCAAATCTATGTGTATCATGTCATGAAATATTGCCATCATAGCCCTTTGATAAGTAGCTCCAGCATTCTTCAATCCAAATGGCATGACGACATAACAATATGTTCCCCAAGGTGTAGTGAATGACGTTTTCTCTTGATCTTCTTCTGCCAGCTTAATCTGATTGTATCCTGAAAATCCATCCATAAACGATAAGGTTTCATAGCCAGCGGTATTATCGATGAGTACATCAATATGAGGCAATGGAAAATCATCTTTAGGACACGCCCGGTTCAAATCGCGGAAGTCAATGCAAATTCTGACATTCCCGTCCTTCTTCATGACCGGGACTATGTTGGCCACCCATTGTGGATAAAGGACAACTCTAATAAATTTGGCTTTATGCAATTTGTCGACCTCTTCCTTCATCTTTAGAGCCATTTGTGGGTGGAATCGCCTTAATTTCTGCTTGACAGGGCTAGCTCCATCCTTTAATGTTAATCTGTGTTCAACTAAAGATGAGTCTAACCCCGGCATATCTTCGTAACTCCAGGCGAAAGTGTCCTTGTAGTCCTTAAGTACTTGTACCATTGCCTTCTCATCCTCTGTAAAAACATTTTTGCTGACGAGGACAACCTTAGGTTCGTCTTCAGTCCCTAAATTGATTTCTTTGGTGGGCTCTTCTACGGCAGCTGAGGGTTCATCGAATCTCTTCACTCCACTGGCATATGCCTCAGCTGTGTCCTCGTCATCTTCCTCATTCTCAACAATAGGGTCCTTTTCATGCACTAACTCATATACCCCGTACCCATCATTGACTGACTCATCATTAATACAGTCTTATGGCATCTAAATTGGATTTTCTAAAAACTGAGGGATGAAAGTGCAAGAAAAGCATCTATCAGCTAAGTCCTGGAGGTATCTATCTGGAATTCGCCTACCCTTAGGCTTCCTAGACTTCCTAACCTGACTAACCTGCTTAAAACTAGACTGCCTAACTTCACTAAACTCCCTATTATAACCTAATGAAGATGAAGCAGGATAGAAATCTTGGGATACAAGTGGAAATACAAGAGAATCCTCCCGAGGGGAGGGACAGAGTAGATCTAGGAGAGAATCTTGACCGAAGGACCCGCACAATGGGGTGCGATCGGACAAGTAAGATCTTTCCTCGATGAGGATCTGGGAAGAATTTGTTGCCAAATTGGCGGTTTTTTTTGGACAATGAAAGAATTAAACATAAAGCAAGAATGGATACAAATAGAAGGGGAGTCGGATGGAGGAAGTGGCACCAAGGCCAGAGGATTAGGGGGATCATATAGTAATATGTCCCAGATCAGATCATACATCCTCTCTAGATCGAGAGGAGATGATGGAATAAGGTCCCGAGGGGACAGAGTGATCATAATGGGCGGAGCCCGTGGGATATCTTCAGTTATGACCCGCGACCAAGTCAGGGTCAGGAGTAGTGTACGGAATAAAGTATGGAGCATGAAGACATGTGAAGGATATGTCCCCCTCCAGAGCAGATCTGTAGTGTAACCAGCTTCATAGGGGTCATCTGGCTCCCCTTCGTCAGTCTCTTCAGACAGCAATATCCGCTTATCAATGATGGTACCAGGGCTTTCAATCAGCTCATCAATCTGCGGCGGCCACTTGGGTTCTGCAGGATCTAGGAACAATCTGTTCAGAGCCATGTTAGGGGATCTCGGCCTTCTTTGGGTGGTGTAGACATTGTCTCCAAGATTTCTTGACCATTTTCTTGCTGAACCATGTTTTGCTTCAGTCTCCTCGGCCTATAGCCCAGACCGCTTCCAGGTGCTGCTTGATGACTTTTAACAGGAGTGGTCCTGCCCTGCAACTGTGTGCCCAGACCTCTTCTAGGCTGATAGCCGTTCTTCATCATAATTCTCCATCCTGGGGTACTCATGCACTTCCCCCTTTTTATGGCATCTAACGGGTATGGAGAAATAGTGGCAGCTTTCAAAGGATCAGCCACTGGATGGTAGACCTGTAATACCGACAGAAAAGGTTGTCGGCCAGGTAAAGCAGCAGATTTAATATTCAAGGTATGAGCAGCAGCAAGGATCGGCATGCTCGTCACTTTAATAATTCGTCCTTTGAAAGGGAATTTGAGGCATTGGTGATTCGTAGAAGGAATCGCCTCAAGAGTTTTAATATAAGGACGTCCCAGAATGACATTTATAGAAGGGTCAATTTCTAAAATATGAAATTCGACCTCTGCATGACTTACAGGGCCTAGCTCCACCTTCAAATAAACCATTCCCAGAGGGGAACGGGTAGAGTTGTCATATACTGTAACAGAGATGGGGCTAGGCAGCCATTTCTCCTTGGGCACACCGCACAGCTCCAGGGTCTTCGGAGGTAAAACATTGATCGAAGCCCCTGTATCTACCAGGCATGCATCCACGGCCTTCTTACAGATGTTGACCGTGATGCTCAGAGCCATGCTTCTGGCTGCTGGTGGTGCTAGTTCCGATGTGTGAAATGTAATGGAGGGCTGATCCCCCTGAGGAACTAGTAGTGCTGCAATTTTTTCTACTGGCACGTCCTCGTTGACCATCACCTTCTGTAGATATTCCATTAAGGCTTCTTGGTGAATCTTGGACCTTTTGATCAATTCAAGTACAGTGATTCGTGCCGGTGTCCTGTCCAGATGTTTCAACAAGTCATATTGAGTGCCTGGTGCACTCTCTTCATTATGGGCTTCCTCAGTCGGCTGTGATGGGCCGTCTCTAACTGTGGACTGAGGAAAGACCTTGTTGAAAATCCTTCCGCTTCGGAGCGCATGTTCTTCGACCGTGGAGGATCCGGGTGACACCTTAAGTACCGCAGGGTTGGGTGGTGCGGATGATGTAGAGGGCTGGTATGTGGGTGATGGCGTAGGGATTGGTGGCGATGGCGCGGTGCGGATTAGAGGCCTAGATGGTTGGATGGTGGATGGATAAGTGGTCGGTGAAGTGGGGAATGGCACGCGTAATAGCGGTCTGGATGGTAAGGGCGTATCTGGGTAGGTGGTAATGGTAGCAGGTGAAGTAGGAAATGGTACGCGTAATAGCGGCCTGGATGGTAGAAGGGGCGCGTGATTGGTTTGCGGGGGATTATATGGTAGCGGTGTAGTGGTGCGGGGCGTAATGGGCTTAAGGAAGGCGGGTAGTGGTAATGGGTTATTGGGTGTGGGCGAGTGATATGTGGGTGTCGGTAGAGGGGTGATGATAACGGGTTGTGGCCTAGGTATGTGGATGGTGCGGCGTGGTGGTCGTTCTGCGGTACTCTGAAAGTGACCCGTTGAATAAAGAGAGGAAGAGTCCTCTATTCTCCACTGTTGCCCACGACCAGCCTCAGACTGGCTGTTTGTCAGAATGGGAGCAACTTGGTTTTGGTTCTGATGCTCCGGGAGTGGATTCTGCACTATGCCCATATTGGGTGGTGGCGCTGCTTGTGCTGGTGGTCTTGCTTGCTGCTGCTGCTGCTGTGGTCTTCTCGCCTTCAGGGCTGATATATACTTTTTCATCTCCTCCCAGTCTATGCCGCCCTGCTCATTGAGATCATGAATATAATCTCTGAACTGGAAGCAGGTGTCGATGGTATGCCCAGGTTGCCTATGGAAGTAGCAATACCTGGACGTGTCGGCATTTTGAGGCCAGACGGCCTTTTCCCTTGGCAAAACTAAGGCATTAGCTGCCATTAGAGCACTGAAGATATCTGCCAAGGATTCTGGGAGGGCCGGGTATTCTGCCCTTTTAGGGCCTGGAGGTCTCCTCTGCAGGTTGTAGTCACCAGGAGGAGGGACATTATGGTATGCCGGCGGTGCACGCGGCTGATATTGCTGTTGCTGTTGCTGATATTGCTGCTGTTGGGGCTGCTGGTACTGCTGTTGGCGTTGCTGCGGCTGCTGTAGTTGTTGCTGTTGCTGGTTCTGGTTCGGCTGCTGGGGCCGTTGATATTGTTGCTAATAATGGGGGTTCTGCTGCTGCCTGTACCCCTGCTGGTTTGGCTGCGGTGGCCTCTGGTACTGCTGCTGACTCCTCACAAACTGGGGCGAATTATTATTCATGGTACTAACTTGCTCGTGAGAGAGCGTGCCCTCAGTAGTCGGACATGTGCTGGGAGAGTTTGGCACTGCAAGCTTCCAAGGTGGAGGCCTGCTAGGTCTGTGAGGATCAAAGACGCTAGAGAACGTAGCGTCCTTGAAGGCATTTTGGCAGTACCATGCTCTTTCATAGAGCTCTGCCATGTTGGTCAGATTGTTCAAGGAGAGGACTAGCTTGAATTGGGGCGTGGCGTTAGAAATTAACATCTTCACTTGCTCGGACTCGGACAAGTGATCCTTCACCTTTTCAGCCAGGCTCCGCCACCTGTCAGCAAAACTGACAAACTCCTCATCATGTTTCATCTTTTCGGCAATGAGGTCGGTGATGGACAAGGAGGGTGCAACTCTGTCTTGGTATCGTTGGATAAATTTGCGTGAAACGATACCGTAATCTTCTACTTCAGAGGGTTCTAAAGAAAAGAACCACTCAAGGGCTGATCCCTCTAGACATCTCCTGAACAAAAAGGCCAACGACCTCTTGTCGTTCTGCCAGAAAGACGATTCATACATAAACTCCTTCAGATGCGTGAAGGGGTTACCAGTACCGTTGTACTTTCGGTACACTGGCATCTCAGAGGGTGGTAGGTGGAACACCGGCAGGCTCGGCAAATTGATTTCTGGCGCAGCTTTAACCCCCATCATCTTCTGGAGGTTGTTAAACTGCTCATCCATGCGCTCCATCTTGGCCAGCAACGCTTGCGTGGTCAGATCTGCCTGGGGAGGAGGAGGAGGTGGAGGTACTTGATAGGCCTGCTGCCTAGAG
Organism: Zantedeschia hybrid cultivar; assembly: GCA_030544215.1. Taxonomy (NCBI): domain Eukaryota; kingdom Viridiplantae; phylum Streptophyta; class Magnoliopsida; order Alismatales; family Araceae; genus Zantedeschia; species Zantedeschia hybrid cultivar. Next base: position 31,199,952 of record JARZZO010000013.1, read on the forward strand.
TACGTTGGACAGGGGGGAAAATAAAGGAGAGGTCCGGCAGAGCTTCCGCCATGCCCGAGGGCATTTTGATAAACAGGCGTTTGCGGTCTAGCCGGTTGCCTAGATGATGAAAGCTGCGGCCCAGCTGGCCGAGAAGTGATATGAAGGCCCTCCATGGCCTGATGGATGTAAGGAGGAGGAAGAGGAGGTTGTTGAGTAACCACAGGGGGAGCCACAGGGTTCGGCTCAGCAGGCTGCACAGGTGCCTTCCCCTTCAGAATCGACTGGATCGCCTCGAACTGCTGAGGGTCCAGACGGGAGGCAAGAACTTCCAAAGCGTTGACGAGATCCACAGGATCAGAGGACGAGGGATCATTCTGATTCATGTCCCCCTCAAGATCGGGATTAGGAATCGCATATTCATGCGGGGGAAGATCAGGATATCGATCATGGGGATGAAAGAGAGGTGTCCGGACATTCCCATCTTGTCGATATGGAATGGGGGCATAATTACGGGAGGCATCAGCATCTCTCCCGCTCTCGTAGTTGTAATCAGAATCCCGAGGGGCATTAGCATCTCCCTCGTAATTGACCATGGCGTCTAGAGCCACACTCAAGTCCCTGCCTGATCGCAGCAGCATGATGTTAGATTCTTTTTTCAAAGATTTGACAAACAAGTTGCACAGAGATTAATCAATCAAGTGGATGCTTAACGTGATTTTAAGGTTCCTTGTTGAGTTATTTGAATTGGACTAAACCACAAATTCGCTCAGGGAAAGGATCCTAGTTTCAGTTCAATTTCCACCGTTATTCTCTAGGGGTTGCTCTCACAACGCTTTCGGAATCTAACCGGGACTTCAATTGGTACAACCAGCCCGATGATCAAGGAGGAATACCTTGATTTTGGGGACTTATAGAGGCCTTAACATCAACTTCCCTAGTCTGATCAAGGGACCAACCCGATCAGAGAGAGTTGCTGACGTCAAGTAGTGTGTTCCTAAGAAAATGAGGGTATTCGCCTCAATGCGTATGTCCTACGGCCTGGATGGCCTCTAATGCTTAATAGTAATGGGTAGCTAGCACTCAAGCCACAAAAATCTGAAAACTGAAAAATAAATAAGAAACTGTCTGAATTGCGTCGATGTTAATCGACGCTATTCAAAACAGAACTTAATTTTTTCGCAGAAATAGATGCAGACAGCAGAGAAGATATGAAGACTGAAAGGCGTCTATGCGTATTGACGCGGTTTGAAACGCGTCAGTGCTCCTGGACGCTGTTCAGTTCGCAGAAACAGATGCAGACAGCAGAGAAGATATGACGAATGAAAGGCGTCGAGATGTGCTGACGCGGTTTGGAAACGCGTCAGTGCTCCTAGACGCTTTTCAGTTCGCAGAAACAGTTTTGCAGGAGGATTTTCTGGGTTGAATCCTCCTCAAACAGGATAAAAGTGGTAAATAATCAACTCATGCAGATTTTTTTAGTTCTAGATTTTAAACAGGATGATTTACTAACTAAACAACTAGAAAATCAATCAATCACACATCATTTTCATCGCAAAAACAGCTTTTTAAACTAATCAAGGGGAGGGCAAGATTTTGCCACCGGGGTGTGCACGTGGTGCACGAGGAAAATTAACTTAAACTAAAACACTCACCAATTGGTGAGGACGTGTCAAGAGACACAAATGGTGCACCGTGGGTGCCCGATTGATGATAGCAAGAACAAAAAACTAAAAGATGGCGAGACCAAGTCCCACCGTGATCGCCAAAAAAGCTGTAGGTGCTTAGAATGACAGTGTGATTAACATGAAAAATCCTATGTTGTTTAAGTGCAAAATAACCTATTAAAAACAGAAACTACGTGAAGTGATTGCCAGAAACTTTTGACTTAAAAGTTTCAAAAGAAGTATGATCGCCTACCTGTTTGAACGTGGAAGATTCTGAACTCTTGGTTCTCCTCCTTCAGCCGGCTGAAGAAAGAGAGCCCTTTCTTGTTCTTTGTTCTTGCTGTTAAGGTTGAAGTTGAGGTTGAAGATTTGAGGATCGTCCAGAAATCCTTTGATTTGTACTTGATTTGCTCCCCTTTTGATTCTCCTTGCTCCGTGCAGCAGGATAGAAAGAGAAATAAAGAAATTATAAGAACTTAAGCACAAACAGTATATATTCTAATCATGGTTTTGAACATGCAACTAAACATGGGACTTACTTTTAAGGATGGTTTTTGAAACCCCTTTATCAGATAGGTTTTTGAAAAGAATGATGTTGTGGTGTGTGTTGCATGAAGTGAATGATGAAGAATGATTTAGAACTAATGAATGCAAAAATGAAAACACAGAAATGAAACACTTATGCCCAGTGGTTGAATTCTGAATGGATGAAGATCTTGAAAGGACGCCGACTTATGGAAATGGCAGCGCTTCGGCGTTCCGACGTCGTTGCTTCGGTCTTCAACTCGCTATCGCTTCGATCAACAATGCTCAACCTCTCTTCTTTTAAAATCACGCTTTACTTTTTTTACTCTTCAACATGTAAGGTATTTATAGACCTCTTCTGCGTCCGCGATTAACATAGAAAAATCTAGGATTTATCCATCTTAACCGACAGATAAATACAGATTAATTCATCTTTATCTGTAATTATCTAAAACGCGTCCACATTGGCTGACGCCTTTCAGATTAATTAAGATAAGGATAAATATCCGGAAAAACTTATCTTTATCTTTATGAGATAAAACGCGTCTACATGTGCAGACGTCTTTTACACTAATTAAGATAAGGATAAACATCCGGAAGAGAAGTAGAAATAGCCTAGAAAACCTAAATCGCGTCAGCACTCACAGACGCCTTTTAGCTAATTAATCAACTGATTAAAATTCAAATTTCAACGTTAAAATAGGAATAAACTCTAAATGGCGTCTACATGGGTCGACGTCTTTTCGAATTCTTCATATTTTTACTGAAATTTGAGCTAAAATCAATTCAATTGATTAACTTAAACATGTCTGTTAAACCCGACACTTAAAAATATCAATAAAAATTAATCAATGATTAAATATCAGACCATTCTGATGCATTATTATTTGATATGAAATTTACTCGAAATGACGTCAAAATTAGCGTGTCTACATGTATTAGTTTCAAAATATCCTTGGCGAGTTCTCCATGTCAAGTAAATGGAGACTTTGCCATCTTTTCCATAAGGCAGAGTCATATGTTGTAAACAATTCAAAATCGAATTCATTTAAATAACTATGTTGTGCAACTTTTGCACCCCACTTTCACCAATATGTCTAAGTCTATAATGCCACATGTAAGCTTGGTTCACACTATTCTTACCCTTCTTAAGAGTTTTATCAATGTGGAGGTTATAATAAGAAACATCCAAGAGATATAGACCATTGACTAAACATACAGAAGTAATTAATTTATTATCATAAAAAATAGAATAACATTTGTTCTCAATAGTCAATCTATGTCCAATCCTGTCCAAACAAGAAATAGAAACAATATTCTTTATTATGCTAGGTACATAATAACAGTCATCCAGTATTAAGACGTCTCTAGATGGAAGCTTGAGGTTCATTGTCCCCATAGTGATCGCCGCAACCTTTGCACTGTTCCCTAGCCTCAGATCTACCTCGCCTTTGCTCTGCTTGCATTTACTTGTCAGAACCTACACATTATGGCAGAAATGAGAAGTACATCTCGTATCTAATACCCAAGATGTAGAATCTCTAACAAACAAGTTTATACCTGTAATATATTTATATGAAACTTCTGGTTGATTCACCTTTCCTTGAGCTTTGTCCTTGAGGTACTCCTTGCAGTTCCTCTTCCAGGTTCCAGTAGTCCGAACTATGGGGTTCGACCCCCTCCCCGTTGGGGCGGGCCACGGGAAACCCTAGCCATTCGACAAGGTGGGGGGTTCTTCCCCAAGCGACGGCAGCGGTGAGGTGGAGCTTGGGGTCAGCCGGCCTCTTGGCGCTCCACTGCTCCGTCGGCAGTTGATATGGCACCGGTCGGGCTCGCCGGCGGTGCCCCCTACATCAACAGGTTGCCGGATCTCCCCCCCCCCCCCCCCCCCCCCTTTTTCTTGTTGCAGTAGGCCGTGAAGGAGAAAAAAGGAGGAGAGAGGGCTGGCCGCTCACCGCCAGGCCACCCTCCCCAGTGCCAGCCTCGGTGTCGATAGTTATTGGTGAGGTCCCTGGACGGTCCAGGGCTCCGTCGGCCACCTCCCAATATCATGGGGACCCTATTAATGTCGTTGTGAAGCCCCGTTCTTTGTCCAACAAAGAATACTAAAAAAATCACCAAATAAAAATCCGATTTAATACATAATAAAATAATATAATTATCTACATTCATTGTATGAGTACAGGTCTAACATAAAAATCGAATTAATGTATGGAATATTACATGAAAAAATTAATTTCGGATATTGAAAAGGATGAGAAATAGTAGAACCTTGCTCTTATACCACTATAAGGATCTCCGTGATAGGATTGCAGACGCAACGGAAACAAAATAAAAATTAATCTACAATGATCCTAGTCCGTTTCGAAGAACAAAAACATGTAAGCACTGATCATCCATCACCTTGCGCGGATTTGAATCCGCAACCTATTAGTTCTAATGGAGCGATGTTGCCAGTAGAGGTGACAATGAGCCGAGCCGAGCCGAGCGTCGTCGAGCTCGACCTCGACTCGATAAAAAAATTTCGAGCCTGCGCTGAGCTCGAGCCTTAAGTCAAGCCCAAACCCAAGCTTGAGCTCGGGCTCGAATTAAAAATCTTGTAATCGAGCTGAGCCCGAGCCCAGTTCGAGGCCCATAAAACTCATTAAATTTCTTTGACCCAGTCTCTTATAAGAATAGGCCCATTATGAATGCTTGTTGGCCCAAAGTGCTGGGACAAAGCCCAAAACGGTAGAAGCCAAAGGATAATGGGGGTTTAGGCCTTTATTTATAGGCTGCTGGGAAGCAAACGTGTATGGGATTTCCGGTACAGGACTAAAAAGTCCCAACTCCCAACAGAGTGGTAACTTGTAGCATGCGCCTGAAATAGTCTAGTACCTAATGGTTTAAAAAGCTTGTAGCCATTATAAGTGCCTAAATGGGCAACATTCAAACTCAGTTGTGCAGTTGGGCTTGCGTTTGTGTTGCCTTGTTGATTGTTGATGTGTTTAACTCGTTCCATTAGGAGACGCATTCTGTGAACTATATTTTTAATGCGAGCCTGCTCGCAAGTCAGTCGAGCCAAGCTATGCCAAGCTCGGACTCGGCTCGTTTAGTGAGTCGAGCAAGGAATCAAACTCAAGCTCGGCTCATTTGAAGGAACGAGTCGAGCCGAGTCGAGCTCAACTCGAGCCAAGCTCGAGCAGCTCGCGAGCAGCTCGGCTCATTGCCAGCCCTAGTTGCCAGCCGCGCAGATGCCCGGCCTCTAATGGTATCCACGCGATCCTCCTTATGACGGATCTTCCCCGGTTCCTCGCTCGCAGATGCCGCCAGTCTCTGCAAAGATCTCTGCGGCATGCAAACTTCTTGACTTCATGTTAATCTGATTTACGACTCATCGCATGAGAATCTTTTGTGTGTGACCCTTTAAGCCTAAGTACCAGTCTAGGTAATGGCCCACTAAGCCCAGTAATTCTTTATTGACTTAATTAATTAATATTACATATTAACTAATTAATTAACCAAATTAATGTCGCACATGTAATTCGACCGGACCTCTAATCACGTTAGGTGCCAAGTAACATCGCATGAACTCAGAAGGTGTTGGGGTTAAGCAACTCACTCATAGATCCTTTCCGTCGACAGTTACCGCATGGATATAATCCTTCATTCACGCAATTGTCTCGAGTCAACTCGGCGTATGGTTAACTGTCAAACTCTAACCGGTCGACTCATTTGGATTGGATGCTACTATATAGTATCGGAAAAGTCCTTTCTTGATATTATTGTACGGCCTGGCCAAGGACTCATCTGCATCTTTCTTAGAGCATTCTCTCTAAATATCAAGAGTGAATGATCCCATGTTGAACACTCAATTTCCTTCGATGGTATTCTATTATACCCGATCCTTGGTTATTTGGAATCCCGTATTTAGAGATCCGTAAACCAATCTCAAAGCAAATAAGTCCACCAACAAGGTGCCATTGGTATCTCAGGTCCGAAGAGCATTCACGCAACTACAACAATTGAATCAAGTTGGTTGACAGTTGGGTACATTATCATCCAACAATTTAGTCGAATCAGTTCAATGAACTCATTCTCCAATAAGCACCTATAGATTCATCTTAGTGTCTCCAAACAAGTGACTACAAGATCAGTAACCTCATCATACGACCAGGAGTAATATGTACTAGTCTAACTTGATGTCTGATAAAGTGATACATTGATCATTTAAGGGCAATCATACGCATCATACTCATATTTTTATCTGTAAAATAACATGAAATGATAGATAATTACGTACCAAGTCCAACGGTACCAATTTCGTCAAATTCTGACTTAAAAACATCGTCATTTCGTGTGATTAATGGAGTATAGCGCATTTACGATTTTTCGACAAAACCGAAACGAAATAAATAAATATAATTATTTTTTTAATGATAATATGCTAATTTATATTTATTCTATGTGAACAGGACATGCCGATGACGCAGTGCAGTTGGTGGAGTTTCTGAAAATTTGGAGGAGGTCTAGTGTTCGAATTTCAATAAATTCGACTTCATTTTGTCCAAAAGATTAAAGCAGGGGTAAAAACGTCATTTGATGCCCTAGTGTTGCCCTAATTCCATGGCCAAGAAGAACCCAAGAAGGGCCAGCCGCCTTCCTAAAGCCCACTTTCTTTTTTTAAAAAAAAAACTGCCTTCCCTTCTCTTTAAAAGAGCCATCACGTACCCGAAACCGACCTATTATTCTTTCTCTCCAGTTTCTCAGCCAGCGTATTCCTTCTTCCTCTCGGTTTCCCTTCCTACAGCCGCACTATTCCTTCTCCCTCCTCCTTTTCCAACCTCTCCCGCAGCCTCTCTTGCTCTCCCGTATCCCTGCTCTCTCCCGGCATACTCCCTCTCTCTCTTCTCTCCTTCTCTCCTTGCACGCCTCTCTCTCGGTCTCTCTTTCTCTCTCTCTCTCTCTGTTTCCCGCAATCTCCCTCTCTCTGCACCTTTCCCTCCGTCTCTCCCTTCCTCTCCTTCTCTCCCTGCCATCTCCTTCTCTCCCCCACTCCCTCTCTCGGTTTCTCTCTGGTTCCCACGCACCTCCACCGACCAGGCACGTCCGGTGAAGCCTGCCTCCACCACGCGCTGCACCTCCACGTCTCAGCTGCTGCCCCAACGCACCCAGCCATGCATGCTTGAAGCCCCACGCGTTGCACCTCCACCAAGCCAGCAGCTGCACCTCCACCAACCAGCAGCTCCACGCGCCTTCTCTCCAGCTCCTGCAAGCGCCGCAGCCAGCGAGCACCAGCACTCCGCCAGCGCACCAAGCTAGCAGCTGCTCGCGTTGCCCAACGCCCACGGGCTTGAAGCCGGCCTCCACGCACCGCCCCAGCGCATGCATGCATGCCGCCACGCACCCGCACGTAGCCAACAACAGCCCCAAGCACACCTGCGCTTGTTTCCTTCCTACTTCCACCGCACTACTGCAACTTCTTTTCTTAATATCATCTTTTACTTTGTTTTGACTTATTTTAATTTAGTTAAGTTAAGTTGTTATTGTTTATTATTTCTTGTTGCATAAAATTTGATTAGTTCAATATAGAAGTTATAGTATTTTTGCAATCTTTTGTTAATCTCTCCCTCTTCTCAATTTTGAATGTGGTTGTATTTGTGCTTTTAAAAATTAGATTAGTTAAATTTGTAACTTTAGTTTAATATAATTAGGTAGTTAATTAATCAACTCAAATTCTCAACTTTTTAGATAATTAAAATCTAAAGTTTTCAAAATTAAAAATTTAACTCCCTATGGATCGACTCGGACTCACCATTATTAATTTTCAAAATCTAATTTAAATGAGCCAAATAAATTTAGATTGAACGTTCTTATGAGTGCTTAACGACACACAATTTGGAACGATCAATGTCTTTTGTCTTTCTCAGACGTCCTCCAACTAGGAATAATTAAGAATGTGTGTATAAGTAATCAATCTCATTAGTATGATCTCATCATAATTTGATCACTATTGTACATATTCACGGACTTCATTATGAAATCATAAGAATACGAATTACACATAATAAAATAATGTCATTTTGTTAATAAATGAACGAGATTATACATTGTCTGATTGGCTTGTAGACCACCTAAGACTAACAAATCAGATCATCACTATCACGGGGAGAGCGTACTAGATCACCAGCTAAGGCCCCTAAATGACTGCTCAGTGATAAAGGAGATAGGGGTGCAGAGACAACCAGGAGGTTTGCCTAGAAGCAGCCACCATTGAAAGAGTGCATAATAGCTCACTAATCGAGCGCTCTTGCGCCAAAGATGAATAGGCCTAAGTGATCTGCCGAAGCTGTGGGATATAAAAATGCATCAGTAAGGGAGCGTTCAGCCTTAGATAGAAGCACCCGTGCAAGTGGGTGTGGACGAAGCAAAAGCGAGAATGTCAGCTTGAGTAACGCAAATATTGGTGAGAATTCAATGCCCTGAAAACCTAAGGGCTCCTCTACAAGGTTCGTCTACGTAGGGTGAGTCAGGGCCTAAGATTAGGCCGAAAGGCGTAGTCGATGGACAACAGGTTCATATTCATGTACTACCCCTTGTCGGTCCTGAGGGACGGAGGAGGCTAGCTTAGCTGAAAGATGATTATAGGTTCAAGGACATAAGGTGACCTTGCTTTTCAGAGTAACAAGGGATAGAGAAAATGCCTTGAGCCAATGTCCAAGTGCGCTATGGCGCTGAAGTCACCCATGCCATACTCCTAGGAAAAGCTCAAACGACCTTCAACAGAAAGTATTACCTGTGGGTAGGTAGAGAATACCTAGGGGCGCGAGACAACTCTCTCTAAGAAACTCGGCAAAATAGCCCTGTCACTTCGGAAGAAGGGGTGCCTCCCCACAAAGGGGGTCACAGTGACCAGGCCCAGACGACTATTTACCAAAAACACAGGTCTCTGCAAAGTTGTCAAACCATGTACTGGGGCTGACGCCTGCCCAGTGCTAGAAGGTCAAGGAAGTTGGTGACCTGATGACAGGGTCCTGAACCCCTGGTAAATGGTGGTCATAACTATAACGGTCCTAAGGTAGCAAAATTTCTTGAAGGGTAAGTTTCGACATACACGAAAGGCGTTACGATCTGGGAACTGTGTCGGAAAGAGGCTCGGTGAAATAGACATGTCTATGAAGATGCGGACTACTTGCACCTGGACAAAAAGACCCTATGAAGCTTGGCTACTCTCTGGGATTGGCTTTGGGCTTTTCTTGTGCAACTTAGGTGGAGGAGAAGAAGGCCCCCTTCCGGTGGAGGGCAAAGAAGGCCCCTTTCCTTTCCGGGGGGGGGGTGAGCCATCAGTGAGATACCACTCTAGAAGAGCTATAATGATAACCTTGTGTTAGGACCTACGGGCCAAGGGACAGTCTCAAGTAGACAATTTATATGGGACGTAGGCCTCCCAAAAGGTAACAGAGGCGTGCAAAGGTTTCCTCGGGCCAAATGGAGATCGTCCCTCGAGTGCAAAAGCAGAAGAGAGCCTAATTACAAGACCCACCGTCGAGCAGGGACGAAAGTCAGCCTTACTGATCCAATGTTGCCGAGTGGAAGTACAGCTTACATTATTTTTGAAATTGGATATTGGTTGAGTTAGTAGTCGACTTAGACTAGGATATTGGATGGAAGTGGAATAGTGACGAGACCCATATGTTCTGTTGGTACGTTCCTCTCCTCTTCACGATAGATGGGATTCCCTATACTAAGCTCTCTTCTAGGAGGTCAATAGGAGCCCCTTGTGAAACCCGGGTCCAAGTAAAATAGAGAGCAAGAATCAAACTATTATCTTATAGGGTAGCTACGAGATCCGATCCCCTACCTGCTATTTCAATGAGATTCGATGGAGATGACTTACTTTTCGATAGGTGCCAAGTAGATGCATAAATAGGCGGGTTAGGGGAGAGATGAATAGCAATGGAACTTGATATGGATAGTCGAATGGCTAGGGACGAAATAGATTGGTTCCTCAAAGCTAGTTCGGGAGACCGAGAAATATATTATTTTTGTACTCCCGATGGGAATGGAAAGAGAGAAGATGGTGGTTCTTACCCGCTTGGATATCCAGATATGGGGTCACCTCCATCCCTTAGCGGGTTAGCTGGTCATGGGGAAGAATTGATAGCTATCAATTGGGCCGGCTCAATTTGATTCTTTGTTTTGCCTCTGAGGACCCAGGAGATGGGGAACAAAGACTTGGGTTTGGCTCATTGCATCCCATGGATCTAGATATGGGAAGTCAACTGGATAGACATGGGAACAAAGAAATGGAGATAAAGATTCCTTTGCAGTGGAACATTCATTATCTTGCTTAGCAGGTGCAAAAGATGGATGTCTCGCTAGGATGGAGTAGGTGAGGGATGTTTAGTGCTATGGCCTAGTGTAGAACAAGAACTTGCATGAGAAGGTTGGCGGAGGGGGACGAATGCAGGGTTTCTTCCCTTCAAGGTCACTTCCTTTCCCAATCTCAAGATATTCATTCCTTTCTCTACCCCCAACCACCTCACACTATTCAGAGATCGATCAACTGGGCAATCTCACTCAGAGAAGTGTGAGAGGGTTGATTTGATGAATATGTGTTACCTTAGAGGCAAAGATATATGGGACGCTTCCTCGAATTACTATTAATCTGGTTTGATCTATCCTATCAGTTAGATATAATCTAAAGTCGATATCTTCATAGGGTTGGTTGACAAGATTCTGCTTCGCACTTTCCTCCCGTTCCTTCTAACTATATTCTTTGCGACCGAAACTGGGACCTAGATGTCAAACTCGACAACTACAGTCATCGGAGAAGTGAGGTTCGTCTTGTGAAGTTCTCCAATTTATAACACAAATCATAGATGAGGCATTCCCACGTCTCTCTGGTATAGGCATGCAACTAGCTTTGCTAGACGTTTTCCCGTTTCAGGACATTGCACGGCTCCTCAGTAGATGTTAGCTCGAATTGCTCTTGCTCTTGAGTTGCGACCACCCTTGATTCTCTAGGGCCAATGGACTAGCACCTTAAAGACATAATGACAGTTTTGGCGTCATCTGGGTCAAGGAGTCTTTTGGCACTTAGTATTGCACGAGTTCCATCGGGTCATTAGTCCTGCTTACGATTAGGTCACCTTTCGACTAGACCGCCTTTTTTTAGTCAAAAGCCCCTCGTTCCTCACCTCAACACAATAAGATATAGGTATGGTTACCGTTTAAATACTGAATTTCGATTTCAACGTCCTTCACGATCATCGGTTCAAAGGTGAGACCGAATTCGAACTCCCTATTCTCGTCAGGCCGATGCAGAAATAAGTCAGATGTTTTAGGGACACGCAATCGCCTTTGCATATAAAGGCTTTCCCTGTCAGAAAAGAGGTCAGCTAGCCTTTCATCTCAAGGAAGCTTAAGGAGGAATAAGAATAAGGCAGGTGGGTGGGAATTGTTGGGTTCTTGGGTTTCTCCGGATCGCCCACGAAGCAGAATAAACAAAATAAATACAGCGATCTTATCGCGTGCTGATTTGAATCCGCAACCATTCGGTTCCGTCGGTATGACACCGCGAGCCGCACAAACGCCCGGCCTCTAGCGAAGTCCACGCGATCCTCCTCACAATAGATTTTTTCTCGTTCCTCGTTCCTTGCAGCCCACGAACAGTCTGCCGATCGCCGCAACAACCGCCACAATGCGCAGTCGAATTCCCGTTGAACGGGAGTCGGAGAAGACGGCGGAGCAGACCCACAACGGAGGGCCGGCCTGGGGCACCAAAGAGAGAGAGAGGAGAGAGAGGTGGGACGGCCAGGCTTTCGCAGCAGCTTGGCTTGCTCAACCTGGTCGCTACATTATATATTAATCGCGCGATTTTTCATAAAACCCTCCGATTAATATAAAACCCACTTAAAAATCCATCGCCTTGAGAATCATTTGGCTCTAGGCCTAATAACCAGTTCGGTTAATAGCCCAATAAGCCCAGTGACTCCTCACTGACTTGATTAATTAATTAATAACTCATATTAATCAATTAATCAATCGAATTAATGTCGCACATTAAATTCAATCGGGCCTCCGATCACATTGGGTGTCAAGCAACACCGTGTGAACCCAGAAGGTATTGGAGTTAAGTAACCCACTCTTAGAACCTTTCCGCCAACAATTACCGTGTGGACATAATCCTTCATTCGTACAATGTTCTCGAGTCAACTCAGGGTATGGTGTACCGTCAAACCCTAACTAGTCAGCTCACTTGGTTCGGATGCTGCTAAATAATATCGGAAAACTCCTTTCCTAATATTATCGTCCGCCCTGGCCATGGACCTCCGCTCATCCTTCCTAGAGCATTCTCTCTCTATGTACCAAGAGCGAATGATTCCTTATTGACACTCAATTCCCTTCGACGGTATTCTACTGTACCCGATCCTTGGCTGTTTAGAATCCCGTGGATAGAGATTCATAAACTAAGGTCAAAGCACAGAAGTCCACCGACAAGGTGTCCTTGGTGTCTCAAGTCCGAGGATCATCCACGCAACTGCGACAATAGAATCAAACTGGTTGATAGTGAGGTACTTTACCATCCAGCGATTTAGTCAGATCAGTTCAGTGAACTCATTCTCTAATGAGCACCTACAAATTCGCCTTAGTGTCTCCACACAAGTGACTATGAGATCAGTCACCCTCATCGTATGAGCAGGAGTAATATGTACTAGTCTAACCAAATATCCGATGTCCTTATCGGATATCCTCCGACTATGAACTATTAAGAATATGTGTGTTTAAGTGATCAGTCTCACTAGTATGATCTCATCATAATCTGATCACTATCGCACATATTCACAGACTTCATTATGAGACGATAATAATACGAATTTACACATAATGAAATAATGTTATTATATTAATAAATGAACGAGATTTACATAGTCAGATTGACTTGTAGGCCACCTAAGACTAACAAGAATAATAAGTATGTTGCGAGTACTTGGTTCTATGGTTAAGGAGCAAATAAACTAGGTTATATACATTGCAGGTTTAACCAGTTCCAACTTTACCTTCACTCCTAGCTCACAATGGAAATATGCCCAATGTGTGTTTGGCAGCTCAGCTTTATACTTGAATGCTTCACTAGTGTAATATATTTCTGAATAGGGTCCTCAAGAGCTGATACACTATAAGTCTTTTCCCAATGAAAACCATCAACGTCTTAAGTTGAATTTTCTGTTTATCATGTAACTATCGAGAGTTTTCCTTCAATGACCACTGAGACGAGATAGAATCCCTAGCACTCTTGAACACGCTTTTCAACATTCTTGGCCATCTGGCTTGAGAAATCTCTAAGTGCTGAAGGTACTATTCTAATAAGGCTTTGAGGTTCAGCCAGACAAACGGGCTTCAACTGTGGTGAATCCAATTGAATATCACTGATAAGAGTTGTTCGAATAGAAGGGATCTCTAGTTGCAACAGGAGGATTGCCTTAGTGCCATACACGAGAGGATAAGGGATAGCCACATGCGAATGGAAGTCCGATAGGCCCAACGTGCATTAGGAATCTTCTCCTGCCAGTCCCGTTGGGACTCAGAGACTACTCCGTATAGTTAGTGGCATTTTTTAGCTCCGCAAGCGCCTGATATTTATGATAATACGAGACCAAACCCTACCAACTAGCCATCTTACTTAGGATCGCAAGTCGTTCAAGCGTCTGGCCTCTAGACATATCTACACGAGTTCTTGTGACAATCTAGATCTCCTCTGCACTCTACAAACTCCGTCCGGATCCCAAATCTACCATGAATGCACAGGGAGAGAGAAGGTGTTGCTAGAGAGAGAGGAGGGAAGAGGACGATTGGTCGAAGAGGAAAATCTTAAAGCCATGCTAAGATTCCTCTATAGCAAGTATTATAGACTCTTAACATTTTGCACAAAAATCCAAAAATTTATATAAACTTAAATCCTCTATAGATCTGTAGGAGCTCTTTTGTTTGTGAACCTCTAGGCCCAACAGTCTATTTGATTTTCAACTTATTAAGTTAATAATAATTTACTTGACTTAATTAATTATTATTCATTATCCTATAATAAGTTTTAATCCGATTATCACATAATCCATAGTCGATCATCGGATGATGAAATCTTCGAGCTTTTCGATCATGAAAGGCGCCAAACTGCACCTCATGATAACAAAAGACATCGGGGATAATGTAACCCACTAATCGTAGCCTTTCGTCCACAGATACTACATAGCTATAGATCCTCATCCATAAAATGTCTAGTCAAACCAAGGATAGCTTAACTGTCAAACTCTGATATGTCTTAACCTAATGGAACCTTGTACTCAATATTAAATTGAATAGATAACTCTTTTTTCACTTAATCATCGAACCATGGCCATAGATTTCTGAGTACTATTCTATAGGACATTCTCTTTCCAATGGCATACCGAGGGTGAATGATTCTATGTTGTTAACTCAATTGCCTTCGCGAGAATCTTACTGAGTTCGAATAACTGAATACATAAAATCACATACTTGAGATACTTAAGTCAATAATCAAATACTCAGTGCCACTCAAGTAAGGCATCTTTAGTAACCTAGATTTAGGATTCAACTATGCTATCGTGACTGTAGAATATCATAATTGACAGTCAATATGATGATTATTCAGAAATTATAGGTCAGATCAGTTCCGCGAACTCATTTTACTAATGAGCACATGCACATGTACCTTTGTGTCACCACACTAGCGACCATGAGATCAATTATCTTCATCATATAAATAAGTATTACGTGCACTGGTTGTCTAGATCTTCAATGTCCCGTCTTGGAGATCCTATGATTAGAAAAAATTCGAATGCATGCATCTAGACAACTGATTCATTATCATAATCTTATTATGATTCAGTCATCATCGTATGTGTTGCATGACTTCATCACATCAAATGATAAACACACATGAAATGGTAAGACATATTGAAGAATTGTCATTTATTACTAATAAAAATGAGATAATTACATGACATGATATCATTACATCTCATATGATTGACTTGCAGAGTATATATTTCTATCACTACCCGATCTTAACCATGAGTTTCTAACACATGCCTTTTTAACTCCTTAGAGTTCAAGGAAGCCTTGACATCTTCCATAAAGATATCATCTCCCCTATATAACAAAGTATCACGAAATACTCATATGAAGGAGGTAAGGCACACAAGAGTATAAGGGCTTGATCTTCATTATCAACTTTCACATCAATATTTTTAAGATCCATGATGATCTTATTAAATTCATTCAGATGATTAGCAATAGGTATACCTTCTTTCATGCGAAAAGTAAACAACCGTTGTTCCAAGTACAGACGGTTTGTGACAGACTTCATCATGTACCTTGATTCCAGCTTGATCCAGAGTTTTGACGGGGTGTCTTTGTCAGCAACCTCTCGTAACACATCATCTGCCAAGCATAGTCGAATCACAGCAAGAGCACGTTACATGTACGCTTCTTTGTCTTCATCTTTCCACTCAGCCGACAAATCCTTCTTTTCTTTCAATGCCTTTCCCGGCCCCTGTTGCACCAACAAGGACTTTACCTTCAACTGCCATATAGTGAAATCCTTCGTCTTTCCATCGAACACTTCAACGTCAAACTTAATTGCTGATGTGACTTCACAACCATCGGTGAGAAGCACGGATCGAAACCCCAATCGGACTCTGATACTAGTCTGTTATGAAAATGACTACTCTGACAGATAGAGTAACGTCTCGAATTTCGATCGGCATGACAAGAAGAAAGGAAGAGGAAGAAGGAAACAATCACACCATGCAAGACATAAGAGTTTACATGGTTCGAACAGGTGACCCCCCTCCTATGTCCATTAGCGATGATGATTCGAAACTTCACTAGATGTGGAGAAAATTACAAGAATCTCTCACCTCCCCGAGAAGAACAAATTCCTTTAAAAAACTCTCTCAAGCTTTCTACAACATATTTTTTTCTCTCTATCTCTCCCCAAAAAATATATCTCTCGGAATACTACAAACAAAGAAGAGAAACCTTGTATTTGTAGGCACTCGAGATCCCCAAGACCACTGCCTTGGAGGCGACGTCCGTGTTGGAAATGAACTCCCAGAATTTGATCCACTGCAGCCTCGTGTCCATGTTCACTAGAAGATGGGGACGATTGAGTTCCACGTTCATCTGCATCGCATGCGGAATCATGTCCAAGTGGGATTGGGACTTGATGTAGACTGGATCTATCACGACCGGATTCCGAGGCTGGAACCCGGAGAAGTGGACCCGAATCCGGTTCGGATCGGTGCTATCGAGGCCCGACGGGGATCCGGAAGGCCGAAGAGGCGGAGGCGAAGACGAGGATCCGAAGGCCGAAGGGCGCTTCGATCGGAGCGGGCTCGTCTCCGGGAAGTCGGGGCCGAGGCTCCTTCGGGCTGCACCGTCGACAGGCGATGAAGCCGAGGCCGACGGTCTGAGGCCGGAAGGGTCTCGGACTCGGCTTGCTCTTGGATAGTGAGCCCAAAAGCTCTTTTGCCGGACGAGGGGACAGCGCGGGGCCGAGTCTCCTGTCGCAGGGCAGCCGTCGTACGGCGTCGAGACCAGGGAAAGGAGTTCGAGGTCGGCGGTCGAGACCGACTCGGGAAGGTCGGCGGTGATTCAAACCGAGCCCCTGCAGGAGGGAAAGAAGAAGAAAGACCGGTCAGCAGGAGTCCCGGGCTCTGGCCCTTAGGAACCCCCTCCGACGGTCAAGTTAGCTTCTGAAGATGATTCGATTCAGAAGGCAAGAAGTAGCTTTAATGCTATTTGGACCGTAGTCCTTAAGGGTCTCGGAGGCAAAGAGTTGCATACCTTTGGTAATAAATAGCGGTGTATTTATAGCAGAGGATAGAGGTTGGTTAACGGTGGTAGCCGATATAGGACTATGTTTGGGCTTACTGGTAAACCGCCATAGTGCCTGATCCGCCACCGGAGTGGGCCGGACTCGGCTATCGGGCCGAAGGGGGTTGGGCCGCTGAGGGGCCGAAGCCTGCTGGGCCTTGGACTGCCGTGCTGTTCCCGGGCCTTAGGCTGATGGGCCGCTGACGGGCTGAAGCCTGTTGGGCCGGGAGCGACGGTGCCGCTTATGGGGCCGAGGGCTACTGGGCCGCCGATGGGCTGGAGGCTCCCGGAGGGCCTGATACTACTGCTGTTGGGCTGAACGGGGTTTGGGCCTGCTATAATGGGCCGAATCGGATTCTGCCTCATCACATAGCCCCCCACTCTTGTCTTCCTCAGCTCTGAGATGGCGAGAGTATAGCCCGAAGCTGCCAAAAGAACATCATAACAGGTGTCTTACCCGAAGCTCTGTTCTCTTTTTACTGGGAAGAGGGGGCCCTCGGTCGGCCGAGGGCTACGCGGTTGCTTCGTCCCCGCTCGGAGTGGCGACGAAGGCTCGGAGCCAAGAAGCCGAAGGGCCGAGCCCTCTGACTCGTGTCAGGCTCCATTAAATGGACGGGATGGCGCGTCGCCTCGCGAGGAAGCACGGGACACGCGTCGCGCATCCGGCCGCTCCGTCGAAAACACAAAAGGATCCTGACCGCTCTCGGGTTGCGGATCGCCTCGGCTCTCTGCCCGAGGCTTCACTCGGATTGCCGCCTCTCTCATCTTCAGCGCGCGGATCGGGACACGTGGCGCGTATCCGGGCGGTCAGCCGAAGGGTCGGAGCGCCCTCGGCCGTTGATTGCTTCGCTGCAAGTCCCAGAGCCGGCCCGTCATCATTGCCGAAGGACGGTGCACGTGGCGTGCATCTGAGAGGAGCGAGGGGACGAGCGGGACGATCTCGGCCGTTGGCTTCGGCGGGAGGCGCTTCGAGTGGGCTCTATAAATACAAGCCCTCAACAGGGCACTGTTCTTCTTCCTGCTGCTGCGCTTGCGTTTCCTCTGCGATCATCCAAGCTCTTCTTCCTTCTCCAGCGGAAAGCTAGCTTCCTGAAGGCTTCGTCCGAGCTCGCCGGCCACTGTGGGAAGGTCTCCATTCCTCGGAGCGCATCGTTGGTGGAGCTGGGAGGTTTGAGAAGCCGCACTCGGTTCAGGAGAGATTTCCTCCCCCTTCCTGCGAGTAAGCCCTAGCTTTCCTCCTTCCCTTCGTGGCCTTATGGTCCGGGGTTCTTCCAGTGAGATTACTCCTTCGGACGAGGAGTATACTCCTTCCCACTCTCCGCGATCTCTCCTGTCAGATCCCCTCACCTCAGACTCCCCTGCCTCAGTGATGTCTGAAGAGTCCGAGGTCTCCGGGACTGAGGGGTCCGAGGCTTCCGGAGCCGAGGTTTCCGGGGCCGAGACCTCCGGGGCCGAGTACGCCGAAGAGGTCCGGAACCCAGGCCAGGCTTCCACTTCGGGACGCCGTCGTCCTGATATGGCTTCGGAAGCATCCTGCGCCCTTTCGGACGCAGAGGTTATGCGCCTTGTCTCTTACTTCCAGCTCCCTTCCTGGATGACGGTCCTTCGGCCTGACTCCGCCACCCGGGCTAACACTTTCCGCCCGGGTTCCTTCTCTATTTACGTTGATAGCTTCGAGGCGGGTTTCCGTCTTCCACTCCCCACCTTCGTCATCAACCTTCTCAGCTTCTACGGGCTGGCTCCGTCTCAGCTTTTTCCCAACTCCTGGCGTACCGTATACGGCTTCTTGAGCGTCTTCGCTCATGTAAAGATCCGCCCTTCCATCAATGTCTTCCGCTGTCTCTTCAAAATCCAAAGGCAGGGGAAGTCCGAGTGGTACTGCTTCATCCCTCGGGTCGGGCGAAGCGTATTCTCCGGGAAGCCTTCGTCCATCCATGGCTGGAAGAGGAAGTTCGTCTTCGTCTCCCTGCCGGAGAAGGAGGAGAGCGTGTGGCCCTTCCCTACTGAATGGGCGCCGCTGGCCGCAGGCCTCTCGGATCCTCCTATCCTCACCCCAGTCCAGAGCACCCTCGTGGGTCGCATCCAAATGATGGCCTCGTACAATGTCTGGGGGCTTCTCAGCGCGTCGGAGCGTCTGGTGACCGCCAGGGTATGGCCGGATCCCCGGTCCGATCCGGTGCGGGCCTTCCCCTACCTTCCTCCCGGGGAGACTCCGCGGGGCCGCGGAGGAAGGGCTGCCGCTCCTCTGGCCGAAGCTCTTCCGGCTGAGGATGCTGATGAAGTTTCGGCCGAGGGTGAGTCGGCTCTAAGTTTGTACTTGTTCACTGTCCTGTTTCTGACAGGCTCTTCTTGCTTGCAGCAATGGCCGATCTCGACGCCCTCCTCGACCGGATATCCGACCAGCGCGGTCCGGGCCGGGCACCAGCCCTGCAGGCGGCAGGCAGGTCCGGCCGAGGCGCTGGGGCTCCGAGGACCCGAGGCGGGGTCCCAAGGACTGCGGCCTCTACTGAGGGCCGTACTGCTGCCTCCGCTCTCGAGAGGGAGCAAAAGTCTAAATTCGCCGCTCGAAGGGGCGGCCGAGCGTCGAAGCGCCCCCGGTCGGAAGGGGCCGTAGACGCGGAGGAGGCTCCGCTGGTCAGGAGGAGTGCCGAGGCCCGAAGGGCCGCGAGGCTGGCGTCTCCTGAGGCGCCGAGGGGCGATTCCCCTTCGGCTGTGGCGGCCGGGGTCGGTGACGAAGGCGCCTGGTCGCAGGCGCCCCGGGCGCAGCGCAAGTGGTGGCGCCCCGAACCGGGGATTTATGAGGACGAGAGTATGGAAGACTCGCAGACGTGCCTCCGTCTGCTCCGCAGTCTTACTCTCCCTTCGGCCTTCGAAGGGCTGAAGCGTCATTCGGTCATCGACCTGGCGGCGATGAGCGCTCGGTTGTCTGTCCAGGTAATGAGCTTGAAGGTGCTTCAGTCGAGCTTTCCTTAGCTTTCTCTTGGTTTTCCTTTTTTTCTGATCATTGTTTGCTTTCGGCTCGCAGGCTGCGGTGACGGGCAGCATCCTGATGCACCATCAGGAGCAGCTCCGACTCCAGCTCCTGGAGGCCGAGAGGGAGTCAGACGGCTCGGGCGAGGGCACTTCGGTGGTGCCCGACATCGAGCCTTTAGTTGATGGGCTCGTAACCTCGAGTGCCCGGGCGCGGGCGCAGCTGGAGGAGAGGGCAGCTGAGGCCCGCGCTTCCGCCAAGGCCAGGGTGAAGGCCGAGGGGGAGCTCGCTGCGGCACAATCCGAGATCCGGGCCCTCAAGGCCCAGATTCAAGAGAAGGACTCCCGGCGGGCCTCGGAGAAGCGGCGACACGCCGAGGAGGTATCGGCGCTGAAGCAGGAGCTGGAGGAGGTGGCGGACATGGCCGTAGCTCATTACAAGGCCGGCCCGGACTTCACCGAAGAGATTATCCAAGCTCAACTGCTGGCTTCTTCCTCCGTCTTCGACCTCGGGTTGGCTGTCGCCCAGAGGGCCTGCCCGAGCGTCGATCTGACTGGGGTCGCCCTACCGAGGGGTGAGGAAGCCAAGGAGCTCCTGTCTTGGTGGCAGGGACTTATGGCCGAGAGGACCTCGACTCCTGCGCCGGATGATGAAGCTGCGCCCGTTGAGGGGGCCCCTGAGAAGGCTGTCCCTGAGGAGGCTGCCGACGAGGAGGCTGTCCCTGAGGAGGCTGCCGCTCCTGAAGCGGTGCAGATCGTCGACTCTCCCTCTCCCTCTCCCTCTCCGGGACAAGCCGCAGCCGAGGTGGAGGAGGCCGAAGCCGAAGAATGACGCGGGGATCTGCCCCGGTTTTCTGCTTCTTCTTCTGTTGTAAGCCCTCGGCCAAGGGTGTAGCTGGTTTACGCTTCTTCTTCTATCGTAAACCTCCGGCCAAGTATACGGCCGGCTTCTACTTCTTCTTCTGTTGTAAGCCCTCGGCCAAGGGTATGGCCGGTTTTTGTACTTCCTTTTCTATAAATATAAGGAATGTTTACGGCTTTACCTTGGTGTTTGTGTATGATTGACCGAATATGGCCCTTCAGAAGCCTGAGATCCTGTCATCGTTCGCTATAGCTTGTAAGGCCGAGACCCGATGTAGGTTCGAACAGAAAGTCGCCATAGTATTCGGCCGGGGCCTTTACTATCGTGGTCCTCATGATCCGAAGGGACATCTTGCCGCTTCTGATGTATTTCGGATGGCCGAAGCCACTCATGCTTCTACTTGCGTGAACTTAGATATGCCCTGCCGCTTCCCGAATCGGTATACGTGGCCGGAGCCACTCCCGGTACGGTTTACACGGATTTAGAAAGAATACCATGCCGCTCCCGATACGGTTTACATGGCCGAAGCCACTCCCGGTACGGTTTACACGGACTTAGAAAGAATACCGTGCCGCTCCCGATACGGTTTACATGGCCGAAGCCACTCCCGATACGGTTTACATGGCCGAAGCCACTCCCGGTACGGTTTACACGGACTTAGAAAGAATACCATGCCGCTCCCGATACGGTTTACATGGCCGAAGCCACTCCCGGTACGGTTTACACGGACTTAGAAAGAATACCATGCCGCTCCCGATACGGTTTGCATGGCCGAAGCCACTCCCGGTACGGTTTACACGGACTTAGAAAGAATACCATGCCGCTCCCGATACGGTTTGCATGGCCGAAGCCACTCCCGGTACGGTTTACACGGACTTAGAAAGAATACCATGCCGCTCCCGATACGGTTTGCATGGCCGAGGCCACTCCCGGTACGGTTTACATGGACTTAGAAAGAATACCATGCCTCCTGATAGAAGAAGTTTTTATTCATACTCTTCGGCTGTAAGCCTGGGGAAAATTGACTTACACATAATAACGCCGAAGGCGCTCAACATTCCAGGTGCGAGGGAGAGGCTGGCCCGAAAGGGTCTCCAACCGATAAGCTCCACGCCTGATCACCTCCCTGACCCGATAGGGCCCCTCCCAGTTGGGGGCAAGTTTTCCTGAGGCTTCGGCTGGTTTGGAAGCATGAGCGTTCCTCAACACGAGGCTCCCTACTTCAAAGCATCGGGGCTTTACTCGAGTGTTGTGGTACTTCGCCATGCGCTGTTGATAAGCGGCCAGCCGGACATGAGCCTTGTCTCGGGTCTCTTCAATGAGGTCCAGGTGGTCTTTCAGTCCTTCTTCGTTGGCCTTCGGATCGTAAGCAATGACCCTGGGAGAGGGAAGGCCGATCTCCACCGGAATAACGGCCTCTACGCCATAGGCCATGCGAAAGGGAGTTTCGCCGGTGGGGGTTCGGCTTGTCGTCCGATAAGCCCACAGAACACTTGGCAGCTCCTCTACCCATCGGCCCTTAGCTTCGCCGAGGCGGGTTTTCAATCCCTGTAGGAGGCTTCGGTTAACGACTTCGACTTGGCCGTTTGTTCGAGGATGCGCCACCGAAGTGAATTTGTGGAGTATGCCGAAGCTGGCGCAGTTGTCGCTGAACCGCCGGCTGTCGAACTGCTTCCCATTGTCAGAAATGATGGCCCGAGGGATGCCGAACCGGCAAATGATGGACTTCCAGACGAAGTTCCAAGCATTGCTATCGGTTATTGCCGCGAGGGGTTCGGCTTCGACCCACTTAGTGAAATAGTCTACTGCCACGATGAGGAATTTTCTCTGGCCGGTGGCGACGGGAAAAGGCCCCAGGAGGTCGATCCCCCACTGAGCGAAAGGCCAGGGGTCGGATAAGGGGGTCAGAAGGGCGGCTGCCTGGTGGATGAGGGAGCTATACCTCTGGCACTGGTCACAGCGTCGGACGAGGGCTAAGGCGTCCTCTCGGAGTGATGGCCACCAGTAGCCTTGCCTTAGAAGCTTGTGAGCCAAGGCCCTTCCTCCCGCATGCGCTCCGCATACCCCTTCATGGACTTCTTTCGTGGCGTAGTCGGCTTCAGCTGGGCCGAGGCACCGCAGCAGTGGTCGGCCGAAGGATTTCTTGTACAGGGCCCCGTCCAGAAGAAGAAAGTGGGATGAGCGCTGTCGAATGCGCTTTGCCTCCTTCGGATATGGCGGGACTTCTCCTTGGAGAAGGAAAGTGACGAGGGGGGTCATCCATGTCTCGGCCTCGGCCTCGGCCTTATCAACTAGCATGGCCTTGGTTTCGCCGAGGCTTGGTTCGGCGAGCTCCTCGACGAGGATCATTCGCCCCCCCCCCCCCCCCCCCCCCCCCGTCTTGGGTTGACGCCAGCCGGGAAAGTGCGTCGGCTCGGGCATTCTCGGCTCTCGGGATCCTCACGACTTCATAAGAGTCGAATTGGGCGAGGATTTTGCGAGTCACCTGAAGATAAGAAGCCATCATTGCGTCCCGAGCCTCGTACTCCCCGGAGATGTGGCTGGCGATCAGCTGAGAATCGCTGAAGGCCTTCAGGTTCCGGGCGCCGAGCTTCTTTGCGGCCCGGAGGCCGGAGATGAGAGCTTCATACTCGGCGGCATTGTTGGTTGCTGGGAAGGAGGAGCGCAGGGCGTACTCCGTGACGACCCCTTCGGGTGATGCTAGGATCCATCCGGCGCCGCTGCCCGTGGAGCACGCGGAGCCGTCTACGAAGAGTCGCCATTCGTCGGCCGGCACGGGAGCCGAAGTAGCCTCGGCTTCGGGCGCATTTGGCACTGGATGAGGCGCCTCGGAGGCGCCAGGGGTAAGTTCGGCGATGAAATCTGCCAACGCCTGGGCTTTTATAGCTACCCGAGGAGCGTAGGAGATATCGAACTCTCCTAGCTCGATTGCCCATTTTGCCAGCCTGCCGGACACCTCTGGCCGGGAGAGGACTTGTCTCAGGGGCTGGTCGGTGAGGACCTTCACGGAATGGGCCAGAAAATAGGGCCGGAGCCTCCTTGCAGACGAGACAAGGGCCAGAGCCAACTTCTCCAGGGCAAGGTACCGGAGTTCTGCCCCTTGAAGGGCTCGGCTGGTATAATAAACCGGCTTCTGCATGCCTTCTTGCTCTCGGATGAGGATGGCACTGAGAGCCGTCTCGGAGACCGCAAGGTATAAGCTCAGGGGTTCCCCGGGAACTGGCTTGGATAAGATGGGGACTTTGGAGAGGTAGGCCTTCAGCTGGTCGAAGGCTGCTTGGCACTCTTCCGTCCACTCGAAGTTGTTGGCCTTCTTCAGCAACTTGAAGAAGGGGAAACAATAGTCTGCCGCCCTTGACATGAAGCGACTGAGGGCTGCGATCCTCCCGTTCAGCTTCTGTACTTCTCGGATGTTTGCCGGGAGGCACATCTGTACGATGGCCGAAATCTTCTCGGGGTTGGCTTCCACCCCACGGCGGGTGACCATGTAACCGAGGAACTTGCCGGAGGCTACCCCGAAGGCGCACTTGGCTGGATTCAGCTTTATCTTGTACCGCCTAAGGGCGGAGAAAGTCTCGGCTAGGTCGGCCAAATGCTCTGAAGCGATACGGCTCTTGACCAACATGTCGTCTATGTAGACCTCCATGTTTCGGCCCAGCTGTGGAGCGAATACTTTGTTGACCAGGCACTGGTATGTTGCGCCGGCGTTCTTCAGACCGAAGGGCATTCGGGTGTAGCAGTACAGGCCCAAATCGGTCGTGAAGCTGGTCTTACTCTCGTCATCCGGATGCATCCGGATCTGGTGGTAGCCCGAATAGGCGTCGAGGAAGCTTAAGAGCTCGTGGCCGGAAGTTGCGTCCACCACCTGGTCTATCCGAGGCAGCGGAAAGCTGTCCATCGGACAGGCTTTGTTGAGGTTGGTGAAGTCCACGCACATACGCCACTTGCCCTCTTTCTTTGGCACCATGACCACGTTGGCGATCCACTCCGGATGATGCACCTCTCGGAGGTGTCCGGCGTCCAGCCCCTTCTGTACTTCGGCTTGGATGGCGGTTCTCCTTTCTTGATTGAAGGTGCGCTGCTTCTGCTTTACTGGGGGCTGGTTGGGATCGGTGTGGAGACGGTGCTCGGCTATCTCCGGGTCAACCCCGGGCATGTCCGATGGAGACCAGGCGAAGACGTCGAGATTCTCTTTTAAGAACTCGGTAAGCTTCTCTGCTTCAATCTTTTCCAGGCCGGAGCCTATCATCAGGACTCGTCCCTCGCCTCCCGGAACAGGGACGGCGAGGAGTGCTTCTCCCGGAGATGCCTCGGCTGATGACTCGATCGTCAGGGTTTCGGCTGCGGTCTTCCCCTTGACCGAAATCATGTAGCACTGCCGGGCTGCTTCTTGGTTCCCTTTGGCCTCGCCTATTCCGTGGCTGGTATGAAACTTCAGCTTCTGATGGAAGGATGATGGCACGGCTCCGACCCCGCCAATGAGCCTTCGGCCGAATATGGCGTTGTAGGCTGACTCGATCTTTACAACGGCAAAGTCCGTTTCAACGGTTAATTGCCGGGGGGCGGAGCCTAAGGTTACAGGAAGCCGGACAATACCCTCTACTCGGCAGGGCGAGCCGTTAAAATCGAAGAGGGGGCCCCGGTGAGGCTTCATACTAGCCTCACTCAATCCCATCTTCTCAAAACAGTCGTAAAACAAGATGTTTGGGGCACTTTCATTATCCACAAAGATCCTATGTACATCATAGCTATTTATTACAGCGTTGACGACGAGGGCGTCATCATGAGGGACCTGAACATCAGTCAGGTCCTCGGCGCCGAAGGTGATGTCTTCCAGACGAGGCCGCTTCGGCTCGCCGTCAACCGCCGCTACGGTGTTGCGTTGCCACGACCTTGATCCCTCCCCGGGCCCTCCGGATATCATCATGATAGACCCAGAGCTGGGTCTTTGATGGGATGATTCAACCGGGGCCGAGGTGGCCTTTGGCGGAGGAGCGGCTTCTATCGCCGGGGGTGGTTGTTGCCTGGGCGCTGCAGGGACGTCCCGGTTCTGCTGCGGCAGCTGCTCCCGCCGATACTGCGGCAATCTCCCCTCCCGGATGATGCGGTCGATTTCTTCCCGGAGCTGTCGGCACTCGTCCGTTGTGTGGCCGATCTCTCGGTGATATTCGCAGTATCTGCCGGGGTCCCTTCGGCGAGGATCGGTCTTGATGCGATCAGGCCGCCGGAGCATGCTCTTCACCTCCATGAGCATCCGAGAAGGGGGAGCAGGTAAGGGTAGGTACCGCGGCTGTGGGTCCCGTCGCCTCTCCTTGTCCCAATCCTCCCAGCGATAGCGCTTCCGGGAGGGCTCTTGGTCCTCGGACCGAGGTCGGACCACCGGGGGAGCAGGTGCCGAGGTAGCTTCGGTTGCGCCTTTGCCCCTGGACAGCATCAGGGCCTCTCGGTTGATGTACTTATGGGCCCGGGCCACGAGGTCCTGGAAGGTAGGGGGATGGCGCTTTCCGATGGAGCCGAGGAGCCCTTCATCCCGGCACCCGCTGATCACGGCCGAGACCGCGATCGAGCTGTCGAGGTTCGGGATCTGGGCGGCCTCGGTCCGGAACTTGGTGAAGTACTCCTAGAGAGTTTCGGTGGGGCCTTGCCGGATGGCCAGCAAGCTGGCGGAAGTTTTGGACTGCCGGGTGGCATCATAGAACTGGTCGATGAACAATTGGCCCAACTGAACCAGGGAGTGGATGGAGTTGGTGGCCAGAGCCTCGAACCAGGTGAGGGCGATTTTTTCAAGGGTGAGGGGGAAAAGACGGCAGCGGACTGCCTCGGAGATCCCTCGGACCCGAAGATAAGTGTTAAATCTCTGGAAATGACAGACCGGATCTGTCATTCCGTCGTAGAGAGGGCCCTTCGGCAGCTTGAAGTTGGGGGGTACCTCGGTGGCTAGGAGCTCCGCCGTGAATGGGGTCTGCTCCAGAATGCTGCTGGCGAGGGGCGCCCCGTGAGGCCGAGACACCATCTGCTGCATCTCTTTGCGCATCGCCGTCAGCCGCCGGTCCAGGTCCGGGGCAGTCGAGGTGGCGACGGATTGCCCTCCGGTTCGGGCCGGACGGTACTCCGACGAAGCATAATCCTGCTCCGTCAGGCGATCGGCGCGAGGAGTTCGGACAGGTAGCGTCGAGGGCTCGCTGCGCGTCTCCGCGGCCTCGTTGAGAGGAACCGGCGCAGGCGCCGGCCGGAACCGGGCATCTTGTACTGGGTAGAGCGGGGGGAGCGGCGCCTGCTGAGGAAGCTGTCCCATCAGCCCCATGCGCTAGGCGATGGCGGATACCATCTCCTGAAGAGGCGCTAGGGACGTGACGGCGGCGGCCAGCGTTGCCACTTGCTGCTGGAGCACCCCCACTCGGTCTTCCGAGCCGAGAGACTCCGGTATGGTCGGCAGAGGCAGGCTCGGCGGGGCAGAAGGTGCGCCTTCGGAAGGCAGCATCTGCGTCGAGGCCTCCCGCGCTTCTGCTTCGCCTTGTCCGGATCGTCGGGTCACAGGTCGCTGAGACATGACTTGTTTTGTTGGTTTCCCACAGACGGCGCCACGTGATGTAGACTGGATCTATCACGACCGGATTCCGAGGCTGGAACCCGGAGAAGTGGACCCGAATCCGGTTCGGATCGGTGCTATCGAGGCCCGACGGGGATCCGGAAGGCCGAAGAGGCGGAGGCGAAGACGAGGATCCAAAGGCCGAAGGGCGCTTCGATCGGAGCGGGCTCGTCTCCGGGAAGTCGGGGCCGAGGCTCCTTCGGGCTGCACCGTCGACAGGCGATGAAGCCGAGGCCGACGGTCTGAGGCCGGAAGGGTCTCGGACTCGGCTTGCTCTTGGATAGTGAGCCCAAAAGCTCTTTTGCCGGACGAGG
Source organism: Zantedeschia hybrid cultivar (assembly GCA_030544215.1). NCBI lineage: Eukaryota > Viridiplantae > Streptophyta > Magnoliopsida > Alismatales > Araceae > Zantedeschia > Zantedeschia hybrid cultivar. Next base: position 31,227,738 of record JARZZO010000013.1, read on the forward strand.
GGACAGCGCGGGGCCGAGTCTCCTGTCGCAGGGCAGCCGTCGTACGGCGTCGAGACCAGGGAGAGGAGTCCAAGGTCGGCGGTCGAGACCGACTCGGGAAGGTCGGCGGTGATTCAAACCGAGCCCCTGCAGGAGGGAAAGAAGAAGAAAGACCGGTCAGCAGGAGTCCCGGGCTCTGGCCCTTAGGAACCCCCTCCGACGGTCAAGTTAGCTTCTGAAGATGATTCGATTCAGAAGGCAAGAAGTAGCTTTAATGCTATTTGGACCGTAGTCCTTAAGGGTCTCGGAGGCAAAGAGTTGCATACCTTTGGTAATAAATAGCGGTGTATTTATAGCAGAGGATAGAGGTTGGTTAACGGTGGTAGCCGATATAGGACTATGTTTGGGCTTACTGGTAAACCGCCATAGTGCCTGATCCGCCACCGGAGTGGGCCGGACTCGGCTATCGGGCCGAAGGGGGTTGGGCCGCTGAGGGGCCGAAGCCTGCTGGGCCTTGGACTGCCGTGCTGTTCCCGGGCCTTAGGCTGATGGGCCGCTGACGGGCTGAAGCCTGTTGGGCCGGGAGCGACGGTGCCGCTTATGGGGCCGAGGGCTGCTGGGCCGCCGATGGGCTGGAGGCTCCCGGAGGGCCTGATACTGCTGCTGTTGGGCTGAACGGGGTTTGGACCTGCTCTAATGGGCCGAATCGGATTTTGCCCCATCAGGACTTAAGGATGTAAATAGAGTAGACATGCTATTTTTTCTCGTCCATCCATTTATAATAAACGGATAATCCGTATCATCTCCATTTACGAATCGGACACGGAACGGATATCTTTTCGCAGACATTTTCTGATTTGGAGCATATACGGATAATATCCGGATATTTAAATAAAGTCTTTACATAATGTAATATTTGTCTAAAAATTTATAAATTTACAAAAAAAATATATAATTTAGTAGATATTTGATCCAAAAAAAATTAAGATTTTATGTACTCATTAATAGTTAAGACTTGGGGTTTAAGGTTTCACTTACTCAAACAACTTATATGGAATAAATATACTATTGGATCTAAGAGCTAATGGATGTGACTTGGGACTTGGGGTTTCACTCTCTATGGGATTTTTATAACCGCTTCATTTATGAGTTAGATCATAAACGAATATATGTTATGATCTGTTGAATATTAATTTCAGATAAATATTCACATAGATATAAATGCAGAGTGGATCCGGATAATGTCCGCAACCGTTTACCCCTGGTGTGGGACTCCTTCCCACATCGCATGCACGGGCCATGCGGATTGAGAGGGCGGGCACTACACGACATGTAAAACGGACATTTTATACAGGTTTATGTGCAAACAAAAAACGTATACCATAAAGTCTAGGGATGCTCCGAGTTCGATCCGGATATGAATGTTCCGGATCCCAACCCATCCATTCGGATCGGATGTAGTCAGATACGGAGATTTTCGAAACGGTCCGAACACCATGGCGACGACACGGCCAAGGCCGTCGAGGTTCTCGGCGACCACCAGCGCAAGGAGGCGGGCTTCGTCAGCGGAGACGAGGCTGCGAGCGGCGTGGGACTTGAGAACTACATCACGGAGGCCGGACAACTCGGCGTGGGAGAGCAACCTGTGGACCGTTTACCCGGTCCCCCCGAGCACGGACCGGGTTCCGTTCGGAGATTGTCTCAGAGAAAGCGGGTTCCGATTCGATTGAGGAACCGAGATTTTCAATCGGAATTCGGAGATTTCCGATCCGATTCCCTATTAAAGTCCCAAATCCCCGTTCCCCTCAATCCCCCGACCCTTTTTCGCCGATTCCCTTTTAAAGTCCCAACTCCCCGTTCCCCCCAATCCCCCGACCCTTTTTCTACAGTAGGGTTTCTTCTTCCCTCGCGGGTGAAAGAAGAAGGTGCCGTGGAGGAGGCAAAGAAGAAGAGCGGGTGGATGGTGCCGGAGGCTGTTGCCGCAGAGGACTTAATTCCGACATCCCCAGAGCCAATGGGTACAGCGGCAATTGTTGATAAGGTGGAACATAAGGATGAGGAAGCAGGGGTGGAGTCTGCTGCAGCAAGAAAGAAGAAGAAAAAGAAGGAAAAGGAAAAAGAAAAGAAGGCTGCTGCGGTGGCGGCATCTGCAGCTACAGTTGGGTCGGTTGATGAGGAGAAGAAGATCGAGGTTAATGGGAAGACTATTTATAAGAAGGCTCCAAGGCATGTCAGGCATATGCAGGAGGCCCTCGCAAGGAGGAAGGAGGAAGAGGAGAGGAGGAAGAGGGAAGAGGAGGAGAGGCTGAGGAAGGAAGAAGAGGAGAGACTGAGAAGGGAGGAAGAGGAGAGGCTTGCTGAGGAGGCAAAGAGGAGAAAGAAGGAGAGGGAGAAGGAGAAACTGCTAAAGAAGAAGCAGGAAGGGAAGCTATTGACAGGTAAGCAAAAAGAAGAGGCTCGGAGGTTGGAGGCAATGAGGAATCAGTTCCTTGCCCAGGGTATGGAGATCCCAATTTCAGAGCCCTGTCGGGAGGTGAGGAAGGGGCATCGATACCAAACAAAGAAATCTAAGCCAGCTCTCGGTAAAAGTTTAGAAGAAGGTAAAGTATTGGAGACTCAGCAAGAGGTTGTGGAACCAGAAACTGAGCAGCTGGAAGAGAATGTTAGGGTTGAAGAAGAATCGCAACCCCAAATTCAAGAAGCTGGCCATGAGATGGAACCCAATGAGGAGCAGCAAGAGGCAGAAGTAATGGCGGAGAAAGAAGACGAGGGTGAGTGGAGAAGCTGGCCATGAGATGGAACCCAATGAGGAGCAGCAAGAGGCAGAAGTAATGGCGGAGAAAGAAGACGAGGGTGAGTGGGATGCAAAGAGCTGGGATGATGTTGATGTCGTTTTGCCTGCCACAAGCGCTTTTGATGAGGTGGAAGAGGAGGTGAAGAAGGCACCAAACCAAATTGAACCACAGGTGAGCGATAGACTATCTACAAAATGTGCTGTAAGAAAGGCAGCTGTGCCTCGTTCAACTTCAAATATTGAAAAAGTGTGGAGCAGAGAGAATGAAAAAAAGGTCGAGTCTGTTATTGATATGAAGAGGAGAAAGGAAGTTGACAAGAGGAGCCAAGTGCCGATCTCCTTGGATTCCTCAAAAACAAGTGAGAGCCTGCGTTCCCCAATTTGTTGCATCCTGGGCCATGTTGACACAGGTAAGACCAAGCTTTTGGATTGCATTAGAGGCACAAATGTTCAAGAAGGGGAGGCTGGAGGTATCACCCAGCAGATAGGAGCTACATATATTCCAGTTGAGAACATAAGGGAAAGGTGTAAAGAGTTAAAATCAGATGCAGTGTTGAAAATTCCTGGTTTATTGGTCATTGATACCCCTGGCCATGAATCATTCAGTAATTTACGTTCAAGAGGTTCAAGTCTCTGTGATATTGCAATTTTGGTGGTGAACATTATGGATGGTCTTAAGCCCCAAACTGTTGAATCGCTTAACCTTCTGAAAAGTCAGAAAATAGACTTTATTGTTGCTCTGAATCAGGTGAGTTGTGACTGCTCACAGTAATCTGCATCTTCCTTTTGCCTTCTAACAAATGCTGGGGTATTTGATGTTTTTTGTGTTGTATTTCTTCTTTACTTGATTGTTAGGTTGATAGATTATATGGGTGGAAAAACTGCCCAAATGTGCCAATTCGGGTGGCAATGAAGCAACAGTCTAGAGACATCCGGAATCAGTTTGAAATGAGGCTTACTAAGGTCAGCTTGGTTACTTATTGTTGAACAGTCTTTGTGATTTTAGCTGACATAACATCACACGCTTTCTGTTTTTATGCAGATTATTAGTGAGTTCCAGGAGCAGGGACTAAACACTGAACTGTACTATAAAAATAGAGAAATGGGTGAGACATACAACATTGTTCCAACAAGTGCAATCAGGTATTGCATTACAGAGCTTATCTCACACGTCTGTTGTGTCAGTCTAGAAGTCAAACATGCATGTTGAGACCTTAAGGTTAACTTGTGACCTTGTTTCAGTGGAGAAGACATACCTGATCTTCTTTTGGTGTTGGTGTCCTGGGCGCAAAAAGCAATGGTGGAGAAACTTACATTTCTTGATGAACTCCAGGTTTTCCCTTCATACCTTTGTGACACACATTTGCTCTAGTTTCTTAGCTGCTCCTATGATCAATCAGATATACCATACCCTGTTTACAAGGTATATATTCCTACTTCGTTTCCTTATTTTACATTCCACAAATGATGGTAAATTCTTGGGTGTCCCAGCTCGTGTTGTAGCTGGACTAGGTTTGTACCAGTAGTCAACTTACTGATTCCTCTTACATGCTGCATGCATTTAAACTTCCTGAAACTAATATCCTTGCCCCTATTTTGTATCTTTTCATCTATTTATGAATTTTGTGGAATTATACACATTCCCCAAAAAAACTTTCATTTGATTTTTACATCTTTTGCCTATTTTCCAGTGCACTGTGTTGGAAGTTAAAGTTGTCGAGGGATTAGGGACGACTATTGACGTGATTTTGGTAAATGGTGTCCTCCATGAGGGAGATCAGATAGTTGTTTGCGGCATGCAGGTACCTATTTTTTGCTGCTTTCCAAGTTTTTGTAAAAAATTGAGTCCTTATTATATTTATAAAATAGCTCTTTTTTTTTTCAATGTAGGGCCCCATTGTGACGAATATCAGAGCATTGCTGACTCCTTATCCAATGAAGGAGCTCCGGATAAAGGTGTGTTCTTTCAGTTATGATGTCATCCGTGTTTTTTAGGAACCACACCCCTAGAAAAAGGAACAAGAAAGTGCTAATGCCTCCCAAAAGGAAGAAATGGAAACAATATTAGAAATGGCGTTGCTATTCTAAGAACTCATCATGCTGCTATGATATGCTTGTAACTGGTATAACCTGCTTTTTTTTTTGCGAGAAAGGCGGAAATTGCACCACCAGTTTTATTAAAAAAGGTAGTACAATGAAAATAAAAAATCAAAAATCAAAATCAGATAGGTGAGATACCCATCAGTTGAAAGAAGTGAAAAAAAAAACACTATAAATTGATGACATAGCTTTCAATTCCCTCCTCTCTTGACTGTAACCCCTGTTGCCAACTGGGGAGGATATTGGTGTTGTCACCTCCATGAGGGAATTAGAAGGTGATGCATGTTCTGTGCAGGACGGCCAAGACTCAGTTTTCTGTTTTGGCACCAGAAAAAGCACCTTTCCAACATTCTGATTCTTGCAGGTCATTGTTCTTTGGAATTTTCCTAACAACAAATCTGTGAAGGGGCTAGGGAGTTGTTCACTGATGATTACTCAGGATTCAGATTCAGTGGGAATGATCAGATATGACCATTATGGATAAGGGGGAAATTTTTTTGTCGGTAAAGAAAGCACTATCAGGAAATGCTTTTGGCAAATTTAGGAGGGCTTTACTTTGTTTGTGAAGAGGAAAGGTTTTTTTTTGGGGGGGGGGGGGTTTAAAAAGTGGGAAGAGGGAATTGCTTTTTGTAGAAGGTAATGAACAATTAGATGGTTTGAGACCCAGGAGATCAGAGAGTAAGGGAAAATTCATTGTTCTTCAATGGATTTTGGTTTGTAAGGGAAAATACATTGTTCTTCATTGATTTTGGTTTGTTGGAATGTTAGAGGCCTTATGAGCTGAGAAGACCCAGGAGGTTGCTTCCATGATCTAGATACTGCATATCAAGGAAGGCAAACTCGGGGATCGGACTCATATCAGTCCGGGTCTGGACCGATCGGATCGGCCAATCAGGGCCAATCCGGTCCAAATCCACACTTTCTTTAAGAAAAGGTAATTTTTTTTAGAATATGGAAAATCATGAAAAAATAAAAAAACTCATAAGTTTTTCAAAGTTAATATTATACATGACATATGTAGTACATGAGTAACGAAACTTAATCATCCTCATCAAAGTCATCAAAAGAAAGAAAAAATTCATCATCCTCTCCACCAAAATCTAACTTAATTTGGGTAGGAGATGGGACATGTGGTTGTCTCTGAATACATCCAACTATCAGAACAAATGATGGTGTGTGCAAGTAGTTGATGGAATATGAAACTCTAAAAATAATGCTCGCACAGCATCGATCACATAGCAGTTGTGGTCTCTAATGTAATGTAACGATTTTGTTGATTCCACAATTTAATTTGGTGTCTCTTGTGTATCAGGGATCATACCAGCACCACAAAGAGCTGAAAGCAGCACAAGGTGTAAAAATTACTGCACAGGTATTTCTACTCTCAATGTTGCAAAATGCTTCTCCATGGAGATCCCTCCTTAAAACACTGTTGCTTTTCATTTTAGGGTCTCGAACACAGTATTGCAGGCACTGCCCTTTATGTGGTGGGACCTGAGGATGATCTGGAAGATGTCCAAGAAAGAGCAATGCATGACATGGACAGTGTTATGAGCAGTATTGACAAGAGTGGAGAGGGTGTCTGTGTGCAGGCCTCCACTCTTGGTTCGTTGGAAGCACTTGTGGAGTTTCTGAACAGCCCAGCTGTTAGTATTCCTGTCAGTGCTATCAACATAGGCCCAGTGCACAAGAGGGATGTTGTGAAGGCAAATGGGATGCTTGAGCGAAAGAAGGAATATGGAATCATCTTGGCTTTTGATGTCAAAGTGACCCCTGAGGCTCGGGAGCTTGCAGATGATCTACGGGTGAAAATATTCAATGCAGATATCATTTACCACCTCTTCGATCAATTCAAGGCATATATTACAACTCTGATGGAAGAAAAAAAGAAGGGAAATGCTGAAGAAGTGGTTTTCCCATGCATTCTTAAGATCATGCCAAATTGCATTTTCAACAAGACAGACCCAATTATTTTGGGTGTTGATGTCCTTGAAGGCATCACAAAGGTATTTTCCATTCTTCTTCCACACATTAGAATTATGTTGAATCCGTCGAAATCTGATGTTTTGAGGCATTGATTGCTCAAGTTTTTTAGCCATAATCTTGTGTTTTTTATTAATCTTTTTACTCAGGTCGGGACTCCTATATGTATCCCAACACGAGATTTCATTGACATAGGGAAGATTGCATCAATTGAGATAAACCACAAGCAAGTCGATGTGGCCAGGAAGGGGCAGAAGGTTGCAATAAAGGTAACTGTGCTTTGATAGTGTCCAGATACTGATCGTATTATTCTTAACTCTTTTCCACCTTCCGCTAGATTGTTGGCAGCAGTCCTGAAGAGCAGCAAAAGATTTATGGCAGGCATTTCGAGAGTGATGATGAACTTGTCGGTCACATCTCAAGGAAGGCAATAGACATACTGAAAGCTGACTATAGGGTAATTTCTCTACTTTCATTTCAGTTTTATCTTCGACTTGATCTGAGGGTACCCCATTCAAAATTGGATGTGGGTTGTCTCTCGAGGTGCATCAATCATGGTATTTGTTTACGACTTCGCGCACAGTGTTCCTCCCTTGAGAACATATGGTCATTCCTAGTTCAGCTTTTGATTGATGATTTGTCTATGCAAGATGAGTTGTCAAAGGAAGAGTGGTTACTACTAGTGAAATTGAAGAGGCTTTTCAAAATACCTTGAGGTGTGAGTGATGGGGATCTAGGAGCGGCTGGAATGGAGTCAAAGGTCCAATGTGCAGTTTATTTGGCCCATTAGGGGCCCATTTGGAGTCTTTTATTTTATCTGTAATTTTCACATGTTTTTTAGCTATTTTCAGAGTCCTAAGGTAGTTTAGTAATTTTCCTATTAGAGTTTCTTTGAGGAGTCTATATATTGTCCTATATCCCCTCGTGGGAAAGCATGGAAGAAGATTTTTGAAATGAAGAGCCGCCGCTGCGTGTTTTCTCCCGAGACGGGACGGGAACCCTAGCCTTCTTCTCCTCCAACCCTCCCTCTCTTCTTTCTACTTTTGGTTTACCTCCCCCGCTGCTGTTCCGCATCAGTTTGGTATCAGAGCCCGGTTTTTGGATTGTTCTCACGATCCAAGTCCTGCACCCAACGCATTTGCCGCCACTACTGCATCCGCCGTTGTGTTCGCCGGTCCCCGACAGGGCCACTGCCGCTGCCCCTTCCACCTACTATTACTACCGCCCGCATCCCCCTTCCTCGGTTTACATAGGCAGAGCACAAGAATAGAGGACGAGGAGAAAGGAGACCTCTGCGCGCCGTCACCGTCGTGTGGCTCTACCGGAGTCACCACCGCCGTCATTCGGCTCCACCTGGGCCATCGGAGTCGCTGTCGCTCCCTCCCTACGCAGACGCCGGCGATGTCACTCGCAGTCCGCCTGCGCCATCGCCGCCCCTGCCGGCCCCCACGTGCGCCTGCGGAACCAGTGCCAGCCCTAGCATTCCCTCTCCCCACTGCTGCCTTCCTCCGCAACCACCCTCACTGCCACCGCCGGCCTTCGCCGCCGGCCGCTCCGCCCTGCCGCCATCAACGTAGCCGCCGCCCGGCTGCCCGCTACCGTCCGCCGTCGCCCTTTCCCCTTCTTGTTCGTGCACATTGAGAAAGGAGGAGGATGAAGAATAGTAAAGGAGGGTTACGTGGCCTTTAAAGGGGCCAACCTGGTCCAGCCAGGTTGACTCGAGCCAGGGTTCGAACCCAACCACACCGGCTCGAGCCATCTCCTTTAGAAAGGCACCTAGGCCCTATTTAACACCTGGTTCGACCAGGTTCTAAAAGGGTTGAGTGGTCTGAGCCACCAGGATCGAACCAGGGTGCAGTTAGGTCCGAGCCAGGAGCCAACACTGGTTCGTGCTGGGTGCTGAGTGGTGCAATTGCAGCCTTATCACACCGCTAGCGCCACGATTTCGTTTGTGCTCCGATTTGCGAGTTGCTAGCGCCGTTGGGTTCGTATTGGCGAGGTCGACCTCGCTGTACGTTCCGCCTGTCAGCAGTGTCTCATTTTGCGAGCCACACTTGCATGCTTTACGAGGACACTTTGGCTCACCATTCGAGGTTGTCCGAACTCCGATTCGCGTGCCGTCGGCGTTGTTGGGTTCGTCTTGACGATGCCAACTCAGATCTAGTATGCTGTATCCCAGATTCGTCTCGTTTTGCGTGCCACTTCTGCACGCATACCGAGGACCCCGATCGTGCATCTCGAGGCCAACCCTAGTTGCCTCGATTTGCGTGCCATCATCCCAGCGCACAGATTTCGCAGCAGCTAGTGCCCGCTTATCTCATTTTGCGTGCCACTTTTGCACACATATCGAGGATGATGATTTGAGCTTCGATTCTTGTGCCGATCGTACCGTTGGCATCCTTGCAGTGAGGCGGACCTCGTCCATCATTTCTTTGGCCAGTGGTACGTTTTATCATCATGGATTTTAGTTTTGTGGTAGAGCTACCCAATTCTGTGAAAACTAGGGTGTATCTTGAGGCAACTTCGTTCGGCAATGTTATTTCACAATCTATTGTGGATTCTATCTCCCACACGGACTACGTAATTGTCTATGGAGACCGAATATGTGTGCCATTTTTCCATCTCTTAAAGAGCAAAAGTACTTCCCGATCCGTCAGGTATTATGATGATGCATGGTGCAAGATTATACCCCATGGCTCATATATCGGTTTGGGTAGAGAATGGATAGACGAGCGGCAAGTTATGATTGATCATACTGGACGAGATTGTCTTATACGACCTGAGGGATACTAGGCACCCTTTCTTATTCTCAATGTCACTTATCAGGATCGAGAGAGGTTTCAACAACTGTATTTAACCTTTTGTGCTAGATTTAAACCATCACCTGTTACTGGTTGGGATCACAACTTATTCATGGAATCAGGACTACATATGGTCGATGATACAATGTTCGAGGTTGATGTCAGATATATGGTTGACAGCTGAGATCACGCATTATTTAGACGGTCAGGATTGAATCGTCTCTCTGAAGATATATTTAGCTATGGCCTACTTGATGCTGCACCAGTTCATACTATCTCATGGGATCATGAGTTATTTGCTGAGGTAGGATTAGATCTTATTGCTGATGATATTTTTGCTGACTCACAGCTTCGGCCAAAACTTGCTAAGAGTGTGATGATTGCTACTCTACGCGATGGCCCATATGATTTGCTACTGTCTCCAGTGGACATGATATGGCAGGCCTTTTATGATTCACGTGCAGCAGATCAGTTTGTGAGTGTTAATATGATTCTCTGCTTGGAGATTCCTCCAGAAGACCTAGTCGTCCGCATAGTTGTTCTAGCCCACTTTAAAATTCGAGGACGAATTTTTTCGAAGCAAGGGAGAATGATGGGGATCCAGGAGCGGCTGGAATGGAGTCAAAGGTCTAATGTGCAGTTTATTTGGCCCATTAGGGGCCCATTTGGAGTCTTTTATTTTATCTGTAATTTTCACATGTTTTTTAGCTATTTTCGGAGTCCTAGGGTAGTTTAGTAATTTTCCTATTAGGGTTTCTTTGAGGAGTCTATATATTGTCCTCTATCCCCTCGTGGGAAAGCATGGAAGAAGATTTTTGAAATGAAGAGCCGCCGCTGCGTGTTTTCTCCCGAGACGGGACGGGAACCCTAGCCTTCTTCTCCTCCAACCCCCCCTCTCTTCTTTCTACTTCCGATTTACCCCCCCCTCCCCGCTGTTCCGCATCAGTGAGAGGTTGAGCGTTGACTACCTTGAGGTGTGAAAGGTTGAGCGTTGACTGTGATGTTGTCACACGGCTGTGTTGTCATCTTGAATGATGTAAATTTTTCTGAGGCTTGTCACATGTAAGGGGAAAAAGATCTGCAAAGCCACTGACTATAGCAACTGGCAAGTTCTCATCTTGGTTAATTCTTGCCACACATTTCAATGGATGGCAGTCTTTGACAAGTAGGTGTGGAGATTGTGTCAGGTTTTCTTTCGAGTCGGATGACAATGTTCATATCACACACACATACGTGTATATATATATATATATATATATATATATATACATGTATGGCAATCTGTCTCCCTATGTCTATTTCTACATGCATACAATGAGCAACTAGAATGATCCATAGGAGATCTATTGAAATTTTGTTTAATTTCATACTTCTGAATGTTGTTTTCGTGCTAATCAAGCTGTCTTATTTTTGTTTTTTTTATCCTTCTATCTTCCTTCCCTTGTCCACGAATGCAGTCTGTATTACTATAAATTGCCGAGTTAAGATACCATATTTCAGTACATATTTGTAGAAGGCTGTAATTTTGATACAGGTGGACTACAAGAAGCAAGCAGATGCCCTGGCATTATCCAGATGGCAGCATAACAATCTCCATCTTGGCATTTACGTGTCTTTTCACATCTCTGGTTGCAGCCTTGTAAATGGACAAAATTTTCATCTTTATTTATAATTATGCATCCAAGAGTTTTTAGAATGCATTCTTGCTTGTCTTTTGTATTCTCCATTTATACAAGATTATGATAGTTAAATTAGATCACGTGCAGTTCGCTTGTAGTGTCCCATTTTTTCATCTGTTAAAATGTGTGCTTGAGCATGATTGATCAAATTATTGTGCAGACTGGTAGTTGTCATTGATACCATTTGCGTACGTATCTCTTTATCTATCTAACTATAAAGATACTCCTCAGAAAAGTCGAGACCCCCCTTGGGGTCCCCTTCTGTGCCCAGTGCTCCTTTGACTCCTTCAGAGCCTTTCAGCCCTGCCTTCATACCTTTCAGAGAGTCACAACCCACCTGCATAGCCACCTCCATCTGCCCCTCTACATTAGTCTCTAGACAAATGGCTTCCACCTCCTCCAACATCCCGCCCAGCTCCCTATCTTCATACCTAGAGGCTCCCGCAGACAGCTCCTCCGGACGCTCCTCGCCATCTCTCCCTCAGCCTGGGGAGCCGCTGAAGCTACCAGGTCTCCACCATCCCCCACCAGACTCAGCTCCCCCTCCTGACAGACTTGGAGGAAGGGGGGTAGATCCTGTCGGAGGTTCCCCTGCTCTGGACCTAGAGAAGGACCGCTTGGCCCCCACCTCATAGACACCGACCTTCGGATCTCATTGGAATATTAATCTTAGAAGGGACCGAACAGGTACAGAATTGGGAGAATTGTTGATTGAGACTCATCAATGGGGTTAACCTGAATGTGAAGCAGGTCAACAGGAGATATATAGAATAATAAAGGCAGATTTTCAGTTAACACTCTCACCAAAGTAGACGATGGAGGTCTGAGAGTTTGGTGGAAAGGTATTGCATGGTCTAAATCCTTCCAAATACGATCATGTTATTCATGTGCAACATGGCTTTGAGAAGACTTCCAACTAGTGACAGGAATAAAGATATCCTTCACAGCCAAATGTCCACATGCATTTTCTGTGGATTTTTTGAAGAAAAGATTGGCCATCTTTTTTGTCAATATGGCATCACTAATGTTCAGTGAATTTATTTATGTAGAAGCCTACAGGTCCAATGGGTCGAACCCCGAAATGTTGTATGCTTCATGCAGCGGTGGACCGATAGGTGTCCAAACTTATGTGAGAAAGAGGTTTGGTCTTTGTTTCTACCAGCAGCATTCTGGGAAGTTCGCTATGAGAGGAATAAAAAAAGATTCAATGAGGATTTTAGCAGTGTATTTGATTTTCTGAACAGAGCTACAAGCTGTGTGCTTGAGTGGTGTAAATCTGTGTGGATCAATTTGGATTTTGCTGATTTATCTTCTCTCATTCAGCAGAAGGCCAGGCAGTGGAGAAATGATTATTTGAGTCACTTTGATGCTGTTCTTTCTGTCTGTGTCTTTCTCTATTTATCAACTTGTTAAAATGGAGTCTTCTGCTGTGTGGGTTAGAATTGTGGCTCCAGGGTTTGGAGACTCGCTGTATCCTTTTCCTTTTCTTTTGATTCTTTTGACTATGCCAGTCATATACCGTCTTCTATTTTTCAGTAATTAACTGTGAGTCTGTGACTTTTGTCACCTTCAGAAAAGGGGTCTGTTCTTGGACCTGAACTAAGGTCTCAAGTGTTGAGGAGCCATGTGATGAATGCATTTTCTATTCTGGCTTGGACAAAAGAACAATTCTGGGAACCCCTCAAGCAAAGAAGATATCATGAGGTTAGTAATGACCATGCTGCTTTCGTATCATGGCCTGCTTCAGTTCGAACCAGCTGAAGGAACGAGGAACCGGAGCTAACCTTTAGTAGTGTTATAGATTGTTATAGATTTACACTAGCTGAAAGCTACACTAATCTTGCTTCAACAATTTATTTCTTAATTTTATTTACTTTTCTTCTTTTTGGGGTTGTACTCTCTGAAATTTTTTCCTTCTATCTTTTTCTTTTATGCTGATTTTGTTTTGCTTTATTTCATGTTTTTATTATGATTGATTACTTTATGCTCTAAAGATTGATACTTTAAAGTTTAAAGATTAGTTTTGTCACTTAGGTAACCTTGGGTTTTTGTACATATAAATAAGGAAAAAAAATATTTTAGATTTTTATTTAAACAGGGTATAAAATAGAAAATTCTAGGGGCTTATAGTAAAATTGCAAAAGAATTCCGATTGGGTTTTTTTGGCCCTCTGATATAGGGCATTTAATTGGCCCACAACAGGTCTAAGAGCAGATCAATAATGGAGTGAGAGTTATAGTTGTGCATCGGCTGCTGCACTACATTCGGGCAGCTGTCCTATTGAAGCAACCTCTTTTTCCCAAAAGCCTAGGGGGTGGGGCAACCTAAGGGAGCCATCCTTGTCATCTGATTTTTGATCAGATGGTTAAAAGAACTCAAAAAAAATTCTTTTTTATTTCTTTTAACCGTCCTATCAAAGATCTGATGGTACGAATGCTTCCTTAGGGTGCTCTCACTAGGGATTTCAATGGTAACTGGCGATCTAATTATCTGCACTATTTGTTAACTTAACGGATGGTTGCAGATAGTCTTTTTTTTAATCTTTGATTAGTTGACAGATGCGTAAACAAATAGAATTTTTAAACACATTATTTTAATGGATACATAAATGGATAGTCTTGTTTCCGAAATCGGTATTCGCTACTATTCGTGAATATATATTATTATATTTTAATATTGTTGCGTCTTATCATTTTTTTTATTTTTTTTATCTTTTAAGGATAGTATGGACTTTTAGTGAGATAAATTTATTTTACTGTGATTTAGTTGAATTGTTATTTTTATGCTATGTTATTGATGAGGGAACTTTAACTTGAATGATTTGCTTCTTTTAAGAAATAGTTATTTTTAAGTTTACATTTTGCTTCAAATGGATAAATTTACACTTCAAATTTGATTTTCATAGCTTCCAACTTTAATAGCTAACTATCTGAGAATATATTGATAACCACTTTCGGATAGTAAAAAATGGTTTCGGATACACCCTTATAGGATCGTTAACGGATACAGAGTCTTGCAGATATGGAAATGATAGTCCACTATCCGCACCATTTCCGACCTGTTGACATCCCTAGTTCTCCCCCCTGTTTTTTTTAGGGGAAAAACACACTTTTTCCTACAGCTGTCCAAATGAACCCATTAAGAGACCAAGGGGCAGCAAGTATAACTGACGCGGGACGACTACCGAAACGAGTCCGAACTAGTGTCACGATCCGAAATCAGCAAGTGCGGTGTATGTGAATGGCAAATGCTCACCGATGTTCCATATTTCCATGAGTGTAATTATGCAACGCAAGTCGTACAAATTCAAAAGAATCGCCCGCTCTCAGTGATAAAATAGACAGGACCGACGGTAGTAAGAATTACCACAAAGCTAGGACAGCATCAACGCAGTCAATATGCTCAATTTAATGACAAGGGATGGATCTCACACTCACAATCCGGCAATCATGAATAATAACTAGTTAGGAACCTACCCTCGAGCACGGGAACATGATTTAATCATATAAAGTACGACCAAGTTCTGTTAAGGGAACATGAGCACCAGAGCACTAACCGACCCACTGTGGAGTGGGGTCACGATCTTAACTGCCGCGGATCTGCAAACCGCCCCGTAATCATGCAAACGCCCTACGGTGCCGTACGAACAAAATGGATGCCGCTCTGGTTCGCTGGGGAGCGAGACGATCCTGCTTCGTTGCCTAGTGGCGGCGGTTGACAGACGGGCACTCCGCGACGCAGAGGCCCGCGCGCGGTGGAGGGGGAATTCGCAGGGATGACTTTCGGGATCCTGCGTGCGGTGGGGAAGGAACCCGTGGGGAGGGGTGGCGTCCGGAGCCTGGCGTGCGGTGGGGAGGGAGGCCACGAACGGGGCGTGCCTCCCAGGCGGGGATCCCGGGACCGCAGGTCGATGGACGGTGTTGACCAGCACGGGCGGGAAACGGGCTATCGGTGTCGAGGCCGCCGGGAAGGGGGGCTTACGGGAGGGTTCTTCGGGCGCCGGCGTGCGGCGGGAAGGGAAGCCGCGGGGGGTCCCGTCTCGGCCTTGTGTGCGGCGGGTTCGCGTGCCGCAGGGTCGGGGAGCTCGCGGGAGTCGTCGCCAACTTATCGCGGGCGGGAGTCCACAGTGACCCGCCCTGTGCGCGTGTGTCGCGAGCAGGGAAGACAGGGTGGCCCGCGAGGGGGCTCCGGGTCAGCGGGGTGCTCGGGACGTCTGGCCCGACACCGGATACGGTGCTTGCGGCCTTGGCGCTGTCGTCGGTCAGGCGGTGTCGGCCACGCGGGGTCGTGAGCAACGGTGGACTGGAAGCAACCCCCTCTGGTTCGCTCACCGACGACTGGCGGAACGGGGTGGTGCAGAGTGAGTGGGGCACCGAGAGAGGGAGGAAGAAGGCAAGGAGGGAGGAAGAAGAAGGAGTTTGCAACGCAGAGGGAAGGGGGGTGGGGGAGACGACAAGGTCTAGGGCCTCACCCCCTGCACGCATACGTTCGGGGCTGCAAACCTTTCTTTTCATTCAATCATCAATCCTCTCCAAAAGAGGCTACATTACCTTAAATAGGAAAAGAGAACCTTAATAACCTATTAATGAAGCAAAAGACGTAATTAGTCCTAATTCTAGACAAACACACTGAAATTCGTGTAGAAAATACTAAAAAAATAGAAAAGTGATAACTGGGCCTCATAATGGGCCTTACATCAATCCCAACTGCTCCTCAATAAAATAAACACATGTCAACACTCAGGGGAACCATCATCGAGCCACAAGGATGCTGGGTACGCTGCAGTCGTCCTCCTCCTACGGTAAACGCGAGTCGGGTCAAACCGGGTCCATGCGCGGGTGTCCTCACCAATAACTCATGGAGTAAAGGATTGCAAATGGGCTAAATAACTTGGCCCATAATGGGCTGTGTATTGGCCCCTTAATGAGTTCATGGGCCTTGTTGGCCTTGATGATGGGTTCAATGATGTGGATCCTTACAGTTTTACTCTTCTCCGCAAACAAAGCTTTTGATTTTTTTTTTAATTAGACTTTTTTTTCTTTTTCTTTTTTTTATCTTGATTATCACATTTTTTAGTATGTAGTTTGGACCATATAGTTGAATTCACTGTCAATAGTTACAAGACAATGTTATAGTCGTAAAGATTGCCTTGTTCAATGTTGTCACATAGCAATTGTGGTCTCTAATTTAATTTTATCAATTACCCGACTTTGTTGATTCCATAATTTCATTTGGTGTCTAGTGTATCAAGGATCATACCAGCACCACAAAGAGGTTAAAGCAGCACAAGGTGTAAAAATTATTGCACAGGTATTTCTACTCTCAATGTTGCAAAATGTTTGTCTATGGAGATCTCTCCTTAAAACTGATGTGGGACAGCAGGGGGGGTAAACCAGAAGTAGGAAGAAGAGAGGGGGATGGAGAAGAAGGCGGTTAGGGCATAGGTTCCCGTCCTGTCTCAGGAGAAAACATGCAACGGCGGCTCTTCATTTCAAATATTCTTCCATGCCTTCCCACGAGGGGACACATGACAATATATAGACTCCTCAAAGAAACCCTAATAGGAAAATTACTAAACTACCCCTAGGACTCTAAAAATAGCACAAAAACATGTGAAAAATTATAGATAAAATAAAAAGACTCTAAATGGGTCCCTAATGGGCCAAATAAACTGCACGGTGGATCTTTGACTCAATTCTTGCCGTTCCTGGATTCCCATCATTCTCCCTTGGTTCGAAAAAATTCGTCCTCGAATTTTAAAGTGAGTCAGAATAAGTATGTGGACGACTGGATCATCAGTAGGAGTCTTCAAGCAGAGGATCATCTCAAGAATCACAAACTGATCTGCTGCATGTGAATCATAAAAGGCCTGCCATATCATGTCCACTGGAGACTGTAGCAAATCATACGGGCCATCGTGTAGGGTAGCAATCATCACACCCTCAGTAAGTGTTAGACGAAGCTTTGAGTTAGCAAAAACATTATCAGCAATAAGATCTAATCATGCCTCAACAAATAACTTCTAATCCCATGAGATAATATGAACTGGTGCAGCATCAAGTAGACCATAGCTAAACACATCTTCAGAGAGACGATTCAATCTTGACCGTCTAAACAATGCGTGATCCCAGCTGTCAACCATACGTGAGACATCAACCTCGAACACTGTATCAGCGATCATATGCAGTCCCGATGTCATAAATAAGTCATGATCCCAACCAGTAACAGGTGATGGTGTTACTTCAGGGAAACAAGCTAAATACAACTGTTGAAACTTCTCTCGATCCTGATAAGTGGCATTGAGAATACGAAAGGATGCCTGGTATCCTTCGGGTCGTATAAGACACTCTCGCCCAGTAGTATCAATCACAACTTGCCGCTCGTCTATCCATTCTCTACCCAAACTGATATATTGAACCATGTGGCATAATCTTGCACCATGCATCATCATAATACCTGACGGATCGGGAAGTACTTTTGCTCTTTAAGAGATAAAAAAATGACACATAGACTCGGTCTCCAGAGACAATACGTAGTCCGTTTGGGAGATAGAATCCACAATAGATTGTGGAATAACATTGCCGAACGAAGTTGCCTCAAGATACACCCTAGCTTTCATAGAATTGGGTAGCTCTACCTCAAAACTAAAATCCATGATGAGAAAATGTACCACTGGCTAAAGAAATGATGGACGAGGTCCGTCTCGCTACAGGGACGCAACAGTACGATCGGCGCAAGAAACGGAGCTCAAATCACCATCCTCAATATGCGTGCAAAAAATGACATGCAAAACGAGGTAAAGCGGGCACTGACTATTGTAAAATTCGTGTCCCGAGAGGCTGGCACGCAAATCGAGGCAGTTGAAGTTGCCTTCGGATGCACGATCAAAGGTCCTTGATATGCGTGCAGAAGCGGCACGCAAAATGAGACGAATCTGGGATATAACGCACTGGATCTGTTCTGGCCTCATCGAGACGAATCTGATGGCGCGAGCGATTCTCACATCGAAGTTCGGAAAAAACTTGAATGGCGAGACCGAGTGCTCTCGTAATGCGTGCAAGTACGCCACACGAAACGAGACACTGCTGAAAGATGGGATGTGCAACGAGATCGGCCTCGCTGAGACGATCCCAACGGCACTAGCGGCGCACAAATCGGAATATGGATGAACTCCAGGCACAGGCGGTGCGATAAGGTCCTATTAGTACACAACCTGTGTGCACTGGTTCGGACCAGGAACCAGGCTGAAGAAGCAGGTTGGGCTCGAGCCGTTGGGTGGCTTGGATTCGGACCCTGGCTCGGGTGGGACTTGACCTGGTTCGACCAGGTTGCGATGGGCCCTAGGCCAGACCGGGTCGAACCGGTTCGACCGGTTCTGACTTGGAAGGCCACGAGCCTTCGTCCGCTTCTCTCCCACTCCTTTCCTGTCTTCTTTCCTCTTCACCCTAGGGCACAAGAGGAGGCGAGGGAGCGGACAGAGACGGGTTGGCAGGACCGGCGAGCACAGCGTGGGCGGCGGCGAGTGACGATGCCGGCGGGGGCCGAAGATGACAACGGCAGAAGCCGGGGACGACTGCGTCTGTGGAAACCGTCGACTGCGCCGGTGGCGGTAGGCTTCAACGACGATGGCGGCGGCTGCCTGCAGAGGCAGCAGGGGCACCGACGACGGATTAGGAGGACGGCGGTGGGTTCCGGCACGGGCAGTGACACCAGTGGAGTCCAAGCCCTCCACTTCTTCTTTCCTTTCGGTGGAAGGAGACGATGATTGTGACGAGAAGCAACGCTGGCATCGGCTCCAACAACGGCAATGCAGGTAGGTTCCTCTGGCTTCTTCCTCTCAGGAACGTTGGATCATGAGAATGACCCAAAAAAAAAATGGGCTCTGATACCAAACTGATGCGGGACAGCAGTGGAGGTAAACCGGAAGTAGGAAGAAGAGAGGGGGATGGAGAAGAAGGCGGCTAGGGCACAGGTTTCCGTCCCGTCTCAGGAGAAAACACGCAGTGGCGGCTCTTCATTTCAAATATTCTTCCATGCCTTCCCACGAGGGGGCACAAGACAATATATAGACTCCTTAAAGAAACCCTAATAGGAAAATTACTAAACTATCCTTAGGACTCCGAAAATAATATAAAAACATGTGAAAAATTACAGATAAAATAAAAAGACTCTAAATGGGTTCCTAATGGGTCAAATAAACTGCACAGTGGATCTTTGACTTCATTCCTGCCGTTCCTGGGTCCCCATCAAAAACACTGTTGCTTTTCATTTTAGGGTCTCGAACACAGTATTGCAGGCACTGCCATTTATGTGGTGGGACCTGAGGATGATCTGGAAGATGTCCAAGAAAGAGCAATGCATGACATGGACAGTGTTATGAGCAGTATTGACAAGAGTGGAGAGGGTGTCTGTGTGCAGGCCTCCACTCTTGGTTCGTTGGAAGCACTTGTGGAGTTTCTGAAGAGCCCAGCTGTTAGTATTCCTGTCAGTGCTATCAACATGGGCCCAGTGCACAAGAGGGATGTTGTGAAGGCAAATGGGATGCTTGAGCGAAAGAAGGAATATGCAACCATCTTGGCTTTTGATGTCAAAGTGACTCCTGAGGCTCGGGGGCTTGCAGATGATCTAGGGGTGAAAATATTCAACGCAGATATTATTTACCACCTCTTCGATCAATTCAAGGCATACGTTGCAACTCTGATGGAAGAAAAAAAGAAGGGAAATGCTGAAGAAGTGGTTTTCCCATGCATTCTTAACATCATGCCAAATTACATTTTCAACAAGAAGGACCCAATTATTTTAGGTGTTGAAGTCTTTGAAGGCATCACAAAGGTATTTTCAATTCTTCTTCCATACGTTAGAATTATGTTGAATCCGTCGAAATCTGATGTTTTAAGGCATTGATTGCTCAAGTTCTTTAGCCATGACCTTGTGTTTTTTCTTAATCTTTTTACTCAGGTCGGGACTCCTATATGTATCCCAACGCGAGATTTCATTGACATAGGGAAGGTTGCATCAATTGAGATAAACCACAAGCAAGTTGATGTGGCCAGGAAGGGGCAGAAGGTTGCAATAAAGGTAACTGTGCTTTGATAGTGTTCAGGTATTGATCGTATTATTTTTAACTCTTTTCCACCTTCCTCCAGATTGTTGGCAGTAGTCCTGAAGAGCAGCAAAAGATTTATGGCAGGCATTTTGAGAGTGACGATGAACTTGTCAGTCACATCTCAAGGAAGGCAATAGACATACTAAAAGTTGACTGTAGGGTAATTTTCTCTACTTTCATTCCAGTTAAATTTTTGACTTGATCTGAGGAACCCCGTTCAAAATTGGATGTGGTTTAGTGTCTCTCGAGGTGCATCAATCATGGCCTCTGTTTATGACTTTGCGCACAAAGTGTTCTTCCCTTGAGAACATATGGTCATTCCTAGTTCAGCTTTTGATTGATGATTTGTCTGTGCAGGATGAGTTGTCAAAGGAAGAGTGGCTACTACTAGTGAAACTGAAGAGGCTTTTCAAAATACCTTGAGGTGTGAAAAGTTGAGCGTTGACTATGATGTCGTCATATGGCTGTGTTGCTGTCTTCTTGAACGATGCAATTTTTTTTTGAGCCTCGTTGGCGGGGGGGAATCTGCAAAGCCACTGACTATTGCAACTGACAAGTTCTCATCTTGGTTAATTCTTGCCACGCATTTCACTGGATTCCAATTTTTGATAAGGTGTGGAGATTGTGTCAGGATTTCTTTCGAGTCAGATGACGATGTTCATCACACACACACAAATTGCTGAGTTAAGATACCATATTTCAGTACATATGTGAAGAAGGCTGTAATTTTGATACAGATGGACTACAAGAAGCAAGCAGATGCCCCTGCATCATCCAGATGGCAGCATAACAATCTGTCTTGTCATTTATGCCTTTTCACATCTCTGGTTGCAGCCTTGTAAACGGACAAAATTTTCATCTCTATTTATGATTATACATCCAACATTTTCTAGAATGCATTCTTGCTTGTCTTTTGTATTCTCCATTTATACAAGATTATGATAGTTAAATTAGATCACGTGCAGTTCGCTTGTAGTGTCCCATTTTTTCATCTGTTAAAATGTGTGCTCGAGCATGATTGATCTAATTATTGTGCAGACTGGTAGTTGTCATTGATACCATTTGTGTACGTATCTCTTTATCTATCTAACTATAAAGATACTCAGAAATGATAGTTGTTTACATACTCTTCATATGATAAAAAAATAACATATATTTTCTTTCAATTTTGTGCCACTGCGTTTAACCCAAATATTCATTTTAAAAGAACTTTTCCACCGAAGTAGGGGTATAAATGAGCCGAGTGGAGTTGAACTTTGTCTTTTTCAAGTTTGGTTCAATTAATTTTAGTCGAGTTCAAGTTGAATAGTTATGATGGTGGTTCAAGTTTGGCTTGTTTAGATATTAAAGGGCTTGAGTTGAATGTCGAATTTTCTTAATTTAAATTTATCAATTGAAGTCAAAGTATGATGAATGCCAAGTTTTTTGCACTCATAGTTATTTGATAGAAAACACTATAACATATTAAATAATTTGGTTTTTTGTAAATAACTTCTTAAATAATGTCGTATTTGTAGATAACTTTTATATGATTCGTATTTGCATTTAACCTTCTTAATTATAACATTATTTGCATATAACACCTTCAATTATGTAGATTTATTTTGAATTTTATTTAAATCAAAATGTCTTACATAAAATTTGTGAAAGTTATTAAATGAAAATATTAATTATATCTTCAATTAAAATATATACATCTTATAAGAAAAATCACATAAATATATGTTCATAAGTTTGTTCTATATATTTAACATCAAAAAGATTATTTTCATTTTTATGTGAAGTAAAATTTTTTTAACTCAAATGGAATTCAAAATAAATCACATACTTGTGAGGATTATATGTAAATATCATTAAAGTCAAGGGATACACAAATATGAATCATGCACATGTTTATCTATAAATATGGTATCTTCTAGGGGGATATGTACACAATTTTTTAAATAATTTTATTTATGAATAAAATAATTCTAAGAATAATTTAAAAAGCTCTTAATGAGTGCTTAAATAAGTTTTTTTACGAGTATTAGGAGGTTTTAAGGAGTACTTAAATGAGTTTGTTCATGAACATAATCGATTTGAACTTGCGTGTGTTCAAATTTGACTCGTTTAATGAATCGAGTTTAATTTTTTTAAACTTGTTTATTTTGCTTAATAAACAAACTGAGTCGAGCTATTATAGAGCAATCCTAAGAGCTGTTCTTAGTTCATTGGGTGTATTGGTTTTGTTTACAGCCGTACACCGAAGTACATGGACATGTGAAGGGGTTGCACATCTAAGTGAACATGTTAATAAATGCATCTACCACAACATTGCTCAATATTAATAAAAGAGTCCTTGTGTGACGTTAATTGATTAGCATTAAATTATAAGGTATTTGTTGCAGAGTAATACTTGTCGCAATGTTCCTGCATGTTGCACGCAGAGACATTACAATGAGTAAATTAAAAAAAATATTTCATTTTTAGGTCGACCCCGAGGTGCCCTAACCGTCATCAGAGTTTGGTTTTTATTTTTCATATTTTTTGGGTCGTCCGATCGGACATTACACTGTACGGACGGTTATGCATCCCGAGGCCAACCTAAAAGAATAATTCTTTTTTATTTTTATTTATCCACTGCAATGCTCCTGCGTGCAACACACAAAGTATTAAAGCAAGTATTATTCTTTGTTGCATCTAAATGACTTTTTGTCCCTTCAACCGTGATGAGGCAGAATCCGATTCGGCCCATTAAAACAAGCCCAAACCCCGTTCAGCCCAGTAGCAGCAGTGCAAGGCCCTCAGGGAGCCTTCGGCCCATCAGCGGCCCAATAGCCCTCGGCCCATAAGCAGCACCGTCGCTCCCGGCCCAACAGGCTTCAGCCCGTCAACAGCCCACCAGCCTACGGCCCGGGAACAGCACGGCAGCCCAAGGCCCAGCAGGCTTCGGCCCATCAGCGGCCCAACCCCCTTCGGCCCGATAGCCGAGTCCGGCCCACTCCGATGGCGGACCAAGCACTATGGCGGTTTACCAGTAAGCCCGCATTTAGTCCTATATCGGCTGCCACCGTTAACCATCCTCTATCCTCTGCTATAAATACACCGCTATTTATTGCCAAAGGTATGGAATTCGATGCCTTCGAAACCTTAAAGCTTTAAACCAACTCTTTGCCTTCTGAATCGAATCTTCTTCAGAAGCTAACTTGACCGTCGGAGGGGGTTCCTAAGGGCAGAAGCCCGGGACTCCTACTGACCGGTTTCTTCTTCTTTCCCTCCTGCAGGGGCTCGGTTCGAATCATCGCCGACCTCCCCGAGTCGGTCTCGGCCGCCGACCTCGGACTTCTCCCACCGGTCTCGACGCCGGGCGCCGGCTGTATCCCCGACTGAAGGAGCCTCGGCCCCGAATTTCGAGGACGAGCCAGCATCCGTCCGAGCCACCCTCTGCTTCGGACCTTCAGCTTCGCTTCTGCCCTCATCGCCTTCCGGATCCCCGTCGGGCCTCTTCACCGATCCGACCCAGCTCCGGATCCATTTCTTCGGATTCCAGGTTCAGAATCCGGTCGTGATAGCTTCGGCTACATCAAACCGTATTGCTCTCTTCTCTCTCAACCTCTGTATATGCTGTGCACCACAAGTCTCAAACAGAGATTTTAAATTAGCTATCTTAAAAACGTGCATTTGCACGTCCACTTTAACTAATCCACTTAATTTAAGAGAAACTTCCTATAATCTTTAGTTTTTTTTGTAATTTTAATTTTATTTGAAAACACCTTAGAAAATCTGAAATAATTTCCTAAATATTTTGAAGAAACTTCGTGACAAAAACCCTTTTCTAAATGAAGGTGAGATTAGGAAGTTCTTACTAAATAGAGAAATTTTAGAGAATCTTCCCTAAATTAAACATATTACAGGGAAGAACTAAAAAAATCTTAACTCAGAACCCCCTCACATAGGCACATGTTAGAAGCGTGTAATTCCTATGGCCATGTGTATCATCTTCGGTTCTGTGTTTGTAAACTCTTGAAGAAACCCCATCTATCCCAGTAATCTTTGGATGCTTATATGCTTCTAGAAGAATGAGAGACAAGAAATGAGTCCTACATATTACATTCGTCAAGTAAAAGGGTGTCATTCAAGGGCCAAAATCTAATCCACCACATTTAGGAACCTTTCGATAGACATCAAAAGACTGGTGAGCAATAGACCTACAAGGAAGAACACCATTAAAGGATACCTGGTAGTGACCCGAGGGATCCCCTTCCAATGCCTAAGTTAGAAAACTGGGAGAGAGGAAAGCAAGCAAGGGATGCTTGGGTTCTGAACATCGTACCTTAGGAGGTAGAACATAGGGTCTTTATGTAGTGGTTTAGGCCCTTCTGGGAGGTCGATTCCGATTGAGAAGGATAGACTCCAAGCGGATCTCTCTGTTGAGTCTAAGATCGAAAAGATTTCTATTGAAGGAAGAGTCTGTATCTTAATAGATTCGTTGGGGTCCCTCCGGTGGATTCCAAGTCGTGATCGGATTCCCCCGAGCTAATTAGGGTTTCCCCATTTGGACTAGGTCCAATCTGCATAAGATTCTTGCAGCCTAGGTGAGGTAGGCATCTTTACTGTGACCCATCCTTTACTAGGGACTCAATAGAAATTCTAGTCTATATAGCCCATTTTTCTCAGGAGGGAGGCCTCCGTTTAGGCGGATTTTGGCTGAGGCCTAGGAACAGTTCCTTTTTCGAGTGCCATGATGTTTCAGCCTTGGTGGGGCCTCCTTTTGGATGTTCAAGACTATAGAACTAGGCCAATCCACCTATTATTCAGCCGGACGAAATTCTTCTTCTCCTCTTGCCCCCACTCCTTGGCACGCTCACGTAGCAAGGAGTAGTCGAAACTGTTGGACATAAATTTGATGGCTGCCTCGATTGCATCGAGATCTTTTGTAGATAAGAAAAGACTGTTGACGTGATGGCGGGAAGGCGAGGAAGGATCGGTCGAGCGCTATTGTCAGCCCCAAGACATTTGAAATGATGGTGTCCTCAAAGTAGGAGTCATCGTTTCCTCTTCCATCTTCATTCTGTCGCAAGTGGCTCAATTTCGTATGACATGTCTAGTCAATCTACTCAGGGGATTGTGCTCATCATGGTTCTTCATGTTAGCCCCACGTCACCGGACTGTCTACCTCATGGGGGATGCTCCCTTGAGAATAGCGGAACCGTCATTAGTAGGGGGGAGAAGCCTCTTTATAAGAGGAGGGCCAGTGGGCTCGATGAACCTGTTAGCATCGTATGTGTCCGTCAAGCCAATCACGTACATTATATGATCTTGTTCAGTTATTAATTAATTAATAGTAACAAATTCATTATATATAAATCGCATTCTTCTTTAATCGCATCATAGTGAAGTTCGTAACTGTATGCAACAATTGTCATATTATGATGAGATCATAATAATGAGACTAACAACTTATAAACTCACATTCTTAATTGTTCCTAGTTGAAGGATATTTGATAAGGATATCAAATATTCAGTGAGACTAATACAGGTTGCTTCAGCTCATGTGATGATGGTGATTGGTCTTATAATCACTTGTGTGGAAACGCTATAGTGAACCTATAGGTGCTCATTGGTGAACGAAATTCACTGAACTGATTCTTCTTAAATAGTTCAATGATAATTTACCTAATTGTTAGCCAGCTTGATTTAATGTCACAGTTGCGTAGTTGTCTTTGAACCTGAGATATCAAAGACACCTTTTCGGTAGACTTTTGAGTTTTGACCTTAGCTAATGGATTTCTAACCATAGGGTTTTAATAAGTGAAGTGATCGAGTTCAACGGAATACCTTCAAAGGCGATTGAGTATTCAATACGGGATCGTCTGCTCTCGATAATTAGAAAGAAAATGTTATGGGAAAGATGCGGGGGAATCCCTGACTAGGGCGGACACTATATCAAGAAAAAAAAATCTGATATAGTACAATGGCATCTAATCTAAGGGAGTTGACCAGATTGTTGGATATAGGTATTCTCAAAGCCAATAATTAAACACCTATGGACATTCTGATTCACTGATAATTGACAATTAATTCATTATGAAGATTGGCGATTAGTTTAATTGCACATAATGAAGTCCGTAGAATTATGTGAGAATATTGGATCACAATAAGATTGTAATAATAAGACCAATACTTCTAACCATAATCTCTAAATTGTGTCTAGTCAAAGAATATTAGAGACATGACATCTTGTATCGAGATAGATTGATGGTGTTGTGGCTACTCATATGATGAGCGTGATTGATCTCATAGTCACATATGTGGGGACGCTATGATTTCTCCTTAGTCACCCGCGCACCTAAGCGCTAGGCTGGGCCCAGCCCTGGCTGGGCTAGCTTAGGCAAGCCCGAACCAGGCTTGTCCCTTTGGGGCGGGCTTGGCCTAACCCAGCTGGGCCGGACCTGGCCAGCTAGGCTTTGCCCAACTAGACCCAGTCCCACTAGCCTTGTTGGGCCTCCAATCCCATTCACCACTAATTAAAACATTTGATTTTCAAAATTAAATTTGAAAATTATTTTAAAATCTTAAGAATTAAAATTTTATTTAGTGATGCATGTAATAAGATTGAATTTATTTTAGGAAATTGCTTTAAACAAAAGGTTGTTGTGGAGAGTTATATTAAAATCAATTTTGAAATGTTCTAAATTGGCACTTTGATCTAAGATAGCTTGATAAATGTTGTCAAGTTAGATTAATACTTAATACAAATTTGGTGCATTAAGCTAATCTAAATGTTAGATTAGTTCCCATTGACAAGTGTTGTATAATGGAGATAAAATAAATCTAAATGTTAGATTTAATTTAGAATAGTTCTATTTCTTTAACAAATGTTGTTAATGAAGATCAAATTAATCTAAAAATTAATCTAAGAGTTAGATTAATTTATCAATAAATGTCCTAAGTTAACATAATTTAACAAGAGTTTTTAAGATATTTATTGTAATTAATTTAAGAGTTAGATTAATGTAATTTAGAAGTGTTCTAATATTGTGTATGGAATTATTCTAGTATTTTAATTTCAGTTGTATGTACATGTTGATGTATTAAATGCTTTCAATTAGATTTAAATGCATGTTCAAAACTAAGATATTTAAAATTTCAAATTATCTAATTTTGATTAGAACTCAGATTTTATAAAATCAAAGTAATTATTTTCAAAATTTTAGCCTTCATATGATGTCTTATATCATGTGTGGATGGTTAAAATTGGTGGTGGTCATGGACTTGCACTTTAATTTATTATATCATGTGATGATATGATAAAATAGCGTAAATATAATTAAGTGTTAATTATTGAGGCATGTGTGTCTCCCTCTCTCTCATTCCAATGTACTTCTACCTTCCTCTGTTAGTACTCCACCATAAGGCCTTCTTTTATGGCCATGTAAATTTGATTAATTGTATCATTTTTATAACGTAATTGATTGCGGGGGCCGACTAGGAGCGAGGATGATTGACAAGTGCAACCAAGAATGCGTCAAGAGATGAGATCACTTGAGCCTATGTAATTGCATATAATTAATATAAATATTGTATTAGTTATAGTAACTGTATGGCTCCAGTTAATCGTCGTGATGCACATGACCACATAATTGACATGTATGGATGATGCATGCTTTTAGCTTTTGATTATGAATCAAATTCTAATACCTAGATATAGTTAAATATATGCGATATATTTATGTACTATCACCTAGAAGGAGACCAAGATAAAATTTATAAAATCTCTCGGTCTTAAAGTTTAAGTTGTAGTATAAGTCATTGAGAATGTACCACGTAACCCTCCATCATTATAATTTTGGATGTTTAGATCTAGATTGTATAAGTTTGTTGTGCTATCCACAAAGTATGTCTCTCTATTTCTAGGACTAGAACTATGGCATGTTGATGTCTGATCACGGGATAGAGGACGATATTACTAGTAGTATCTAAATCTATTGTTATAACGTAATGATGGTAATACTTGAACCGTAATGGCTATCCACAAGATCACTAAATTTATGGGGACCAAATAACGATCAAATATTGCAAGGAGTTGCAAGTGCCAAGAGTTGGTTGCTCTCTAATCATAGTGTGATTTGTTGTGCTATCTACAAGATCAAACCATGAGTCAGCGAGATTCTGATCACTGCTAGTAAACCATCAATGTCTCCCATTTTGTATATTTGAGGGTTATACAGTTCGCCGAAAAATAGTACGAATAAATTCAAAATAAAAGACCATATCTACTTAATTTCTTGAGAATCCTCTGAAAGTAGTTTATGTCATCAAATAATCTGATATATGACATATTAGATGCTATGAGATTGATATACTCCACTTATCCGTACTAGCTAAGTGAGTTTGAAGAATGTCTTCACATTCAGAAAATACCTAATCCTTAATAAGCAATGTTCACTTGACCTTGCTGATAGTGTCAATAAGAAGAAATCCTGTAACCTCCTACTTGGTGAGACCAAGATGAAGAGGTACTCAAAATCTGTCTTTGAGAAAGGAAAGGGAAAGAAGCCTTAAATAATTAAAACTATTGCTAAGAAGGATAAAGTCTAGCCAGTTGAAATAGAAGAGTGCTTCCACTACCACGTGCAAGAATACTAGAAGAGGCAAACAATAAAAATATGAAATTTGGAGAAGTTTTAACTATTCTTAACTTTTTTTTTTATCTATTAGAGAATTTACATTTCCAATATGAGATACTGATATGCTCTTCATATCTGCAAAGGTATATACATTAAGACAAGTAAAAGAAATTGAGAGTTTTAGAGGTTGACCTGAAGGTTTTGATTGGTGCAAAAGTTATAGCTGACGTTGTATAGACAACGAACCTCAAGATGCTTTCAGACGACTTATGAAATTTAATAATTATTATTTTATTCTATCTCTCATCAAGATCTCAATCTCAGATTATTACTGAGATAGAGATGATTATCTATTGACTGAGTAGGAACAAATGTTGTTCTATTTATTTGAGAAATAAAATGATTGATTTTATAAATCAGTCAATAGATTATTGATGTGACATCTTATGTGATGAATATTCACAAGTCTCTTAAAGTTAAAGACAAAGTGTGAATCCTCATTATAGTCATATAGATGAGGATATAGTTCAAATATTACATTCGATTGTAAATCATTTGCAACAAGTGAATCCACTCTTATGGGAGGTTGACTAATTCTCCATTTACTAGACATGGAAATAGAACCAAGGACTTATTGGAACTTATACATACTGATATACGTTGTCTAATATCCACTTTGGGTTTAGATAGTTACTCATATTTCCTATTCCTTGATGATGACTTCTCTAGAGACTCGGCTATGTATACTTGCTAATGTACAAGCCGAAAATATATATAAGAAAATTAAGGAATTTGAAATTCAAATGGAATGACATACTGGAAAGAGTATTGAAACTCTTCAATTTGATCAAAGAGATGAGTACTCGAGTATAAGATTCACACAATTCTTCTAAGATAATGATATCTTTTCACGTTGATTCTTTTTAATATGCTACGGTTGTATGGTATATTCAAAGAAGAATTGCACCTTATTTGATATAGTGCGATCTATGATAAGGTTGCATGTTTTCCTATTTCCTTGATAGTTTAAGTATTGACATTAGATGTCTATACTTTGGATAAAGTTTCAAACAAATTAGTGCGTATTCCTCCATATAGGATATGGAGAGGAAAGTGGCCATACTTTAAATATATTAAGGTCAGGCGATGTCTAGTCTATGTAATGAGGCATGATCTAAGGAATATTGGATTCAAGGATAGACAAGTGTAGACTTGTGTGTGTGGCATCTCCTTCCAGAGAGATTAATATCCTTTTTTAGGAATGTCACCTTACTCGAACCGTTATGATTTGAAGAAATTTTTACACAGCACTTTAGCTAACCATTCATAATTTTTCATACATAACCATGTCAAAATCACAAACAGAAATAAATAATAATTACATTATTATCAATTAGAAGATTTATTTACAAAGTTTACAATAAACTAAAGTTTTATGAGTTTAGGACCGACTCGTTGGTCTATAGACTATGAAATCTTCCTAAGATTCAATCTACAAATATACGTAATTTCTAAACAATACATGATCTGTAGACAATTATATATATATAATATTAAATAATAAATTAACAAAAGATATTTTCATACATATTTCAGAATTAATCCACACATTTTTATTACGCAGATCACTTTTTTATCACATATATTTCATACTAAACCTACACCTATTCATATCTACTTATAGTCTTAAAGTAGATCAAGTTTCATACATAATTGATTCATATTTCAACAGATCAGTTTCTTACATATCTTGTTGTTTATGTACAGAATAACACACTTATTATCTCGATTTTAAATAAGTTTTTAATCTTCATACTTTCAGACAGATATTCAAACCACAATATAAGGAGTCGTAAACACTTCGGCACATAGACAAATGAACATCTTGATCTTGATACAACTAGCTGGGATCAAGTTCTTTACCCCACTGTCCACTAAACCAAAGTTCAGTTTTGAAATTTTAGTTTTCGTTGTCCTCGGGTCGTAAATTGAATACTACAATATCATATATTTATTTTGGGTTCTTCCATATATACTTACTTAAGATGGTACTGTCCAAAC
Organism: Zantedeschia hybrid cultivar; assembly: GCA_030544215.1. Taxonomy (NCBI): domain Eukaryota; kingdom Viridiplantae; phylum Streptophyta; class Magnoliopsida; order Alismatales; family Araceae; genus Zantedeschia; species Zantedeschia hybrid cultivar. The sequence continues at coordinate 31,258,850 of JARZZO010000013.1, forward strand.
ATACTTCAATTAATGACCTTTTACATAATAACTATATTATACATAGATACACAATTTAAAATAAAATTTACAGTAGATTTGTAACTATACACAGTTAAAATTCAATAAATAAATATTTAACAGAAACTTTATATTATAATTAAGATCATAATCATGATGATTTTAGTAGTAAACTATACACATAGTTAAGAACACTTTCTCATAGCATTACAAGCTTATTTAATATTCACAAATGCTCAAATTTAGATTTTGAATATAACATGCAATAAGTTCATCATATACCTGTCTGAAATGAAGAATCCTAGCCGACTTCATCACTTTCTGATTTTTCGGAATTATTTCAGCGCTACCTGCACTATTCTCCTTCTATTTCTCTCATTGTTTTCCTATTTTTTTAGATTTTCTAAGAAGGAATGAGATATTTTTCTACCTAATCTCAACTAAAACCTACTATAGAACTGTCCATGTCCTTTACATCATCCTAACCCACCTACTAAAAGTACATATATCTCTTATGAGTCATCTCTTAAGGTGACAAAAATAAATAATTTAATTTTGTTCACATAATTACTCACACAATATTAATCGATTATAAGTTGTTCATGTGATTGCTAATCGATTACAAGTTTATTCATATAATTGATACGTTGTTCATGTAATTGTTATGTTATTCATGTAATCGCTCGTTCAACAACAATCGATTATAGCTTCAATTAATTGATTACTTTTTTAGTTAATCAATTACTATTTTAGTTAATCGATTGTAGTAAATTGAGATTTTGAGAGATATCAAATAGCAAGTGTATTCTACCTGACATCTACCTGAGTAAAGTTTAGTTGGAATTAGATAGACATAATTCTATAAAAACTATAGATGTACCTTTCATAACTGTGAATATCCCAACCAAATCTTGGCATTATCTTCTTAACTAAAAGGTAAAGATGATTATAAAATTCAACGGCAATATTAAATTCTTGAAATGAGCTGCTTGGTCTTACATATGAAGGATGACGCACATTTATATTTTATAAATATTTTTTAGCATAGTTTTTTCACAACGAAGTTCCTTATAAGTTAAGGATGCTTTTAGTGCAATGTAAAATTTATTAGATTTTTTTGCAAAAAATGAACAAATTTATTAGATTTTTGGAAAAACTTGAACATTTGAGGTGCTTGGTGATTTAAAAGTATTAGATAATCGAAAGCATACTAACTGATTGGTTTTTGAAATTTATACTATGATTATTCTTTTTTGAAAATTTTACGAATGAAATAGATTTTACATTATACCAACTGGACACAATGTGCAAGTTATTACTCTTTGTAATTTTAAAAAAATGTTAGGCTATTTAGCTACAACTTTGGGTTGATGTGTAAGTAACAAAATATTATATATGTCTATTACTAAAATTATTCAAGGCAATAATAAGAAGTAAAGAACCTCAAGAGTGTTGGTGTCATCAGTAACACCTAATGACTGTTTTACGTCACATTTTTTTTTCTGTTTTTGGTGAGTGGCAGAATTAACCAGGTATATAATTGTCTTCAAATAGAGAAAATTCGAATCTTGACAATGATATATTTCTCTTTAATTAGGGATGTTTTTGCACAAATGACTACTTTTGTACTTATGAAGTGAGACAATTCTAAATATGGGAAGATCTACCACAAAGAAAACTATTCTTAGACCTATGGAAAAATCGTAGCATTGTAGACTTTGCAACTTCGTACTAGATGCCAATTTCACACTTCTATGACTTTTAAGGAGAAGAGAGAATTTGTACTAGAACAATGCTATATTAAAGTTATCGTTGTTAAAATTAATGTTCTTTAAATTTTGTCTTGGTGAATAATAAAATTAGAAGTAGAGCACCTGAAATTAACATGAAATATAAATTAACCTGAAATACATATAGTATTGTCATCTCAAGTTCTTTGGTTTAGGTGTTCTTTGGCATGCTAGAAAATGTTGTAAACTATTGTAAATGTGCTTTTTTATGGGTGTTATAATATTTTCGTTTTAAAATACAATCAACCATCATGGTATCTATTTTTCCAATTTTGATTTTTCATCAAAAAATTATTGTAAACTAAAACTCCAAAATTTTAAAATCAACAATTTAAACCTAGAAGATCAAAAGATTTTACCACATAGTCAAAAAATATATTAAACAAGAATTTATACTACACATGTATTCTAAATTGAAATTAGAACAACATATTTTGATATTAACAATACCGTAGTTCTTAAAGCAATTCGGTGTTGTTATTAATAAATTAAATTCTCTTTTTCTAGGGGAATTTGAACTCATGATAATCACACGTTAAAATGACGATGTGGCACAACTACTATTACTACCCACTGAGTAATACTTACTGCAATGACGTGTGTTGTATGCAGGGCCATTGCAGTGAAATAATTTTTTTTTGAATTTTTTTCATGTCCGCCTCGAGGTGCCCTAGACATCCGTACAAGCAAATAACTAATTAGATGTTCCAAAAAAATCTGAAAAATAAAAAACTTAAGCCCCAATGAATAGTAAAAAATATATTTAATAGGCCGAGCCCAGTAACAATTTTTTAGTTTCAAACTTTTTTGCGACATCCACTCAGTGATATGCATCTATAGACATCAAGGGTACCTTGAGGCCAACTTAAGAAAAAAAGTTGAAAAAGATTCAACTTTTTTTCTTTAACCCACTGCAATGCCCCTGCATGCAGCATGCAAGGGCATTACAACAAGTATTACTCCTACTACAAATACTATCGCATCATGAGCACCTGTGCGCCTATTTCATTAATTAAATATCTAATATTAATTTTTTTATTAGCTGATGACAAGTAATTAGAAAAAATAAGTTAGATCCTACTGTCAGAAGGCTAACATTATTTCATGAACATCTTGTCTTTGTTTATTTATTTCCAATTATTCTTCACCCCCTTCTATTAATTATTCATAATGGACCACTAAAATATTTAAAAAAATAATGTAATAATATAGTGACATAGTAACTTAGTAACATATGAACTATTAACAAATTAAAATATTAAATCTATTAAAATCTTTACAGATGAAGACACTAACATTATTATGTTATTAATTAATATTTCACTAGATTAATAGTTGATATTAGAGGAGATAACGTAAATATGTTGTTATACTATTATCTTATTACATTATTTTTTATTCACACTTTGACGAACTGGAGTAGTTAATGAGAGTGTGTGAAAAATAATATTAGACACTTAACGGTCAAAGTAAAAAGAGTAATGCAATAGCAGTTTGATTAACCTTGATCGGATGGTTAAAATAAAAAGTATATATAATTTTTTATTTAAAAAAAATACTGGGGATAGGGCGACTCTAAAGGACGTTTGTATAGTTGGGCCTATACGTTTGTATGGTTAAAATATTTAAAAGAACCAAAAATACGTCGGAGATCATTTTGATTGGAGGGTCGAGCTAAAAGTATCATTAAGTTAGCAAGTTTTGGGGATTTTTACTTTGTAGTCCCTATGTTCTTCCAATATTCTTTATAAATCTCTACCATTTTCATATTTTAAGAAATTACCCGCAATCTTTGAATCATCTTAGAAAATCCCTTTGACTTAGGAGGGATGTAAGAACTTCATAACAAATATGAATATTACAAAAATTTATAAAAAATTATAGCGAATGAAAAGTAAAAATTCCTAAATTTTCCAATTTATGGCAGAACGGTAACATGAACAGGATCGGAATCGGGTGGATGGGAAGGTGTGGCTCCTCCATTAATGCCGATCTCCAAAGCCCGCCTTTTAACGGGCAACTCTTCCATCTCCTTCTCGCACACGAACGTGCATGCCAATGGCGGCAGCGTTCTCCATTGGAGCCCCCGCCGTGCGGCCCCGCCCCGCGCCTCTCCATGGCTTCCCCTCGCTTCCTTCTCTTCTATCTACCCCCCTTCTTCCAGCCATTCCCCGCTGCAGAAGCCAGTTGGCCGTTCTTTGCTCAAAAAGATCCGATTTTGATCACGGAACAAGGTTACCCATCTCCGATTTCCTGCCCTAGCGTCCATCATTCATGCCCTCTCCCTCGTTTTCCCTCATCTTGGGATTAAAGGAGACATTTTGCTTTTGGGCTCACAGTTCTTGCTCTGGTGAGGATTCTGGCGCAACCAAGAGGAGGCAGGCCCTGTTCCAAATCCTGTTTTCTGCGCTTAGTCTGCCGGGGATTGTTGCAAGCGCTTCGGCAGAGACTGGTAGTGGTAGCCCCTTTGTGTTCTTTCTTATGGTCTTTTTTTATTATTATTATGACTCCTTAAATATATATGAAGCTTTTTTTTTAATCTCCATTGTATGGTTCCAGTGTTCTTGATGGTCCTTGGCCTTTGATGTTCAGATTTGGGGGACTTCCGCACCTATGAAGATGCCACTAATAAGTTTCAGTTATTGATTCCTCAAGGTAAAATTTAGAGAATTCTCAAGCTTTGGAGATGTTATACAATTTCACATCAAATTCTATAGTCATTACCGGGTTCTGCAGCTTTCGTAATTTCTTGCTGTAGATGTCAAAAACCTCTTATCTTTGTTATCAGGTCTTTTTTATCATCTCCGTAGATTTCCCCTCAAATCAGTTTCACTATAATCATCATCAAGTTTGTGTGCACTGTTTGGTTATATCTGGATGTAAATGGCCGTTCTGTTTCACTTTCTTGTTCCTCAATTCGGTCCAGTCCCATTTCTGGATTTTTTCTGAGAGCATAATTTTGTTGTATGTTTTCTTTTCCAAGGAGCTTTTTGGTTGCAATTTATGCAAAATCTTTTTTCAGTGACCGTAATTTAATTTACATTACTCAATCATATCTTTTCCCATGCAAACAACCCCTAAGTGCATGACTACCCTTGTATCGTTTTAATTTAGTAATGTAGGATGTCCGGATCTTGCTTTCACTTGCAAATATGCCAGCAGCATAGCATAAGAAAGAATCTCGCACCCCCCTCTCGGCACACACAAACACACACACACACACGCACGCACGCACGCACACACACACACACAAAGGTTTCTTCATGCATTTATCTCAAATAAAGAGACCGAATCCATAAGATTGACATACCTGGATGTGGTTTCCCATGAGTCTAACATTGTAAGGCATGTGAGAAAAGTTAGAATTAAGACCCTATTATGATAAAAGTGATAAAATTTAGCATGAAGCTGAGCCAGATATTCCACTGTAAAGAGTGTCATGGGATTGGCATAGATGGACTGTATTGAGGGTGGCACTTGAACTTGATGGAAGTCTGGAACGTGCGGTGAAAGAATTATATTTACCAAACCTTATTCACTAGATGTTATGATGCTTGTATTTTAGTGCCTTAGTGGTAAGCAATTAAGCATAAATCTCTGAATTGTGTCATATACTGTGGACATTTTCTCCAATGTTTATGCAATTGTTGTTGTTCCTTTTCTTTTTTTTTCTCCTGATATCATGGATAACCCCAGATGGCATAAAGTAAACTCCATGGAGGACAGGGCTAACAGCACCTTACCCAACCACCACCATTCCAGCCCTATGCTGGTTTGAACACAACCTCCACTTCTCAATTTGAGCATTGTAGCCAATTATGTCACAGGAAACCGGCAATTCAGCTCATATATTGCATCTTGAAAGTCAAATCATTGTACATAGGTACATAGACATTTAATGAGCATGTTTTTAGCCTGCGAACATGAAAAATATGTTCTGGTATTTTTGTCATTGTTACAGTTAAGAATCAACCTGTGCTTACATGAGGCATTGTCCGGCTTGGCCCATGGGACTCACGGTTTTGTCCTTTAAAAAGATGTCTCACTTAGGTAGGAAGGACCCAACCTTACAAACAGTAGTGCTCTTCACTACAACTAAGGTGGGACTAATATCTTATGTAAACTACACGTTAATTCTTGACTGCAATAGAATGGCCCTGTTTGTGGAAACTTCCTCAGTAACCATACACATAAACTTGCTTCACTAAGCAATTATAATACATAGTTACATACACAGGGAAACCAAGGTAGTCCCACCTCAGTTGTAGTGAAGAGTCTGTAACTTATAAGGTAGGGTCTCTCATTCCCATATGTGGCACTTTTCAATGACAAAGTTGTAAGGCCTACAGACCAAAGCAAGCAATACCGCACGAGTAATAAACCAACTCTTGACTATAATAGAATGGCAGTGCCTATGGGAACATGCTTGTTATCCATACATTCAAACTCCCTCCACTAGGGTCATGTTACATGGTTAGGGAAGTCAAGATAGTCTCACCTTTGTTGCAGTAAAGAAACCCTAGCACCATAAAGTAGAATCATTTCCATGTGAGGTGCATCTCCATGAACCAAACTGTGAGGCCTATGAACCAAAGTGGACAATACCCCACCATGTGAGCCATAAGCTAACTATTTATAACAATAGACTGGCATTGTTTGTGGGAGCCCTCTTGTCAACCTTACACACAGATGTCCTTCACTTGAGGGCTGGGATTATGTGGGAAGAGAAACAAAAATATCCCTAGTTCATTTGTAGTGGATAGAGGCTAGTGCTTGTAAAGTAGGGTCGATCCCTCCTTCATGGTGTGCCTTTTCCCAGGATAAAACCATGAGACCCATGGGTCAAAGTGGATGAACTTAAGTGCTAATGGCATAATCATAATCATAAAACTAGGACATATTGGTTTATGTACATACTCCCTTGGTTATGTTTAATTTTTTCTTTATAATCTTTGAACTCTCAAGACATTGCCTCAATGTTCACAAAGTGGCTTTCATTTGACGAACATATAAACCAATTGCAATAAGAAATTTTTATTTTTGTTTATTAAACTTGTCACTGATGAGAACTCTTTCAATCTAGTATTTACTATAATACCAGGTGTTAAAGTGTGAAAAGTTCACTTTACATACTAATTCCTTACTCTCAAGGCCTATTCTCTTTGGACCAAATCTTTAAAACAAATGTCTCTGAAGTTAAGCAGCTGGTTAACTTTAATGTTAAACGTAGGATTCTGCATCATCGCTATATGTCTTCTATCAAACTAATCTTGTACTACATGCAGATTGGCTGGCAGGCACAGGTGAACCTGGGGGTATCAGGTCTGTTACTGCGTTCTACCCAGAGGATACTTCTGACACTAATGGTACAATTACTTCACAGCTTGTCCACTTCACTAGTTGTCTATGAACTTAAGTTGCAGAATGGCCTTCTTTAGTCAGCATTGTGATCACGGGGGTTGGACCTGATTTTACCAGAATGGAATCTTTTGGGAATGTGGATGCTTTTGCAGAAAGACTGGTATCCTTGAACCTGTTGTGCTTCTCTAGTTCAATAGTGCTTTGGATTTCTTTGATTGTGTCAGGTGTATGTTTTATACAAACAGGTGAGTGGATTGGATAGAAGCTGGAAAAGTCCTCCTGGCCTGGCTGCAAAGCTTATAGATTCTAAAGCTAGGAATGGTGATTTTTCTTATTCTACATGGTGCACACATGAAATTCTTCTTTGTGTTGACATGGTCTAATCTTATCCATCTGTCAGGATTATATTATATAGAATATACTTTGCAAAATCCTGGTGAAAGACGGAGACATATAATATCAGCCATTGGAATGGCTTCCAATGGTTGGTACAATAGGCTGTATACTGTCACAGGGCAGGTAGTAAAACTACCCTCAGCTTTCACTAATTAGTCTCTACTTTCCAGACTGTTAGACAAAAATAAAATATACTGTGAAAGCTTTTCCTGTAAAGGATTCACTAATCTCTTGCAGTTTATTGAGGACAACACAAAGGAAAAGTACAAATCTCAGATTGAGAAGGTGAATTGATAAAGTAGTTTTTGTTGCTTGTGTCCTGAATTTTTTGTTTCCAGTGGAAGCTGCAATTTTCATTCGGTTTTGTTTCCTTCACTTGCAACATTAAAAATTGAACTCTAAATTTCCTTCTTTTATAGTTGTATTTTCACTTTCTTAAGACTTGACATGGTGGTTCTTGCAGTCTGTTTCATCATTCAGGTTGACCTAAGATAGCTTGAACATTCCAACTTAATTGCTGCAAATGCCAGAAACTGGAATGCCAGACTGCCTACTGAATTTTTGCACTTCTTTGCTGTAATAATATCTCATCTTCTGTTTTCACTGAAATCTTTGAAAGGATGGGTTTTCATCTGTTGTGTTCTACTATACACGGATGAATTTTCCCCCTTAATTTTGTAATTTTGTTGTGATGGCGGCTTCACTAGAGACTTTTGCTACATAAGAGCAGTTTGCGGTGAGACTCGTTTACTCTGAATTGCATTTGCTGGTCCCTGAAATGGTAGGCCCGAACATAGTTAGATGAAAGTATGTTCTTCTTTGACTTCAAGTTTGAATAAGGCAGTTAAAACTTCGGTTAAACAAATAAGAGATGATAGAAAATTCATAGTAAAATGTCTAGATTTTATCAAGGTCTAGAAGAAAAATCAAAAGATACAATTATTTCATAAATAATCATTAATCAAATTATAAGCTTAAAGAGGGAGCCTAGTGCCACAAGTCTGGGGAGGGTCAATTAAATCTTTATCTTCGCTTTTTATGTAGTGTTTATTTTTCATCTGAAACCTATAGCGTTTATGTCATAGAGAAACTTTATTATTGCCCCAAGGCTCTCCCTCTGTGTTATAAGCTTCTATTGATGAAAAAACAATATTTTTTCACCTTCCGTTTAAAAATTAAGCACAAGTTCATTTGTCCAACAAAAATAAAAATCTCTAGATATTGTGGACATCTATGATTGCATAATGTCATAAGTCATGAGATTTATGTGAATGTAATTAAATTTTTTATTCTATGGTACAGAAAATTAAGTGGGTATTAAATAAATGAGTATTTTCCTTTTTTTCAATTTAGTATGGCAAGTGTAAAACTATATCAGAAAATTCATGTGTACTTGTATAATATGGGTGTAAGGCGCCTACTTTAATACCTTTCTACTCTAAGTAAGATTTGATTAATTAAATTGGCCAATTTAGAGACCATGTAGGTATTTAAATTGACCAAATAGAGCGTTGATATCAAATAATGACATAAGTCATTGTGTGAAAAAATATATATGCTCTGTCTTTTGCACAAGCAATTGTTAAAAATAAAATTATAAAAGTATTGTTCATAAAATTGCATTTGCACATGTTAGTGGTGTGCAAAAGGTGACTTAGAATGGATAAATGATATGAACCATTATTGAAACAAGTCAATAGAAAGATTAATGAATATGTGATAGTTGTGAATTAACTTTAGCATAAATTATACGTGATTAAATGAATGATGAGATGACTAGGATGATTCTCATCTATGAATACGAGGGGTGTGTTTGGGATTCTTTTGTATTTGTTTACATGACTTTTTTAAGCATGAATATGGTAACGTGAACTATGAATGACTCTATGTTAGTGTTTTTGACATGGATGACTTGCAATACATGATAAAGATTAAAGGATATATGATTTGATTTAATATGATTCTTGTATTGCCTCCATGTGAGATGACTCAGTGAGATTCATAGATGGTTAGTTTAATCAACCTTGAATCGATGACATGAGATTTATGAACCTTGGTACACATTGATATGAACTATAATCTGATTGGTGCATCTTTCCTTAAAGAAAATTATATTTTTGTGTTTCACTCCGTAAAGATTTCGTGTGCCATTTGTAGACATGGGATTCTTGCAAAGTTCTCTTCTTGAGAGTCAACCCCTTCTTAGGTATAGGTTACTAGTGGATCAGAGGCTCAATGTTAGCTTGGTGGTCAGCAACATAATTATATAGTATAATTTGTATTTAAGATTTATTTAGATATATACTTTGAGGTATGTGACTATGTAATCCATTATTAATAGTAATTCTTTGTGAATATTACAAAGGGATTGTAATTGAGTGGAATTGTGTACAAACAACTCAGATATTTATTCTTTTTGAATGATATCTACTTGTTAATTTCTTTAATACTAGATTAAGAATCAGTAACACGCCGAGACAAGGGAACCAATCCGGAGCGATTCGGTGTCTCTTGGATTGGAGCATTTCAGTGTTTGATGCGTAACTAGCATGTTTGTTCACTTGACTCTATAAGTCATATATTTGACATGTTTGGCTCTTAATTAGTTGACTTGTAGACTATGTATGTGTAGTTGCTAACTATGTAAATTATCTATTTGACATGTGTACAATTGTATGTCTTGTTTGGCATGTTTGATCATTTAATTAATTTATCTAATGTGTTGCATAACTTAAGCCGTGTTTGAGCAGCTTTCATTTGAAAGTGCTTTTGCACTTTCATTTACCTATTTTTTATAGAAGCTATTAGATCTTATAAGTCATATATGTAGTATTTTACTTGTGTTTTGACTTCCAACAAAAAACTAAAAGGTGAAACTTTTAAGAATAGAGGAAAAGTGAGGTTGTTATGAAAGCTTTGACTTTTATAGCAAATCAAAATTAGTTATAACCTTTTTCCCTCAACTCATTATATGTGCGAACTAGAAGTCAAAAGTGGCTTTCAAATAAAGTAATTACCAAACATGCCCTTAGCCTGTTTGAACTACTATGCATATATAACATGTTTGACAAATTACATGAAATATCCAACTCTTACTATCCTATTGTCCTATTTGACCAATGATCTTAGCCTATTTGCGTAATTTATCTTTCATCGACCTTTCTAACCATATATACTATCTTGTTTTGATAATCCGAAACATGGTGCAAAGGTGGGAGGATCAGGTAGGACACTGACTAACCCATATTTGAATCCCATTGGGCCACCCCCAGGATGACTTTATCTGATACAATCTTGGTCTGAATTTTGGACTTCAAACTAAAATAAAACCAACAGAGAGATTAAAACATAGTAGACTAATCCTTCCTCATCTTAGTAGATATAAGGATCAAATAAAATCCACAAAGATCATTGACATGATATTCGAGGAGCTCCCTTCACTTCAAAGTCTCCTATAAGGCTTTAGATGGTGGAGTTACTTAAGAAGGCTAATAAAAGGTCAAGAACAAATGCTTATCTAAAGCATGTTGTCACTTCATATTGACCTTCTGGAGGGAGCATCACATTCAAAAGGTAGCCTCATGTAACGAGGACCTGCTAGCATCAAAGAAGCTCAACCCTGAGCCCTAATGAAATAAGATAAATACTTTAGACTCAATGAAAGATGAACTAAATCAAAAAATTGGACACAAAAACCCTTAATCAATGGGACTAAAACATCTTCAAAGCACACTTAGGGGGATACTTGGCTCGAGGAATCCTAAAAGACCTACCCCTCGTGGAGCCATGTACTTAGAAGATGAAGGCCTTCTCCTAGGAGCAACACAAAAAGGGAAAATAAACATGACAGTTTGATAAGTGTAAACCTAGGGATGACTATTATAAAAAGGAGAATATGAGAGAGTATTAGGCATCTGGAAGGGAATCCATGAAGAGGAGGCCTCCATCTCTGACATCCCTAAGACTATCAAACCATTACTTAGCAGGAAGGGAACATCAAACGAAAAGCATGGCATAATAGCATGAAACAGAGTATCAAATCTTTCATTAAAGTAGCTAAGAATACCATAGATATTACAAGATGACTCAACAAAGAGTGAGAGTTTCATTAAAACATCAGACAGATGAAAAGAGCTTAGAAGAATAATATCAAAAATAAGTCTACTCCTCTTATCACCTAACCTTTTCCTATGAAGAATAATATACCTTAGATCTTAAACCCACTAATTTAGTCCATTGATAGTTAATTATGATGTGTTATGATATGTTAAGGCTATTTATAGTTAATTATTTAATATAGTAATAGATTAAATGTGAGAAAGCATTAGTTAGTCAAACTAGGCCCAATAAACTCATTATGCTTCAAGAGCTCAATGAGATTGTGGACTTTGCCAATTTTCTGGGTTTAGAATACCCAGGACAGCAACTCAGTAAAGTGAGCGTAACTTATAGCTCCTAAGTCCAAAAATCACGTGGTTGATGCCCTTGGAAAGAGGGTAAAATGTTCTACAACTTTAAGGAAGAAAGTTTTTCTTAATTCTGATGTTTAAGAAGTCAAACTAGGCAAAGGAATGGCATGGTCATTACCATGGACCTCTACCACAGGAGTCCCTATCATTAGAACAGTCTTGGATTCTGTCATGTGCTCTAAAAATCATCCCTACACACGGTAGTAGAGTATGGCATCATAAAATTAGATAGGACGTGAGAAATATGTGTACAAAGTAATAAAACTACGTGTGAAGTAATAAAACTGTGTGGGAGGAGATAAAACTACGTAGGAAGTGGTAAAATTATGTAGAATGTGATAAAAATGTCTATCGAGTGTAAAATTGTGTGAACTGTTGAAACAATTAACAAAGAGATAAAAATGTGCAACGAGTGACAAAATTGTCTCTCAGTTGATAAGAACTTTTTAGGAAATGGTAAAAAAATGCACTGAAATTCATTTAATTACTTACCAACAGTGCCATAGAGCATCCGTAGAAAACCGCCTCTCTTTGGGTCTTTCCTTCGACCCTCTTCTTGCCGGGGATTTCATAACCATACTTCACTGCCCACACATTGGTAGTAACATCTCCTTGGAAATTGTGGAGAGTCATCTCCCGCACGGCTTTTGTCCAACCATACGACTTTAGTGCGTCCAAATCATCAACATACGACAAGAGTTGCTTTAGACGTTCACCCTTAGACATTGGGAAAAGGAATGTGCAAAACATAAACACAATCCAAAGTCTGATAGTGTCCTGGATGTTTGTAGTTTCTGAGGACACAACCAATTCCTGAATCAATTCCACTACCACCTTTATTCACAGTTTAATTCTCTTCCCAAACTTTTTTATTCAAATGGGATTGTTTCACCCGTGTCCCAGGGACGTAGTCAATTCCATTCGTTGTTTCACGTTGTCCCCTCCATCTCCATCAAAAGTTCAAATTCCTGACCAAAGAAGGGATCGAAGAAGCCCATGGGAACCAGAGTGTCGCTTGGCAGACATACTTACCGGCCACCAATGTCCAATTGAAGAAGCCTGTCATAGCGGCATAAGCCAAATGAATGGGGGAACTGCAAACACTCCCTTTTTGCTCTTTTCTTATTTAAATAAAGAGGGAAGAAAGTTTTTAGTTAAAAATTGTTCTTAGAAGACTCTTAAATATAGTTGCTCTCAATAAAGTTTTTTTGTTTTTCACTATGTTGTGTATAGTGATAATACTCTGAATAGGATAGGTTACTACGCAGAGAAGGGGCTCCACATCCGAAGATGAGATAAAACTTGGTAACTTGGTCGGTCTACTATTTTTGTTGAGCCTCGTCTTACAGAGAAGGAGCTCCTCATCTAAAAATGAGATAAAACATGATCGATCTACTACCTCTTTCAAAAATCGTCTTGCAGAGAAGGGGCTCCCCACCTGAAGATGGGATAAAACTCGATCGGTCTACTACCTCTTTCAAAAATCGTCTTGCAGAGAAGGGGCTCCCCACCTGAAGATGGGATAAAACTCGATCGGTCTACTACCTCTTTCAAAAATCGTCTTGCAGAGAAGGGGCTCCCTACCTGAAGATGAGATAAAACTCGATCGGTCTACTACATCTACCGAGCCTCATCTAGTAGAGAAGGGGTTCCCCACCTGAAGATGGGATAAGACTCGATCAATCTACTACCTCTGCTGAGCCTTGTCTTGTAGAAAATGGGCTCTCCATCTAAAGATGAGATAAAGCTCGATCAGTCTGCTACCTCTACTGAGCCTCGTCTCACAAAGAAAGAGCTCACCATTTGAAGATGAGATAAAACTCAATCGGTCTACCACTTCTGTCGAATCTCGTCTCGCAGAGAAAGGGCTCCCCACCCGAAGATGAGATAAAACTCAGTCGGTCTACTACCTCTGCCTTATCTCGCAGAGAAGGAATTTGGCAGCTCAACTCACCCTCAGATGCACCTAGCCATATAACCAAACCTAGCAGACGTCAAGACTAAGTTGTTATGTACAAATTAGACTGTCTCGTTTGGGGGAAGAGGGGGATATGCAAAGAAAATCACACAAAAAAAAATTATATAATGAAGTACTCAATTTAAAACATAAGTGACACAATACATTCAATAAAAAGTTTCTCTCTATTACAAAAAGAAAAGAAAAGGGAAAAAATTCTCATAAAAAATACATTAAAGAACTCGAGATGTTCCGTCGGTAGGACAGTCCCTTGGGAAAGATGGGCCCATCCTTGAAGACGATAGAACCTCAGGTGGAAGAAAGCACGGTTGAGCATCAACAAAGCCGGCAAGGTATCTGTCGTCCCAGCCAATGTCGTATATCAACTTATCGACCTCAGCAGCATGAGCTACCAAGGCTTACAGATAGTCTTTAGAAGCTCAGATGGTGACCACCCCTTCTTGACTAATCATCTCCCGATCGGCCATCCTCTCTTTGCGGATGGACTTTAGTTCCCTCTCTGCAATTGTGGCCCGTTCCTCAGACACTCTCAGTTCCTACATAAGCCTCTCTACCTCCGCTGCGTTTGACCAACGCCCTTCTCTCAGCTCGCAGAGTTGTGTGAACATGGACGAGGCTATTCTAGACTGTGAATGCCAATGATTCGAGAGGGCCGTGGCACAGAGACATGCTCGCATCACAGTAGAGGTTGCATTCTCAAGAAAATCGATGGCAATCATGGCCTACAATGCTCAATCGTCGGAAGGAAGATAGAGTTGTATGGGGATCTCAAGGTCCACGGAGTTGCTGGCAGCCGAGGCGTCATCGCAAACTCCCTAAAGGGTCACCTTCAGTCTTTCCCCATCAGAGCTAACCACATCCGCCTCAGCAAATGTGGGATGTCCAACAGCCTCCAATGCCTCGTCGAGGCAAAGGATCAACTGAGGATCCCTTGAAGAAGCCTCGGCCGCCAACTGCTTGCCATGGGCAATTACCCGAAGGTGTCAGGCCTAGATGTCTTTCTCCAGGTCGGATTAAAGAATGCCCCTGATGGCCTGGACTTCTAGGGGCTTGAATGGCGGAGGGGCGACCTCTAAAGCCAACCGAACATTGGCCCTCTCGAGGGACGCCTCCCCCACTCCTCTATTCGGCGGCAATTCCCGCTCCGCTGTGGCCGTTACTAGTACGTCCCCTATAGCGTCTGCCTCTACCCCTCCCTGGTGGTTTGGTCTAGGGGAGTCGGATGTTCAGACGCCCTCCGGGTCGGCGAAGCCAATGTTCGGCAACCTTTCGTGCATCGAAGAAGCCTCTAGAGAGGACGCCACTATTACCACCCCTTCGAGAGGGAGAGTGAAAAGAGGACGATGCACCTCTCGATGATGTCATTTTGCGGGGAAGCATCCTTTGCCCGGCCCGCTCCTGCTATGCTTTAGGGGAGGCGGGGTCCTTGATGAGGTTGTCCCTAATGGAGCCCGTGGCGCCCCCCACGCGGTTGCCGCTGCTGGTTTCATTGCCTCCACCCCCTTCCCCGTGACATCCTACCTAGTGCTGTTGGACTGGGAGACATAGGGCCCGCTTGTCGAGTCGAAGCAGACCCTTGACACCCGAGCTCCCATTGAGAGGAGACTCAGGGGCGCTGATGCCTCTTACTCTGCTCCGCTAACCTCCATCGGCTCAGCCAGAGGTCGCGGCCCCTTCTTTAGCCGGTGCCATCAGAGAGGGACAACTTCCTCTTCTTTATCTTCCTCTTCCTCACCGGCTCCTATTACACATCCCCCTGTTCTCTCCTCCCTGTTGCCACTGCTGCCAGTTGAGGACATCTCCTCGTCCTCATCCTCCCCTTCAGCTCCACCGCTTGCGATCGAGGATGCTGCCAATCCTTCCTCCTCTTCTCGTCCGCTTACGTTCCTCTCTTTTCCCTTGGTCCCTTCAGCCGGCCTGGAGGGGGGCATTGTGAAAGTCGTGGCCACAGCTACTGAGGGATGAATTTTTCACTTAAACCACCAGCTTTGCCCCAGTTTTGAGTCCTTGCGAATAACCACCTCGTAGCCAGGGTGAGGTTCTGGTGGTCCCGACCGAGAACTGCCTGTGATAGCTTTCTTCTTCCCCCTCCTCAAGACGTCCAGGAGGATGAACTCCTGGACGCCCGAGCTGAGGGAGGCGACAGTGATGGGAAGCATCCACTGAAGCTCCGGATCGAGGATCGCCCTAGAGGAACGCCAGTCGCGATAGGTCCTATAACTCCTAGGCAACTAGGATGGGTTGCCACTGCTAATTGGGTCATGCCTGGAAGTTCATGAACACCCATTCAAATCTTTAGTGACCCATATGGGCTCATATAGATTTAGGAACATTTTTCCGTCGGCGAGGGGTGCCCCTTGTCCTGAGCCAACATGGCCAACGTAAACATCAACCTCCATGTGTTCGACATCAGTTGGGCGTGGGGGGGACCTAGAGCCGCTCTAACAGCTGGACAGCAAAGGTGGAAAGTAGAAGATGGAACCCCACCTCAAACATAGCCTCATAGACTATGAAGGAACACCTCTTGACGGAGAGATATCCACTCCTCTGGATCAACAGTGCGAAGGTATATTCAACAGGTATCTAGTAGGTGTCTCGTATCTTTACTAGAAGCTCTCTTGAAGCACAGGAAAGTCCCAACACCTGGCGGGCTTCTTCTACCTGAGTCCCTTACCTTCCATCCCTCGGAGCATGGTGGGCCATGACGGCAAAGGCAAATCGATGGTCACAAGAAATTGCTAGAGATTTCTATCCGAACCGACAGAGGGAGATCCTATAAGGGAGAAGGCAGGTTGCAAAAGGTGATCCTTAACACGAAGGTCCCCTCTCTTGGGCCCTTGCCTCGCCTCTTATAGCCTATGGCGTCAAGGTAACGACGACATAACGACTCCTAAATAATACGCCTCCTGGGCGATGAAGCGACAGGCTATGAAGGGGGACATGATTATCCGGAGCCATGCGCGAAGTCCGATCGGACGCGACGTACAGGATCCCAGGTCGCCGACTAAACACACCGGTGAGAAGAAGGATGGACTGGTGCTTCTCGTAGCGGGAATGCGGCCCATCATTTCGAAGTGCATCGAGCCGTGCAACCATGTTCGGTCAATTTTTGGTCGCTGACATCATCAGCCCTCATGCTTTTCTGTCAGACGCAATATATCGGATAGGCCAACCGACTGGCAGGATAGTCACATTGTTTGTCGCAGTATGAACTTCACTCTTTACCACATCATCACATCAATGAGTGGGGGGCAAGTGATAGGTGGCAATTCGGCACATCCCAAATACCAACAGATCGGCCTACTTGGTGGAGCCCCTAGGCCCATATTTGTTTCCCCCATAGGAGGAAACCCGAAAGCTATCGACTGGTGCGACCTTGTACCAGCCCAACTAGGATCCGTCTCTTAGGGCTGGCAATGAGCCGAGCCGCCCGCGAGCTGCCCGAGCTCGGCTCGAGTTGAGCTTGGCTCGATTCGGCTCATTTATCTTAATGAGTCGAGCTCGAGTTTGAGACATGGCTCGTTTCCTAAAACGAGCCGAGCCCGAGTGTAGCTCAGCTCGGCTCAATTGACTCACAAGCTAACTATATTAAAATAAATAAATAAATATAATATTTTATTCTACATCTATACCACTCATCACCACCCACAAGACTAAAGCCCATCTGTTTCCATTCCCCAGGTGCACGTAGGCAGGCTGTCCGTTTTCAAAAGACATGCTCATTTGAAACAATAAAAGGTGGGACATGTTTTTAAACTAACTGATGTAAGACTTTTCCTAATGCACCCAACGTAGCGCATGTCGGCAGGCTGGCGGGTAGGTTGGTGCTCACTGCTCAGGGACTTTAATGTGGTATCGGAAACCTCATTCTTCCCCTACTCAGGTTTCTCTATAAAAGAACGGCCAAGCATCCTCTTGTTTTATAGTTTTGGGCTCATCGCATTGAAGCGTATGGGTCCAACTAAATTTAAATGGACTACTCGGTGTTAACTGGTTTGGCCCATTAAATGTATTTGATAACAAACTAAATGCTTTTTGGGCCAAGTAAGTTAAGTAGGCCTACTCAGATGAATTGGGCTCGAGGACGCGGCTCGAACTCGACTTAATTATTTTGCTCGAGCCCAAGCTCGAGCTGGGCCATGAGCTCGAAGGCTCGGCTCGGTTCAATGCCACCCCTACTATCTCCCCTATGGAGTCCTAAGTCGGTCATGCTGTACATAAGAATAATTCTTCTCGTATCTGAACTTCTCTCAAGATGATCCTCCTTTCCTGATAAGGACAGGACTTACTGAATTCTTCAGAGTTTACTGTCCCCGACCGGACTAGGAACCGTCCCTCGGAAGGGCTTCAAACCCAACTACTATATAAGATCCCGTACCCCTACGGGCACATGTATACTTTTCTAGCATCCAAGCTTCTGCAGTTTTCCTCCAACATCTCAATCTTTTGACTTTAGGCATCAGAGAGGACTCCTCCGGACCACCGCTAGGGGCCTTCTAGTGGTGTTTTATTTTGCAAGGACTACCTAGGGATGTCCCTCTGATTGAAGATTGAAGGTCTTAATCGTGCTGGATGAGATTTTGATCCATCATGTCTTTTTTCCTCTTCTTTTCTTCTCCAACGGTTGTTTCGAAAGAATTCCTATTATGCATGTACTTGCTGAGTCCTATGCTCATCTGCACTGAGAGGATCTGGATTCAAAGAAAATGCATATGTAAGTAACATCATATATATCATTAACATGGGATGCAATTATGCCGTACGTCCTTGTGGACGGACTGTCTACTTTTGATATTATTACGATACCTTTTATTTAACTTATTATTTTCCAGGTTGATGCAAATCCCTACATCATGCTAGAAGCTATTCGTATCTAGTTCCCTTACCTTTACTTTCTTGTTTTCAACTGTTTGTGGACAAATGGCATCCGTCACCAGGAGAAAGCGTGAGAAGAATTCTATCGAATGCCCTCAGCAACGAGTGTGAGCAGCCTCCATAGCCTTTAGCTCTCCATTTTTACAAGAGAATACTTTCAGACTTCGATGGTTACAAGGCTACCTCTCATTAGTTTTCTCCCCGTTCAACTGCGCATAAGCTGGCGGGGATAGAAATTTGGCCTTGAATGTTCTCTTCAGGAGCCTAGGATATTTGTTCCTGAATGTGAGACAATTTCATTTCACATATAGGAAAACAATTACAAGCTCTGTGCATGTGGATACAGGATGACAAGGATGCATGGCCTGGTTACGTGCTAGCTGTTCGTTAGAATAGTCCCACACATTTCTTAGATAATATGAGATTATTTTAACAAGGACAAGTTCATCACCATCTCTCACACTCGCTTCATGCATATATACAGGTGATGATCAACTGTCCCTTCAACATTATAAGTTCAAGTTCAATTCACCACCATTTAGTACATCATGGACAGTTGAAGCCGAAGTCTTGTTAAATCTTTTCGTGTGCGCTAAGATTTCAGTACGTGATTAACAGTTTATGATCAATTAAAAAAGATTTAGGCAACTAATTAATCTCTTGGTCATTCTTTAGCATCTTTTAGTTTAGCATGGATAAAGAGTATAAGAAACAAGCTGGGCTTCGCTTACAGAATATTATTTTCTCCTTGATCAATGCATGTTCACATACTCATGTTCTTCCCCTAGAAATACTGTAAAGTGGGTCAATAATTAAGGAAGAACATAAGAAAAAAGTACTTAGGGGCGACGGCCTACGTAGCAAATACATTAAATTACATTACATCCAACAGAAGTCTATGGCTCAAAACGTCCGATATATTGCTGCCAAGAATTTTCATAAGGTCCTCCTCAACTGGCAGCCGTTCTTTCTCCAAGCAGCATGTGATTCCATTTTCCGTAAAATTGTTCTAGGACCTAACAGGACGTAAAAGGTCAGTAACCTTTGAAGATGCTATTCCCACTGAACAAGCTGTTCTTGGATTCCAAGGTTCATCAGCACCTGCGCCTGTCACTTGTATAAAGCAAGTAGTATTGCGTCCGTCCAAAGCCAATCCATAGAAGTCTCTTTGACAACAGAAAGATCAGATATGAACTCGTTTAACTAGCTTCATATATACTTCCGCACATCTTATTCTCTCGGCGAAGAGCCACTCACAGAGTCAGGTTACCTTCTTCCAAGCTGCTATTATCTTTAGACAATATCTTTCTCGTCTTTCTTAATTTACAAGCTCTTTGATATGTTTGAGCTTGTTTCTGTTTAACTGTCAACTTTCTATGCTCAATCCCTTGTTAGCAGCAGGTAGCTAGGCCAGCTAAAGCAGAGATTCATAGACCCTTCAGCATCGATCATGGTAGCCTATTAACTGCATTATTCTTAAGAGTACTCTCTGTTGGGATGGGCATTCTCATCTCACGTCCTTGGAGTTTCTGCAGAGCACTTTCCAAAACGGTGAGATTTTACTCATGGCTGGTCCGAGAGGGGAGCTCCAAGGGAGGTGCGAAGAATGGGATGAAGCTTTCTACGGCAAATTGAAGAAGATACTGATCATGCATGGGGATGCCATAAACTCCATTCAGATGTGCTACGAACGCCCCAACGCTCCTCTTGTCTACTCTCACAGAAGAGGAAGCGACGGGGATATCTTTGACAGTGTACTCCCTCTAAGAGCTTATCCTTCTGTTTTTTTTTTAATTTCTTTCATGTGTTGGGGATAACTTTATGGGCCGTACGTAGAACTAAAGCAAAGCTAGGATCACTTCTGTGCAGCGACTACAGGGGTGTGTCTGATTTTTCCATTCCCTCCACCCAACCACACCTTTCCTGTTCATCCCGCAGCAGGTAGAAATCACTTCAGTGTGGCGACCCTATTGTGTCTCTCGTTCATGATAAGACCCCGATCATGTAAGTCTTAAAAAAGTGTCTTCTACTCACCACATGTAAAAGAGTAATATTTGCTACACCCATGGCTTGTGGTGCAGCACCTATTGTACCGTGTGCAAGTAACTATTTGATTAGGGTAGATGGTGCATATATATATATATATATATATAGAGAGAGAGAGAGAGAGAGAATAAGTCTAAGAGTAAAAATAAAAGACATAATAAATTTGGTGCTGCTGTAGCGGTAATGCAGCCATTTGATCTAGCCGATATCCCAATTCTGCAAGGGATAACGGCCTACGGTCTCTCTTTCAATGTGAAGAGATCCTCTCAGTACGTGTTTGGACCGGAGTCCAGTAATATTGAGAGGGGGAGGATTCAAATATTTGTTAACTTTTCAGATCATATGAGAAGTTTTTTACAATGTTTGACATCTCTCTTCCTCTTAGTAGTGCTGAATTTTAATCTAAACGTGTACTAAGAAAATCTCCTACTAACGTGGCACCGCATAATTCGGACTAATTCGGACTGCATGAAGTGCAGCCTTCGATTTACAACCAACTTCGTGTCGGATGCCTTTCATGACAGTAGTTTCTTCTTTCTTTCATCTACTTCTGGCAGATAATGTTGGAGCCCTGGGAGACCCTGACACAGATTAGCGGGCACTACGGAGCAGTGGACGACAGTGGCAAAATCATGGTGAGGTCGCTCAGGTTCGTGACCAACAGAGCAACGTATGGACCATTCGGACGAGAGGAAGGGACCCCATTCTGCTTCAGCTTCCAGCCTGGTTTCATCTTTGGGGGGTTCCATGGGCGTTCCGGCGATGGCTACCTTCGAGCTATCGGAGTGTACGTTGCCACCGGGGCTTGGTACCATTTCGCGCCTGAGCCAGACAGGATTCAGACGTCAGCAACACTCCGTTCAGCCGACAAAGGGGAGAAGAGTAGGGCTTGTAGCATGTTCTATTGATAACATGCACGACCTAATCTTGGAGAAGGACGTACGACTTCATGTGTAAATATATACTTACTTCCTATAGGAGTAGTAAGTATATATATTATCTTATGTTAAAGGAGCATTTTGTTCTCACTGAGAAAACGGTTTTGTGATTCTCACATTTTGCATTCACATTTGACACCAGATACATGTCATAAATTTTAAAATTTGTTTTTGCCATTCAAATTTGCATTTGCCATTTACTCACCTTAAAATTTGTGTCATGTGTTTGATGTCAAATGTGAGAGTCATAAAACCGTTTTCCTTCTTACTATTACCTTCTCTCTTTTCCAGACGATCTCACCATTTTCTAGCTAGCATTTGCACTCACTACTACATGTGCATCTCCCATCATGACATGGCTTTTGAAAAGAAAAAAAAAGCAATGACGCGGTGATCACAATAGTCGTTGCAACTGGTTGGCAGTAGAAAAGCCAACACTATAATGGGGACGGAAAAATGACAAAATAAAGTGAGAATGTAACGGGACTAAAATGAATGCACAGAGTGGAATGAAGTGATGAACGGGAGCTAAAGTTACAACGCACTTGGCCGAGGCCGACTGATCGAAGAGGCCGAGGGACAGAGTCCCCACTTGAGTCGAGGAACGACGAGTGCTGAGACCGATTGGACAAGGAGGTCGAGTGGCTGAGGCCGAGTAGCCGAGAAGTCGAGGCCGATTGCTCGAAGAGGCCGAGAGGTCGAGTCTCTACTTGAGTCGATGGACGAGTAGTACTGAGGCTGATTGGACGAGGAGGCCGAGTGGCAGAGGCCGAATAGGTCGAGAGCTCGAGGCCAACTGCTCAATGAGGTCGAGAGGCCATGTGACTTAGGCCGAGGACGAGGAGGCTGAATGGCTGAGGCCGAGTTAGCCGAGAGCTTGAAGCCGACTGCTCGATGAAGCCGAGGGGCCGAGTCTCCACTTGAGTCGATAAACGAGTACTAAGGCCGACTGGACAAGGAGGCCGAGTAGGCCGAGTAGGCTGAGGACGAGTAGACCGACCTGCACACTAAGCGGCAACGGGGCCCCGGATTTTGTGCTAGGGGAGACCCCTCCGACACTCAAGTCATAACCATGACATCTGCAAAATGTGAGTAGAGAGTGGAGATCGAGCCCCTTTTTTTTCTTTTTCTCTTTTTTTTTTTTGCCTTTGGGTCTCTTTTATAGGAGGGAGTAGGTTAGCACTTTATGTTACAGTCGATGTAGGACTATTTTGCTTGCATCTTGTAGAAGAGACACATGCCTTTAGAAGAGAACAAAAATTACCCTCATTAGGCCTCAAAAGTTTTTTTTAATTTACGTTAACACTGCTATCTATTAAGTTCTTTGGCTTCATCATTATCCATTTATTGTTGGGGGATTTTTAATGATTTTTAGATATTTAAGTGATTAATGTACTTTATCAGATTTATTTAAGTGATTGTGTATGTTCATTCGACATGATCCTGCTATCCATAAAGCATTAATTACATTCTCCCATAAAGGAAACCTTTGATTAATCGTCGAAAAAAATTAGTATAACACCCTGCAAGCGTAAAATAGAGTAATGATAGTAATATGCAGTATTAAATTCATGAAAATATCATGCTTTGATGGATTTGATAATGCAATAATGCGACTTATGATTATGGCCTTATGAGTCAATTTAAAACATGGCAGGTTTTGACATAGGATCTTGTTTTTGATCAATTAAAAAAGATTTAAGCAACTAATTAATCTCTTGGTCATTCTTTAGCATCTTTTAGTTTAGCATGGATCACCTAATATTCATCATAAAAGTCTATTTATGTTATTGAACACTCAATTGTCTTCGACAGTATTTCACTGTATCTGATCCTTAACTGTTTAGAATGCCTTGAATAGAAATCTGTAAACTAAGATCAAAACACATAAATCTACCGACAAGGTGTCTTTAGTGTCTTAGGTCCGAAGATCATCTATACAACTGCGACAATTTAATCAAACTAATTAACAGTTAGGTACATTATCTAGTGAGTACGTCAGATCTGTTCAGTTAACTCATTCTCTAGTGAACATTTACAGATTTACCTTAGTGTCCCCACACAAGTGACTATGAGATCAGTCACTCTCATCATATGAGCAAGAGTAATATGTACTAGTCTAATTAGATATCTGATGTCATTCTCAAACATCTTTCGACTAAGAACAATTAAGAATATGTATGTATAAGTGATCAATCTCATTAATATGATCTAATCTGAATCCGATCACTATTGCACATATTCATGGATTTCATTATGAAACAATAATAAAATGAATTACACATAATGAAAAATATCATTTTATTAATAAATGAACGAGATTATACACAGTCGGATTGGCTTGTAGGCCACCTAAGACTAACACTCAACATCTTGATTTCTATGTCTTTACACAGTCTCCTAACAAAGGTAAACTTGTACACTTTAGTATGGGGCTTCCACATATGGTGCCAATATTAAAGGAAGGAACTATGATCTCTCTTCAACAAGATATTATTCATTTTGACCTATGAGCATCGGAATTTTATCCTTTGAAAAAAGGACACTTATCAGAAAGAAGGTGGGAGGCCTTATCTATAAACACAATGTTACCTTTCTCAACATCCAATATTACATTAAAGTTCTCTCATTTCTATGCCTCCACGCTTTTAATTTAATTTTACAGTATTTTGATGGTGGGGTCTAACTGAAACTTTTTTGAGAATTCTAAGGGTATCCATATAACAATAAGTAGAAGTTAGGGTTATACATACAATTATAGTAGCTTACAAAAATATATATACATAAATATTCTCATTTTTTAATCAATTAAATCCGATTTGAAATTGTCCAATGGGTGCAAGGGAGGCTATTTGTACCGACTCAAGAGGCAAGGTAGGGGAGGGGGGGTTGCACCTTCGTCTCCCTCCCAGTTTTATCACAATATAAGCAAATTATTATCATCAAACTATATAACATGATCACTCAATTAAGGAGAGGATCTTATTCCATCAGGCCCTTGCCCTAATGTCTCAATATTTAACTTTTCATCCGCAGCTA
The DNA here is from genome assembly GCA_030544215.1 of Zantedeschia hybrid cultivar. Lineage (NCBI taxonomy): Eukaryota > Viridiplantae > Streptophyta > Magnoliopsida > Alismatales > Araceae > Zantedeschia > Zantedeschia hybrid cultivar. Next base: position 31,283,742 of record JARZZO010000013.1, read on the forward strand.
TGTTACAAGTTAATTAGCATTTGTATTAGTCTCATTATTATAATCTCATTGTGATTTAATATTTTCCTCATAATTACATAGACTTCATTATTCTCAGTTAACTAATTGTCAATCGTTATAGTGAATTAATTGACATGTATTTCTGAACCAGAATGTCCATAGATGTCTCCTGATTAACTTTGAGAACACCTATATCCAACATCTATAACTTTCTAGAGTTAGTTATAATCACTTCCATCTAACATTTTTAAGACGTGTTTGGTGCAACTTCTAATCGGAAGCACTTGTAGATATTTTTCTAATTATTTTAATAGAAAAATAGTAGGTGTTGAAATGCACTCATAACATTTTAGTTATTCTTTAACTTCCAACTAAAAACTCCAAATTGGAGCTTTCTAAATTGGAGAAAAGATGGAATTGTTAAGAGAAGTTTGACTATTATAATTGCTTAAAATTAATTATAATCACTTCTATCTATTTTTTTATTTGTAAGAAAAAAATAACTTTCAATTACAAACTTCCCCAAACACACCCTTAATATATTAAAAGAGGAGTCAAAAAAAGTTTCCAATTACAAGTTATGCCAAAAACCTCCCTATACAAGTTCTTCCCTTAGAAGTAACTTTACGTCAATAGATAAAAGGAATAATAAAGAAAAGCAAAAAGCCTTGGGCGGCGCTGTATATGGGAATATATTACATTGCATCCAAAGCCTATGGCTGAAAAGTCAGATGTTTGCAGAATCTTCCCCTATCTTTAGTTCCTCAACCACAGGCAACCATTCTTTACACAAAAACTAGTACCATCTGATTTAGCTTTCCTTAAAGTTGATTTAGGACGCAGCTAGAAGGAAGGCAGCATAGTCCTACCCGCTCAGGCCAAGAAAGTGGATGTGAATTATAACCTTTGAAGATGCTTATCCAACTGAACGATCTGTTCATGGATTCCCTTAGTTTCTGATCAGCATCTACCGTCACCCGTATAAAATAGATTGCCACCATTCAAACCCAATCCATGTAAGGTTCTTGGATGCCTACAACATGAAAATCATATGTCAGCTTGTCTAGACCAACCTCATAGAATTTTCCATCTTAATTTCTCTCGGCGAAGAACCACACACAGACGAAGGCAGGTCACCTCCTTCCTCCTCAGCATTACAAGATCCTTTCATCTTTCTACTTCTTTTTGATCTGCGAAAATTTCCAAATTTTAGTCTGTATTTGATTTACTGTGAAAACTTTCCATGGTTAGGACCCTTGTTACTTAGCAGCAGGTAGTCTCTTGTAACCAAGTGCGGGCAGCGAAAGCTGGTCACTCTATAGGCCCATCAGCAACATGGTATAACTTACAACTCCCATCGACGTACGTACGTCCTTCTGTACTCTCTGTTGGGATGCCATTCTCTTCTCAACTTCCGCCTTCTGCAGAGCACTTTCCAGAACGGACAAATTCTAATCATGGTTGGACCGCGGGGTGAGCTCCCCGGGAGATGCGAAGAATGGGACGAAGTCTGCTACGGAAAACTGAAGAAGATAGTGATCACGCATGGGAAGGCCATAAACTCCATTCAGATGGGCTACGAGCGACACAACACTCCTCTCGTCTACTCTAATAGACGAGGTGGCGATGGAGATTATTTTGACACTGTAATCCATCTGCTAACTCATCCTTCTTTCGTGTTTCATGTGTCGGTACCTCCAAGGAAAGAATGATATATAACCCCGGAAGGAAACAGAAGAAATGAGACTCTCTGGACCTCATTTCTCAGACACACTAAAATCAAATTTAGCCTTTTCACTTCATTTGATAAAGTAATTGATTCACTTGGACAGGTACTAGAATATAGAGGATATATATATCTCCAAAGGATTTCGTCTTGAAATAGAAGATCATCACTAGGAATTAGACCTGTTAACTTGCAGATTCTTCTAATTGTTTCCTCTATTGACATCCATATAGAAAGTTACAAAGTTCACTCCTTGTGTAAAATGGAGGGACGCATCCAAAGCACAAAATCTCAGAGCTACACCTGCCCACATACCAAGAACAGAAGTCATGTATGAGTTGCGGCTTTACTATATATGCATTAACACAAGATGTATTCTATCCAGAACACTACAAGTGTACATCCATATATATAACACACAGCTTAATCCAGTTAGTAGTTGTACTGAGAGGATCTTTAAAGGATCGCAACACAGACAAATGCCCCATGTCTAGATACGTGAAACTTTACATCACATTCTTCTTTTGAGACCATGCATGCATGCATGCAGTCGCGCGTTCTGTCTTCTAACTATATATGTTATATATTTGGCAGATTACGTTCGAGCCCTGGGAATCCTTGACCGTGATAAGTGGGCACTACGGAGCAGTGGATGGCAGTGGCAAAACCACGGTGCGGTCGCTCAAGTTCGTCAGCAACAAAGCAACGTATGGACCATTCGGACGCGAGGAAGGGACCCCATTCTCCTTCAGGTTCCGGCCTGGTCTCAGCTTTGGGGGCTTCCATGGGCGTTCCGGCGATGGCTACCTTCGAGCTATCGGTGCGTACGTCGCCACAGACGCGAAGAACCATTTCGAGCCGGAGCCTGACAGATTTCAGACCTCAGCACCTTGGCATTCACGTGACAAAGGGCTGAAGACTAGGGAGCCTAAAATTTACTACAATTGAGGTCCTTTTACGCAGTTCTGTCCATCTCGATCGTTAAGGAGGCACAAAACGAGGTCCTCCTCTGGGCTTTCTCTTCTCTTACTTCTCTCTGTGCCGCCAGATACATGAGGGAAGGAGATGAGGGGTGCAACCTATTATTTCATAGTGTAGAGATATATGCACATAGACACAGGAGAGGTGGTCTTCAAGATCTCATTCCTAATAACTTGCTGGGTCTGCTTCTAGTCTTGGAATAAGTCAACGTGACTTGTAAATGCTTGCTACCCATCTGAGTGGTAAGTGTTTATTGTATAATGGTAATGGGGGCATTGTGTGTTTAACATTTCCCCTTGTTCTACCCTTGCCGCAGAAATGGCAATGCTGCAACGCATGCTTGGGTCTGATGGGCCATCGTTGTCGGCAAATTTTTGAATAATATTTACTGCAATGTGAGTTAATTTTACTGGTAGTTGGGACTTTTTTTACTTGTTAGAATTTTTCAGTCATCCAATTAGAGATCGGATTGTACGAATACGTGGAGAATATAGAATTCGATCTTTAAAAAAAAAAAAACAATTATTTCCATTAATGGACTAGATTTGGATCTCATTAAACTCTAATTAGATTAAGATATATAGCTCCGATGACTTGATCTCACAAGAATAAGACAAATTCGATATCTTTATGCAGGTGCATCTAACTTAGATACCCCCTCTTCTTCCCATATTTTCAAAAACTAAAGGATCAAAAACTTTTAAATATTAAATTAGTCCTCATCCTTAGGGCTTTAATTTTTCACTATATACTCATGAAATTAAATCATAGCCGTCCGATTAAGTGCACGCAAACAAATGTTGTGAAAAAATATTTAAAAATAATCAAAAAAAGTATTCACATTAACCTTTAGAGTCCCCATTCCTCAGATATTTAATTTTAATCTCCAATTAATGCTAAACTCTATTGGACAACTATGATTGAGTTTTTTCGATCTGAGCTGTTAAACTTAAATTCCAAAGAGTGAAACAAATCTAAAGGAGGGGCTATTTGAATATTTTAAAAAGAATTATAATTTTTATTTTTTTAACATGGAGACGAGAGCTGCATCTAAATTAGATACATTTGAGGGCTTTGTATATATACATACATACACACACAGATATAAATATAACTATAGAAGAGTGCTACTTTGCAGTCTTATGGCCAGACCGCACGGGTTTAAGTCTCTTAATTGATGATCAAGTTTAAAATCTCAAGAAATGAAACAACCCTAGGGATAATTAGAGTATTTTTTTATTTTTTGATAATGCTTAAAAATTTTACAGCGTCTAATCATAACACTCAATCTGAGGCTGATAGTTGAGTTTTGTGATTGGATAGTATGAAATTTTTAGAAATCATATAAAAATTACTCTAATTTATCCTTAGGATTATTCTTCTTCGAGTTGATCAATATAATTAAAGGTTTGAAATCCCCAGAGATGCCGTGTGGCCTGGCCGCAGACTGCATATACTAGAAGAGAATTTCCTAGAACAAGATAATAGGAAAGTTTCTCTTACAAGTTCTTTGACTTTGGATTTCATAAGATCTAATCCCATTACTAATTATAAAAATTAAACTTAATTACAAATTTTGTATGTTCTCGTCACCTAACATCCAGGGGAGATCTATGAATTATGAGGACAGCTGTGGTGCACGCAGTGGAGACTTTGGCGTTTTCCCTCGCTTCTGCACCTAGGAGTTCCGTAGTGCTTCATTGGCCAAAGATGCCCAGTATAGCGCCAGAAGGATTTATTTCCTAACATGGGTTAAAAAGAAGAGAATAATTTCCTGTACAGTCGAATGGTCTTACGTCGCCTGGTGATACTTTTATTTTAAAAAAATAATAATAATTGAGACCTCTCAGGGTGTCCAGTTTGACTGTACAATTTTATTTTGGATCGGACGAATCACTGCTCATTTGAGATTGATTTTCAAGTTTTCATCTTTCTTTTTCTCGTCTGATCTAAAATTAGATTGTACTGTCAAGTCAGCCAAGTTTAGACCTTTCAAAAATAAATTTAAAAATATATATATAAATAAAAGGACTAGCCAGGTAATACTGTCTGACGGTGTAAAAAGTTATTCTCTGTAGGCAGGGTCATTGCAGTGGGTGAATAAAAAAAATATATTTTTTCTAGATCCGCCCCGAGGTGTCCTAATCGTCTGTATAGTGCAATGTTCGATCGGATGACCCAAAAAAAATCTGAAAAATCAAAAATCGAGCTCGAACAGTAAAAAGTACAGACTGTTAGGATATCTCGAGACGGATTTTGAAAAGAATTAAAAATATATATATTTACTCACTGCAATTACCCTTATTGCAACAAGTATTACTCAAAGAGAAATTGTTGTTAAGTGGTTTTAAGAGTGTTTTTTGGGATTTTTGAATCTGCAGTCCAAAAGGGAAGTCAACTATAATTTTTAGTCTTTTTACCAGAAAACATCACATTAGGTCCACGATTTGAGATTCGTTTAACTACAGATCTATTTCGTTTACTTTTGCCATTTGAGACCATTTAAAAAAATAGAAACCCCAAAACACCCCCCATCCCACCCGTGATGCCCATCTCCCCCACTCCAACCCGTGACGCCCCTCTCCCCTCCTGTTACCCCTTCACCCATCTCTCTTATCCCATCCTGTTACCCTCTCGCCCAATCTCCCCTCCCAACCTAGTGACGACGGTAGGCGAGAGGTGCGACTGCAGCGGCAGCGGGGCCGTGGAGGACCTACAGCAAGCGGGACGGCGGCGAGGAGACGGGGCGGTGGGGCCGTGGAGGACCTGTAGCGAGGAGGCGGGACCGTGGAGGACCTACGGCAAGCGGGACGGCGGCGAGGAGGCGGGGCGGCGGGACTGTGGAAGACCTGCGGGAGGTGTGCCTTTGTCGGTCTCCTACGGCTTCTTTGCTCCTTCATTTCCCATTCAAGTGCTCTTGGCTTTCTTGATTTCATTCCTTGGGCTGATCTAAGTTTCTTGTTGCCCCACTGCCTGAGACAAGAGAAATCTACATAATCAATTCATGAATCTTATGGGCGTTTAATATTTGGCAATTTTCACCATCTGTTTGTATTTATGCTGCTTATTTTTTTTTATATAAGACACGCCTGCCATCAATTTGTGTTTTGCCCAAAGTTTATCCCTTTCATATAGCTCATGCTGGCTGTTTAGGAAGTGTGTATAGACAGATTCCTCATCCAATAGGTTGGGACCTTTTTCCCTTGATTGCTGGCTAGTTTGCGGCCTTAACATGTGCTAGATTATGTGTTTTAGTCCTTCTAGTTAGGCTGTCGTTCTTGTTAGGAGAAATCTTACTTACTAACCTTGCCGCTACTGCCAACGTACCTAACTATCCGTTGCACGGTTTCTTGCTAATTTAATATATATGGGTGATTTATGAATTGGTAGCCTAGCAATCAAACACTTTCCTGATCTTGTGAATCGATCCTCTATCTTCCAGACGTGCCTTTCCTAGTTTCTTTTGTTATAATCTGAGGTTAATAGGCTGCTATCTTCAATATTTCAGTAGCTCACATTAACATGCATTTGCAGTCCTTTCCAGTTCTTCTTTGAGTACACAGTTCCTGCCAATTATTATTTATGGTTTCTCTGTGTTGGTTTTCAGAGAAAATGATTGCACACCAGAATTCGGATTTTACTTACACTGGTTTTTAAAGCTGTGATTTTAGACTCCAAGGGTTTCATTGTTTTTGTGGCAATTTGAACACACCCTAAACTTTATTTTCTTTAACAAGTAGTCAGAAGATACTTCAACTTATGTAATAAAGGAAGCTTTACTATGGAGGGTAATCTTGTCACTTAAGGCAGCTAATCTGAACATCTGTTAACAAGAAGGTGGGTTATGGACCGAAAATTATAAAACGTCAAATAGGAGGACCGGCTATAGTAAAATGGGGGATGTGGACCGAGAATTAAACTGCAAGTTCCTTTTTGAACTGCAGGTCAAATTCCGGATGTTTTTTCTACTGCTAGAAACACAATTGCCTCCCCCACACCACGTCATGATTAATTGAAGTAGGAAAAAAATGCCAAAGTCTCCACTGCGTGCACCACAGCTGCGGTGGAGACTTTTGGTGGTATCCTGTACAGTGCTTCATCGGCCAAGATGCCCAGTATAGCGCCAGGAGGATTTATTTCCTATCAGATTCACATAGGATAAAAAGAAGAGAAAAACTTCCTGTACAGTGTGACGGTATTACGTCGTTTGATGGTGTTTTTATTTTAAAAAAAATTGAAAAAAACTTGTGAGACCTCCTATGGTATCCGACTTGACTGTACATTTCGATCTTGGATCGGACGAGTACTGTTCATTTGAGATTGATTTTCAAATTTTCATCTTTCTTTTAGTTCATCCGATCATCTAAGATCGTATTGTACGGTCAAGTCGGACAAGGAGCCTTTTAAAAATAAATTTAAAAAAATAATTTAAATAAAAGGATCGTCAAACAACGGAATGCTGGGTGGCGGTGCAGGAACTTATTCTCTAAAAAGAAATTACTGTTACGTGGTTTTAGGAGTTTTTCTTTTTTCTACTTCTAGAAACACAGTAGCCTACCCCACACCACGTCATGATTCATTAAAGTAGGAAGGCATAAATTCCTTTGGTAGTTAGTTAAAAAAAAAAAACAACCTTGCTCATACTTCTGAAATATATTTTTGACGAAAAGTTGTACAATTTGTTGCCCGGTTTTCGTCCCCCAGCATGACCTATGTCAAAGGCTGCGGCCACATTTTTTAAAAAAGAAAGAAAGAAAAGAAACAAAGAGGAGAGAAACTTCCTATTGCAAGTAGTTTCTACCTGTTTCCATCGAATTATTTGATAGGATGGTATAAACGTTTTTACTTTTTACTTTTTCTTATTTCTTTTATTATTTGTCAAATTTTATCATCTCATCAATTCAAGACGCCTCAACATCCCTAGAATTTAAAATTCTAGGGTTAATTAGCAGACTGTGGCAATCAATTCTGCATCTTCTATACACCTATCACCCAGGAACAAACTGCGGCTGACAAAATTTTTCCTTCATGGTCCCTGACGGTGAATCTTACACCTGCTGCTCTGTCCACATCACAGACCTCTCCATCACGGTATCCAATTGTGGTTTTAAAATTGGCAGAGAGCATACCTACATGTGTATAATTGATAAAATTTTATAGAGGAATTCCAAACTTTTGTTCTACTTTAATTTAATGTGCGATGCATGTGTGTGTATAATGTTTAGGCTACATTTGTTAACACTATCTCCTTTAGACGTTGGGGATAACCTTGAAATAAAAGTGTCAAAATCATATTAAGTGTCAAAATCGGAATAAGGTGTAATATAAACAAATGGGGTTCGTAGTAATCATTATATTGTTTGAGACATTAAATACTATTCGGCTAACCTGATGATGAGGTCGCACTCTTCCACTTACTCACACCCCCTTATCCAGATTCTCTCACCATCCCAGCTTTTTTCAATTATAACAGAAGATGTTGCTTTTTTAGTCTCATGTCCATTTCTAGAAATTAAAATTGTCTTGATTATTATGAGCACCCTAATCTTTCTTTAAATTATAAAGGAAATGTACATACAAATTAACATCCTGCGCGATGCATGCGAACATCAACTCAAGTAGCCTTCATCTTAGAATGCAATTATTACAATCACAACCTTGTTGGGCTCCGATAATTTAGAATTGGGCTTTAGGTATCTTATTGTTATACAAAACTAAAGGATATCTTAAAAAATACAAAGATGATTAAAAGAGGAAACTCTCCAACTCACTTACCAGCATACGCAACACAAGAAGCGAGAACATTTAAATAAATTCTTCTATTGTTGGCTTGACTTGCCTTGGACTTAGATACGAATGGTAAGAGTGATCCCTTTATATAGGTCTTGTACAAGAATAACTCTTGTAGAGTTACTTACTTAACACACCCAAAGTTACAAGTTCTTCTTGAAACCGTTTCAATTCTACAACGGATGGAACATCCGTTGTAACCCATCTCCCTTTTACATACCACAAACTCCCGCAACATTTATTAAAAAAATAAAAGAAGGCAAACTCTCAAATCCAAATTTGCTAACTCCAACAAACCTCACATCTGTTGAGGACTACAATATATTCACTACAGAGAATTGAATCGCTCACTCCTCCAACGAGTAACATTCTTACTTTTTCTTAGTTTATGTAGCAGCTATTTGCTTACGCTAGTTTTACTGATTAATTAATCTGAACATTGGGCATCTGTATCCTCTCTGCCACATCCAACTTTCTCAAATTCCTCCTCCCTTGGCAGCCATTCTTTCCCCAAAAGCTAGTACTATTCGATTCAGCATTACGTTAAATCGATCTAGGACCTAGAGTGGAGGCGAGGACGAACTTAAAAGTATGGACAATGGCTTCCGACCGAAGTTAGTGGACAAGAAAGAGAAGCTGATGATCTTGTTGATGCTATCCCCACTAAACGAGCTGTTCTTAGATTCTCCAAGTTTATACTGCAACCATCCAAAACCAATCCACGCAACTGTATATGCAAGCGTCACTGTACTCCCATCTTGTTCTCTCAGAAATAGCCACAGACAACCGTGAGGTCCACTTCTTCCGACATGCTATCCTTTGAAAACTTTTCTTACCTTCTTTTCCTTGCTCCTGAGATTCCCAAAGTTTAGAGTCTGTTTCTGGTATTAATTGTGAAGCTTTGGCTTCTCTACTCCCTTGCTGGCAGCGGGCAGGTTTCTGCTTTCTAATTAAGCGTGGCCCGCCGAAGCAGACTTGTAGTAGGCCCTTCGTAATTAAACATGGTAAGTTAACGTACAGCTTCCTCCTCTGTAGAGATCAGGCCCTTGTTGGGATGCCATTCTCCTCTTCTCAGCTAGCTTCCAGTAGTTTTGCAGAGCACTTTCCAGAACGGAGAGATTCTAATTGCTGTTGGCCCGCGAGGGGAGCTCCCAGGGGGATGCGAAGAATGGAACGAAGTCTGCTACGGGAAGCTGAAGAAGATACTGATCACGCACGGAAACGCCATAAACTCCATTCAAATGTGCTACGAACGTCAGAACAAGCTCATATACGCTCACAGACGAGGCGGCGATGGAGATATATTCAACACTGTAAACCCTCTATAAAACTTTTGGCTCTTTCGAGTTTCGTCACTTTCATGTGCTGGAATAACTATATATACGGCTTGTACTTGCCTAGAAGGGAAGAGCAAATCAAACATGTACAGTTTCTTCTCTCTCTCTCTCTCTCTCTCTCTCTCGCTTGGAGAGGTCACGGAGTCTTTAACTCCCACTTGTGCATTTACCCCACATATGAGGACATGGCTCGTACAATTTCTTTCTTCAGTAGTAGGTTTGGCTTAGAATAATAATTTAACTAGATAGATTAATTACGTTCAATGTAAGAATATCTCCAATTATATGACACTGATGAGATTTGAACCTCTCATCTAACCCAGTCCAGTTAGTTTCAACGTAACCTTCTCTAACCATAAACTCAACTCACTCAATCATGTTGTCCAATGCAATTCAATCTATGTGATTCAACTTTGTTGAACTGAGTGGGATTGAATCATCTTATAACTTTAAAAGTGTACATTCTTAGTTTTTTTTCTCCCTATGAAAGCTCTATATATACAAAAATAAAACTATTTATTTACTTAATTTGTCAAAGCAACATGAAACAAAGATACAAATCTAACTACATGACTACTTAAGAATACATACATTAGGAGGTACGTATATTGTAATCTACTTTCTTTCTCAAAGATAAAGTATAATATATCTTAACAATATGAATTATCCTTTACACATAGTAATATCAGATTCAAATTAGTTCACGTTGCCTGACCCTTGACACAATCCAACCGACCGAAGTCAGACTAGGAACCCCCCAGCTTTAACTAATTAGTTCAACCTAAATTTAATCAAGTTCAGTCCAATTCAACTATCCAGCTCAAATTTGGTCGACCCTACTAAAATTACAGCCCTGATAAACCCTGAAGACTTTTTATCTTTTTTTTTTTTGTGTGGCATAAACCAGACCATAGAGTACCGTATATTGGTCAGTGCCCATAACATGTACGTAGTCCAAGACATGAGACACATCTAGATTTGTAAACCTTAACATCATAATATACCTGGCGAATACCATCATAACAGTAGTTCTCCTTTTCTTTTTCTTTTCCTCTTAATCATGTTTACGCTTAATCATATTTTAGCAGATCACACTGGAGCCCTGGGAGTTCCTGACAATGGTAAGTGGGCATTACGGAGCAGTGGATAACAGCCGCAAAACCATGGTGAGGTCTCTCACGTTCGTGAGCAACAGAACAACGTATGGACCTTTCGGGCGAGAGGAAGGGACCCCATTCTCCTTCAGCTTCCAGCCTGGTCTGAGCTTTGGGGGGTTCCATGGGCGCTCCGGCGACGGCTACCTGCGAGCTATCGGGGTGTACGTTGCCACCAGCACCAAGCACCACTTCGAGCCAGAGCCTGACAGGTTCGAAACCTCACCAGTGTGGAACTCGACTGCCAAAGGGAAGCGGACCAGGCAGATTAGAATCTACTCCTCTTAAGGTCTTTTAACAAGCTCTGCCTTCCAGGGGGAACAGGCTAAATAATAGCTTGCAGAATTTTCTGGAACTGAATGGAGGTCAACTTGCATGGTTGTAAATACTTGCTACCCTCTGAATAACAAGTGTCTATTGTTGTAATAATAAAAGGAAAATGCCACGGGAACGGGAAATGTTTTCCTTTTTTTTTTTTTACCGGATCATTAACCCGCTCCTCTGTAGTTTTGCAAAGAAATCCTTAACCCATGTTCTTCTTCCTTTGAGAGGGTAAAAAAATTGGGTGAAATTTCCAGTCATGGTAGCATTGCCCTAATAAAAGGAGCATGGTTTACTTCTTTACCCATCTAGGCAATAAGTATTTGCTATGTTTTGAAAAGGAGAAAAATATAGTTAGGCCATGTTAAGCTTCTGATCTGAAGTATTGTTAGATTTTTTTTCTAGTTATTTTTAGAGAAAAAGTCAACTGTTGGAAGCTACTTCTATAATATTTTGGTTATTTTTACTTCCAATCAAAAGCTACATTTTTTACCAAAGCCCAAACTGCCTGATCTGATCCTGGTCCTTTTCTTTGTATACAAGACAAAAGTGTGCAATAAAAGTCTCAGAAAGTCTTGCACAAAAAGAATGTGAAAAAATAAATGTAAACTGAAATCCCCCCACGAGGATTAAGTACATGGACACTGGATATCAGGGAATAGCAGAGTCTTCTGCTCTCTGTTCACTAGCGGAGCACTGAAGACTTAACAGCACTCGACCCCTAGAAGCACAAAGCAGGCATGAGAGCAGTAATGGGAACAAGGTGAGAGATCATTCAAACCCTTATTAGGGGGACGGAGGGGGAATGGGGAGCAGGAACACTTTGGGACTAAAAGTGATGTCTACATTAGTGATTCTGCTAAGCCACGGTCGAGCATCAGATGACGTATGTGTATCCTGTGCTTTATGAACTCAACCTGTGACATTCTCCCTTCCCATTCTCAACACCCGAAGGCAGCAGCGGATTTGGTAAACGATAAATTTACACTCATCGGCAATTGGGGTCTGAAAATTTGCTTGTCCCCTGGACATCAAAATGGGGCTGGGAAGGAAAGACAAAAATCGTAGATGCGGCAACAGAAAGGTGGAGCTGGGTTGAATATCTCACCGATATTACAGTGAGCTGTGGTAGTTGCTGCGAACCAGATCCCAGTGGGACAACCTTGTAGTTAATGATGCATTCAGACTTTGGTAGGATGGATGCTGTGTCACTATGCGGTCCAGAAAATACAAAACTTTGGGAGTCACCGAGAGAGTACTTGATCTCCTGAAGTAAGCTAGTCTGATTCTGGACCCTAACATAGACAGTGAATGGCACTCCAAGTACAGCATATGGAGGGCACTCAATACGCACAAGCAATGGTGGCTTCTCCACCTTCACATCGGGTAGCCTTTGTTTAACTATGAAACCAGAGTTTGGTTCTCCATCAGGATCCATGTTTCTTCTCACTCTAAGGCAAACAGAGCCCACCCCAAGCTTTGGGGAATCAATTTGTGGCACAACCGAAAAAACCTGCTTGAACTCCTCCCCTGGTACAATCGCACGTTCAGTAGGGCTCCCACCAATCCGCTGAACAGAGGAGTGTGTTACAATTTCACTGCCACCTGGTTCAATGGACAAAGATATCAACTGCAAGGGCACCTCACAGCAGTTTCTAGCACTTACAATGAGAATATTTCTTTCATTTAGAGCAAGAGTGACAGTTTGACCAGCTTCAGTCTGTGGCTTGATCTTGGATAACAACAATGGTTCACACCGAAATGGCAACATAAAATGGTGGCCAATGATGACTGGAGTCTTTCCTTCGATCTGCAAGCTCCTGTGCACATTAACTCTATGAGAGGCACCTTCTGTGTCAGTCGGGCAATAACCAAGTGACACATAGAGCATTATTGGTTTGGGTCTGTGCCATTTGATTTCTAGTTTGCAGGACCATGACTCGCCAACAGCCAAACTTGGAACCGACACCAGTCCAAAGGAATGCTGAATCCTTCTGATATTGTCAGTGTCATGAAAGATATCATCTTCAGTCATCCCAGAGACACCCAGAAGTTCAACATGATGACTGTCTGGAGAAAATGGTTCCATTTCTCTTGGACTCATCAGTCCACCACCCTTTGAATCAACAAGATTAATTTTAAGCTCACCTGAATGGATGCCATGTCCTTTGGAGATCACCGAAACAGGAACGGTAAAAATTTCTCCCACTAATGCTGGACCAGATGCATTCAAGGTGAGATCAACCTGAGGGTCAGGCTCCTCAACCTGGATAATTTTCTGGCCAGAGAATGAAAGGGTAGGATCCTTCGTTGGGAAGTTCTGAGCTTGATCAAACTTCCATAGGGGCAATTCCTCCATCGATGCAGGGCTTTCAGCTCGACAGCATATTGTACAATGAGGTCCTAGTTTTGCAGTCACAGATAAGCATTCAAGCTTTCCACTTTCTCCTGCATTAAGATGGGCTATTCTGGTCACAAAGCATGTCTAGAATAATTTCAGAAAGAGAAGAAGAGAGTATGTAGTACCAGATGGGATTTCATATGTCAATCGAAGCCACTTTCTCGTTGTCAAGATAAGAACAGGTGCACTTTCCACCCGAGAACCCTCCTCAACCCTAACAAACTCTGTTACAGGAGGCTGTTCCTGGGAACTGTTGATTCTAAAGTTACATGCAGGTTGATTAAACTGAATATCTAACTCACTAATCTCAACTGGATGTGGTAATTGTGATAGAAGGGACAATGTCAGCAATGTAGGAACACCAGGCTTGACAACTTGATCATGAAAAGCAACAGAGGCAAGAAATACTGCTCGGAGAGGGCTTACAAGATCTACCTCAAGGTGAATGGGTTGGTCTACTGTTACAGTGGAGCTAAAGTTGCTTTCATTGGCAGTCAAAAGTTCTCCTTTTAACAGTCTGAAGACCTGTTCCTGTATTATTTCTCTTTGTGAAAGACTTGCTGCTCCTGCTGGACCATAACCACCTTCATCATCTGGAGTTACTGTTGTGCTGCTCGAAAATACTGGTAAAGCAGCCATTTCAAGAGAGTATTCAACAAACTCTTTTAGGGAACCTAGTCGCCGAGAACACTCGCGCAGATAACCCAGGTTCTCCCAAAGTAATGTCACCCAGCCCTCTTGCCTATAAAGATTTGCAATACCATGAAAAACCTGCTTCGCCTTGTCAAAATCTCCTGCAGCAAAATGTTCTCTAGCCATTCTGCTACCACAGAAAGAAGCCATCCTTGGAGCTTTCAGGGTGTTGAAAGATTCCAAAGCTTTCCTGAATAGAGCAATGATCTCAAAGGGATCCTGAAATCGCTTTCCTTCAGCAAGAGCATAGATGGTGTACTCGGCATCAGCAAGACTACAAAAACATGATGCAAGTCAGCATATGTCAGAAACATATAAGAAGATTCAGGACCTTTCCAAAACTTACGGAATCACTGTTACATTATCTCCTTGCTCAAGTAAGCGGCCATATTGACCCACAAAACTAGAAGGAACGATAGATTCCAGAGTGTTATCATTCTCGTTCAATCCTGAGTATTCTGGCCTGGACAATGATTGATCCAAATTGTACCTTTTCTTTTCCAAGTGGTGTGCTGCCAACTGAAACCAGTATATATGGGAAAGTGTGAGATGACTTCCACTGAGCAATTTTTCTTTGAAACAATTAACATCAGTTGCATGCTACATTTAATTATGCAGGCATTTATTGTAAGACTTAAAGAAAATCAAATTACATGGAGGATCATGTTATAGTACATGAAGTAAAATAAAATGAACAAATGAAAGCAGACATTGGATCTATACTATGGTATGTAAACATGCACACCTGGTAATAGTAAGCTGGTTGGAATTCCCACTCAGTCAAAGTGGTGTCTGATGTGCCAGGATGGGGAGAGACAGAGCTTGGGATAGCCACAGAGCTTGTCTCTAACAACTCTGCAAATACCAGGAACTGCCTGCTCAACCATTCCCAGTGAAGAAAAGCAACTTCTGGTGGACCCATGAGTTGTTCACCACTTGATATATGTTTATGAAACCATGTGATTGCTTCAACAACTTTTCCACCATGCAGTAACAGGGTTGATACCTTGAAATGCAGTTGCTCTGCTACAGTTCTTATCTCAACCAAGTGCTGAATAGGTGGTAACCTTTGGGATGTCCCAATTATCTGGATATACAAAACACAACGATCAAGCTCAAGGAATAGAACTGCTAAAACTGATATCTGGCAATATGTGTTCATGTTCATAAAGTAAACAGTGAGCGATATAGAATTTTAAGTGATTTTCTTTTTGCCCTTTTGCCCTCTTCTTAAGTATGATGGACATATTGACTTAACCTTCCAACTTCTCCATGTGCAGTTTAGCAGGATTAAGTGACAACTGGTCACTAGGATACATGCAATTTTTAGTATATTTATTCCATTTTCCAAGGCATTTCCAATTTCCCTAGAAAAAATGAAATTAAAATCTCACCCCCATTCTATTTTGTTGGATTTTCTTCGCAAATGAAGGAAAATCAATGAAAAGGGCCAGTTTCATTCAAGTTTATGAAATAAGTGCTATCTTCAAAGTCTGCTGTCCCAACGAGTGATACATGCAACCTACCATAAATGGCCGAATGCTAACAGGCAACCAATGGCATGCAATTTCTTGTTCAAAGATAAATGGAAACCAAATCCTTGACTGTTGTACAGATAGCATCGCATGCTATGAAGATGAGAAATAAATGAAGCAAGTAAACAAAAAATTCAAGCCCATAGTTTATGGCTGCTTTATTGGAAACCAAGAGATCTCAGGTTCTAATCAGGTTTTGCCCAGTGGGCATAACAAGAAGATCTGAGCAAAGCAACCATCAAAAGGTCAAGAACTAAGGATGTGCCACCTCCTGCAGGGCATGGTAAGCTTCATCGTAGAACCTTAAAGCTTCTGCCCAGTCTCTTCGGAATTCCGCAAATACAGCAACCTGACATTTGGAAACAAGCAAAGTTAGATGATCAATTTTGATATTTGAATTAGCTATTCATTTAAATTGTTACTTTTTATTATTTAACTAGGAATGTCAAGTTTCAATTTAGCACAAAGAGAATATAAACCAATTGCTAGTCATACTCACTGCATCATCTATCAGTGACAACCATTTTATGCATATTGTCAGCATACTGAATCACATAAATGATGACTGCATTCCAACACTAGGAACTTGGATTACACGAAGGGCTATAATATTTGTTAATTAAAGTTGCAAAAGTTATTTTTTTCAAGGACTCTTCAAGGTTCATTGCCATAGAAGTGCACTTACTAACATTCTGTCCCCTCAATGCAGAAAACTGATATACCCAGTAACTAATGTGTATCAGTGTGTGATTCAACTTTCAATTTGGAGCCAAATAAGAGGATGCATGATGTCTATAATGAAGATTTACTATAAGATAAAAACACAAGTCACCCATCATATACTATGAAGCAAAAGCATAGTGAACGCCTTGCCTATTCTCTTTGTTCCAGTAGGTGACCTTATGGCCACAATTCATTTCAGAAGGAGGTTGGGTAGGTAGACATTCCTCTCATATGCAATGTTGTTTTCACCAAGATGATAGATGCTCCATCCCCTCAACCCAACGTACATTACAGAGGAAATTTTGACAACTTACATGGGTTAGGTAACATGTGAAAAGCCTTCCCACCATACACCTCTCAAGCGGACCAGCCCCCAGACAAAGAAATTTTGAACAAAAAGATCAGAACTCGCTAAAATAATAGAATAATGTTATAATGACAATAGGGAGCGTTAGCCTCAGTGCAAGTAAGGTTACTCCATTATGACCCAGACGTCACGGGTTCAGATCTGGAAACAGCTTCTTTGCAAAAAGCAAGGGCAAGGCTGCATATAATTAGACCCTACAGTGGCAGGGGCCGCATTGCATTGAGCTTCCCTTTTTTTATAATGACAAAAGGATTCCTGATATTTTGTTTAAAACACCTGGTATTACTCTCCATCCAAGTTGCCTAAAGCACTGCAGTTTTCTGATGGTTTTCTTTAACTAGAGTATTGCCACTATCACCATCAACAATTGCGAACATTTGCCAATGGCTTCATCGCCAATGATGCACATATGCAGACTTAGCTTTTGGCCACGGCTTTGTCAACGGCAACCTTTTTTAAAAAAAATAAAAAAATACCATGCACATCACCCCTACCTGGACGAAGCTTCCACCAATCCATCAGCAGGTGCAGAATTGAATCCAGTTGCTCCCCCATCAAATGTAAAGTTCAGAATATGATTTTCCTGAAAACTTGTCTCTAATTCCACAGCGTAAGAACAGATGTTGAGCAGTTTTCCTAGATGCTCAACAGTATAAATGCTTTGCACAGGTTCCCACTCTTAGCAACATACCCCGGACCAATTTCCACATAAAGATCTTAAATTTCACCAGCAATCCTTTCTTCATTGTATGGTTCAATTTAACGTGATCCCATGTCATCAACACTGTTAAAAACTTATAACTTTCCACCCAGAAAACTCCTCCACAACCTCTATCTTCAATCCTTGGATTGACCTAAAGAGAGATTAATATGTTGGACAGCTAAAAGAATGAAACAATTTCATCATCTTTAACTGTTTTTCTCAAGCAAAGAAGACTGTTTCCCTTCTGTTGTCCTCAGGGCAGACATGTAAACCTTTTCACCTTTAGCTCTATATAGACACTAAACCGGAAATCTCCTGCTGAATGGAATCTGCTAGAACCAAGTGTCTACCAAAAGCATAATCTCCGCTCTATTCCCCCACTTTGAACCTAGTTGAGGAACAAACAATGTCCCCATTGGTGATAGTAGCATTCAAGACCATATAGATTAAAAGATCTTGAGGCGGTCGTGAGGTGCTTTTCAAAAGCCTTACAAAGCGTAAGCCTTGAGGCGCAATGAGACGTAAGCCTCATTATTTTAGGAAAAGATGTTAAAACTATCAAAGAAAATTAAATAATGTTGATTTGGCATCAATAATATTATCTCAACTTAATGATATGGCCCCCATGCAAATGAACTACAGGGCAAATCCATGGACTACTGGTTGCCATTGACGCATGAACTGCCACAGTTACTACCCTCTCTCTTGGTGTTGAAAGTAATAGAGTTGGGTTTAGTTTAAATACTTCTAATTTTGGTTTTCTAATAGAATTATCATCATTAAATGATATTTTAAGGACAATAAAGGCGGCATAAGCCTTAGGTCTACCTTAAAGCACCTCATTCTCTTACTGCCTCAAGGCGTAAGCTCAAGTAAATGGTGTGAGACATATGCCTCAAGGCATTTTCCTATCGCTTTGCCTTAAGGCGTATGCCTCAGTTCCTTGAGGTGCTGCCTTTTTAAACAACGAAGACAGACGACACTACCATTACTAAATGGAGGAATTTCTCGTGTTTGCCCAAACCAATCCTTTACCACAGGACCTCTCTCTGCTACCTAGTCCCCAAAGCCACTTGGCTAATAGCACATTAATAATTATGTCAATCAGAATCAATCAATCCTACTTCATTCTTGATCTGCAGACTTTGTGCCACCTGATAAGAAAACCACAGCTCTGCCCTGATTTTTTGCCTCTCCAACAAAAGAATGCCCCCAATTAACTAGATCTTCCTTTCCAACATCTTCAAAGCTGGGTCTGTGGTCTTCACAGGGGATCTTCTCCATCATATTGCTGTACCAAGTCATAGCTGACGGTGGGTTGAGGTGTCCTTTCTTCCACTGTATTTCGGACCCTAAATCCCCATTGAAGGTGAAGATTATGGTATGGGGATTGTTATGGGCAGGGCTTGCTACGTCCGACAAGTTGAGAGGCTTCAGTTGTAATGTGCCCTCTGTGTGTGCTATGTGTGGAGAGCAGGATGAATCCCTGGACCACTCGTTTGTTAGCTGCTCTTTTGCAACTGAAGTTTGGAGCTCTCTAGCGAATAAACTCCGCCAACAAGTACAACTGCGAAGTAAGGTGAATATGATCATCCTGCAGTGGGAGAAGAATTTGACCGGCAAGGAGGACCGGATGATCCGGTGGCTGATTCTACATGCGACCCTATAGGAGGATCTTCAAGAAGGAGTCTTCTGACCCTCAGAGGGTGGTCGTTTTTGTTTGTGACAGGGTGAGGGAGTGGGCAAGGGTCTGGTGTACGAGCTCTATTAGCTCGTTCTCATTTTTCGCTCATTTGGGAGTGGGCTAGATTCTTTTGTTTAGTTGTAACTCGTCCTTATTTTGTTCTTTTGGAGGAGATGTCTTAGAGGGTTACACCTTGTTGGTGTTTGTATAGGAGGGACTTTTGTTGCTTGCCCTCTTATTTTTTGTACATGCCCTTCCTTGGTTTCATATTAATACAAGTGGTACCATCCACATTCAAAAAAAAAGAAAAAACATCTTCAAGGTTGGAGAATTTACACTAAATTAGCAAATAACGTCCCATGTTTTTGACAATTTCTATTTCACTAGAGGCCCATGTAGACAAATTGGTAAGCAGAATTCTAAGAATGCAAAAGCAGGCAAGGCTATTGTTATGGCAGACTGCTTTTGTATAAAGGCAGCTACCTCATTCTGAGGCAGCACTTTTCTCAAACTTTTTTGTCTTTATTTTGTAAGTTTGCCATGACTTTAATTCAACAATTGATATTTACCATCATTTCTAAAACCTAACTATATATGCATCTCTAACAGAAATAAATGCATCAAACAAAACATACAAGTACTGCATCAGGCACTAGTAAATCCAATAACACTAGCAGTTAGGCACTTCTTTGAAACAGCCAAGGTGCCAACCAAGATCTTCAGCCAAGTCCAACCGGAAACCCAATTGAACCCACCCAAAGAAATCCCAAAATTTTCGGAATCCTAAAATCCCAGCTCCTAGAGCTATGTCCCTACTCCCTACCATTCAACCAAGAGGATAATAAATAATGATGGAATAAGAAAAGAAAGGGAAAACTAATTGGAGGCTCAAGCTGAACTGAATTTGGGTTTGTGGCCAACTATGGTTATTAAATTTGATTCTAGGCTTGAATTAGTGGTTCAAAAACTGGTCAATGGATTTAACTGGAGCTTAGTGGTTGAAATCATTTGATGGTTCTGTGTAAGATTTAGGTAGGATCTTAAACATGAGATGGTTATCATGTCAGTATTGTAGTCTTCTCTTTTGTGGCAGCAACTGAATGGAAAAGGTGTGGTGGCTAAGATGTCTTCCTTTGTTCATCTCCTTCCTCTTGGTACACTCAGGACAAAGGATAAGGAGAAAAAGGAAAAGAGAAGATTTTTTAAGTGGATGGTACCACAAGTGTATTAATAACCAAAATAACAAAAGACAAGGGGAATATACAAGTATAAGAATAATCAGCTCACAAAAAGTTCTATGAACAAATGACACCAGGAAGGTGTAAGCTTCACCCCTCCCCCAAAGAAACAAAAAGGGGGGAATTGTTGGCCACCCCTACAAAAAGCTGAAGCCCATTCTCTTCATCCTAGCACAAATGACTCATCACAATCTCAAGAATGAAGCTTTATTTTTTTAATTTTACTCTGTTCCTCTCGCCCCATAAAGCCCAAATGGTTGATGAAGGATCAACTGCCAAGTCTGCTGACCTCTCTAGGGAAATGTAGTGTACCCAAAAGATAGAATAAAATCACTTGCCGAGGCCACCTGAGGAGAAAGCTTCCCCACCTTGTCAAGGACCAGCTGCCACACCTCCGTCACAAAGGAGCAGTCAACAGAATGGTGATCCACTGATTCGTCAACATCACCACACAGAGAGCAAGTAGTAGACAGACTGTCCATAAAGCAGGGCAGCCCAAGGCAGGTAGGAGCTGGCAAAGGCTGTCGATTGCAGTGGCTCCCATACTGCAACCTCTCAGTATGTCAGATGAGTTTTCTTCTCTATTGAGCATGAGAATATAGGGAGGTACTCTACTAATGTAGATATAGCTTTATATATGTCAGACTGAAATATTTAGGAAAGGAAGAAGAGGATAAGGAAGAAATAAACAGGTTGCCATTTTTTAATAACTTTTGTCTACTACAAGGAATTAGAAGGCCAGATTAGCCAATCTATGTCAGATTTCAACTGACCGATCCAACTCCAACCCCTATCCAGCCAACCCTTGGCTGGGATCGGCCAGATCAGCCAGATCAAAGAAGGCCACCAAGGATTGGCTGCGTTGGGACATTCCATTCCCAATGGCCAGTTTCTAGCCATCAAGAACTCCAGCTAGCCATTAGCAGAGGTCATGAGAACCATATATATAGCAACTGCTCTGAACACCTTTCTTTCAATCCTCTTTGGAGGGAGGCTAGAATATCTCAAAGGCAAGCTTTTAGAATACTGAAAGATTGGCTCTTGATCTGCAATCATGCTGCTCGACTAGGATACTAAACTACTAATTGAATCTTAAAGGTGAAATTATAAATTAGTTATCATTTTCTCCTATTTGAAGGCTAGAAGAGCTATGCTTTTGATGAAAGTAGGGGATCTTTTGCAGTGGAGGAGCTTTTAGGTTGACTAGTTGATACATTGGTCAGGATAGCAGGTCTAGTCAGGACAAAACTGGATGAATGAGCGCCAACATGTGTGAGGCATCCAAGGAGGTGGTTTACCTTATTCGGAGTGTAGATCCTAGACTGATCCTTTGGACCCCTGTTTACCAAGGAGAGATAAGCATCCCTTTGTTACTGCAGCATTTAACAACTTGAAGCTGTACAGAGAGATGATTAGAGGGGCTATGACATGGTTGGCAGTACCGGCCGATACCGGTACGTACCGGCCGGTATGTACCGGTATCGGCCGGTACCGGTACCACCCCTGTAAAGGGTATTGGCCGATACTGGGCTGGTACCGGCCCGTACGTACCGGTACCAGTGCCCACCGATACCGGTACCGGTACTGCCATCCATGGCTATGATAGTACTTCTTCAACCGCCTTATACTAATACTACAAAAGGTATGTAGTATGAGGTGATAGAAAAATCGGCAACATAGGTTAAAGGCACAATAGTGCCCCACTCCTCATGAGACATGAAACACGTCTAGACTAGGTTGTAAATATCACTAATGATGGCATTCACTCATTTGAAAGGATATGGAATGAGCATTGCTGCACAATGATGCTTGATGGATGAGCAAGTACCTTTTGGAACCCTCTTGCAGAACTATTTTTGAAGTTACATTCTTAACAAATTCACTTTTTTGGACAGGTGTCACAAGGAGCTGTATGACCAACTTCTTAGTTTATCCAGATCCAATACCATCTGTTGGAAGCCATTGATGTCAATAGGAAGGTAAAGAATGCAGACTACGAATTTTAGATAATGGACAAGATGGTAATGCATACAAAAGAGAGTCGGTTCGTCCAGGTAGTCACAGACACAGGCATCGGCCCTTTTTGGTCAAAGCAACAGACCAAAAGGTGATGGAGAAGAATTGGCATCCATATTGGATGCTGTTCAGCTCATTGTATTGAGTTGATGATAAACATCATTTATATGGATCCTAAGGTAGATGAAGTGATCCAATGGACACGATACATTACCTCATTCACCTATAACTACAACAACATTTTAGATATTATGTGAAGAAAGACATACAAGGGAGTTGCTTCATCTTGAAGTAATCAGGTTGCCTTTCAATACATTTCCTTAAGAGACTTTTTTTAACGTGGATGATACCATTTGTATTATAAATGAAAAGGGACATGTACAAGGAGAGGATGGAAGAAAGTAAAAGATCCCCTATACCATTTCCTTAGAGACTTTACATGCTCAAAAGGCAAATTTGGTGGGAATGGTTTCATTAGAAGAGTGGGAAAAGATTACATAGAGCTTGGGAGGTTATGCGTCCATTGCCAAGGTCAAGGTAGTCAGATTCTCTGTCAAACGGCCATACATGCATCCCCTGAATGTATTCTTGTCTTGCAAGCTTCGGTGAACAAGTCCCTCTGGTTGTTGATCACATGCTTCACATGTCGAACAAGGACTCGCCAAGTCCAAGTCGGTCTTCAACACGGGCAGTATCAGTTCAGCCATCACCAACAGTACCGGTACACCCCCACTCTACCCGCACGAACACCAGGGAGAGTGCTCTGATACCAAATGTCACAGCATAACTTAGAAAAGCCCAAGTTACCGGCGATGCCATGCGAAGCCCCAGTGGCAGAAGTACACACCAAGACCGGCCTAAAAATTTTTCACACCATATCAAAGTTCCGCAGTGCCTTAGTGCTCAACCCGCAGGCCTCACAGAAATCTTTCTGGAGAGGTTCGCCACACCAAACCCGGGCACCCGCGCATACGCAGGACGGTCGTTGCTCAAGTCCAGCCGGCATCTGTGCCATACACATTCCTCGCCCCACGACCAAAACCTTTGCACTTGCCATCGACTCCGCACCCATACACTTTGCCTAGGCGCTCACGCGTTGGTCGAGCGAAGCGCGCCTTATTTAGGCACCCTCACTCAGCCAGATGGGCCTTCGCTTGGGCCTCTCGGCTATGCGCATAGCGCCTCACCTAGGCACCCCGCTACGGCCATGCGGACTTGCACTTTGGGCATGTCGATTCCGCGCCTTGCGCCTTCACCTAGGCACCCTCGCTACCGCAATGCACCTTCGCTCGGAGCATGCCGGCTATACACATCGCGCCTTCGCTTAGGCTCCCTCGCTTAGGTCCATCCCAAGTTAACCGGCCCTTAGCCCTCTAACTTTGCAAGAGGGTGAACGGCATAGTCTGAGATCCGCCCAGCTAATTACACTTAAAGGCCTTCAACTTGGCCAACACTTAGCCACCAAACATCACAGCCTCAGCGGGATTGCATCGGAGCACCATGCCACCGTCACCCCTCACGCACGAACTTACATGCCAGGTCCATCGCCTTTACAGGGGTCCTGCTTCAACAGTTGCTCCGGAGTTCACGGCCTCCGCCGACTTACGAGACTTAGCTCCGCACGAACAGACCTCCATCGATGCATAGCTTGCTTCATAGGCCACTCGGTGTTCAAGGCCACCGTCGCCTTGCGGGAGATGCGCACAGACCACAGCACCAACTTATTGCTTTCATTGAAACATACAAGACATGCACCCAGCCCTGCGCATACCAGGGGAGAAGACAACCATCTGCGAGACTTGCCTTCCACTAGCCGGCGTGGCATAGCCTACGGCAAGCGAACCCTAGGAGGTAGTCTCCTCCAAGAATCCCCTCGCATCTAGCATGACCCTCCGCCATAGTTAAGCCCGGCTCTTTCCACGAAATAACTCACTGGCACGCTAGGTCACACCTAAACGCGGCGGCCACACAACCGAAGTGTGACTAAGGGGGTCCGTCAGGCAAAGCCGCAGCCTACTACCCTCCGGACGTAGTCCAACTCCATCATCAACCCACAAATCAAAGACTTCACCAACTAGGCCGCCCCTCCGGGCACTCCCGAATAGTCAAGGCTTAGTAAAAAGCCTAAGTCACAATTTCGGTCGTGACAACGAGCACAAACTGCAGGCCGCATGTGGCACAGACAATAGTGGCCTGACAGATGGGTACGGCACACAAGAAGGGCGCATGGCACCATGTGTGTTGAGGTTGAACACCTCCCATATGGTGCAGATCGAAACTAGCGACGCTCCCTTTTAGCTGGGTCAGGCGAGAGAGGAATCTGGGAAGGGAACAAAATAAGAAGAATGGAAAGGAGGAAGGTAAGGTGCAGATTTCTAAGCAGCCCCATGTGCCAGCCTCCCTTTGTGTTCCATGGATGGGCATTAATGAGGGGGTGGATCACAGGTTCAAAGGAATAAAGAAGAAGAAGGGAGTAAAGTGTAAGGTGGGGTGCGAATCTCAAGACAGAAATCTAACAACAAAGACAAAGAGGCAGAAGAGGGGTTGCACACGGGAAGAAAGCTGGGGAGATCAATGTGGCATGGGGAAGAAGCGGATAGCAGTAGCGCTGGTATGAAAGGGGCGTCTCACCCCAGCCCCTCTTGGGCTCCCTCTCTCAGGGTTCCTCCTTCTCAGAGGCTCTTCCTCACGAAGATGGCTAGGGTTTCTCACTCAAGGAAAAAAAAACTCATTTTCTTTCTATTCCATTCATCAACAATTCATCACGTACACAAGGGCCCCTTATAAAGGAATAATTCACACTACAACCATGCCCATAAAAAGTAAAAATAGTAGAATAACCCTACATAAAAGGAATAACTCAAAACAATTGCAAATCTCACCTTAAAAAGGAAAAATACATACTAAAATTAAAATGACTCTACTATGTCTAACCATATTCTTCTGTTGAGTTGTCTTCATCATACAGAGCACTTACATAATTCATTTGTTCACGACGCCAATGTTGCTTATGCATCATTTACATTTAGTCATTTTTAGGCAGAAGGTCATGATGTTGGCATGAAATGGTAGACCAAATGTGCATAAAACAAGTGCACACTTAAATGGTGATCAGTAAGGGATCAAAAACTTTGGTGGGCATGGGAAGACCCACACAGCCCACCCTGGGTCTAGAGAGGGGAGCACACACTGAGAGGTATACCATGGGAAGGGTATGATATACATGATCCATAATGGGAAGACTCAAAATAAAGTCTAAGCGAGATCTGATTGCATAATGGGGAAACTCAAAATAAAGTTTAAGCAAGATCTGACCTAAATTGATATGTTGGAATGGGTGAGGAGAGAGAGTTTAAAAGAAGATATTGCTGATGGATAGGAACTCTTCTTTCGTGTGTGTGTGTATGCGCACGCACGCGCGTATGAGACAGGATGGTACCCACTGAAACCCCAACAAGGGATGAGGGCAGCTCCCAGGCCAGACACCCAAGCATACCAGACCAGGGGCAGCTCCTGGGCCAGACACCCAAGTATACCAGGTAAACTGCCCACTGCACAAGGGGGGACAGCACGCTGGGTACCACTCCGGGGAATTGCAGGGCTCGAACCCGTGACCTGCGGGAATTTAACATGCCGAAGGCCTGGGCCTTACCACTAAAGTAAGGTTCGACATATCACTGATCTATATTGGATCGTATCTTCCCAGATAAGGGACAATACCAATCCAACTCGGGTCAACTCGCACGAGTCGCACGATTCCAGAGAGTGAGTTTGCTAAAATCAATGAGTTGTTTGTTAAAATTAATGAGTTTAAGTCACATTTTAGATAAATGTATCCTATTAATTGATATAAAAAGTATAATTGTACTTATCAAACAGGAAAAACTCAACTTAAAACATTCCATTAAACACGTATGAGTCGGCAAGATCCGGTCCGACTCAGTGCGTATCAGCGGATCGGTCAGCCCAGATACAAGTCGACTCGTACGAGTCAGCCTGATCCGGTACGATACAACAAACCATGCACTACTTACCCACCCCCGGATAGGAACTCATTTAAGAACTCAAGCAAAGCTAGCATTGATACCCATTATCCAAGCCTCCTTCCATGTAGCACACTTCCAACAAAGGATGTGGGGATGGTTAAGGAAGTTACTGCTCCTACTTCAATATTTTAAATGAGGAAAAGGCATCATATAATGGCCTTATCTAACCCTTGTCTATTGTCCACTTTGAGCCCTTATAAGCCCGTAAGGTTTTGACTCCAAAAGGCACCTTACAAGTTAAGGATCCAACCCTTCCATAGCAACATTTTCGCATTATTTAACCTGAGACTAATCTGGCCCACCCTATCCTCACCCCCAAACACAGTGATAGCTCCACGCCATAGTGGCTCTACACCAGAATGTTGTGACTTGTATCCCTATGTTCGGTTAGTGCTTTCCTACTAGTAGCCTTCTCCTCTTCCCCAGCTCGTCACTGGGCTACTACACAACATGAGGGACATGAACCAGCTAAGCAACAGATTCAACAAAATAGATGTTAATAGGTGTGGATTTTGATTTTTTTCGAAGAGTAAACCCACAAACCTAGGATTGAGCCCTGCATCATCAGTACACGTCAAAACAAAATGTTCAGTAGTTTAATGATTAACATAATCCCAAAGCGTGACCATAGAATGAGATGGTGGATCTTACAAAACTAGTTATTTGGACAAAAACGAAAAGAGAGAACGCAAAAAGATCATATTTCAACATTTCAACTTATTCATGGTTAAAATGCTTAAATAAGTATAAGACAATGACATTTGGACCATGCAAATGCAACTGTTAGATTATAGTAAAAATACCCACAAATATGACTGTTACTTCGGAGGTGGACATAACAAACCCAAACTAAATATAACCTCACAATCTACTGAAATAGTAAAGTAACAACTCAGGTCCAGAATTACCAAACATGGTTAGTGATGTACAAAAGGGGAAATGCTTGCCTTGAAGCAGTATCGGGCATGCAATTCAACAGAACTGAAGCTCTTTCTCTCTATGCGTGTTTTTATCCTTCTTCCTTCCTCTCTATAATATGCATTAGATAACTCTGCAAACATGCCAGCCAATCTGCCAGCATTAATGACACTCAGATTATGAAACTCAATACATGAATGCTATAGAGAATATCAAACAAGAACGACAGAACCATGGATAAGCCACGTACACCTTTCGGGCTCCCCCTGGTATCAAGGATAATTAAACGGGAGAAACAAAGAAATCTGATGGCACAACATCACAGACCTGTGAAGGGATTTTCTTTGTTCCACTGCATCATTCTGGGCAAACATGATAAGGTACTTCGAATCTATTTCCGCACGCTTCTTCAATGCAATAATAAGATCCTCATTGATATCATCTGCATCAAGAAACTTAGCATGTTAGGTTCCTACAACAAGCATGTGCAACGTGGACAGTTGGCATAAAGCAACAAGATAATGGAGTTGAAAGCATAACATGGAAGATAAGTTGCAAATTATCTCTAAAAGCACTTTGACTTGCAGGTGACCTGTAGAAGATCAGATGATACTGATATCCGTAGTATTTGAGAATATCTTAATTGCTAACCTCTGACCGCTGTTTGCACAAGTACCACAACCAGCTTGATGTTTCTTCCCCGCACAACAGCTCTGTTAGCAGACAAAATGGAAAACGTGATGAACCAGTGGTAAATCAGAACAAAAGGAATATGCACTCCATCCAATACAAAATGAGTTTACAGCTTAAGATTTGAAAATCCAACTCTAACAAAATGTAAGCAAAGATTCCTCAAAACTATCAACTTAGCATTTGAACCTCCACCCTGCAAACTTGTTATATCCTAGACTTGGCAGTGACAAGTGGCAGGGAGAAAACTGCCAAGTAATGGGATGCAATTATGCCAAATTAATAATACTACCCAATAGGAAAGGGCCACCATGGGAAGGGGTTACCCATGAGAAAAGGGGAAAATGCAACAGCGTGGCACGGCAAGGCATCAAACTGACACTACATCTAGGGGCTGAGGCAGGTATGAATTGAATATATATATATATATATATATATATATATATATATATATATATATATATATATATATATATATATATATCACACACACACACACACACATATATATATATGAGAGAGAGAGAGAGATCCAATTATGCCAAATTCATAATACTACCCAATAGCAAAGGGCCACCATGGGAAGGGGTTACCCATGAGAAAAGGCAAAAATGCAACGGTATGGAGCGGCAAGCATAGTTGTCAAGGCGCCGCTTAGGCGCTTAGGTGTAAAGACGCATTTGTTGTAGCAAGGCGCCTGGATGCCTTTCATGGGCCCATGAAAGACGGCCCAGGCGCCCGCTTAGGCGGACCAAGCGGCCCGCTCAGGGCGCCTAGCCACATAGACCTGTCCGGCCCGTTAAAAACTGGCCCGTTACCGTCCGCCCATTAACCCCCGCCCGTAACTTAACCCGTTAACCCGCCTACCCCAACCCATTAAGCCCCTTACAAGCCGATTCGTCTCCGACCCCTCGACGCCTGCCCCCTTCCTCCCTCACCCCCGACCTCCGCGAGCTAAGGTTCGCCCCCTCCGCTCCAGCCGCCGTCGACACCGCCGATCAACGCTTGCCGCAGTCGCTGCCGCAGAGCTGGAGCCTGCCACCATCCTCCCCCAACCCCGACTACGCTGCGCTAGGCTCCTCCACCCCCTTCCGCCGTTGCAGCGATCGCCTGCCGCCGTCGACACCGCCGATCAATGCCAATGAGTCCTCTCTCTCTCTCTCTCTCTCTCTCTGCACACATGCCACATCTCATACGCACTCCCTCTCCCTCTCTCTCTCTCTCTCACACACACACAGTCCACTCCATCGGCCGAGCCCTCTATTTTCACTCACACACTCCTCTCTCTCTCTCTCCCTGTGTCGCACACACACACACACACACACACATGGAGAGAGGCAGTCCTCTGTCCCCACTCCCTAGTCCCTCTGTCTCACTCACTCACTCCACTCTCTCTCTCTCTCTCTCTCTCTCTCTCTCTCTCTCTCTCACTGATGCACACTGCCACACACAGAGACACGCTCCACTCTCTCTCTCTATCACTCACACACATACACAGAGACAGTCACACGGTTCACTCCCTCTCTCTCTCTCTCTTTCTCTCTCTCTCTCTCTCACAGTGCACACAGTGTAGTATTTGTTTTATGTGTATTGTGTAACTATGGTTGTAGGTTTTATTGAAGAAGTCAAAAAATCTCAAGTTAGTACATCTCATCTTAAAGATTTGATTATCTAATTGATGTGTTCTTAATTTTTATATGCTTGAATTAATTCATAAGACTGTAGATTAATTCTTTCAATTATATCATAATTGAGTTGTTCTTATTTATTCAATCTAATTATCTAAATGAATTATTTCATGATAGATTAATTTGTTCCAATTTTAATATTTATTGTGATTCAAGTCAATTATCTCACAGTAAATTAATTGCTTTCAATTTTCACATTAAAATTGATTTGATTGCTATTTTTCTTTATATTTATGAACTCATGATTAATAATAATATATATTTCATATATATTTTAATAAGGCGCCTAAGTCGCCGCCTTAGCGCCTAAGCGCTTAGGCTCCCCGAAAACGCCTTAGGTCGCCTTGGCGCCTTGACAACTATGGCGGCAAGGCATCGAACTGACACTACATCTAGGGGTTGAGGTAGGTGTGAACTGAATTAGTCCCACAATATATATATATATAGGCATGTTATAGTGCAACCAAGGCCATCTGTGCAACCTAGTTGCACAATACGTTTTGGTTCCACTCTCATGTTAAAAATAATAATAATAATAATCACTATAAATTTTTAAATATTCAATTACCCCCATAAGATAATTTTCACCCCTTTGAGCATAAATTTCACCATTGGACTGTATCCGAATTGATTGTAGTCATCCAATGTTGTGCGAGTTAGTGGGTGATAAATACTATAACCCCAGGGGATGGGAACAACCCTAAGGGCAATCTGACTAGTTTTCTATTTTTTTACTATTCTTTCATGATTTTTAAAAATCGGGATTTGCATGTACCCGATGGATAGCTAAGATTGGATTTTAAGATCAAACTATGATCGGACGGCAAAAATAAAGCCCCAGGAGATGGAAACAACCCTAAGAGGAGTTATTGAATATTTAAAATTTTATAATAAATTTTAATTTTTTTTTTAATATGGGGAAGGGGTCGAAAATGATGCAACCTAATTGCACGCTGCTACAGTGCATTGCACCACAGCATTCCTCTCTCTCTCTCTCTCTCTCTCTCTCTCTATATATATATATATATATATATATATATATATATATATATATATATATAGAGAGAGAGAGAGAGAGAGAGATGCAATTATGTCAAATTCATAATACTACCCAATAGGAAAAGGCCACCATAGGAAGGGATTACCCATGAGAAGAGGCAAAAATGCAATGGTGTGGAGCGGCTAAGGCGTCGAGCTGACACTACATCTAGGACTGAGGCAGGTATGAACTAAATTAGTCCCACATATATACATATAGGGTTTTTGCATATATACCCCTGAAAAAGAAAGGTATTTACATCTATACTGACCACTCTCACATATTGTCATCAATACCCCTGAAATCTTCAAAAAGGTTGCACTTATACCCCTCCATTTAAAGATTTTGCATAGATGCCCCTAAAATTCACTAGTATTTTGCATATATATACCTCAATTCACTAAAATTTTGCATATGGACCCTTGACACCCTAATGTTATCATGGTTTACGGAATCCTTTTGGCATATTTCATCAAAATTCACATTATTTTGATGGATTGTTTAGGTTATGATCTAATGGTTAAAAAAAAATTAAAACTTAAAATCAATATTGATGGGTTGCTGCATTGCAGTGCCTTTGGCGTCATAAATTCAGGGTAGATCGTGGGTGGTGAAGAATCAGTGGAGATAAATTTTTAATTGCATCAATAAGCAAAAGCCATTGGATGATGCAGGGATATCAATTGGACAGCCACGACATGACGACATGTGGGCAGTATTGCCAAGGCGCGCAATGGGGCCCTCCCTTTCCAACTAATTTTTTACATGTATGCGCTAACGAAGCAATTAAGTCTGTTAATAAAAAGTCATCTAGTCCATAGCAGGTATTGATGAACAAATTTGTGCCTATATTAGTTCTGGGTTTTTTATTATCATCTAGCAGTTGATGCGTTAAAATGACATCAAAGCCAATTCACCCATTAGGTTTCCCCTGCTTGACCTCGCAGTTTTGGGAAGAATTGACTAATGTAGGACTCTGTGTAGTTTTATCATGAAGGGGAAGGGGGTCTTGCCAAAATCCATTTAGTCCATATGTAGAGCTCATCAGCCACTTCCTGCCCATATGAGTTCTAAGCCTCTCTACCCACTAGCTCGAGTTTAGGTCAGTGCTTTGGTTCTGTAATAAAGTCATTCTCCTGGACATAGTTATCAAGGCAGTAAACCCAAGGTACTCGGGGTCCCAAGCGCCTAAGTGCTTAGGCACCTACTTCATAATCACCAACAAATTTAAAAAAAAAAAAAAAGACCACAAACACATTTGTTGTCAACAGCATTATCACTAACAGCATAGTGCAAAACAAAATGCACTATGATGCATGGGTGCACCCTAGAGAGAAGAGGTTGAGGGATGTAGAGAGAGATTTTGAGAGAGAGAGAGGAAGATTGAGACAGAGTAAGGGGGCTTTGGCGCCAGACATGCCAATTAGCACCGATGGGACTCCCATCCAAGGATCTTCAGTTCATGAGGAGAACCCTAGGCCTAGGGCGATTCATGCTACACTTGGGGTCGTACCTCAAGGTGACTTTAGGGCTTTTATGCAGACATTCCAAAAGATGGCTCAGACTGTGCCATAGTTGTCAAGGTGAACGCCTAGGCACCAAGGCAGATTTCCATCCGCTAGATACTAGGCCGCCTTTCCACATGCCTAAGTGGCACGCAAGGCGCCCACCCAAGGCACCCGTATCAGACGTGCTGACCCATTTTGAGTGATCTCTTACTGTATATGTATATTTCATCCAATTAGCATTGTTTTATTACGAAACTTCATTTTTTATTGGTGATAATATTTTTTACTGTGTTTTACATTATTGTATCATATATATTGTTGTTGTGAGCATTATGCTGAAGATTTTAAAAGAACAAGTCGACAAACATCTAGGTTAGTATTTTTTTATTATGAAATACCATTTTTTATAATTACTTTTCCATCATGTACTCAACTTTGATACTTCAATCCAAAAGGCTACTTTTTTTGTTGAAAGTGGATGGTACCACAATTGCATTAAACAAAAGAGAATTACAAAAGTAGGAGGGATGTACAAGTATAAGAATCAGTCACCATCAACCCAAAAACAAAAGTAATGTGTAGCTCAAGTAAAGCTATACAAAAGAAGTTGTGACTACACCTAGCGCCCCCAAGAAGACAAAATGGAGGAAGCATGGGCATGGGCACCACACAAAAGCCTGCTCCATTCGAAGACCCTCGCAGAAATAAAAGATAAAAGCTCCTCCAAGGACTTAACTTCCTTCTTAAAGATCCTTGAATTGTGTTCTCCCCAAATTGACCATAGAGTAGCATGTGGCACCAGCCACCACACCTCACGATCCTCCTTGGATGTCCACATCCTCGACCAGCCTCCAAAGAGAATGTCAATAGTGTTGAGGAGGTTGCACACAGTAGAGATGGTTGCAGATCAGCCGCCACACTCCTTTGGAGAAAGGGCACCCCAAAAAAAATATGATAAAGAGACTCATCATTCTGCTCACACAAAGGGCAAGTACCGTCTATCCCGTCCATAAATGTCGCAAGCCTATTACGAGTAGGAAGCCTAGCATGAATGATTCTCCACATCAAAATATGAACCTTCTGGGGCTTTTTGTCTTCCAAATTTCTTTAAGGGGCAGCAGACCCCGCCATCATGAGCAATCCTATAAACAGATCTAACTAAACAAGTGTTAATTGCTTTCCCATCTCCATATACACGAATCCTCCACAGCTGGAGCAACAGAGTGGTTGTATAGGAGAAGTAGAAGATCTGACAGCTGAATGAATTCCTCCTCACTAAGGTTCCTATGAAAAGTAGGGCTCCAACCATGAAAATCCCACATCTGAGACACCACCGCATATGGGGAACAAGATTCCCTGAAAAGGAGAGGAAACCTCTCACAAAGGGGAGGCCCCATTACACCATTGGTCTTTCCAGAACAAGCATGTCTAGCCATTACCAAGAATATGAAGAGTTCCTGCAGCAATCAAATCAGACGCCAGCAAAATACCTTTCCAAATAGAGGACATCACCTGGGTACACGTAGGATAGATCCCACAACCTCCGATTCCTAAGTATTTCAACATAATCACTTCCACCCAAAGAGGTCTACTGGGTGAAGTCAAGAGCCATAACCATTTGCCAAGTAGGGCCAAGTTGAAGTCTCTAATATGTTTAATACCAAGCCCTCCCTTATCCTTTTCCATACAAATCTTTGCCCACTTGATACCATGCCAACCTCTGACCTTGTCTTGAGAACCATACCAGAAGAATCTACATCTAATACCATCCAGCTTCTAAGCCACTAACAAAGGAATCCGGAAGCAGGACAAAAAGTAGATAGGTAGAGTATCCAGCACCGACTGATAGAGCACTAATCTTCCCCCATAAGATAGCAATCTTCCTTTTGACCCAGTAAGCCTGGTTTCAAATAGATGAAGGATCTTGTTCCAGTTAGAGCCTCGGATAGCACCTGGCGACAAAGGGAGACCTAGGTAGGTGATAGGAAAATTACCAACATGACAGCCCAATAAGGAGGCCGCCCTATTAAGAGGGCCTTGGTCCACATTAAATCCTACCAAGGTACTCTTGTCCATACTGACCCTCAGTCCAATAATATTCTCAAATATCTGCAGCAGTTGTCTAATCATACACAACTGATGCAGTGACAAAGGGAGTAACAAAATAGTATCATCGGCATAATGTAAGTGTGAAATATGTGTTAGAGTTATGGACCTTAATTCCATAAATGACACCCAATTCCTCAGCTCTCAACCAGATACAGCCCAGAAGATGTGCCATCAACACAAAGAGTAGAGGAGACATTGGATCCCCTTGCCTCAGGCTCCGACCAGCATGGAAGAAGCGGGAGGGTTCACCATTAACCAGGACTGTAAAAGAAGCAGAAGAGATGCATGTTGAGATCCATCCAACCCATCTATCACCAAACCCCATAAAGGATAAAGTAGGCAGGAGGCAGCCCCAATTGACTGTGTCATAAGCTTTTTGAAAGTCAAGCTTTAGGACTAAACCTTTACCCCTCTGGGCTTTCAGAGAATGAAGACATTCATGAGCTACCAAGAAGTTGTCTTGGATGTGCCTCCCTTTAATGAAGGCTCCTTGGTAGCTACTCACCATCTGATGCACCACTTTTTCCAATCTCATGGCCAGTACCTTAGTGATAATAAAAATTATATCCCATTGAGAAGACTAATGGGTCTATAGTCTTGACATCTCTCGGCCCCTTCCTTCTTGGGGATCAAGATGAGGAATGTCTTATTAATACCCCCCAAGTGAGCTCTGCCCTCCTGAAATTCCCAAATAACCTTAATAATATCCTCCTTCACTATATGCTAGCAGCGATGGTAGAAGCACATGGGGAAGCCATCTGGGCTTGGGGCTTCGTCTCTAGCCAGTGAAAAGGCAGCCTCTCTCACCTCCTCCTTAGAGAAGGCTTGGAGACCTCTCTCTGATCTTCTACAGAGAGCCTAGGAAGGTGCCCCTCAACAATACTGGGCCTCTAAATCTCCTCTTCTAAGAAAAGCTTAGCATAAAAGGTTCTAGCATGTAGAGAAATGGCCTCTTGAGAGGACAAGACCCTATCCCCATCTTTGATGTTATGAAGGGAATTGAGTCTTCTCCTTCCAGAGGCCACCTTCTGGAAATAAGCAATGTTCCTATCTCCTTCCTTAATCCACCTCTCCGTGGACCTTTCTTTCCAATGGATTTCTTCCTTCCTTATCAACTCCCCATATTCAACCTTCAAGGTGTTCCTGCATCTTCTATCTTCCTACTCAAGAAGTCACACTTCCTCAAGTGCATCCAAGCCTTCAATTTGCAAGAGACTACGCCCCGTAGCAGCCTTGCCAGGGAGAGCCCTACCAACTCCCCAAGTAGAAAGCTCAGTTGTCAACTTCTTTAGCTTGTTCACAACTTGGCCATGGCAAAACTCCCCTCACAAGGGAATTCCATGTATTGGAGACCACCTGCATGAACTCATCATCTTGAAGCCAATATTTCTCCAACCGAAAACAGTGTCTAGAGCTCCATCTTCTACTGGTCCAGAGTAGCACAGGATTATGGCTCGAAAGAGGCCTGACTAGACAGAGTGCCTCTAGGGAAGAATAATGGTCCCCCCAATCTAGAGAGACTAAGAATTTTTCCAGACAGGACAAGGATGGGGAGTCC
Organism: Zantedeschia hybrid cultivar; assembly: GCA_030544215.1. Taxonomy (NCBI): domain Eukaryota; kingdom Viridiplantae; phylum Streptophyta; class Magnoliopsida; order Alismatales; family Araceae; genus Zantedeschia; species Zantedeschia hybrid cultivar. The sequence continues at coordinate 31,319,967 of JARZZO010000013.1, forward strand.
CTAAAGTAGGACCAAGTGAAGAAGGCATTCGAAGTACGAATGTCGATCAACACTGCTTCATGAATGAAACTCTAAAAATCCTTCGTTTCACTAGACCTAAAGGTAGCAGAGGATCTTTTAGAGGACGAGGTAGTGGCATTAAAGACACCTCCCAAGCACCACGGCCTCCTCGAAGTTCGATGCATCTTAAGAAGGTCATCCCACAGCTCCTTCTTCTCATCCCTTCCCTATGGCCCATAAATCCTAGTAAAATCCCAAACAAAGCCATCCTGAATATTATAGAAGGTAAGGGAAATAACAAATCTTCTCACATTTCACAGTTCCTCAATCTCTTCCAAGACATAGTCATTCCAAAGAATTATGATCTCCCCCCCCCCCTCGCGCGTCCAGTGGAAGGGGAGGCAACCCCTTCCCGAAGCCTACTTCCACCTATGTCCCGCATAATATCACCACCATCACTCTCACACTTTGTCTCCTGAATACAAAAGACATCAATCTTACATCTTCTAACAAACTCTTTCATGGCACTTCTCTTGTCCCCCCGACTCAACCATGCTACTTATTATTTTGCATATTAATGTCATATTAGTGTTATTTCCTTATTTTTTTTATGTTAATGTCATATTAGTGTAATATTTAATACATTATTATTTGGTGCTTAAGCTAGATTTCGAGAAGACCTGTGACAGGGTGAATTGGGAGTGTTTCATCTAAGTATTGAGGAAGATGGGCTTCGAGGAATCTTGGATTTGCTAGGTCAAAGAGTGCCTCTCATCTGCTTCCTTTGCCATCCTCATCAATGGGGAGCCTACCCCATTCTTTCATAGTAGCAAAGGACTTCGAGAGGGGGACCCCTTGTCTCCCCTCCCCTTTGTCTTGGTAGCACATATTCTGAGCACAATGTTACTTAGGACTTAAGAAGCCAGCTTGATCCATAGTTTCCAGGTGGGTACTGAGGTAGCTAGATTACCCACCTCCAATATGTTGATGACACTATCCTCTTCCTAACTGACGAGGAGTAACAATTGTTCGTTGTCCGGCTTATCTTGGAGTTGCTAGAAGAGGTTAGGTGGACTGAAGGTTAATTTTTTTAAGAGCCAAGTCATAGGGATTAACTTGCGTTGTTGGAGGTCTTTACAAGGCTGCTACCATCTCGGGGTGCAAGACCGGAACTTTTTTTATTATCCAACTGGGACCCCCGCTCCCTTGGATCCTTGCAATGCAAACATTGGAGCAATGTTATGCATAAGTTTGAAACCCAATTGGCCGGTCAAAAAGGCAGGCTTCTTTCCTATGGATTCAAGGTGGTTTTATGCTCTTCAATGTTGGACAGTCTCCCAATATACATTTTATCATCTTCAAGATCCTGAAGACGGTGGCCAAACGCCTAAAGGCTATTCGACTAGGGTTCTTGTGGAAAGACAGTGAAGACTTGAGTATGAGAGGTGGTCACCAAGTGTGCTGGGGGGAGAGTTTGTAGGAGTAATGAGAATGGGAGAGTTGGGCTCAAGAATATCGCTGATTTCAACCTCGCCCTCCTACTGTGGAAGCTTGGAACCTCAGGCTCGGGGTTGTGGGTGAAGGTGATAAAGAAGAAGCATTATTGTAGAGGGAGGGTGTGGGACTAGCTTCCTACATCCCCTACTACTGTGTCCCTTATATAGAGGGGCATTCTTCAAACTGTTGATGTCATCCGAAAAGACACTCACATTTCCCTCAGGGATGGGAACACCTGCTGCTCTGGACCGACAAGTGGTGTGATGTGGTCCCTCTAGACAACAGATTCTCGAGACTGTTTGCTATCTCTTCCAACCCCTTGGCAGTCGTTTCTCAACTCTTTGATGAAGCCCAAACTGGGGGAGGATGGATGTGTATGTTTAGAAGCCAGCTGCGGGATGCGGAAATTGAAGATTTGGCTTAGCTTTTAATGATTCTTCAGATGTTTCAGTGGACAGGTCTGCGATGGACACTTGGGTATGGCATTCGTCAACTTCAAGATCCTTTTCAGTTAGGAATGCTTACCACTGTATCGCTGATGGGGGACCCGCTCCCCATTTTACTCTCATAGCTGGGATCATTACAGTCCACTAAAAATCAAGGTGTTGGTGTGGAGAATCTCCATTAGGCACCTACCTATAATTGATTGGTCCAATTCATGCAAGGGATCTGTATGGTGTATTGCCTTTTTGTGAAGAGAATGAAGAGAACTTGGACCATGTATTTGTGCATTGCTCCTTATTGGATGTGTGGAATCAGATCTTCAACAAGCTTCGACAGCAAAGATGGAGGACAATATATGTGGAGGATCTTCTTTTCAAATGGGACAGACACCCCACCACCAAAGAGGATCGCAAGATTTGGTGGCTCATCATTCATCCCACCTTTGTGGGGGGAGAGGAATAAAAGAATTTTCAGAAAAGAAGCTCTTATTCTTGATAGAATTGTTTCTTTGTTTTTAGCCAGAGTTAGAGAATGGGTGGTAGCTCATTGTAAACAGAATGTTCTCAGTTCCCCTCTTTTTGCTCTTTTGGGGGAATTATGACTTTTGACATCAACTTGGTGTGTTTTGAGGAGGGTTTTTTGAGTTGTTTCGTCTTACACTTGTACAACCCTACCTTTCGTAATCTTCTTTCCTTTATATATTTCGTGTTACCAACTACTTTTCAATATTATCAACCTAGGCATGTAGGCGGGTGCCTATTAGGTGTTCGAGGACCCCAAGCATGCCTTGGGTCACCTTACCGCCTAGTCAACTATGGACCGTGCAAGTAGTGGCTGCTCTGAAGGTACAAAAACATGCTTCAGAGCCGTCGATGATGGATAAGTTTAAAAAGATGTAACGTCCTTCTTTTAAGGGGGAGAGCCAACCTGAGGACGTGGAGAATTGGCCATGACAGATTGAGAAGATCTTCAGATCCATCAAGTGTGTGGAGGAAGATAAAGTGAATTTGGCTACTTTTATGTTGGAAGAGCGTGCAAATTCTTGAAATACTCACAAATAGGGAGGCAAATATTTGAAGATAAGGGGGAAGAAAGGACAAGTCTATGGAAAACTCATGAAAGGTTAGAGGATGAGAATAATGGCCACAAAGGGTTCCAAATTTATAGGCGAGTGGGCCTTGTTGCCTCATCATGGCCATCATAGTGAGAGAAGAAAAATATCAGAATGCCTCAACATTAACATCGAGATTTGTTCACCGAAGAGGGACGATGCCAAAATTAATGAGAAAGATGAAATAATGGGGAAGATGATATGAAGGGGCATCAAAAACTAGGGACCAATCATCTACACAACCTTATTTATCCTATAATTCGATCCCAATGAACCCGATTTGATTAGCCCGTGAACTAGTCTAGGCGTTGCCTAAGTGTGTTAGGCGCTCCTAAGTGCGCCTAAGCAGTGCTGAGGCATGCATTTTTTTAAGGCCGAATAAGGTGTTTAACTGCCTAGGCCTTGAAAATAAGCCTTGTCGCCTAAGGGGTGCCTAGGCACCGCCTAGACGTAGGCCTTGACAACTATGGAGTCAGCAACACTCGACAGCATTTGTCGAGGGCATAGTGGCCCTTGGTGGGATGGAGAAACCCTAAAGAAGCTCAAGAGGGTTGGGGGGTCGAATGGGATGAAAGGGGGCATCAGAGCTCTTTAAAGGGGATCCAATTGATCCTAGACTCAATTAGGTAAATTAATCCTAGACTCAATTAGGTCAATGGGCCCAAGCAATCCAAGGCAGCTCGTGCAGGCAACTTGGACTACCTAGGCTACTCAAGCAAGTGCCTAGGGCACTTTTTGATCCTTTGAAAAAGCATAGTAGCACATTGGCCCTTGCTTTACATTAGGCAGCCTAGGTGGCACCGAGGCATAAGCCTTGAAAAATTATGCTCCTCAATAAAACTACTACAAATGATGGCACGTTGATTCCATAATATAAACTTGTCCACCACCACCACCATCCTCTTTGGTAACACCTAAGCATGCTCTCGCAAAGACCAGTCAGGAGGCCCATGAGGATGTAGTATTCAATCATTTCACCCTCCGTCAAATTAATGAGGACCAAATACGTAGAATTGATGGTTTCCCCTATGTGAGCATTTAGACCCATACAAGTACTTACACGTCATTTCATGCCTATCCACCACTAGCTTGAATTTTGGGTCAACAATTTGGTTCAATAACAAAGACAACCTCTTGATTGGTAAGATTACTACAAATTATTGCAAGTCAATTCCATGCTATAAGCTTATCCACCATCATTACCGCCCGCCTAAGCGCAAAGGTGCCTTTCTTGACCCAAGGCAAACCAATGCCTTTCTTGGCCAAGAAAGGAAGGCTTGGTACCTACCTAAGTGGCCCGCATAGGGCTCTCGAGCGCCTGTGGATCCGTTAGCCTAACCCCCCCCCCCCCCGACCCAAGTATTGACGCCCTGATGCCCCAGTCCCCTCCTTACTGTTTGCATTCCCCTTTCAAGCAAAAGCGCTAAGGCTTGTGGAGCTACTGCCACCAATCACTGCCTTCGCCGATCGCTACCACCTTCGTCGATCATTGTCACCGTCACTGTCTGATTGCCCTATCTCATCTTTCTTTTCCTTTCCATCCCACTATTTCTCATATAAGCCAATGGTCATAATTCTCTCTCTCTCTCTCTCTCACACACACACACACACTCACACACACACACATATATATACACACATAAAGACACAAGGATAGGGCTAAAGCCCTCTTTATGTATGACTCTCTCTAATCTCTCACACTCGCATTCTCGCTCTCTTTCTCACCCTCTCTAACACTCACAAGTACACATCGTCACACAACCACATACGGCCAAAGCCCTCTTTGTCTCTCTCCATCACACACACATAGCGACACACGCACTGCTATACAAGGAAGGCACTTAAGTCGTTGCTAAGCAGTCGCCTTAATGCCTAAGCACTTGGGCATCCTAAGAACACTTGGGTCACTTTGGCACCTTGACAGCTATGGTTTCACCCTCTATCATAACAATGAGGACCAAATATGTAATATCCATGCCTTCCATGTGCAAGCCTCCCTCTTAGATCTCCTGGACAACCTTCAACAGGTCAGCCTTGATTCCTCCCCAATGTGAATGCATGTGTGCTTTTGTATTTTAAATAGATTTCTTCCCTCAACATAAACTCATACTCCTTTCTCAAGTCCATCCTTCTCACCTTATCATTATCCCAAATAGGCTAAAGCTCCTTTAAAACAGCAATCGTCTCAAACCATTCTAATAGTCATGCTTTTCTCCCTTATTTAGAATCAACTTGTTGCTCCTGCACTTTAAATTTTCCTTCAGAAAAAACCCAACTGATTGTCAACCCCCCCTTCAAACTTGACTTCCCAAATGGTCCGAAATAGAATTAAGTTGAGGTCTGAAGTTGTGCAAACTAGACAACAACAACAGCAACAAACATGTCGATGTCAGAAAGTGTTCCAGATCCAGTGATACTAGGCACCAACCAAGCTTAGAGAAAGTAGTTGCCTCCAAAGCTAGATCATGTAAATATGGCATTGTAAAAAGGCACAACAATTAAACATTCATCCTGCATGAACGTAGCAAACAACTTCATCTCCCTCTCCTAATGGATTTCTCTTGTAAACTTTGACACAGGATCACAATGATATCTCAACCCAAACCAAGGGCATGAAACTTCCTTACTAAATAAAACAGACCAAATCTGCCAGCCTCATTCGATCTGTTTGTAGCTGATGAACTCTCAAGAAGCCCCATGGGAAGTTTTCCTCTGCACTTAAAAGCTGAGTCACTTCAAAAGCATTCCTTTGGATAAGAGTAAGGATAAAAATGGGGGCCCACTTCCCAACCTCCTCCCTGGCAAAATTGAACTATCCATGTGGCTGAGAGCCCTCACAACAGAGCCATCAGACCTTCCTTTACACTGGGTGTTTCCACAACATGACTAGAGGAAGGACATCTCTTCACCAATCTTGACTCTAACCAAGGTTGAGAAAAGGAAGCAGAGGGCTTCAGTCCTTGCTACCACATTGACCGAGTAGGAAGAGCAATTGTCCCACTACATCATCTTTCCCCCCAACTCTAGATATTCCCATTGACTAAAGAAGAAAAGAGAGGGTAACAACAAGGGAGAGGAGAAGGGAAATAGGAGGGGGTCCTCATGGGGTTGTATGCATGGAATGCAGGATCAGCAGGTTCAGATCAGGATTAGACAAACTGAATTGGGATCAACCGGGTCCCACCTGGCTTTGGCCACTACAAAAATGATCTTGAAGAGGAAATAAAAGCGGAAAAAGGAATAAGTCCAAATCAGCCTAAACCAGACCAAATGAGTCAGATTAACTGATTTATCCAACACAGCCAAATCCAGCTGAACCCTGTCACAAAAGGAGCGCCTAATGCCCACCACCCATGCCTCTCTTGCAGAAGGCAGAAGAGGGCAGGAGTAGCTGCAAGGCAAACCTGATATGTTGCTTACCACTGCCACACCAACTGTCCTCGGTGGTCGCTGCCGCCAGCCACTAGTTCCAACAGGTTTGGAGGGGAGGGATCTTGAGGTATCTCCAAATCCAAACTTTTAAACTTCTTTCCTGGTAGTTAAGAATGCATAGATTTACACTTAGCTGAAGATTATTTATTTGTGATGTTGGTTTTAGTCCTAATAGATAGAGATTTTGATAAAGCCCCAGCTAATACCATAATTAGACTCCTATAACTTGGGCTTTTAAAACTATGTAATGTAATAGAAGTTCAATTAGCACTAATAATTAATTTATTACATCAACAATGCATTAATGCAAATGATCGTGAGCTTCCGATTGCCGTACTTTTTGTGCAAGCCAGCTGTCTGTCCTGCCTTGTCGCCAGTATAGGTGAAGAACATGCCAGACAGCAAAGGAGGAGAAGCTGTGTGGGTGAAAGAACTGAAAGGTCCATACACCAGTGATTAAAGGTATGTTGCCTCTTTTGTTCCCTTCCCCCAAAACATCCTGGTCTCCTATTTCCCTTTCTGCTGAGCCAAAGAAGGGAATACACCAGTGATTAAAGGCATGGAGGTTGGAGATGTGATGGAGTCGCCCATTCATCATGCCAATGATGGATCCAAAAATCTCTCCCTAACACATGTATGGAGTAACAAGGAGTTGGAGGAGAATGCAGCCATGCTGGGGGTGCAAGTTCAGAACGGGCACTTTTGCAGGCTGTGGGCGTCAGAGATTGATGATCAAATAAGTTCATATAAAAGGGGTAAAGGGACCAGGGAGCTTTACAGTCGTATCAAGGATCAGTCAGGTAAAGTCCAAGAAGATAATCACAGGGTGGCAAAGAAATCCAGACAATGATTCGTCAAAGGATTTAAGGATACCTCTAAACAGCATATTTTTGCAGAGAATTGATCAGAAGGAAGAAGGCTTCGATAATTTGTTTAACGGAGACAAAGATTGCTAGCCTCAGTCTGGATTTTATCAGGTCAGTAGCGGGCTTCCAACAGGCAGATTTTGTGTTTAGAAAATCTTTGGGTCTTTCTGGGGGCATTTTTTTTTTTTAGAAGGTGACAAAAGTCACAATTCCATTGAAATATGTGAAAGAGGTACAGGAAGGCCCAAGAGAGCACACCCTTGGATAGGACAGTCCCCCATCCAAGTCCCAAAAGGTCTAAAAGATCCTAACAAAAGCTGTTTTATCAAGAAGATAAAACAGGGTTACAAAGAAGATAACATTAAGAGATCAGCTGCCTCCACAATCTGATTTTGTCAAAAATAACAGAGCTGCCATCATTCAGGATACCAGCTGCTCGTCCCCACTCTTCCACCCATCTGAATGTCTTCTTCAAAAGTTCATTCGCACTGCTGAATTGATCACTAAATTTCCTTCTATTTCTCTCACACCATATAGTCCACAACATGGCCGGGCATATAAGAGACCATACATGTTTGAGATCCTTTGACGGAGAAACAGTGGTCCACCATTTCAGCAGATTCAACACAGAGGAGTGCTCCACCCAATCAATTCCAAGTAACCTACACATACTCTTCCATTGGATGGAAATAATACCACACTTACAGAATAAATGGAGTTGGTCTTCCTCAAAGTGTGCACAGAAAATACATAAGGAACTCCCGGGAAGTTGAAGTCTCTTCGCCCTCATTCCCGTAAGACTTCTATTCCAGGCAAGCTTCCATAGAAACACCCTAATTTTATTAGGAAGGTGGTTAGACCAAATTAGGTCCTTCCACCAAACCCTAGTACCACCATCATTCAAAAGCTGAACCAAGGATTTAACCGAAAAGAGCCCATTATTAGTCCATCTCCAAACCCTCTTATCTTGCACCTCACTGCAGATCCTAACACCATTGATTATGTTAAGCAAGGCTATCAGTTCCCCTGTTTCCACATCAGTAGGATTCCTTCTAAGCATTAGGTTAAACTGGCCTGTACTACTATAAGATAGAACCTCTTCAACCGAAGCATCCTTGTTCTGGGCAATGCTGAAAAGATTGCTGAAAACCACAGTCAAATCCAGGTTGGAGCACCATTTGTCCTTCCAAAATCGTATGTCCCTGCCATTACCCACTTGGACTTCGCAAGAGGTGACCATAAAATCAGCACATTTAAGAATGTTCCTCCATATGGGAGATAAATTATATCTTGATGAATGAGAGAAACTCCATTTACTCTCACCATGAAAGTACAAGTCCTTGACAATCACAGCCCAAAGAGCATCCGGGTACTCTCCTCTTCTCCACAACCATTTAGCTAACAAGGCTTTGTTGAAGATGGCGACCCCACAAAGACCAATGCCTCCTTGCTCCTTGCTCTTACACACATTCTTCCAAGCGATCAAGTGCATTCCTCTCTTTTCCCTTTTCCCTCCTGCCCAAAAAAAGGAGCTCCTAGCTGATTCAATGATCTTTTCCACGGTTCTAGGGATCTTCATAACCGAAGCGTAGTATAAAGCCAATGAAGAAAGAACCGACTTGGATAGGATCAATCTTCTGGGGGCATTTTGTTGGCTTGGAAGGAGGATATGTGGGCTAGGACACTTCTGGATATAGGCATGCACTCTTATCACCATCAAACTGTGTAGAAGTTCTGACAACATTGGATGGATGATATCTGATGTGTTCCTTGCTGTTAGAAGGAGAGGCAAGTTTTGTGGTCAGAGCTTACTAAGTGTTTATGATACCCAACAGTTGCCATGGTGTTATATAAGGTGATCTCAATGATCAATGAAGTTCGCACTCCATATGAGAGAAACGAACGGAGCAAAGTGACTGTTGGAACGTGTCAGTTACTTGGATAAAGGAAACAGGTTCGATAGAGCTAGCAGTAAATAATATCAAGTTTACTTGAAGTAATGCAGGGGGAGATGCCTCCGTGTCAAAGTTGGACAGAGTGCTAGTTGATAGTTAGTGGGTGTTATTATTTCCCCCAAAAGAGGTGTATGGACAGCCGAAAATACTTTCGGACCATAATTCTTTACTAGTGGAACGCCAGGATTGGAATTTTCAAAACAGGCTGTTCCATTGTAAAAAGTTTGTTACAAGTCAACAGTTTCTCTGATACTGCGGTAGAAGTGTGGAATGATAGTACAAGCTATCACCACCCGGCTCCTAGGTATTCAAACTTAAAAAACTGAAGTTAGCAATTAAGAATGGACAGTTTCATGGAGAAAGGAACAAGTTACAAGAAGGTAGAAAGTTTTAGGTTAGATGTTAAGTCTTGAACAGATTGTGAGTAATGCAGGACTTACTAAGGTGCAAAAAGAACAGATGTTAGGTGCTCAAGTAAAATGGAAGCAAAGGTCACATATCCAATGGTTGCAGGAGGGTGATAACAACACTAAATTCTTGCAAATGCTAGAAGGAGAAGAACGCATATTTCATGTATTAAAAAAGGTGAGAGCTGGTTGGAGGAGGAAAAGGACATTGCAGATGAAATTGTCCATTTCTACAGTGACCTGTTCTCTGAAGAACAAAGATGGAATCCACTATGGTATGATAATGAAGGACAGACTATCAAAGGCCAAAGTTCTATATCTTCAACAGGCAGTGACAGAAGAGGAAGTTAAAAGTGCAGTGTTCAGTCTGGGGAGTGACAAGGCACCTGGGCCAGATGGCTATCCCATTTTTTTCTATCAAGAGTATTGAGAAATGGTCAAAAGGGAGGTGCTTTTGATGGTACAGGACTGTTTTCAAGCTTAATCATACCTTCTTAGTTCTTTTACCTAAGAAGGAGGAGGTGTTGGAATTGAAGGATTTTAGATCAATCAGTTTGTTGAATGGATCCTATAAAATTGTTGCAAAGGTTTTTGCTTCAAGGCTGTCCACTGTGCTGGACAGTATTGTAGAGGAGAATCAATGTGCTTTCATCCAAGGGAGAAAACTAAAAGATGCTCTTTTGGTAGCACATAGGTGCTTTTTTATCTTTGAAAAAAAACAGAGAAAAAAGGGAATGATCTGCAAACTTGATTTTAATAAAGCCTATGATCATGTTTCCTAGAAATGTCTTTGAAGATTGTTGACTCTAGATGGTTTTCCAGAAGGCTGGATCAGAACTGTGAGGGATTGTATCACTTCAGCAAATTTTTCTGTTACAGTGAATGGTAATGTCTATGGTTATTTTCCAAGCTCTCGGGGCTTGAGACAGGGCATGTCACCCTTATTGTTTGTCATAGTTGCAAACATTCTGAGTAGAATGTGCCAGAAAGCAGAGAGGGAAGGTTGGTTATGCAAAGTTAGGATTTCAAGGTCTGCATTTGCACTCTCATTTACAGTATGCTGATGATACTTCAATTGTCTTAGAGGTCAATTAGAGCCATTGAGATACCTGAAATTTATTTTAGAAACCCTTGAGCACATTTCTACACTTAATAAACTTTGATCAGTCCTCCATAGAAGGTGTATGTATGACTGAAGAGGAAATTTGGTCAAGGAGCACGTATGTATGACTGAAGAAATTTAGTCAAGGACAGTCTTCCCATCTATTCTCTCTCCATTTTAAGGATACCTAAGTTTGTTGCAAAGAAGCTTGAAGCTGTTCACTGCCATTTCTTTTGGAAGGGTAGCAGGGAGGATATGAAGAAAGGAGGTTTTTGATATTTCATGGAGAAGAGTGTGTCGGTGCAAGGAGAATGGGGGACTGGGAATTCAGGACATAGCTAGCTTCAACCATGGTTTGCCATATCGTACGAGCCGACTCGTACGAGTCGACTTGTATCTGGGCCGACCCGAACCTCTGATACGCACCGAGTCGGACCGGATCGTGCCGACTCATACATGCTTAATGGAATGTTTTAAGTTGAGTTTTTCCTATTTGATAAGTAAATTTATATTTTTATATCAATTAATAGGATACATTTCTCTAAAGTGTGACTTAAGTCTTAAACTCGTTAATTTTAACAAACAACTCATTGATTTTAACAAACTCATTGGCTGGACTCATGCGACTTATACAAGTCGGCCCGAGTCGGATCGGTATCATACCGTATATGGAAAGATACGATCCGATACGGATGAGCAATACGGCGAACCTTGGCTTCAACTTGGTGCTTCTATCTAAATGGCTTTGGAAACTGGGCACTTCTGAATATTCTCTTTGGAGGGAGGTGGTTAGGCACTAGTATTACCTTCGTAGGAGAGTGTGGGATCTTACACCAAACTCTCCTCATAGGTTGTCCAGGAAGGGAATCCTTGAGACAGTTGATATAACTAAGGCGGGAACTTCAATATCGGAATGGAGAGTTAACTCTCTTTTGGTCTGACAAGTGGTGTGGCAAGACCCCTTTGGCTACCATTTTCTCTTCTTTGTTTGTCATTGCTTCCAATCCCTAGTTGTGGTTGCACAGGTGGCTGATAGCTCATTTGATGGTGGAGGAGAAGAAACCGGTTGGTGTCCAAGATTTAGAAGGGAGATGAGGGATATTAAGATTCAAGACCTCAATAGACTCTTGACTCTACTTCAAGGACATCATGTTGTTACTACAGCTTCAGACTCGTAGCAATGGGATTGGAAGCAGTCAAGATCTCTCTATGAAGTTTGCCTATAGAATGATCGTCGATGGTGGTCAACGCCATCCTTTCTTTCGGCAGCTTTGGTTGCCTAAGAGTCCCCTAAAGGTCAAAGTTCTTTTGCGGAGGATTTCCCATGGCAGACTGCCCACTTGTGATAGGCTTGCCCGCTTTATAGACAACTTCCCTACTATATGTTGCCTTTGTGGAGTGAAGGAGGAAACTTTGGACCATGTGTTGCTATATGTGATTATCCCCAGCAGGTGTGGAGATATTTCTGGCACAAGTTGGTTCCACAACCAGGAAGACTGGAGGAGGTGGATTCGGTTGCCTCTTTACTTCTATCATGGGCATCGACTTTTGTCCCTAGGGTTGATGGGAAAGTCTGGTGGTTAATCTTGCATGCTTCTTTTTGGGCTATATAGAGTGAGCATAATAGGAGGATCTTTCATAAGGAAGCAGCTTACTCAACTCAACTAAGCCTTAATCCAAAATTAATTGGAGGCGGTTATATAGATTCTTTGTCTCCACTCTAAATGGTTTTGGACTACCTCTTTAGAAAGGTTTAAAGCCTCCAAAGCATATTGAACTATCCTCCTCCAAGTTAATCTAAGTCTACCCCTTCCTCTCTTCCCTTCCTCTATCTTAATGTACTACACTTTTCTAACTGGAACCTCCCTAGGTCTACGCCTAACATGCCCAAACCATCTCAATCTCCCTTCTCTCAATTTGTCCTCAATCGCTACCATTCCCACCTTTTCTCTAATACACTCATTACAAATTTTATCTAGCCTAGTATGCCCGCACATCCTCCTTAACATTTTCATCTTTGCAACACTCATCTTGGAAACATGTTGTCCCTTCATCGCCCAGCACTCGCTACCATACAACATTGTAGGTCTTATCACTATACGGTAGAATTTTTTTCTGTCAACTTTGTAAGGATCTTGTGGTCACACAAGACTCCCGTGGCTAGTCTCCACTTCACCCATGATGCTTTAATCATATGGCTAGCATCCTCCTTGCACCCTTCATCTTCTTGGAGGGTCAAACCAAGATATTTGAAATTGATGCTTTAGGATATTGCCATCCCATCCAAACTAACTTCCTCATTTTTGCCCCTCCGACCTTCACTAAACTTACAATATATGTATTCTGTCTTAGTTCTACTTAACCTAAAATCTTTAGACTATAAGATGTTCCTCTAAAAGCTCCAGCTTTCTATTAACTTCCTCTTGTGTCTCATCTATCAACACAATATCATCTGCAAATATCATACACTACGGAATATCCTCTTGTATATCTTTTGTTAAATCATCCATAACTAATGCGAAAAGATAAAGACTTATTGCTGATCCTTGGTACAATTCAAGTAAAATAAGAACATCTCTTGTTTTCCCTCCAACCGTGCAGACACTAGTAGTTGTTCCTCCATACATATCTTTTAACACTTATATGTACCTAGTAGATGCCCTCTTGCGCTCTAATACCCACCACAAGACATCTCTAGGAACTCTATCATAGGCCTTCTCCAAATCGATGAACATCATATGTAGATCTTTTTTCTATCTCTATATTTCTCCGTCAAGCTCCTAATGAAGAAGATGGCTTCCATAGTTGATCGACCTGGAATAAAGCCGAATTGGTTGGCCGAGATAGTTATATCACAACATAAACAGTGTTCCGCAACTCTCTCTCACAGCTTCATAGTATGACTCATAAGCTTAATTCCTCCATATTTTGAGCAACTTTGGATGTCTCCTTTGTTTTTAAAAATAAGTACAAGAGTACTCTTCTTCCATTTATCTGGCATTTTTTTAGAGACTAGGATCTTGTTAAATAGTCGGGTTAACCATTCCACTCCTACATCTTTCAAGTATTTTTACACTTCAATAGGAATTCCATCGGGGCTATAAACTTTACATACTTTCATCCTCTTTAATGCTTCCTTGACTTCCGAAAATCTAATCATCCTAATATAGTTCACATTATGCTCTATTGTACATTCTATGTCCGTTATGTTTGCATTATGACTATCATTAAAAAGATTGTCAAAGTAGCTTCTTCACCTTTCTCTGATGTCCTCATCTTTCATCAAAATATTTCCTTCCCTATCCTTGATGCACCTAACTTGGTTAAGATCCCGACATCTCCTCTCTCTCATCCTTGCCAACCTATAAATATATTTTTTCTCTTCCTTGGTTCCAAGCTTCTCATACATCTTGCTTCATCCCTTTTAATTCTCACCACCTTGTTCTAGCTGCAGTCTTCCTTCTAAACATATTCGACCACCTCTTGATCTTAATATCTAAGACTACTAACCTATGTTGACTTGTTAAGACCTCTCTGGGGATAAACTTTGCAATCCTTGCATAGAGTACGATTTGTCTTCCGTGTAAGAAGGAAGTCAATTTGATTTCTATTTTGCCCATTTTTAAAGGTTACTAAATGATATTCTCTTTTTATAAAGTGTGTATTTGCTAGTATAAACTCATAGGCCATAGCAAAATCGATGATGCTTTTCCCCTCCTCATTTCTGGTCCCAAAGTCAAAATCTCCATGAAACTTCTCATAACCTTGACGTTCCCTTCTTAGATACCTATTAAAATCTCCACCAATAAAGATATTCTCTTCGTTTTGTATGCTCCGCATAAGGTCATCCATATCCTCCCAAAACCTTCATTTACTCTCGCTATCTAATCTTACTTGTAGAACATAAGTACTAACTACATTAATCGTATCTCCCTCTATAATTAATTTCACTAGGATAATCCTATCTCCTACTCTCCTCACCGCTACCACTGCATCCTTCAAAGTCTTATCAATAATAATACATACCCCATTCTTATTTCTCTCATTTCCCGTATACAAAAATTTGTAGCCTGTATTTTCCACTTCTTTACTTTTCTCTCCTACCCATTTAGTCTCTTGAATGCAAGTAATATTAACTTTTCTTCTCTTCATAGTGTCAACAAGTTCTGTCAACTTTCCTGTAAGAGACCCCATATTCCAAGTACTTACTCTGATCCTCCTCTCAACCCGCTCTTTCATAGAATTCTTTCTATAGTAACGTCTATTATTCTCTAAGCTTGTCCTATGTCCCATTCTCTATTCAGTTCTACGGACTAGCTTCTTTACCCATTCTATGTTCGTAAGGAAGCAGCTTCTCTAGAGAAAATTTGTTCTTTTGTAAGTCGGACAGTGAGGGAGTGAGCTTTGGCTTTTTGTAAAAAGGATGTGAATATTCACCCTTCTATATGGTTTTGGGGGACTCTTGATTTCCGCACAACTTCGGTGCCTTTTGTATAGGAGGGTCTTCTTTTTGGGCTAGTGCCTCCTCTTTTGTATACCCACACTTTTTTCATTTTATACAAAGTGGTACTATACACATTTCAAAAAGATGTATGACTTAAGAGGAAATTTTGTCAAGGAGCAGGTCTAGGCTATAAATTGAGAATCTGCCAATGAAATATTTGGAATTGCCTTACACTATAAATCTATCAGAGCAACATATTGGGAATGTCTTCTTCTTCATATGCAAAGGAAGTTGACTACATGGAAAGCCCATAACCTTTCTTCAGGAGGAAGGATTACCTTGTTAACCTCAATGTTATCCTCCACATTCCATAGCATTTATGTCTATTTTATCATGTCTCAAACAGTCAGGAAAAGTTTGACAGCATCAAAAGAAAGTTTTTAAGAGGATGAAAGATGTATATAGACCAGTTAATCATGGAGGTGATGCGGGATGGCTAACAAAACCGATGGACTCATAGATCAGCAGCAAGCAAATATAGAAATAAATTATGCAACCTAAGCACATTAAGTAAAGTAGGATAAACCACACAAAAAACAAAAGCTAACCGAGTGACCGTCCCTCTCGTGATGAGGAAACGTAGGACCGTTTGGTAGTTGAGGAACTACTTCGAGTATAAGGAATTAGAACCACCCTAAAGTCTTGTTGAAACGGATAGGTGTAACATACTCTGAGGTCAACAGATGATGAATGAAGGGCTAGGTATCCTACCTTACAAGTCGGTGGCAGATGAAAGCAAATATTAGACTAAAAAAAGTTGTAACGGAAGGGATTAGTATGTACTTTCATGCTCATGCAAGAGAGAAGAGCATCTAATGCTCGTGTTCTGTGCTCAAAGTACAACCAACAGGGGCCCACTCCGTGCAAGGAAATAACATGCAATAAATAATAAAAATAATAATAATAATAGGGGTGGAAGCACGGTAGTTGACGGTCCCATAAATGTTCCACATCCTGCTGGATGCCTCATTGGGAAGCATACCATGTAGTCTGGGGTGCTCGAAAGTTGGCATGCAAACCAAGGCAGCTGACTTAAGCCTCGGGAAACATGCATGGGTGTCCTCGAGGCATGAATAGGGGCGGCACCTAAAACAATGCACAATCATCGGATAAGAGGTTGGATAAGGCTGGCCTCGTTGTGAGGAAGCCGACGATGTGATCGACTCGCGAAACAGAGCCCCAGGGAATCCATAGTGCTAGCAGTGCATTAAGCATACCGCCCGTGCACTATAGCAAACCAACGGCTAGGCCCAGTGCACTCTAGTATTGACTAGGGTTGAGACTTGGCTCAGGCAGAAGGGACACAAGTGGTTCAGACCACCTCTAGAACCTAGTGTGAACCAGGTTGGTGGGGAAAAAGGAGGGCTCAGACCCCTATAGCAAATGGCTCACAAGGGGCTTGGACGTGGTGAGGCAAAAGGGGTCCACAAGTGGACCTAGGTCATGGGCATAGGAGAAGATCCGGCTAGAACCAAAACAGGCCGGTCTGGCCCACTGGCTTGGGTGCCAGGCTCGCAAGTGCATGTGTGAGGGCTCTACCCCTGTTCCTGTGCCTATTAGCACAACAGAATAGTGAGAATGAGGCAGGGAGGCTGACCCTCTGGTACTGTTCAAGGAATAGTAACATCAGCAGCCAATAGCAACGAAGAGAGAGAGAGAGAGAGAGAGAGAGAGGAGGGGTTGGTAGGGGCTTTATTCACCATGAACAATGCACGATGAACAGTAACAAAGGGCAGGGAGAGAGAGAGAGAGCAAGAGAGGGAGAGAGAGAAATCACTAGAGAGAGAAAGAGAGAGGGAAGAATAGGGTGGTGGACGGCAGCTGCAGCCACGGTGAGGGGTGGCAGCGGTAGCAACACTGCTCCAGTGTCACACTAGAGGAGGAAGGGCGTCCCACCTTCCCCTTCTGGGGGTCTCCTTCTCTACCCCAAGGAAGATCTCACAATAATTCACCAAAATTCGCAATATTAATCCTTATTAATTAGAAAAGATACATTGCATGCATAATATAGTGTTTTGGGAGTAATCTGACTTCAATTCAACTCTCAAATCCAACAATGGACCAAAATACCCCTTATTGCGAAAATCGCACAAAAAATCTCTAAAAAATGAAAGATCGCACCTAACATCCCGAAAAATAGAAAACCCACTAAATGGACTCCAAATGGGCCAAATAAGATCTCTATGGACTCGTGGTCCAAACTTCTATGCATCAAGTACACTCTAGTGAGTCTCCGAGCCACAAGGACACCGGTGCAGTCCTCCGACGGCAGTAGACACGCTCTGGGTCAAATCTGATGAAGGCTCTGGTGTCCTCACCAGGAGGTCTGGGAGTTACAGATTTGTAGACGATGAATCTTGCTTTGATTGGCAAATGGCTGTAGGACCTTTGCTCTGAAGATCAATTCCTAGACAACCTTGGCATATGAGAGGCTCCAACTGTGAGAACACCACCTGCCCAAATGGCCTAGGCCTCCACAAGCCTGGTACCTGACCTAAAGCTGCATCACTGGCTTGCCTCCTAAGCCAAGGGGGCAAAAGTTATGCAATTGACCCCAAACAGGGGAAGAGTTTAGCCACCACCACTCTCCTCACCATCCTGATCTAAACCATCAAGAAAGCAAAGAAGGGGAACATTTTTTCATGAAAATATTGGGCTACATATGGAGAGGATTAAAATAACTTTTCAACCCTCACAATACCTTCGCCTTCCCAGTGACACCATTCCTCCTTCCCAAGGAATGCACCTTTGCTACTCTCTGTCCTCACCCTCTCCAACACTTCCACCTCTGGTAAGACCAGTGACACCAGCCCTGTCCCACATCCTACTCAACATCTATGTGACCAAAACAAAATGAAGAGAGGATATCAAGTTTCCTTGTCCCTGAGATCTTTCAAGCTTTGATATTTAGGTTATTAACAAATGCAGGTGATGAATTACAAATTTCTGTTTTTAACTATTGGGGGGTAACTTCAACTTATCATATTCAACTAATCATGGCGTAGGAATGGATAACTGTTGTACAGCATCCACATAGTTCCATGCTGATTAGAAGTAATCTTTTGCAAGCACAAAACATTTTATGAACTTACATTTTCTGAGAACATATTTTTTTCAAATAAAGCCTCCTATAGATGCATCTAGTGTCTTTGAGTACCGTTAACGTTCATTGTTGTCTTCTAGGGAAGATCTAATCAACCAAAAGCTAAGAAGAACTGTGAGAAATGCAGAATGAGAAGGAAATTCACTGTTTGAGTATTTCACTCAGAAGTGGATCAGCCAGCATTTCTATGTTCTAGTTGAAATATCTAGATCAACAAAATCTTAATAATAAGAAATACAATTGCAACAACATAAAAGCTGGAATTTGTTCCTTGCTACCCACATGCAAAAACAGAGGAAAATGGCAAAATGAGATCAACAAGATTGAATAAGAACAAGAAGCATTCAAATACAGAATAAAACAACCACAAGGACGTGTGGTCTAGAATGAATCTCTTTACATTTACAGGGCATGCTAATTACAAGTTTTAGAAGTGGCCAGCCTCTTTCCTCACTCTATCATTATCTATGCAATCCCTCACCACAGCCTACACGTGCTGCATCCAGGAAAAGAAAAAAGAACAACATCACATCAAAGTATCTATACGCTTCCCAAAACCCAAGGATTCCCCCAACACATTAAGGCCAAGTTTGATGGTTTTTGGCTTCCAACCAAAAGCTACAAATTGTAGATTCCTAGACTGGGGAAAAAATGGGACAGTTGGGGAAAGCTTGAGCTGTTTAACTACCCGCAATCAGTTATAGGACCTCCACTTAGCATTTTCATGTTGAAAATGGAAGCCAAAGTGGCTTCTAACCAAAAATTCTGCCAAACACGCCTTTAGCTAGCTTAGTTCACAGCTACACTCATCCATGCATAAACCACTGTTTTTTATGCCACAAAGTGTACGAGCTCTGCAGAAATCCCCAATGAACAAGCTGGATCGAATACACTACAAATGAGAGATTAAATAGGCGCTCGGGAACTTGCAATTTGCGAGTTTAAACCCGAATAAGAGAGTTTGAGATAGCAATGGGGCGCAAAAATGCACATAGATCTCAACACCATCACGTCCAAAACAATCCAAGAAACCAAGCAACATACATGGACGCATCAAAATTTGAGGACTTCGAAGAGGAAGGGATCCGTACTTCACGTTGTCAAGATCGGTGCAGACCTGGAGCCACTGCGCGGGGTCGCCGTTCACGCGGTCTGCGCCGAAGAGCGCGGCGACCACCGCGGGCACCCTCGTCCGGTGCTTCTTCAGCCACTCCCTCTTAACGATCCCGGCGGCCGGCTGCCCGGGATCGGCGCCCTCGCTGTCCTTCCGGGCCAGGACGGACACCTTGGAGAAATCCGGGAGGGCGAGGGTGTTGATCGGAGGCTGCTCGGAGTGGAGGAAGGTGGAGATCGTCTGGTGCAGCTCCGGCACCCCCACGAGCGACACCAGCGCCACCGGCGGGGTCCGGAGCTCCTCGGTGTAGTCCTCCATGGCCGCCGCGACCTCGCGACACCCGCGAGATCGCTTCTTCGATGGAGATGAGAGGAGATCTGGTGATGGGGAGATTGGGATCTCGGAAACCCTGGGGGGCGCCTGTGGCAGGAGAAGAGGAACGCGAATGTGGAAGCGGCGAGGGGGGCGAGCGCCCGCTGCAGCGGTAGGCCTCTCTCACAGAGGCTCGCCGGGAGGAAGGGAGACGAGGCCTTTTCGTTTTGGCATCCCAGCCGGGGCCGGTTGGTCGGCCGAGTCGGATAGCACTGAGCCCGGTCCGAGTTGTTCGAACGATCTCGGCCGTTCGAAGGAGATCGGATGGACGGTTTTGGAGTGGGAATGGTGGTGAGTCCGGTGACCGATGAGTGCCTCGCGTGTTCCCTGGTAACAAAATTAAATTTTTGGATTTGTTGCATAAAGAATAGTTCTGATAAAATTATATTCGTCTAAAAATGT